>CM073140.1:40643117-41243117 GCA_037039145.1 Fundulus diaphanus | reverse complement strand
CAATGGGCCTTAGTGCTCATTGACACTAAGGACCCATCCACACATAGACAAACACGGCTTTTTCTTTTTATAAACGATTAAGAAAAAAATTGCATCCACAAGAAAGGACACTTCACCACTGAAAAGTCTGTAGTAGGTCCGCCGGACCCATTGGTGGCGCTGTGACACTGCCACAGAAACATGCAAAAAACACAGGGCATGCGCCACTGAGCTATATTATACACTGGAGCGCTAATTTTGCCGAAAAACCGAAGTCACTGGCCGCCATCTTGCTACTCCCTACTCTCACAGAACCCCATAGGATTTGGCTGCAACAAGCAGTTTTCTGGCTGTGTGAAAACATTTCACAGGTAATTCTACAGTCAGTGGATGTACTAACACTATCAACTACTAGGAAATTAGGTGCTGAAATATTTTACATGTTATTCATAATATATATATATATATATATAGGTCCATCTCAAAATATTAGCATATTGTGATAAAGTTCATAATGTAATGATAAAACTTGAACATTCATATATTTTAGATTCATTGCACACTAACGGAAATATTTCAGGTCTTTTATTGTCTTAATATGGATGATTTTGGCATACAGCTCATGAAAACCCAAAATTCCTATCTCACAAAATTAGCATATCATGAAAAGGGTCTCTAAACGAGCTATGAACCTAATCATCTGAATCAACAAATTAACTCTAAACACCTGCAAAAGATTCCTGAGGCCTTTAAAACTCCCAGCCTGGTTCATCACTCAAAACCCCAATCATGGGTAAGACTGCCGACCTGACTGCTGTCCAGAAGGCCATCATTGACACCCTCAAGCAAGAGGGTGACACAGAAAGATATTTCTGAACGAATAGGCTGTTCCCAGAGTGCTGTATCAAGGCACCTCAGTGGGAAGTCTGTGGGAAGGAAAAAGTGAGGCAGAAAACGCTGCACGACAAGAGGTGACCGGACCCTGAGGAAGATTGTGGAGAAGGGCCGATTCCAGACCTTGGGGGACCTGGGGAAGCAGTGGACTGAGTCTGGAGTAGAAACATCCAGAGCCACCGTGCACAGGCGTGTGCAGGAAATGGGCTACAGGTGCCGCATTCCCCAGGTCAAGCCACTGTTGAACCAGAAACAGCGGCAGAGGCGCCTGACCTGGGCTACAGAGAAGCAGCACTGGACTGTTGCTCAGTGGTCCAAAGTACTTTTTTTGGATGAAAGCAAATTTTGCATGTCATTTGGAAATCAAGGTGCCAGAGTCTGGAGGAAGACTGGGGAGAAGGAAATGCCAAAATGCCAGAAGTCCAGTGTCAAGTACCCACAGTCAGTGATGGTCTGGGGTGCCATGTCAGCTGCTGGTGTTGGTCCACTGTGTTTTATCAAGGGCAGGGTCAATGCAGCTAGCTATCAGGAGATTTTGGAGCACTTCATGCTTCCATCTGCTGAAAAGCTTTATGGAGATGAAGATTTCATTTTTCAGCACGACCTGGCACCTGCTCACAGTGCCAAAACCACTGGTAAATGGTTTACTGAACATGGTATCACTGTGCTCAATCGGCCTGCCGACTCTCCTGACCTGAACCCCATAGAGAATCTGTGGGATATTGTGAAGAGAAAGTTGAGAGACGCAAGACCCAACACTCTGGATGAGCTAAAGGCCGCTATCGAAGCATCCTGGGCCTCCATAACACCTCAGCAGTGCCACAGGCTGATTGCCTCCATGCCACGCCGCATTGAAGGAGTCATTTCTGCAAAAGGATTCCCGACCAAGTATCGAGTGCATAACTGTACATAATTATTTGAAGGTTGACTTCTTTTGTATTAAGAACACTTTTCTTTTATTGGTCGGATGAAATATGCTAACTTTGTGAGATAGGAATTTTGGGTTTTCATGAGCTGTATGCCAAAATCATCCGTATTAAGACAATAAAAGACCTGAAATATTTCAGTTAGTGTGCAATGAATCTAAAATATATGAATGTTCAAGTTTTATCATTACATTATGGAAAATAATGAACTTTATGACAATATGCTAATATATTGAGATGGACCTGTGTGTGTGTGTGGTGTGTGTGTGTGTGTGTGTATATATATATATATATATATATATATATATATATATATATATATATATATATATATATATATATATATAAAATGCAAAATATTTCAGCACATGACTTTCTCAGTACTTGATAGTTTTAGAACATAGCATAAAAGTATATGGCATTTGACATTTTAAAAGTTTTAAGCTCCCCCTGAACATGAGAAAATCCTCGTTATTCGATGCTGTAGCGCACATATTCCCTAGTTACTGGAGGAAAATAGGGAGTACCAATATGGCGGCTGGTGGCTTCTAATCAACTCGTTCTAACAGCGGGCTATTAGCACTCCAGTGTATAATATAGCTCAGTGGCATGCACCGGAAACACATGAAGTAAACACAGCAACATGGTGGGGGATCAGACAGAAACGTTTACGCATGATCAGCGTGATCTTTACGTGGGCTAGCAGGGGACGCGGCGTGTAGAGCGAGCTTGTTAGGAAGGAAGAGTTTGAGGACGCTGCTAACGGCCTTAACAAAGCCAATATTTGCCTTAGTATGAACGCAACACCGGATGGCGCCATCTTTATTTGTGAGAGTGAGGTGCATGTTGGTTATGGAGAGAGGCAAAGCTACAACATTATCATTTCAGAAAAGACGTGGCTCACATGTACACACAGCAACACAAAACCAGTATTCTCAAATGTATCCACTCTGAGACCCGTTTTCAAAAATCATTGTTTACGATTTCCCAAAACTCCAGATTCGTGTGGACACAGACTAAATGACAAAATACCTTTGTGGATACACCTAATCTTGTTTCCGTCTGTACGGGGCCCAAGTGATTCAATCATCCACCATCCAGAGATGAGTAAAGCTTCTGCACAAAGTAGTGGCAGATAATTTTGTCACTGGGTCACTGCTGCAACATTTGAGTTGCAAATGGACACCACAAAGCTGTGGTGTCCATTTAAGGTATTTTTCCTCATGCAACTCGGTGAAGGCGGACACTTTTCTTTCCCCTCTCCCTCCCCCGTCTCCCTGCCTTCTTCTATCAGTCATACATTGAGGTATTCACAGCATGGGGAAACAGCAGCACTCATGTGGCTGAATTTTTCTTTTGTCCAAAATAAATCTGATTCCATCGAGCTTGTAGGGTGATCCCATTCTGTATGCCACAATGACTAGTGGCTGGGAAAGGGAGAAAGGTATTTTCCTGTTGCATCGTGTCTTCCAATGCCATTGAAACAAAAGCCATATCAGGCTTTTGTTGATAGTGTAGTAGGGGAGGTTTGCAGATGACACCACTGTCATTGGTGTGATCCGGCACAAAGATGGATCTGCATATAGAGGAAGAGTATCTGCAGGTTCGCTGGTGCTCAAGACAGCGGAGATGATGGTGGCCCTCCAGAGAACTCCTCCCACACTGCCTCCCCTCACCAAACCCCATACAGAGTCCACAACCATGGCTAAAAATTATCCTGATTCTCGTTGGTCTTTAATTTTCAGCCCATTTGAAAAAAATAAATACACTATTTATATAGTTAGCATTTTTCTATTTACATTTGACTGGGTAAATAATTATATATTTAAGGAATGATCTTTCCTTCAACATATCATGTGTTCAGACATACGTTTGGTTTACAGTATATATGTGATTAAACCTTTGCTCAACATTCCCTGCATGTTATTCTCCAATTTCAAGCATTTGATCTCTAAAAGCTTTCGTAACTTTTCTCAGACTTGTCATTCTTGTTCAGTCTCTAAATGAATGCAGTTTGGTCAAACTTTCATTCAGTATTTTCTCCAGGCCTCTATCCTGCACCCTCCAAATTCAGCCCATCATTATTCTGAGCGCAACGTCCATATTCAGAATGTGCACAAGTTCCAACAGTTGGAGGACAAATGTTAAATAGCCAGTAGTTACCTCTGAAATTAGCTGTGGTGCAATAAAAAAGGAATTGCTTAAATGATTTATGTACTTCGCTCCTTTCCACTGCTGACCATTCACACCGGTGTAAACAGGAGCCATTATCTGAGCCGCAATTACACCAGCAGCATCCAAACTGAGAAGAAATTGGACAATTCGGGCAATATATGGTTCACTGCTAGAGCTCCCACCTCCAGGGAGAAATGAATGGATGTGAGCATCAAGTAAATGCAGAGACTTAATAGAGCAGGGTGCTTAAGGAGGCTGTGTAAACACCGTGGCATTCACCGGTGACCGAAGCACCATGGGAGCACCATGATGGCTGCAGCTAATAGGTGAAGGCTGCTCTCGTTGCACCACACACACACAGACAGAGAGAGAGACAGACACACGGGGGGTTCTTAGGAGGCTGGTATTGATCGCTCAGACAGACTGCCTTAACTTTGCTTAAATGAGGACGGTCAATGGCAGAGCTGCAGTTAAAACAGCCCAGTCGTTCAGCAGTGGAATGGATATTTGTTGAATCAGGAGGGGAAAAAGATATTTTAAAGTGGGAAAATCTCCTCATAGATTTTAAATGTGTGATTTGTTTTTTATTCTGGGTTTATATGGGTTTCAGCAAAACCTATTTTTCCATTTTAAAAGAATAATTCAGAATTTATATAGTGACCTTTTTAGATAATCATACTAAGTTGCAAATTTTTGCAAAATATTTCCCCTTACTATATAAAATCCCTTTTTTATTAAAGACAAAAATGAGTCAATATTAAAAAAAACAAATGAATAAATAAGAAAAACAATAAATAGAAAATACCAATAAAATATATTAAAATAGTATCTTTTTTTGCTATATTTATGCTTCCATTTGCCTGTCACTTCTCTGCTGGTATACCTGAATTTCCCACTGAAGAGCAATAAATTATATTTCTATTCTCTTCTGTGAAGAGGTCTGAAGGAGAAACAATCAATCAGCAAAAGATCAGACCAGGCCAAGTTAGGCCTGCCTGACTCAGACCGGTGATCAGCAGGTCATTAACTGAAAAACCTGATTTAACAAACGCATCAAAACTAAGAATCCCGCCATGATGCACTTCTGTATCTTATTCAAACAAATATCAGATTAGGTTCAGGGCTTTGAAGCAAAAGTGTAGACGTTTTGTAATTATGTCATTAAAGGGCCCGCAGCAAATCCTTTAGTTTTGTGTTTAAGTTGTCAGATAAATGCCCTCAAAGAAAAACAGAACAGCCTGATCCATGCATCTCTATCAGAAACAGAATCAAGTTTATTGCCAAGTAGGTTTGCACTTACAAGGAATTTGACTTGGTGTTGATGGTGCAGACAAAAAAAAAAATATATATATATATATGCTATGTGCACGGTAGACTGTGCGTTAATGTAACACAGGAGATCTGGAGATGCTACGTTGGTGTAGCTTGTAGGTCCTGAACGGGGGAGGGAGAGAGGCAGTGTCAAGTGTCACGGGCGGCTCTTGGCCTTGTTGATAAGGCTGGTAGTTAGTAGCAGATTCTATCTCCCTGGTATCTTAGTATTGTAAAACATGGACCTCCAAGTCCAAACACATCTGAATGGGCTTTTTTTCCAAACGTGAACGTTTCCTGAGCATAAACTTTCCTCCGCTCACAAAAATGCAAGAAGCCCGCAGGCAAAGTGTGCGAGCCGTCCAACAGAAAACAGTTAAAGCCTTTAACATTTTTACTGCATAAACAGAATTACTTCCTCTCTTAATGACTGGGAACAGAGAAATGTTCAAGTGAAATCTTTGAACTCTCTATTTAACCTTATTTTAGATTAAAGAAAAAAAATTGGGCACGTTCTGCAAAAGATTATCTGTTATCTCTGTAAGTAAATGATGATCTTATCTCATTAGAAGTAATGATCACATACAGTGAGACAAAATCGCCCCAAGTAAACTCTCAACAGCCAGAAAGAGAACCAAAAATAAAAGATAATAAACATAAGAGAGAAGAGCAAACAGAAACCTTGATATTTTCCCTAAAGTATACGAGAGACCCACGATTCCTCCAGCTTTCTTATCACGTTTCATCCTGCTTAAGGCCGCTCCTATCTCAGCTGTCATCAGGTGAGATAGACCCTGGATCCGTCACCCTCCTGGGATCACGCAGCAAGAGAGCCAACCGTGCACGCTGACGGCAGCTGTGAGGCCGGTTTAACATCACCAATTAATCTGAAGGCACATCTTTAGATTACAGGAGCACCTGGAGAAAAGCCCACATGGAGACAAGCTGAAAGCTCCACACAGCGTCTTCTTTCACTGGAGGAATAACGCACCAGCGTGAGACGTGAATGCTAATTATTGCTTCAGACGTTGATACAATGGAGTCACAACAAATTCAGCATTTTACACATTGTTGATGATTTTAATGATTGTTAAATGGAATTTAGTTCAATCATTTGCACAGATTTACTTCAAATGCTACCTAAAGGCACTTTAAAAGGCAAACAGGTGAAACTCAGAAATCAAACAGTTCAATAACCCCAAAATAGGGCTGGACAATAATTCAGTAACGATATATATCGATCAATAGACGTATATCGATGGTAGAAAAAAGGGTCAATAAAAAGTTCAATAGAATAAGAGGTTTCGATCCTTTTGCGTTCTAGCCATTTCAATCTGAAAAACTCACACAAGAAAAAAAACGCCAATTAGAAGAATTTTATTGATACTATTAAGACTTTGGCGCTCAGACCTCGGCAGGAAACATTAGTGCTGACTTTTACTTTAATATGCATAAGCAGGTGTATGAGAACAGGGATGTTTCCCCCCAGGCCTGAAACTGGTGGTGGAGTGGAGATGGACGAAGTTGGTTCAGTCCTTAGACGCTGGTTGGCGAGACGATCTGCTTGAGCTGAATTGATGAGATCCAGTAGACTGAGTAAGCTGTTACCAGTACTTCACTCAGGGACCCAGAAAGATAGATGTCCAGCTTGGATAAATAAAGGTTGCATGAACCTGTCCATGATGAGCAAGCATGAAGTGACAGTGGAGAGGAAAAACTCCCCTTTGGGAAGAAACCTCTGGCAGAACCAGGCTCAACATGGCGGTCTTCTGCCGGACCGATTGAGATTGCTTGGTGCAAAAATTTAGTAAACCCAGCTGGCCAGAGTTTCTGAAGAGAGAGCGACGAAGCAAAGGATAAACACAAAAAATCCAGACCAAGACAACAGGGAAAAAAAATATTTTTTAATTAGTCTCCAATGCGTTTTCCTGAATTTGTGTTTAAAATTAAAAAAAATTTCAGCAATAACAAACTACATTTAAACACAGACGTGTGGAATCCACAGAAATGTCAATTTTTTGGGGGGAGGGGAACATAATTATTAACATGATTGTTTAAATAGTTAAAAAAAATTTCCTGAAATAACTATTAGTAGAAAAACAATTACGTTTGGCTGAGGCTTAAGAGCTTTTAAAACATTATTTGAAAGGTATTTTTTGTTTGTTTTTTTTTCGTTTAAACAAGGCAAACCTGGGAGATGTTACGTTTCAGACCTACAAAGATTTACAGCTCCCTTTTCTACAGAAATCAGACTTATTTTATTAAAATATTGTACTTTGTTCATAATTTTTGGAGGTAAAAAGGAAGCATTTGCGAAAAGAAAATGAGTTTTGAATATAAAATGTTTTTAATTTTATTGGCCTTATGTTCATCATTACATTTTTTACTCCACATGGTAAAAAGTTTGGACATCACTGATCTAAGGCAACATAATCTGTTGCATTGGGTCTTTGACTTTGCAGCAATTCCTCCTGCTGACCAAGTTAATTGCAAAAAACAGAAGCTTGATTTTCTAAATTAGTTTAGAGTAATAAGATAGTTGATGGTTTAAATGTATTAGTAGAGTTAATTACATTTTATAGAATCAAATGTCAGCTTAAAATATAAAGAAAGTTGTAACTCTATATGAACATGTATTGATTGGAAAACAGGGCACTCATGATACTACAATTGCAGCCGTAGCTAAAACAACAACATTGGATCGAATTTAAATAATAAAATTAAAATTTGTGACTGTAAGAACAATGACTTTGTGAGGTTTACCCAACCGTCAAGTCAGAAGTCTTTCCCATAAGAAATAACGTAACATAAAGTACATCTCTACTGAAAATACTTTTCCTGGTCTTCTATAATATTCAAATTTTCAGACGACTTTAACCCTGGGTTTATATAAGCTCCAAGCCACAATCATGCATTTAATGAATCTAGAAATGAGCGCTATATGAAATTGAAATGACGTAACTTTTCAAAGAGATTCAGATTTTTTTGTGATACAGCTCCATATAAAAAGCTCTTCAGATTACACACTTAGCAGAAATAATTGCAAAAAAGGCTGTTTTTGATATTTATTAGTTTTTCTTTTTCATACTTTAACCAGTTAGAATATTTGCCAAGATCCATACACAACAGTAGCAACATGTCAAAAATACAAAAATGATTTGTAGACATTGAAATCGCTCTAAACTTGTTTAAAGTTTAACTGTAATTGCAAACTTCTCCGAGGTTCCTCAAAATTAGCTCGGTCTGTCCTTCTGATCTGCAGCCAGCGCATGATTACGGAGTGGCTACCTGTAGGCAATAGCCTGAAACTTCAGCGTGATTAGAGCAATTTCCTAATGAAGCTTAGCAAAGTACTGCTGGACCACTGATGATCAGCCGTGCACCATGAATGAACTCAGACCTCATCACCTCGGCCATTTCACACACCGAGAGAAGCAATGGGCCCGCTGAGCATCAGAAATGGGGTCTCTGTCTGGAAAGTGATGATGATAATTATCCATCGTAGTAGCGATCACAACAATTATGGAAGCTTTGCTGAAATCTTGCTCAAATATCAGAGAACTACTTTGTTCTGGGAAGTGTGCTTTTACAAGAAACAGCTTTTAATGCACTAACTTCATGATTGTATGTTGTGTTATTTTATTGATCAAATGTTCCTGATGTTATAATGTATTCTTTTAAAAGGTCACTCTGTGTCCCACCTGACAAGCATACTTACTTCCAGATTTCCTTGGATTTCCCAAATGGGTTTTCTTTTTTTCTTTTAGTCATTTATTTTTTATGGCCACCACACGATAAAACTGCATGACGTTACATCTGGACACTTCTGTTTCTTCTGACAGTGAAGTTTCTGTGACACAAATGTAATAATCAGCACCTTTCGATGAAGGTCATAAAGATCCGGCAAGTCCCAAAATTCATCCCGTATCTTTCTGACTGGGCCCTTTGAGAGTGCTGACAATAAAAATGAAACCTCAATGGGACAGTTCGTGTTTTCAATGCCTTCCTTTTCACAGTAAAACATGAGCAGCAGCTGCAGTCCGTCGCTCACAGACCGGTCGCTTCATCACACGAGATAAAAACCGGTTCTAAGACTCGAGTCTCAGAGTCTAAGTTAAGTTTCAAGTCTTCTTGGCACAAGTCGAGTCTGAAGTCTTTACTTTAGCAACTCGAGTCTCACTCTAGTCTCCATCTCTTGGTTATGTTTGGGACTTTCAATTTCTAGATGGATATGAAAATATGTACAAAGTTCAACTAAAGTATGATATTAAACACCCAAATCTTTAGATTCACCACTTAATAAGAGTGAGCGGCTAATCTTGGTCTAGAGTCCAAGAAGTATGTCGTATGAAAGGGTTTGAGGGGGAGCTGCAGATCATCCTGTGTTGAATGTATTTTCCTTTGCTGTTTCTGACATTGAACAAACTTTCAGCTGCGTGCTTTTTGCTCCTTCTCCAATTACAGACAGAGCTTCCTGCCAGACTGATGAATTAATATCCCACCTGCATTGTCTTACCAACACCAACCTCCATTAATCACAAGCCTGCACGTACACTTCCTTCTCCATCTGCTACAAAGATAACAATGCCAGAGGTTTGCTAAATTCACTCGCTCTGGATCCTCACTCTTCTGTCGCTGCCTTCCTTCCATACTGATGGTTTCTCCCCGCGTCTTACAGGCAAAGTCACTTTGAGGGTTTTTTGTCTTCATTTCTGTCTCCCAGGCTGCGGTCCACGTCAGGAAGCAGAGCAGATACTCCACACTTTAGACAGTTCAGGTCACAGAGCAGATCAGAGCGCAGCTCATCAGAGACCGGGTCATCTCCAGAGACCGAGAACAACGCCTGGGTCCATTTGATGGAATGGCAGCAGAGAAATATACCAAACAATAAGGAGAGAACACCTTTCACAGCCTGTGAGCAAATGATAGCACTCAGGGGTTTAAAAAACTGTTCACGGTTTATTTGCTGCCAAAACACAAGCTCGACATTTAAGAGACCTTTTGGTTTAAGAGCAGCAAACAACTCAAATCTTCACTGGCAGTTCACAGAAATTTTATTTCTAGTCTAATGTTTCACTCTGGATTTACTAAAGTAAAGATATAAAAGTTTGCACAATCAAAGTGAATTCTCTGTGTATATTGTTGTGCTATTACGCATGTTTGAAGTTATTTAATGTTTAATAAATAACCCTCTGTCTGTTAGGTATTGTCCGGTGAATATCAGCCCAAACAGCTGATATCAGGACAATAGTTGAAAGGGATGATTCAAGCGCTGGCGTTCTGTTAAAACGCAAACTCTGTACACACACAGAATAAATGACTGACAACTTCTCTTCAAGTTCAAGAATTTATTAACAGAAATAAAATGAACATCCAGAGAACATCACTATGTAATGCTGTTTATCTGAATTAACACAATATTTCAATCAACAAATCCTCTCTACTGGGCTAGTGAAACTTAACTAAAACTACTAAGCAAAATTAAGATAAAAAGAAGCTAAGGAACTATGTACACACAAAAGAAACAAAAGACAAAATAAAATGGTTGATCATCATCATCAGAATGATTTAGTGAATCCTGGTTCACTGTAGATATAAGTTAAAGAACCAAAGTTCAACTTAAAGAACATGGAATGAGGTTAAATTAGCTTAACTAATTTAGAATTAAAATTGTGTGTTTCAACCCATTCACAATGCAAATCCTAAGTTAAACAAAACATTTTTTGATGAAATAACGAGAATCTCATCTCTGCTATTCGCGGATGACGTGGTCCTATTGGCTTCATCAGGGCGTGATCTACAACTCTCACTGGAGCGGTTCGCAGCCGAGTGCGAAGCGGCCGGGATGAAAATCAGTGCCTCCAAATCCGAGACCATGGTCTTGAACCGGAAAAGGGTAGAGTGCCTTCTCCGGGTTGGGGAGGATGTGCTGCCCCTAGTGGAGGAGTTCAAGTATCTTGGGGTCTTGTTCACGAATGAGGGGAAGATGGAGCGGGAGATCGACAGGCGGATTGGTGCAGCGTCTGCTGTGAAGCGGGCGCTGTACCGATCCGTTGTGGTGAAGAGAGAGCTGAGCCAAAAGGCCAAGCTCTCGATTTACCGGTCGATCTACGTTCCTACCCTCATCTATGGTCACGAGCTTTGGGTCGTGACCGAAAGAACGAGATCCCGGATACAAGCGGCTGAAATGAGTTTTCTCCGTAGTGTGTCTGGGCTCTCCCTTAGAGATAGGGTGAGGAGCTCAGTCATCCGGGGAGGTCTCAGAGTAGAGCCGCTGCTCCTCCACGTCGAGAGGAGCCAGGTGAGGTGGCTCGGGCATCTGGTTAGGATGCCTCCTGGATGCCTCCCTGGTGAGGTGTTCTGGGCACGTCCCACCGGGAGGAGGCCCAGGGGAAGACCCAGGACACGCTGGAGGGACTATGTCTCTCTGCTGGCCTGGGAACGCCTTGGGATTCCTCCGGAGGAGCTGGCCCAGGTGGCTGGAGAGAGGGACGTCTGGGCCTCCCTACTGAACCTTGATGAGTTTCTCTCACAAAACACCATTAAATCGGAATTAATGTTCCCATTAATGCTGTACTAACACTCGTAGCACTGTGAGACGAAGGCAGAGAGAAACAAAAAACAAGCATTATGTTTAAACAAGCCGTAGTTACGTTTACTAGGGTTGGTAGCGAGTTATTTACGAGGCGAGTAGCGGCTAATGCTAGCGGACATTCTTAGTTCAATTCAAAAGGACTTTTACGCAATATTTTGGTGTAGTTAGTGGACCAGAAAACACAAACATTAATGTCCCATCGGTGTACAAAACCCTTATGGAAATAATGTTTGTACCGTAAAACACCCAAAACACATCAACATGCTAGTGGGAGCTTAGCCTGTTAGCTCCAGGTCTTAACATCAGTCAAACCTTAAAACACAAACACATTAAAAGTAAACCAGTTTAAATGATTAATCCCACCCTGGCTTTCCCTATCATCTCTGCCAAACCTCTGCCTATGTTGTTGACGTTGGAGCATGCGGTTGTAATGCAACCACTCTCACTCCTTGTGAATCCCGATCTGGGATGAGTTCTTCCCGGATCTCCGGTAGACTGCACTCGGCCTGTGGAGCCTGGAGATCTGAAGGTTTTCCTCAGGCTTCCTGTCAGGGCCTCTGCACAGTTTGCAGCAGGAGCAACCTTCAGGTTAGCTTTGTTCCTGCAAAGCGGAGGAAAGATTACAAACAGCCTATTTCACGGCAGTCGGCTGCTTAGATTTCGATTTGAAGAAGGCAGGCTACTAAGCTTGGTTCCAGCCGGCGCATGTTTTTGGGTCTTTCCAATGTGAAACTCCTCCTAAAGAGGGCCCATGGACGGGGAGAGAGCGCTCCTCTCTGGTGCTGGTGACAAACGGCGGCCAAAAGAGGGAAATTGGTCGAGGCAGCTACGCTTTATAGGAGCACCCTGCGGTTAGGAGGCAGTTCATTAGGGAGGGAGCTTCTGCTGCTTCCTTTAGTCTGATTTTATTGTGGCCTTGTTGATTTCACAACAATATGTTAAGGTAAAACACAAACTTTCAGGTAAGTGAATGATTGAAATAAGGAATTCAATTTACTAAACAGAACAAGCGTTCTAGATGGTTCCCACAAGACCGGACCGGAGGTAAGTGTTAGGATTCTGGTGTGTTTGGTTCCTTGTATGAGTGAGTTCCTGTTTCAGAGAAGATCTACGCTGGAGAGTCCCATCAGCTCTGGTTGCTCTGGTTCTCCTCATCAGGCTGACTGGTGCTTGAAAGGAGCTGCAGGATCATCACTCTTTGCTGGATGGTTATCTATGATGGTGTTCCCAGCCAGTTCTCGAGCGTTGGTGGTTTTTTTGTGAATTTTTGACCTTATGATCTTTGTCTCAGGATTATTTTATTCCTGTGTTTCAGAGCTTTTTGATGATTGCAAGTTTCCTTCAGATGATTCGCTAAGGAAGATTTGCATGCTGCTATTGCAGCTTTGTGGTGTCTTTAGTCTCCTTTACCTGCCTGCCTGCTCTCCAGCGTTTTGCTCTCAGAACAACCTTACCGGAACTCACCCTTGTTTCTCTCGGACTATGGACCTTTACCTTTCAGCCAACACCAAATCCTCCCCCCGCTCTTGCCAACTACAGCCAACTTCTCTCCTCTGTCATTTTTCTGCACCTGTTCCCATACAGACTTGTTAACTCATCTCTCTCTGTAGATGAACCTGAAAGCGGTTTCCATAAATGCCGAGCTGACCTTGGAGACTTCGACCGCTTTGCTGAGTGTTTCATATTTTCAAAAATAAATCTTCTTCACTTTAACTGCTGTCCTGAGTGATTCTGCATGTGAGTCAGGAAATCGCCTCAAATCATGACAGTAAGTGGCTTTGGAAATTTGCCTTGTTGATAGTAAACAGCATTACCTAGGACCAGCATTACTTCCAGCCTTACTGAGGCTTTTATTAAGGTTTTTCCCATTAACTACAGCTTTGTCAAGGGCTGGAGCACGTTACAGAGACACATCAGATGATGTGTTCTTTAAAAGGCAAGACAAACATGGCTGTTATTGGTATGGATCCAGACAGCATCATGGATCTGAGTGATTAGCATCTATCTTTTGGGTATTTGGTTTATTATAATGTAATATCATTTATTAATTCAGTATTAATAATTACTATCACAAAACAAAACATGTTCCTGATTAATTAACATATCGTTCTTCAATTTATCATCACTACATAACCTGATTGCAAATACATGATGCGATGGACAACACTTACCTTTTCAAATTAGTTTCATAGAGTCTCCTTTTGCGTTCAGTTTCTGAGGGAGTTGCTGTGTCCAGCCTCACAGTAGAGGCTGGATCTGTCGCACACGTCTGCAGATTTGCCTACAATGTGCATATTTCACAGCAACCAGTTAAAAACACTGTTGACTGACCGACTGTTACTGTTTTGCATGTTGTAAGCAATAGACCATGAGGGTCAGTTTTTTATGGGCCACCTAGAAAGCAAAACAAAAAAAATAATTAACATCTAATTTATTATGTCGTTAACTATTGTAGATACAAAAACAGCAGAAGCCATCTGTTAGGCTCAGAACAGGTGGACCCAGAATTCAAGGCAGACAAGCAGAGTCGTTTAAACAGTCTATTGAACTCAAACAGCTCAGGTGGCGTCGGCGTCCACAACAGAGACTTCTGCAGGACGAGACAACAGGTTAGTGACCACGTTTAGCTTGGAGTGCTCGAACAGAAACCTGTAGGTCACTAACCTGGTCTTAATGTTCAGTTCTGGTCCAGAAGTAAAGGTAAACGCCAGATGCCGGATAGCCAACCCGGCGCGGCGGTTTCCGCTCAGTGAGTTCCCGGCGCAGGTAATGCGGAGGTCGGAGGACAGGCAGGAGGTCGGAACCGTGAAGACAGACGTGAGCAGGATGAGCCGAGGAGCGAAGCCAAAGCCGAGGTCGGGGACGTAGCTGACGGTCGATGCCAGGTGAACAGAGAGCAGGCAGATGTCAGCTGCTCTCTCAGCTGGTTCTGAATGGGTCATCAAGGGTCTGTAGTGGCTTATACCCCACTTGAAATAGTGTGAAAAGCCCACAGCTCTGTTCATAAGTGTGCAAATGATGCACAGTCAGTAGTTGGCAAACATGTTACAATCTGCAAATATACAGATTTTCTCTGTTTTGTGCAACAAATTCAGCCGTAACACGCTGCCCAGTTCGTTAATCCGTCCAGGGGATTGGTTCTGCTGATCATGAGCTGCTGTTAATTTTTTCAGTTCAATTAAATGTTATTTAAACAGCACCAATTCACAACACGCGTCATCTCAAGGCTCTTTACAAAGTCAGATTCAATCAAATCACACAGACTGGTCAAAAAGTGTTAAGCAGCCGCTGGTGTTGGTTTGAGTGAAGGAGCTTTAGGCTGGTTTAAAAGTTACAACAGTAGCTGAAGTAATCACTTGTCACAACAGAACTCCATCTCTGAACGCCTCCAGCCTTAAAGCGTATGAGCCACAGCAGCAGAGGACCACACCAGGTCCCAGAAACAGTAAAACTGTTCGCAGTAGAGGTGCTGACCTTAAAGTCCACAGCTTAATCACCCAAACCAACAAGCTGCGACACAAGAGAGACAAAGAAGTGACACCTTTAGATCCTCGCCATCTTCACACATACAGTGGGGACAGTTTTATGTTTTTCTCAGTAGAAATGTTTCTAAAACCATAAAGTCCAGAAAAAAGCTCAAATCTGTCAGTATTTACAGAAGCGATCCTGATTCCAATTGATGCGCATTAAAAACCAACTGGTTTAGTCCTAATTGATGGCCAGAACAACAGTTTCTCATTGCCAAGGTATCACACAGGAAGCTGGTAATCTCGGGTAAAAGCAGAGAGCTCAGTTTTAACCTTATTGTTGCAAAACACACAAATATATTTCTACACTTCTGGATTTTCCATCGTGTGCAACTGTGCTCCTTCTTTGGGTGGAAAGGGCCACATTTTGCCAGAAACCACTCATGACCAGGAGCTTCTTGCAAACCTTTGGGCAAGAGAGTCAAAGAATAACCAGAAGAGTTGTCCAAGACCCAAAGATCCCTCTGAGAGGGCTCCAGAAAGACCTGAAATAAGCAGTACAGTTTGTCTATACCAACATTAATTACAATCAACTGTGCAAAACTCTGCTCTGATTGCAGCTGATGCTCATTCAGGCCGATCAGGTGGAGCGTAAAGGGGAGTTTATTCCCTAAGACAGACGCCAGACAGTTCTCGCTCTTTCTCCTCCCTCTGGTCGCTCCCTCCTGGATCTCCTGGATCACTCGCCTGCCTTTCCGCCCTCCAATGATCCACCTCTCCACCGCCCTGTCCTCAGTTGCTCCTGGACTTAGGAGATAAACATCAGGACCCGTTCTACACACATCCAACCTACCAAACCCAACTCCTGTGGATTTAGTCGCCTCGTCCCGTGGTACTTCGCCCTCTCCGCTGTCAAGTAAGCCTCCATTCATCCTCGAAGAACTCATCACAACATAGTTTCCTGAAATAATCACATACTTCTCCTCCTCAGGGCCATCCTGGAACCCGTTCCCAAGCCTGGAAGAGACGCTCAGTTCGTCACTTCAAAAAAAAAAAAGAAATCCTTTAAACCTCTGTCTGTTGTCCGGCGTCGTTCCCTGCAGGTGTCACTGGCGTCCGCCATGACAGGCTGGTCCAATGAGAGCAAACGTTTATCTGGTTGATGTCAATCCGTGGATGGAAAATGTATAGAAAGAGCTGAAGATCTGAATACATAGAGGAGGCCCTCAGAAACTGGGAGATTTGAGGGTTAAAATCTCTTCAACCCTTATTCCCTGTGTTCTTGCACATAACTTTGAATGTTTAGTGACTAATTGGTGTTGATTGCTTGACTTGTTACCAAAATCTGATGTGAATTTGAGTTGCCTCATTGCATTTCTATTTAATGATGAAATCATTAACACGTTCAGTGCGTAGTTGCCTTAATTACTGTATGCTAGTCAAGCATGCCCTGGGAACTGATTTAGCCCAGTACCTTTGCACTACACTCATGAACAGATTCTCATCTTTGGCAACTATGAACTGAAAACCAGTTTATTTTTGTTTTTTAAAGTGAATCTTAACACGGATTTATTGGATCGAAACATCCGCCCGCTGCCTTTCCGTCCGACCAAGATGAACTCCATGCCCAGACATCTCTGTGGTGTTTTCCTTTATCGCCTTATCTGACGGGAGAGAATTTTCCTCCACGCTGAAAGTTGCATTTGAGCTCCAGCTGACCGCTCACAGGCAGCAACATAGTCTGGGCAACTCAGCCAAAGCTTCTCAGAGGAGCTTTCTTATGGGCCACCGAGTAAGAAAACAAAAAGCAACGTAAACGCTAAGCTCTGCGAATTGCTCGGCGGCAAACAGGACCGGTTGGTGCGCTGTGCGAGTTCACAAAAGTAGTTCCACAACGAAAAGCACCAGTGCTGCAGGGGCTCGGGGTCAGATCCCTGCTTCCGGGGCTGCTTGTGCATAGATGTCAGGATTTTTGTTCAATCGTTAAAACAGTTTCAGCGATGCTGTTTCTTCCCCGTCCAGCTGTAAGCAGCGGCGTTTCTTATTAGGAGACAGAGGAGCAGCTTGTCTTATGAGGGGAGCTGTCCTAGATTTAATAGACGCTGCGTGACCTTCATTTCTAAACCTGCTGATTTCCTTAATTCCAGCAGAAAAGCCTCACCTTGCGTTTAAGCGGTGCGGCGTTAACCCGTTCGACCTGCTCACGTATGGGAGCAGCAGGAAACATCTTTATTTGCACAGACTCTGAAAGGGGAACAACGCTGGCATATTTGCATGTGTAAGATCTGGTGAGCAAACAAACTCGTTAGCTCATTAAACCTCCTCGCTAAACGGAGCCTTTAGTCTCGTCTTAATCCTCTCATCTGTATCAACTCAGCCACAGGCGCACGGCTTTTCCTCTGAATCAGAGCCAGCCTCTCTGCAGGAGTCCCTCTGAAAAGTCAGAAAATCACATTGTCCAAGTGTCGCAGCATTTCTGGGCCAGGTATTTAAAAAAAGGGGAATCAGAGCATCTAATTCTCAGTTAGAGGGAATTTAAAGCTCGTTTCTTTAAGAAATTACACATATAGCTGCTGGTGAAAACCTCATTGTAGACGTTGGATGAGATACAAGCACTGCTGCTAAAAATGGGTGATTATGGCTGAAATTTGGGACATGAAAACAGGGTCACAAGACATAAAAAATTTAAAGACCGGGTATTAAACGAGGCTTCACAATTTGCTGAATGAGAAGACCAGTTTTTTTTTTTATCTCTCCTAAGTGAAAACCAGGCTAACTGCTAACCTAATTAACAACGTTTCCCCATTGTGGGTTCGTCTAATCAGATAATTTCTCCCAGCACTCTGAACCATAAAGCCAAACCATGGACTTTAGTTTTCATGTAATTAGTTTGTATTTATGAACAAGTCCTGGTATAGCACAGCAAATGTTGGCTGAAAAGATTCAGCATCAGTTCAACACTAGCGTGTCAATTTCACTGTCTAATACAGATTTGTGCAGAAAATAAAATTGATTCTTATATAGTTTGAGAGTACATTGCAGAGCTTCAGGGATTCAAGAGCAACTTGAAGGTTTACAAGCTCAATACTGGGATATCTGCCCCTTCCAAAAGGTTCCTGCTGCAGGTTAAGAAACAGCAGATTGATTGTAATAACAGGGTAAGATTATCGTGTGCAGGATTCTGTCTTGCAGCCAAATCAGCTCGGGTTTGTTGGTGCATTGTTGTCTGGACAATGACGTTGTGCAGTGGGACCTCCACTGATCAGGCTTGTTCTGATACAACCCACATTATGCTCAATCTGCTGGGGATCTGGGGGTTTTAAATGCTGCCTCAACATTTTCATCATGTCTCCTTCCTTTGTGCAGCAGCCTATTTTTCAAGCCCAAATGAAAGATATCATCCACATTATGAAGTCCAGGAGTCAAACATCCAGTTAAGCCTATCTGTATTTATGTTTAAGGTAATCTTTTAATTTTACCACATGTTTCCTCGTTGGAGCGGCCCATCGAGGAGATGGGAAGGAGTCTGGTAAGTTGGTGAGCAATTATAAGAACAGTTTGATAGCTGTAATGTAAATATCGTTTTATTTCCATGGATTATTCTGAAGGTTAGAAATAATTTTGATTTGCCATTTTTTGTGTGATACGAATAAAATCATTCTATTATATTAATAGTTGTTTTACACTATTTTACTGTCGTTTGAGATTACGCTTGTCTCATTTCCTACAAAAAAATCTTGGTTGAATGACAATAATTTAGAATCAATTAAATAATTGTTTTCAAATCTGTACCAGTTCTCCAACATTCCCTCTGGATGCTCCTAATGAGCCAATAAGTGCAGAAATGTGCACACAGCAGTCATGAAACAGACTCTTTCTATTTGATCTCGTAATGCTCGGTACAAGTTTAAGAATCACTGCCCTGAACTGTTCCCCCTAAAGGCAGCAAGGGATGCTGTTGCAAATCCTGCAAAATGTCCTCTTAAAGGGTAACTCACCCCCAAATCAAATTTTTTTGCTAATAAACTGGTTGTCTTATATTGCTGTTTACATATCCCTGTGATTATTTTTGACTATTTACAGCATATTTGTTTAAATCCTGCTTTTGAGTCTAAAATCGTCAGTGTGGCGCCCTCATTTTTGTTCGAATCAATATTGCTATTGGGCCAAAAGTTTTTGTGACCTCATTTAGAGAAACTGACGTGTCAGCAGCTCTGCTGCTGTGGAGCATAAAAGCAGCTCCGTCTTGTGGCTCCATAGCGAGTTGGAGTTGGAAAAGATGTCAGTCTGTCTCAGAAGGGTCACATCATTAGAATCCATCAAGCAGAGAAAACATCTAAGGAGATTGCAGAAACGAACAAAATTGGGTTAAGAACTGTCCGACGCATTATTAAAAACTGGAAGGATAGTGGGGATCCATCGTCTTTGAGGAACAATGTGGCCGTAGTAAAATCCTGAATGATGGTGATCGGCGTCACTTAAACGTTTGGTGAAATCAAAGCAAAGTTTAAAAGTGTTTAATAGTGAAAGTAAGAGCATTTCCACACGCACAATGTGACGGAAACTCAAAGGATTGGGGCTGAACCGCTGTGTAGCCTTAAGAAAACCACTAATCAGTGAAGCTAACTGGGGAAAAAAAGGTTTCAGCTTGCTAGGGAGCCTAAAGATTGGACTCTGGAGAAATGGAAGAAGGTTATATAGTTCAGATTTATCCTGTTCCAGAGTGATGGGAACATCAGGGTGAGAAGAGAGGCAGGTGAAGTGATTTACCCATCATGCCTAGCGCCTGCTGTACCAGCCTGTGGGGGCAGTGCTATGATCTGGGGTTGCTGCAGCTGCTCAGGTCTGGTTCAGCAACAGTATGAGCTCAAAGAATGAGGTCAGCTGACTACCTGAATATACTGAATGACCAGGTTATTCCATCAGTGGATGTTCTCTTCCCTGACAGGCGTCTTCCAAAAGAGCATGAGACGTCATTTTCACACATGGATCGTCCACAGAGTCCAGACCTAAACCCCTCTGAGAATCTTTGGGATGTACAGAAGAAGGTTTTGTGCAGCAGGCAGACTCTATCATCATCAATGCAACAAGATCTTAGTGAAATATGAATGCAACACTGGGTGGAAATAAATCTTGTGACATTGCAGGAGCTTATCGAAACAATGCCACAGGAATGTGTGCCGTAATCAAAGCTAAAGGCGGTCCAATGAAATATTAGTGTGTGACCTTTTTTTTGGTGGAGACTTTCTTTTCTTTCCTTTCTTCGGACAGAGAGTGTATTTTAGAGATGGAAGGATGGACGGACAGACGGATTCAACTTTGTGATAACAGAATGGGGAATAAAGTCTGGAAATACAAATGTTTTTCTAAACTCTAATTTTTGTTCCATATTCATCTGGGAGCTGTTGAATATTTAAATCAAATCAAACTCAAAACAAATACATGATAAAAGGTCACTGAGAGTGTTGTGATTGTAGAATCACAATGACTTGTCAGAAAGAAGGGAATGAGGACGAATTTAATCACAAACAGCATTAATATTCTCTTTGCAATATTTAACAATAATATCGCAGTCTCAAGATTTCCAAAAAATCCAGACATATGTAAGAAGTCTGAAGCTCCAGGACAGCTCTACAGCTAAATCAACACAAGATGAGACCACGAACATCAGAACCCGGGTGGAGTTTATGCCCAGGGAACCAAAATAAACCATCGAAAGCAACCAAACTAAAGATTATTGCAGCCCATTCAGTTCCAGCTCAGCACCGACATACTGAGAAGCACTGCAAAAATACATGAAAACAATTCAGCAAATGTATGTTCAGCTGAAAAGCTGCTTAAATAATGTAGGTCCACTTTGATAAACTGTTATACATTTTATTATTTTCTATATACAACTACATGCTGATTCGTTCTATAGCTGCGCTGGCAGGTTTTGTCCCTGGAAGCTCCGCTCTGCATCGCTATCTTGTCTGACTCCACTCCACTGTGCGGATTGGCTGGAGGCTGGATGCCTGATGCTATCACAGTTTAGATCCTTCGCTCTCCGGTTTCTGGCTTTGCAAGAATCTCTCACAGTCTCAAGTATTGATCTCAGTGCAAAAAAAAAAGAAAAAGTCCTAAAATGCACGCCTCCTGTTGGATTTATGGGCCAGTCGTTGCTCGGCTTGATAACAGACTCTTGACCTTAACCAGTGTTGCAAAGAGTAAAAGTAACAGTGAGGAAAAGAGCAGTCTCCCAAGAGATTTAGGCCTTTTAACTGTCCTGCAGAACCCAGCGGGTTGTCCTCTGGAAAATAAGAAAAGAAACACGTGAATGTTTTGATTTCAAATGGCAAGAGGACTGAAGCGTTAAGGTCAAACCACTTTCAAACAGTTGCTTCTATAAATCTGGGGAGACTGCAGAGCAATTAAAATGCAGCGTGACAGTTTGAAGAAAGCAGCAACACATTCAGGATGAAAACACCACACTTATGAATAATTCAGACTATTTTTCAAGTGTACAAAAAAAAGTAAAGCTGGCCACAGTTTTAGGGGTGCCAACAATGTTTGAGCCAATTACGAAACAAAGGCATGAGCGTGCGCGGCGTAGCTGACGATTCTCATCAGATCCGCAAGCCGAGAGTCGAGCGCACGATAAATATCTTCAGACAAACAAGCGTTTTGAGGGGAAAATTTGTAATCTCTCCTAGGAGAAAAAGGAGCGCCTGTAATTATAATCCTGTTCCTCCTCTGAAATGAAGTGAGTTAAGAAAAAAATCAATGGCTGTCTGGATGGAGAGATGAAAATGAAGGTCCAAAAATCGATGGTATCGATGCAATCTGTGAGAGTAAGTGTCCGTCTGCTTGTTTGTCGGGGAAGAACTGAATGAAATCTTTAAAGCAAAAACAGCACGGAGGAGGTGAGACTTCCACCACCGGACTGATATTTCAGTGAAAAATTACACCAGCTAAATAAAACCAGGCGGTCATTGTTAAAGGGGTCACAGAGGGAGGAAACCATCTGGCCTTCAGACACAGAAGACATTATATAAAAACAAATATTCATGTATAGCTAACAGGCACCCATGAACTACGGCCTGTCACTCAGAAATGGGATTTGCGGCTCATTGAAGGGAGTTTGATCCCAATGGATCCGTTTCTTTAAAGGAGGAACACATTTATTTATCTTAAAGAAGCAAACCCAGAGTAGCTCGCTTATCCTGGAAATAATATCTGGGAGGAAAGGGGAAGATTTGGGTCAGAATCATTCAGACTGAAGTTAGCTTCATAAATAAGGAAATCTGAGGAAGCTAACGCTAGCTGGTAACCGTTAACCACCGCCTGTCACTCAGTCTGTGTCATGTGTCTTCAGACATAAGATGCTGCACACACACGGTGCGTGACGAATTTGCACAGCGCTGCATGTTTGAAAACATAGCTGTTCAGTATAAATTACTTTTACACGGCAGTAGAAGAATTTGAGAAGAATATTGTATCCTGCTGTGCCCACACAGCTGCGATAAAAAAAAAAAAAAAAGCTTCAAGTGTGGGCATCCAGCTTTTTGTGAGAAAAAACAAGCAACCAGCTCAATTACCTTTACCTTGTAAACAGTATAAATAAGCAAGCCCAAAGTCAGTTATAATAAGCACACGTGGCAACACTGCTGGAAGCCTGGAATAAAGTACTGAGAATTTCCCAGATATTCCTTCCCCCCCTGTCATCAGACTCTTTAACAAACATGCAATAGATCATGACTTTTTAGGTTACTTATTGTTGTAACATCAATATTATCAATATTGCTATATTTATTGTGCTCTATTTTTGAATTGAAAAGCATAAATAAAAAATGGTTTCATCGTTGCTGTGTAGAAACATGTTTTTCTATTCTAGACATGCTGGTTAAATGTCCCTCGAGGATTGCCATAGGTTAAGCAATAGCCGGTTGGTGTTTTGTATGGAAGTTTGAAAAGCCCAGCTCCGAGTCCAGTCTCCTTCCACCTCATGTGGAAACCAAAAAGCTCGGTTACACCACTAAATAAAGGGTTAAGATTGTTTACAGAAGAACAGCCGACAATATTGAGACCAAATCATAACAAGAAAAAAAAGGTAAGGAAAAAATTGCCCAGTCATTAACAATGGTTTTTAGTGAGAGCCAGGACATTGACGTAAACGGTGGATGAATATTGTGAATGTTGTTAACATACTTAAAGGTATCAGAACCCAATAAAGTGGACACTAACTGGTCTGCAAACAGTTTATAAACTTACCATGAACAATAATGCGATAAACAAAAAGGTAATTCAATCAGTGTTGAATGCCTCCTTGTGGTAAAATCATAATTAGGTAAATTAATCAGACATTAAATCGGACTTCTGTATGTTGAAGCTATTCCATGCACTTTTCATGTTGAGGTGAGTTAATCCATATCAGTGCAGACCTAGACTTAAATAATGTTATTATCAGATTGTTGTGATGTTACTTGTAGCAGTTTCTGTTGCAGTGGCAACAGGGGTCAGAACCCCGATATTTGGCATCTTGGGGTTCTGACGCTAAAACTGCCGAGTTTTTTTGAACATACAAAACATAAATCCTTGGGTTAGCTGGTGATCAGACGGTGTATTCTGCAGACTCAGATGTATAAAAAGGCAATGCTGGAGATTTATTTAGTAAAACCAGCAAATCTTTCTGCACCACTGAAACAAAAACTACATAGACAATAGTGTGACCGGAATCTGGGTTTACCAATTATGCTGTTACTTCTGTTAAAATTATTGTTCCTGGTACAGAGGTTGCATACTTGTGTTGAAAATAAGCTTTAATTTGGAAACACAGTGTTGGAGAACAAAAAAAACATACTCAGTTATAAGTCAGGTTTTTTATATGAGGATAGATTTTATCATTCAGAAACTATAGCGCTCTCAGCCAATGATAATAAACCTCAGACCTGATCATGAAAAAGTCAAAGTAAACTTTTAGCTTTCTTATGAGAACACGTTTGTTTTCAAGTATTGGGCAACCATTAGTGTGCAGAATTATTGTTTTCCAATCTCACTTGTTCATGTTAGTCTGTCAAAGTCAGACTAATAGACAAACAACTTAACTTCAACATTCCTAACGTCCCAAAAGCAATCCAACCAAACCATCCATTCATTGAGTCAACCTTCTGCGCAGCAGCAATGCTTCAGAGAGGTGCACCGTTTTCCATCACCCTACATTTCCCATTCAAGAAAGGCCTGTTTGTTCTCAGTAGGGTGTTAGTCAGGTGAGGAAGGGCGGTTATTTTTTCATCTGTAAGGCCTTTACCAGCTGCTCAGGCAGTGGAGAACCTCGATGCATGAGATTCATCATTGTCCTGCACAAATATCACCTTCTTGAAAGATGTTGACTTTTTTTTTTCTTTTTTTTTTAAACTGGCAGTAGGTTTGGGAGTTGATTTTAATTCCATCTTCATCCCAAATGATCCAACCAGCTCATCTTTAATACCAGCCCGTACCAGTACCCCACCTCCACCTTGCTTGTACCTGAGTTGAAGTGAAGTGAAGTGTAGCTTAGCGCTAATTGCTGCTTGTTCAAAGTTTCCTAAAGCGTTTCCTCTGAAGGTCAAAGCTCCACGGGGAACACATTGACTTATCTGAATGCACCAAAATAATCCATTTATCTTGATTAAGCCAGAACGTCTGTGCAGCTTTCACCATCATAGTGGGTTGAGTTGTCCCCGCCTAAACTGCAGATTGGTCAGTTTAGGCGGGGACTGAGCCGCTCCACAGGAACTGGGAACACAGATCTGCTGCCGAGTGTCTCCATCATGAGAGCGTTATGGAGTGCTGACTGTAAAATCTGAGCCGTATATACGTGAGCAGGGACAGAGGTCTGGGTGCACTGCTTTTATCCCTTTGACCCCAGATAGATTGCTCTTATTTCCCCTGGTTCAGGAGGCCAGACCCTCTTGATTTCTGAAATTAGATGTCAGAGTCTCACTTGTGAAGCAGAGTCATAACTTGCTGTACAGGCTCCGTTTGAAGTGCCCTTCGACTCTGTTTCACGGCAGTCTTCAATAGAGTTTTATTGCCTGTAAGAGAAATAAATGAAAGATTGGCTTGTGGGGGATTCTAAAAAAAAAAAAAAAAAAAAACTGGTCAAACATGAGAGGTTTTGTTGTGTAAAACTGTCTTTTCTCATATAGCGAAAGAGACCAGAATTGGATAAGCAATGTTCATCATCTTTAAAAAATAAAGTAGGATATCATCCGTTCCTTCTGGCGTTTCCTCTGAATTCAAACTTGAAGGTTCAAGCTGGTGCAGCTGTGCAGAAAAGAGGAAAATCGCACTTCAACAACCTGACAGGATCTGAGATGACAAGATGAAAATTTGATATTCACAGCACAGGTTCAAGCCTCTGCGGCAATTTTCCTTTAATTTCTGCTCCAGGTAGCCTCAAAGAACGCTCACTTCCAAGCATTTGGCACAAAGAACAAATGACAATTTAAGTTTGTTTTTTTCTTTAATTCGTGAGCTCAAATGCGTTCAACGTTTCAGCTTTAACATTTTAATTTATAATTAAAAATAAAACATTTCACTGCAAGTTCAGCTTGTTTCATGTGATCAGCACAGATCCAGAATCATCCCAGAACCCAGAGAAAAATCCTGTCCTGACGTCTTCCCGCCCAGCGGTGCCGTGGCCCACATCGCAGCCGTTTTGTCCCCTATAGAGTCCAAATGCAAACCTTGTGCTCCAGAATCTTGCTATCTGCATCTAAAAGTGAACGACAAGTGCTCCTTAATAAAGAAAGTAGTCTTATCTGTGTGAAAATGTGTGTGTGCATCTTTTAACACAAAAACCCCTCATTTTAAAGCACCTCTCCAGCCTTTTAAACGTGCCTCAGATACTTTTCATCCAGCAGAGGACATCCAACTCCAGGAATGTTAGGTGCAGACCACTAGAAGACGTCCCGGTTCTCCATATATAAAATATATCTTCTTCTCTTTGATGAAATCTGTATGGAGTTCAGCATTAAAGCCTGAACCGAGGCGCAGCGGCTGCTATTTTTAGACGGAGAGCTTCATCATCCAGCGCTCCGTTGGCAGCAGACGTCCAGCCATGATGAAATCCGTCTGACAAACATCGAGCAGTGAAACAGAAAAAGTTGCTGTTTGCTTTTCATTCAGCATCCTCAGTCACATTTGTCTTCAGGAAGACGATCCTCGTGTCCCGCTTTTCTCTAGAGGCCCGCAGACCTCTCTTAAGTGCCTTCCTCTGAACAAAGATACTGGACTCATTATTAGGAAACAGTAAATTATTCATTTACTCGGCCTTTGAGTGAATTCGTTGGGACTGGGGGGGGGGGGTGTCCCACAGAGACTCCCACTTCCACGAACACTGCCCTGTTAAAAAAAAACACCACCTAGGGGCAGAATGACACTGAGCGGCGGCTGACACTTTTCAGTCTTCTGTCCTAATTTTACATAGTGAGAACATTTCTCTGCTTTCTTCAGTAAATCATGAATTTATTAAAGCAGATTTTCCTGCTGTGCCTTGCAGAAGCGTTTAGCACCTAAACTTTATACGTTGTTAGGATTTCTTTTTTGATAGACCAACAAAAAGTAGAGCATATTTGTAAAGGTCAGTTGTGTATAGTTTTATGTTTTTGCATGTTTTTTGAATATTTATTCATTATAAATATTTTCTGCAGTGTGGTTCAAAGGGGGTTTTCGGTTTTTGTGTCAAGCAGCTTTGCAGAGTGAAAATGTCTTCATGTACATCCCATAATATCTCTGGCTGCATGTTTTGGTGGTTTTCCTGCTGGAAGGTGAGCCTCCACCCCAGTCTCAGGTCTTCTGCATCCTAAACCGTTTGATGCATCTTCTGCATCAAACGGTTTAGGAGAAACGACGATGCGATAACGTGTCGTTTGGGAATGTCAGGTGTCATTTGTCAAGACAGCTCCATAGAAAATGAATGGAGGGCGTTTTGACTTTTTGCCGCTCTGGGGCGATTTGCGAAAAATTTATAAATCCCACACCAATGAGGGTTACATTTTGTCTACGTAGAGTGAAAATTGAGCGAGTAGGGCTGCTGGTATTCTGCAGCTTTTAGGGTGTTTTTTTTTCACAATTGTCTTGGATTTAGCTCTAGAAGAGCATCCCCACAGCATGATGCCTCCAACACCATGTTTCACTGTGCACTTGGTTTTATTTAGACATATCAGAGTAAAGGGAAGCTACAAGTCTTTTACAATAAATCTAATTTAAAATACATTAAAGTTTGGAAACATCTTAGGAGTGTGATTACTTTTTCAAGGCTTAAAAGGTGCTACGTTTATATGAGCAATGTATTCAAACAGTGTGGGACCATTTTTTTTTTTGTGGCAGCAGACAATATTTCCCAGAAACAGCAGCATTACTGAATTTGTGACTGGCAGAAACTGAAAATCATCTTTAATATCTTTTAGTGATTCAGAGACATCCATCTTAATTTTTATTGTCTTCTGCTTATCCAAGGTCAGCTCATAGAGATAAAAGGTCCAGGAAGAGAAGTCAGACATCCCTCTCTCCAGTTTGCTTCTGGGTCTGTCATGGCCGTCGGTGAAGACTGGAGCATGGAGGAAGCTGTAAATCTAAGGCATCAGCTCCTCCTTCACCACGTTTCTGCAGCTCCACATCACCGGATAGCGCCATTCTAACCCTAACCCTAACCACTGGAGAACGTTTCTTCTTTTTCCTGTTGAGAACCGTATCCTCGGACGTGGAAGATTTATGACTCTCATTCCTGGCCGATTCATGCTCGACTTCTAACTTCTCCAGCTCATGCTGAAGTTCATGACCCAAAGATCCCAATAGAACCAAATTATCTACTAAAAGCAAAGATAAGACTCTAAGCATCCCCCATGAGGAGCTCTTTTCTGCATGAATCTGTCTTGAGATCCTGTTTTTTATGGGATAGCCCATAAAACAGGGGTTTTGTAATGCCCCATCGACCTGCAATGATGCACAAAAGGACTTGCAATTTTATCTCTGGGGAAATTCAAATCTTCAATAAATGTACAAAGCATGATTGGATGTTGAGCACTTTGTAAACTGATAATTTTACTGTTTGTGATGTATTAAAATGTGTATTTGAGCTGCCATCTTGGCCAGGTCACTCTTGGAAAAGAGGTTTTAATCTCAATTAGTTTTTTTTTTTTTTAATAAAGAAATCTATCTGTAATCAAATGACTGTTGGTCCTAACTCAGTAAAAACTGCACCGTCTGGGTAAATATTTCTACTTTCCGTAAGTAATGATTTGCTTTTGTGCAGTTTGTTGTTACTTTTTAAATGCAAACAGCTGAAGTAATTGCTTCAAATAATCAGTGCTATTTCTGTTTAAGGTAATTGCTGAATGAAATTCAATAAGAAACCTTTTAGATCTTTTGTAAGATGTTTAAAGTGTTTAGTTTAAAATGGCTTTCTTGTTTGTTTGAAAAATATTGGAAATCTTCAAATTATTATTTGAATTGCACTTGACGTAAATCAGGTTTTTTTTTCATTTTTTCATCTTTTATTTACTTTTTTATTCAGTTCTTAATTTATCTTATGCAATTATTTCTTAAAATTCTTGTTTTTTGAGTATTAAATTCTTCAAATTCTTAAAATGATTTCTGTGCATTTTTAAAAATTTATTCAATATTGAATTTTTTTTCCAAAATACCTTTATTTTATTATGAAATATGTCTCTGAATTTTCATTTAATCTATTGCATTTGACTTATTTTTTTGTATTTAATTCCTCCATTTCATCTCATTGAGTTGTTTTCTAAAATCTTTTTTCATGTCATTTATAATCCTCCTTGAATTCTTGTTCTTATCTCCACCAAACCGTCTCCGTCTCAAGCCTCCGGTAAAATGTATGCATACAGATAACTTTGTCAGGTATTATTGCACATGTATTATTCACCATATTGTCATAGCTACAGGGTTGTGTGCAGGTGTGATTCTCCTCTTCTCGTTGCAGGGTGTGATCTGCAGGTGGTTCCTCACACCTGAAGCCCATCAGGACCAATCAGGGGGAGCTTAGAGAGGAGCGGGATCCATGAGGCTGATGCCAGATTGCTCTTACTCACTCAGTGGTCTGCAGGCCTCTTAACGTTTGCTGCTCATGCAAGTCTTACATTTCCTCACTTATCTCCTCGTCCTGCTCACAGAAACCCTTTCATCCAATCCACGGTCCCTTGCTGGGTCTCAGTCCATCCTGGTCCTCAGAGTTCATTGGAGAATTTGTCATAGATTCCTTCCCTTAATCTCCTTACCACTGCTCCAGCTTCCTTCATGTATTCACTTTCTGCACTCCACCATCAACACTCTCCTGTTTCCATCCTTCAACGCTCCCCCATCATCTCCTCCTGGAACAAAGAACCATTATCAACCTGCAACACACGCCACAACCCGCCCACCTCAGCCCCTGTGGGTGTATTCACTTCCCTGCTGGAACTCCTCTATCTCCAAAGGTGACGCATCCAGAATCAATTTCTCATCTTCATCGTTATTATCATATATTATATTCTATTTCATCCGGTAACCTCTTACCGTGCTGCCCTGGACCCCTTTCCCAAACTGAGGAGAAACATTAATTTACCCATTTGTTTCAAGAGAACGTGTTCTATCATCCGTAGTTCTTGTCTGTACACGGGTCTCACTAAGCACCAACATCACTAATATTTTACTGAGACAGTTGGCGGTTTTTTTATATGGTCTTATGGGCGATTGCAGCTACAGCTATGTTTACATGGATAAAAGTTACTGGAATAACGGACCGCTCAGAATAAAAAAAACGTCATGTATACAAGCCACTCGGAATATGATGATCGGATTAGGCTCAATTGTAAAAAAAATTGTAATCCAAATAAGAGGGGAGGTTTATACCGATTGATAATCTGAGTGGCTGAGTGGCGGAAAAACGTCAGGAAGCAAAACTGTTGGGGCTCCCGATACAACCTTTATGTTCGAAAAATAAAAGAGCTCAAAATTGTTGCTTACTGAGTAACATTTTAACCGTAATTAAAGGAGAAGTCCAGTCAAAATCAGAATTCAAACTGCTGAAAGTACTTTAAATATAAAATTACTACATACTGTGCAAAAAATTATAAGTTTTTTTAATTAATAATAATTCTCATTTAATCATGTTTATGTGGAGGAATCCATCTTGGTCAAGAATAGTACGGTCACCTCCCATTTTTTGACGTCACTCGGCGGACCCGCTGTTGAGCAAGTTTCAACGCTCTGTTTGTCACGGCGCACTATTTTCCAAGATCAAACTCAGTCGGGTCCTACAGTATATATCTATACACGCGTGTGTGTGTGTGTGTGTGTGTGTGTGTGTGTGTGTGTGTGTGCGCGCTCCGCGCAGCACGGCTTTGCCGCCGCTGCAGCAGAGCGCGCGCACACACACACACACACACAGCGGAGGAGAGATCGCTGAAGTGACTTAAGTTAGCTGATTATTATAGTATAAGTATTAAAATATAAGAGCATTCCAGCACATGCTGGGCTGAGCACGGCTTTGCACCGGCGCTGCAGCTGAGCGCGCGCACACACACACACACACACACACACACACACACACACACAGCGGAGGAGAGATCGCTGAAGTGACTGTGTTGAAATAAGCAATGTTTTTTCCACTTTTACCAGTTGTGTTGGAACATCCGATGGCCATGCACGTGGGCATTGTTGCTTCAGCAATAGCTCTTGGGAATGTCAGCGGTGAAGTCCTCTGGAAATCCGAAATAATTATTGATGATCGCAGCTGTGTAGAACGGCTCCTATTGACTTTGCATGGAAAGCGGAGAGAAATACTGTCGCCGCTTCCGCTCTTCCACGTCGCAGGATGTGATGTCAAACGCCCCTTACTGCCCATATTTGGGCAGTCATGTCAGCCCCCATACACAGTGATTCAGACAACAATTTATGTTTTTATTTTCTTATTGATTAAAGATAAGTTCATTAAATAACCACAAATGTATTAGTTTTAGTTATAGCTAATGATACCCTGATTTTTCCTTGTTGACCGGACTTCCCCTTTAAAACATCGCGCATGTGCAGCCTGGGCGCTCGGAAGAGAAACAAACTCGTATAAAACTGCTTTGTTTACTACTTGATGTTTAGCAAAGATGGAAGTACTTCTTCTTCTTCTGTGTTTTTTTTAGGGGAATTTGATAACTGCGCACGTCAGAGCGGTTCTATTGTGAATAAAGCCAGGTGCATAGAACATAGCACATTATGATCTGATTAATTGGTTGTGTGCCTATATAAACGGTACAATCCGATTATTTAATCCAAATACATTTTAATCCGATCGTAAACTTTTCTAAACACAGCTAGTGAGATCCGGCCTTGGTTGTGGTCAGTCACACTGTTGCTCTAGCTATCCTGGGATGTCTTCATTTCATTTAGCTCTAGTTTCTACCTTTAGCTACGCCCAAATGGGGCGACTGTGGCTCAGCAGGTAGAGAAGTCATTTTGCAAGCGGTAGATGTTCTTTGCAGCAAGGGGCAATCAATCCCAAATTGAAGTTAGCTGTCTGTGTCACGGACGCATTCAGGAAGAGGAGAAAACAGAATGACACAGCAGGGATGGTGCAGAGCTGTAGTGGTGGGTGCCGAGAAGGAACCGCCGCTCCGTGCAGCGTTAACATCAAGATCTAGAAGCAAGTAGACCCAAAGTTGTTCGCTTTTTCACTCACCTTGAGTTTAGTGCATTCATGTTCAAAATTCACCAAAGCTCCAGAAATTATTTTTCTGTCAATCTCTTATTTTGCCTTTATGTGTGCATCTAACATTTTTATTTGCAGAGAGCAGTTTTCTGTTTTCTTCTTCTTTTGTATTCAGTCACCGTTTTGATGCTGCTTAAAGTTATTGACAGAGGACGCTATTAGCTGCCCAGGTCATGAAATCTTAATGTCAGTCTGCAGCAGGTAATGTCTCTCCTAGCATTATAAACATAAATTCCTGTTAAAATTTAAAGGGCACTAAATATGTATTTAGGGCATCAATTTTAAGTGCTGTTGATGATTTTGGAAACGTGGTGACAAAGACTCGGCTGCTGCAGTGAGTTTGGGAATCTTACCAGTGTCTACTGGTCTGTTTCAGCCTTTTTCCACTGAGAGCTGAACAAACGCGGTGAGCTCAGGGGAACCACCGACCATGAACTGTCGGGTCTGCAGGAGCGTGCCACTCTTTGTACTTTGCCCAATTATCAAACTGGGGGAACGAATCTGTCTGAAATGAGACGTGGCTGCACTATTGATCTGTTTATGCACTCCACATTTTTTCCTTTTCCCACTGCATCGCCCCATGTTGCTTTTCTCCGTCTCTAACATGCCACAGCAGGGGAGGAAGCAGTGGAAATCATTGGCCACACAAAGGCAGAAGGACCCTTGGAGGACAGCAGTGGGCTCTGAATCCTGGGATGCTTAATTGCAGGACTTTATCCGGGTTTCAGAGCTTCCAATAAACCGCATGCGCACCAGAACTTACAGCTGCTTTAATTGTGAAAGATTAAAGATGCATTGAGAATGAGAAACACTCTTGACAGAACCTGCTGGAGAAACTTGTGAAAGCCCTGATCAGTTGTTTTACTTAATTACATAACATCGTTTTGTTTAAAGCAGATAGATGTCGACACATTATTGCCTGATCTCTTTGTTGGCTGCCTTTTGAAAGGACAATATTCATTCTGCCTGTGCTTAAGTCTATGAAATCAACTTTTTAAATGACTTCAAGCTTGGTGGAAATCAGCTAAAAAACATTCATTTGACCCCAACCACCAGAACCCTATAGATCATTACAGGAACCTAAAATGTTTTTATCTGAAATATAAAGAACAATGCGTTTATACCTCCGCCATCACCACCATTGTGCAATGGTTTGGTCCTTTGTACCAGTGACGTGCAGTAAGGGGACTAACAATGATGAACACAAACTATTTGTCCACTTGACTGCTGTATAAATGTGTTTTCTGTGTGATTTCTACATTTTTGTGGTCACATTTGCTGAATTTACGCATTGCTTCTTCAAATCCATGGGAGAAGGGCGAGGTGAGGCAGTGTGGAGGTGAGTGCTGCACACCGACTGATGCAGGCAGTTGGAGCATGACCATTACCGTCTCCTTTTATATCGCCAACATACATGTTAGATTCCACATGTACTACACATGCTGACATTCCACAGTCTAATATATTTAAGGAATGTTTGTGACACATATTTAGCCTTTGTAATGGCCATAAATGCACAGGGTGAGGCTGAAAGTACCAGGCCAGACAGATAGGGGGCAATGTGTAACAGTGCTCTTCTTTAACGCAGAGGGCGCCGGTTGTTGCACCGACAAGTCTCACGGTACACTCAATTTAAATTTGGTCCAACATAATGAAATATTACATCTCTGAACTAAAAGGCTGTTTCTAAACATGATTTTCAGTCAAAACAGGAAGCATTAGAGAGGACAATAAACTCTGGAGCTGAACGATCTGCTTCAAACAAGTGGGAGGACGAAAACCTTTCAACAGGAGTGGTATACTTGAACAGGCTGAAGGTGCCACAAGATGGCGCCTTTTACTGCTTTCCATGCCCTTTTTATATATATATTTTATGTTTTATTTATTTTCTTTGCATTAAAAAGACTGGGGGCTGCACAGTGGCACAGTTGGTGGCACTGTTGCCTTGGAACAAGATGGTCCTGCGTTCGCCCTGCAGGGAGTTTGCATGTTCTCACTGTGCATGTATGGGTTCTCGCTCTGGGTACTCCGGCTTCCTCCCCACAGGCTGTTAGATTAACTGGTTACCAGAGGTGGGGACTCGAGTCATTGGATTTATGACTTTAGACTTGACTAGAAAAAGTGTTCAGAGACTTGTGAATTGACTTGGACTTTGGCACCAATGACTCAAGACTTTAACCTGTTACCCAGAATCTAAAGCTTAAGACATCTATCATTTAAACGTGTGCACCATTAAAGGGGAAGTCCGGTCAACAAGGAAAAATCAGGGTATCATTAGCTATAACTAAAACTAATACATTTGTGGTTATTTAATGAACTTATCTTTAATCAATAAGAAAATAAAAACATAAATTGTCGTCTGAATCACTGTGTATGGGGGCTGACATGACTGCCCAAATATGGGCAGTAAGGGGCGTTTGACATCACATCCTGCGACGTGGAAGAGCGGAAGCGGCGACAGCATTTCTCTCCGCTTTCCATGCAAAGTCAATAGGAGCCGTTCTACACAGCTGCGATCATCAATAATTATTTCGGATTTCCAGAGGACTTCACCGCTGACATTCCCAAGAGCTATTGCTGAAGCAACAATGCCCACGTGCATGGCCATCGGATGTTCCAACACAACTGGTAAAAGAGGAAAAAACATTGCTTATTTCAACACAGTCACTTCAGCGATCTCTCCTCCGCTGTGTGTGTGTGTGTGTGTGTGTGTGTGTGTGTGTGTGTGTGTGTGTGTGTGTGTGTGTGTGTGTGTGTGTGTGTGTGTGCGCGCGCGCTCAGCTGCAGCGCCGGTGCAAAGCCGTGCTCAGCCCAGCATGTGCTGGAATGCTCTTATATTTTAATACTTATACTATAATAATCAGCTAACTTAAGTCACTTCAGCGATCTCTCCTCCGCTGTGTGTGTGTGTGTGTGTGCGCGCGCTCTGCTGCAGCGCCGGCAAAGCCGTGCTGCGCGGAGCGTGCACACACACACACACGTGTATAGATATATACTGTAGGACCCGACTGAGTTTGATCTTGGAAAATAGTGCGCCGTGACAAACAGAGCGTTGAAACTTGCTCAACAGCGGGTCCGCCGAGTGACGTCAAAAAATGGGAGGTGACAGTACTATTCTTGACCAAGATGGATTCCTCCACATAAACATGATTAAATGAAAATTATTATTAATTAAAAAAACTTATAATTTTTTGCACAGTATGTAGTAGTTTTATCATTAAAGTACTTTCAGCAGTTTGAATTCTGATTTTGACCGGACTTCTCCTTTAATTAATTTCACTCAATCAGTATCAACAAACGTAAACCGTCTCTGTCTTTCCCCTCTCTGTACCTATGTGTGCGTGAGATGCAGCACGGCCAATCAAATTAATCTGATTTTTAAACAAAAGAAAAGAAGCTAAGGACAAAAATGCTCACAAGAGTAATTTCATTTGGGGGGGTGAATATGAAGTTCTGCTGTTGCAGAAAAAATATAGTTTAAAGGAGGATTGTTCTTGGAGCTAGGTTTAATTTTACTGTTCTGTAAGGTCAGTTGCACTGGTTTCATCACGTTTTGAGATAAATACTTATTTAAAAAGAACGTATGCTCTGTTATTTACATTTAAATGTATGTATCCCAAAAGGATCATAACATTAAGGGAGTCTTCAGATGGGGGAACCTGTTTTAACCTGTTAACCATCGAGCCAATAGGAGCTAATAGGTTAAAGCGCTTTATGCTGCTGTTGTGAAAACTGCCATATAAATAAGAGTTTTTATTGATTAACTGACATTTCATAAGTAAAAGGGTTTTAAAACGATTTTTAATTATTGCTACGAAGATCAGTTTGAATATGAACTTCAACCCGTCGTATTCACAGCGACGCAGAATGACGAGGGGAGCACTCAGAGGACTGCAAACATCACCTTACCTGGATTACGGGGGGGGGGGGGAGACCTTTATGCTACAGTTGTCTGAAAGTCTCCACCTCTGGCTTTGCTCACCAAAAAGCTGTAAATATGCTAAATAGATTAATTAGTTTCCCAAGGTCACCTGTGCAGAGAAGTGCTCTGCGTGTCAATAAATCAGCAGTATCTCAGCTGCGACGCACCCAGACGAGTCGCTGCAGAGGTTTTATTGATATTTTCCCAGGAGTTAACGAGGCTTTGTGTGAGGCTTCATTTGGCCAAAATGTATTTGCCTTTAATCAACCGCCTTGAAAACTCACAAGGGTCTGAGTTGTTAGAGCATCTTAGTTCTGGTGGCTTTAACTGGAGAGTGCACGCAGCGCACCTCAAAGTCCACAGCTCATTTGAATCCAGGCCTTAACCTCCTGCAAAACCAACAAAGTCAGCATTCTGAACCAAGCCGAGGCTTATTAGGTCTAATCCTTGGCAGCTTGCTGTGTTTGTATCATCAAATAGGATTAGACTAACACCTGGATCTTAGTTTACCAATATATATTAAGTTTCAACTTTGAACACTGATGAATTGCAGCTGCCTGTGATGTGATGGATGTTTTCCCCCCTGCATCCTTTTAATAAGGACTGAGCTATTTCTCCTTGTTATGTTTCGATCTATAAGATGGAGGCAAATTAGGAGAAAAGGAAGACTGCTTGTCTTGTTTCTTACGGTGCGCTAACCCCGCTCCATGTAAGTCTTTTCAGCTTCTCTCTTATTCATGCGTAGCATTAGAACTTGCACACAGATAGGTGACCGACACAGACTGAACCTGCTGCACCACAGAGGGTCTTTAACACCGCTGCATGGGTCTTCTGCCTTCTGCTGAACTCAGTCTGCCAACCAGTCGCTCTACATACTGTCCATTATCAAAAACATAGTGTGTAACTGGTCACTCAGAAGGGTTGTTCTTTGCAGGAAAACTAAAGTCAAACGTTTCCAAGCAACCTGCACAGTCCAGCATGTTTTTACATTTTAAAAAAATATAACAAACAACCACTTTAGTCATGAAATACAACTCTTTTTTCCATTCCCCTAATTTAAATGCCATTTGATTTTCCCGAAGCTATGTGGTGAAGTTTAAACTAGTGAAATGTTCTGATCTTTTTATTGGAGAAACCAAACATCCTCTCCACAGACACATGGCTCAACACAGGAGAGCTACCTCCTCAGGACAAGACTCTGCTGTCCACCTACACCTTAAGGACAAAGGACACTCTTTTGAGGACCAAAATGTTCACATTGTGGACAAAGAAGACAGATGGTTTGAAAGGGGCGTGAAGGAAGCCATCTACGTTAAGAGAGAAAAACCAACCTTAAACAGAGGAGGAGGACTTAGGTTTCAACTCTCAAAAACTTACAACACAGCTATAGGTTTGATTCCTTCCAATTATCACCTCAATCATCACCCCCATGCAGGTGATCAAAACATCTCCCCTGTAAGCCAGGCCAATAACGACCCTAACAACTCCCCATTACAACTAAAGTTTCGTGTTAATTTGCATGTTATCTGAGCCATAACAAGGCCTTTTTGGGCAATAATATAAAGTTTGGAGCTCCACATTACTCCAGACATTTGAATTGAGAAAGCTTTCTGGATGGGAAGCGAAACGTCTTCAAAATTCGGAAAAAAGTCCAGTTGTTTTGTTTTTTTAACTTTTTTTTGGAATGACCATGACCTGGATAACTGAGAATCTTCACCAGCCTACTGAAATAGTTTACTCAGACAGTCGTGACGTAAAAAGTTCTCCATGCCCTTACTGACTTCGACCTCCACCCCAGGATGAGCATCAAAATCACCGGATTTATCTAGCAGCCATTAAACAGCATCTGCTGCAGACAAACTACACTGAAACAAGTCCAAATCCCCTCAGCCTCACACACACACAGACAGAATCAATAAGGCCAGCTGCCTTCAGGCCAAAGACACATGCCACCGTCCTTCAGGACCAAGTGGGTCGTGTCATGTCTCATTCCCTCATCCCTTAGACTCAGAGCCTTAGCCATGCCTGGGGCTTGAGATCTGTTTTCCAGCAGATGTTACCATATTGCTTTATGTTTTTTACTTACATAGTGGCAGACATTTCAAAGCAAAACTGAATGAACTGATCAGGTAATTAAAAAATAGATTTAAAGGGGATTAATTAAGCTTCACAGGTTTATACTGGTTATGTAGAGCGGTGCAAAGGTATAACTTCCACCAAGGCTTTAACTGTTGACTTTCTGGGGAGGTTACAGGTTTTATTTGTGCAGATGTGGTTTTTTCCTGTGGAGCTCTATTTTCTTTTAATTTGTGTTTCTGCTGCAACAAAAAATACGAGACGAGAAGGGAGACTTCCCATGTTGCAGTTCTTCTGACTTCTCCAAACGGTTTACAGCTCAGAAACATGGCGGCACTGACTGAAGAAAAGAAGAAAAATACCTGACTCTATTTGTGTGTTTGTTTTTAACCTTTTAATATTTTGCAATTCTCTGTTCTTGTTGCTTTGCACCAAATGTATTATTTCTGATGTAACTGAATATTTAATAGTTGAATTATCCTAACCTTTATTTCCAGGTAGTTCTCCAGCCTTGGCTGTTTTTAGTATATTTTTCTTTATTTTGCTGACTTAATTATTTACTGTTGTCACATCTACCATCCATCCATCGCCTTTAACCGCTGGTCCTTGCAGGGTTGCATGGGGGTCATCACCTACTTCCTGCCATTGATGGGTGAGAGGCGGTTTACACCTTGAACAGGTGAGCAGAGACACAAAGGACAAGAACAAAAGCAAAATGCATGCACACAAGCGGACAAAATAAGGTAAACATTCAAAATGTCATGTTTCTGAACTGTGTGAGGAAGCTGGAGTAACCAGAGAGAATGCATGCATGCACAGGGAGAACATGCAAACTCAATGCAGAAAGACCCTGGCAAGGATACAAATACATGACCTTCATGGTGCAAGGATAAGGAAATAATGTAAGAAGAATATGGGTTTGAAAATGACTGAGTTAATGTTCATAGTGCACCACCTAATTGTTTTAAACTAAATTCACAGCTTCAGTTTGAACAAGTAACATTCATTTATCATATTTTGTTTGAAATAAAGTTTAAACATATATATTTAGAGAATTGTATTGTCTTTTTTTCCATATAAACTGTGTTTTATGAAGGCTAAGTACCCAAAACATCTCCTCGCTGTCACAAATTACTTTTATCATCTGGAAACAAAAGTCAGATTTCAAATAAAAAGGGGTTCATTTACACAGAGTTTAAGATTTAAGACAAATAACTCTCATCCTGTCAGAGCAGAAAGTAGAAGCTTTTCATTTTATTATTTAAACTTTAATCCAAAATCAAAAACATGTCTTCATACTTTCATATAGGACAAAGATAACTGGAGTAAATACAAAAAGCAGTTTTTAAATGAACATTTCATTTGTTTATGGAAAAAAGCAGCTTTACTGCACGTCAGAACATCATTTAAAGCTGCATTTTCCATTTACTCCATTTATCTTTGTCCGATATGACAATTTGTTTGGTTATCTGAAACATGTTAGTGTGAGAAAAGCCAAAAACAGGAGGAAAAAGCTTTTAGCAGCACAGCATACCCATTAAAGAAGCTGCCAAAAGATGTGCAAAGAAAACAGTTTTGTCAGATATTCCATCCTGAGTGTAAAATAACATTTTTATCACATGTATCAGGACGTTTTTCTTTTCAGTAAACAGAATTTTGTAGGATTTATTTCTCTCAGTTTTCCCTTTCTGATATGTTCCTCTGCTTTATAGCTTAACTTTAAATTTAGCTTAGTATTCATATTATTTAATCTTGTGTGTAAGTTTGGTGCTTGTTTTTGCCACTGTCACACCCCAAATGTCTCTATCATATGAGAATTAATTTATTTCTGTTCTATTCTGGTCATATTAATACAAAACAATACTATAGTGGAAATAGAAATCATTGACCAAAATGGTTTAAAGTTGGTCTGTTGTTTTTTGGATCCAAATTAGCTACGGTCCAAGTGGTAATAAAGAGGTTTAGACATTAAACCTTTACATTCAGAACTCATCCAGCTGCATAATAAGCAGGAGACTGAAGGCAACTCCATGTAACTGATAAATTAGTTAAATCTGTAGTGAAATATTGCACTATGGACCGGCTTTGCATAGAAAAAAACAGGTTGGGCGTCTGTTCACTTTATAAACTACAAGTTGATGCTTCCCCCTGCTGGATGATAAATAGCATCACAAGGTCAGACATTGTATTCTTCCAGCTGCACAAAGTGAAGCTTCTTTTAAATAGGTGTCTTCTAATGAAAGCATGCAGGAGCTTCATCTCTCATTCAGATCTCTGAAGACATTCTGAAATTATGCACAACTGGCAGCTGAGTTGCAGCTGTACCGTCAGTGCAGCGTCATTTTGCATCAACATCCCACAGATGCATCCCCTCCTGTGCATCTGTTGCAGGACTGACTGAACAACCAGATCCTGGGGGAAAAGATTTGTCTTTCCAGGGGTTAACTTTTGCCACACAGATCTAATTGAGTTCATGCTCGGTGAGCAAAACTACAACTTGCAGATAATTGCCAGGGGCTGCTTTGGGATCAATGTTGCACCAACATGTTGGAAACTCTGGGTGTGGGTGATTGCCAGCTGCATCAATCTGGATTTAATACGGAGCCATTTCCTGGTCACTGCCCTGCTCTGTGGGGAAAACGTCCCACGAGATAAAGATAAAGAAAGCAGTCAAACTGTGGCGCCTGTTTTAGACTAGGGGTGTCCTCTGGAGAGCCAATCTTCTCTGCCTGGATGCAGCATCGGGACGGGGCGCCTGCGATGCTGTGTGAGGGTAAGACTGTGGTGGTCACAGGGTTTTCTTGGAGGAGGTGGAGAAAGCACAAGAGGGTGGGCGGCTGTGGATTGTTCAGTGGACGTCTGTGGTGATGCCTTTATTTTTTCACTGATTCACTGGTTTCTCTGCTCAGGCAGTGCGAGGAAGTTTTCCTCTGTTTGTTCTTCAGATTTCTGAGTGTTTTCTGCATCTCTATGTGACTCTAACCTGTAAACACAAGAAGACTTGATTCAGATCTGAAGGGTGAGTCTGTTTCCTGTTATTTGGCCGATCTAAGAGGCATCTGACTTTAATTTGGAAGAAAAAAGGAAGAGGTTTTAGAAATATGCCAGTTTTTATTATTTATTTCTTGTTTTCTACAACCATAATCCTCTGCAGACCGACGTAAACCTAACAGTTGTTCAGATGTAATCATTTTCCAGCGATATGTATTTCATAATCGAGGGTGGAGGGTGTGGCCTAACCTGATCAATACCTCTATCAAAGGGTTAATAATTGATGGGGAGCTTCATTACCTCTAGTAAAACGAGCCTAACAAAAAAAAGAAGCTAAGCATAGTTAAAATAAAAAATATGAATTATTTAGAGAGATGTAATATCCCTAAAATAGTTAATCTGTCGGATATAACGACCCGAACGAGAATCAACAAGAGCTGGAAAGTGAGAGATTAACTTCAGATTGAGGGTAAATTATGAAATAGACTTTGCTTTTCCCCGCGGTCATCGAGGATTAGACAGTATGGATGGCAATTGACAGGAAGCTACTTGCTGTTCGAAACAAACGGATGTAGCCATCATGATGTCATTTATTGATTCGTGGAATCACATTTCAAGCCGTCTTCACTTGTTTTGACTGGAAACTGTAAACGATCTGTTGAGCTCGTTACGATGGATGAAATCCACACGCTGCCCTTAGGCTGAAAGGAGGAAATCTGAATACAATGGTCAGTCTAAATTGGTTCAGAATTGAAGAGATTTATGTTTTTTTATCTTTAAATGAAGGCAAAGTAATATTTGTAGGGGCTCTCTCTCGAGTATGAACAGCCCTGTCAAAGTGCTTTTTCCACATGTATACCTGACAATTACTCTGAGAAACAAAACAAGCACATCTATTTGAGAAAAGAATCTATAAAACGAAGAGCTGCATTAACCGTGTTGCAAGTGTGTGCACACTTTTAAACTAAAACTCAGCTGAGTCACCCTTTTATTCAGTCTTCCTCAGTTCACACCTATCATCAGTTACAGTGAATCCAATTAATCTGAAATAAATCTCAGTTCTATTGGATTTTCCTGAGATTTAGCCAGAGTTTGCAGAGATGGTTACAAAGACTCAAAGGATCTCACTGTGCAAAGGTATCAGTCAGGATAAAGGCACAAAGACCTTTCCCAGCCTTATAATGACACCATGACACAAGGATGTCACTCGCCTATATTAGAACAAAAACTGAACATTTCTCTACACCGGTGAAAAGACTAGACAGGAGCTGGTTAGCAAGGCAACGAGGAAGGATCTTATCAGGGACTGCAAATACCAGCCAGAGAGACACAAGAAGTACAAGAAGTACTCAATTTATTCACAATAATGCCAAAAAATAGTTTAAAAATGACAAGCTGGACCCAAACAGTGGTCAACATAACAGCCCGACTCAGGTAGAACCACCAGGAACTCAAGCATCAACGGACCCCACAAATAAGACATGAGGGAGGCTTCAGTAGTGGCCGATCGGGCCACTGTTGACCCAAAAGTGTTGTGTTTGGCGAGGCTTTAGCAGGACCAAAGTACAGACAGGAATCCGGATTCAACGAGATTGAACAGAAAACTCAAAAAGCAAATTACACACAACAGAAAAAAATGGAGATCATGAAGAACAGAGTAGTAAACCATATACCATATAACATAGAAAGTACTCCTGGATCAATGTGAGCTTCTGTGCTTTCTGTGTCTCTGCTCTGTCTTCTCTAAGCCCCAGTGGGTCGAGGCAGATGAGCGTTCACACTGAGCCTGGTTCTGGTTCTGCTGGAGGTTCTCCTCCCTGTTAAAGGGGAGTTTTCCTCTCCACTGTCGCTTCATGCATGCTCAGTATGAGGGATTGCTGCAAAGCCATCAACAATGCAGACGACTGTCCACTGTGGCTCTACGCTTTTTCAGGAGGAGTGAATGCTGCTTGGAGAGACTTGATGCAACCTGCTGGGCCTAATGAGCCACATTCACCCAGTCGCTCTCACTAACGCGCACACATTTATACACCGAGTCACAGCTCGGTAGGCAATTTGGGGTTAAGTGCCTTGCCCAGGGGCACACCGACATGTGGCAAGGGGAAGCTGGAATTGAACCTTCTGATTGCCAGACGACTACTCAACCCATCAAGCCACAATCGCCCCATACAGAGATAGCTGAGGGTAACATAAGCCACTCTGACTAGAAGCTTTGTCAAAAAGGAAGGTTTTAAGATTAGTCTTAAAAGTAGACGGGGTGTCTGCCTCATGGACCAAAACTGGGAGTTGGTTCCACAGGAGAGGAGCCTGATAGCTAAAGGATCTGCCTCCCATTCTACTTTTAGAGACTCTGGGAACCATCAGCAGACCTGCAGTCTGAGAGCAAAGTGCTCTGTTAGGAACATACGGGGTAATCAGAGCTCTGATATATGATGGAGCTTGATTATTAAGGGCTTTATACGTTAGAAGAAGAATTTTAAATTCTATTCTTGATTTAACAGGAAGCCAAAGAAGGGAAGCTAAAATAGGAGAAATATGATCCCTCTTGTTGATTTTCATCAGAACTCTTGCTGCAGCATTTTGGATCAGCTGAAGACTTCAAACTGCATTTTGTGGACTTCCTGATAGTAAAGAATTACAATAGTCCAGCCTTGAAGTAACAAATGCATGCACTAGTTTTTCAGCATCACTCCTGGACAGAATGTTTCCAATTTTGGCAATATGATGAATATATGATGAGTCTCAAAGTAATACATCTTAGTATTATATCTCTTTAGATGTTATTTTTGTTATTTCTGTTGGGGGTTTTTTTGTGTGTTGCCTTGTTAAAAAGTACATTCTGCTATTCATGTTAAAGCGATAAAACAGTGTAGCTTTGATAAACTTATACCTTGCATTGAAATTAATTTCTGTTTGTTCCCATTTGTTCTGCAAAGATAATGGTGACCAGCTCACATCTAAATAATATATCCCTGACCAATGCAGGGGTATTTGGTATAATTTCTGGCCCTATTCATATTTCTATGGTTCCGAATCGGCCACGTTCTCCCTGACAGATTGATTTTTCTACTTCCACAGAGTCACCCAGGAGGTCATGCCAGGCAGCCCAGAGAACATCCCCCTGGGAGAATGCACATTCTCCCAGTCCCAGGATCAGCTGACGCCCCCGAGCCACGCAGCGAGCACCGTGTTCACTCTGTCCCGAAGCGAGTCCCTCTGGACCACAGAGCCCCCTCAGAAAAAATGTGAAGTCTTCTGGTTCCCCATTCACTTCATGTCCACCGGGGGGAGCTTCCTGGCCTGCGGCATCATCATCAGCAGCCTGTACTTTGCCGGCCAGTGCAAGAAGGTCACCAACATCCTGGGACCGGCGCTACTCTCCATAGGGTTGATGATTTTTGTGGTGGGAATGGTCCTCATCCCCATCACCAAGGAGAACAGAAAGCGCTCCAACATGAGGAGGCCCCTGAGTTATTACAAGCCTCCGGTCTTCAACGTGTGACGGCATGAGCGATTTCCTGGGAAACTTCAGCGTTTGGGAAAACAACGTTTTTCAGCATGGGATTATATCCAGGAAATATTGATGATGTGACTCGACGTGGAGACATTTCTGTTTACTTCCCTGTGCCAACAGCGCTGACCTTGCTGTCCTGAGCATGCATGACAACATTTGCATCATCTGTTGAAAAACACCAGACAACAATGTGGGGTTTAAGAATGCAATTATTCACACATTATCAATGTTTAAGTACAGGTGATATAGAGCAAAGAGACCTTTTTAAATATTTATGCAAGGAACAAGAACACAAGCAAGGTTTTCTAAAGTTGTACTGAACATGCTGACTCATGAATAATTAAAAGCGTTTATAATTATCCTTTTCCCTTTTATTGATGCTTGTTGTGGAGCGGCGCTGTGAAAAAGGACACAGGAATAGGAATGCATTCGACCTTGAATTAAGCAAATGATCAGACTTTGACTAGAGCGACTGGAAAGCGCAGGATTCAAAAAACATTTAAAATAGTGACAAGAAAAACATCCAATAACAGCAGCAGGACCGGTTTCACCTGCAGTAAGCGTCCAGTACCAGTCAGAATGCACCCCTTCAGCAAGGATGCATTTTTTTATTAATATTTATGCATGAATTAGCAAATTAATTAATAATTCACACGGCCACAAAGCACAGTACAAAAGAGGATATAAATATTTTAAGCCTTTGATCCTGGCCTTTGGGAAATGGTTCTGCAAAGTGAAGGTTGTGACAAAAGAGGCTGCAATGGATTACATTTTGGATTCAGGGGGAGTGGGGCTTAAGACTGTAACCCTGAGATTTATTTATTTTTTAGCGGGGGAGCTCCAGAGTTGCTTTTGCGGGCTTTCTGGTCCTGGTCAGTGAGTGGCCTGGGTTGCCCTCTGTCTCAGATCGTGTCTGTCGTGTTCATGAACAGGTTCTCAAGGCATAGTTGTTGGAGCTGTTTGGTTTGGGAATCTCAGGGTCTCATCTTTGGTGTCATGAGGTCATGACCCTCATCATGCACTGGAGCAGTGGAGATGCCAAGATGATGATGGGATGGAGCGGGAGATGGGTGTCCTAATGCAGTATATTTATTTATTTATTCATTTATTTAATTGTTTGTTAAGTTATTTATTTTTCTCTCTGCTTTCATTGTAAAAACTGACCCAAAAAACAAAGCTCTACATTTTCAGAAATGGATCATAAGCAAGGCATCACCATTTTATTTGTTTATTTATTTAATTAATTAATTAATCTTTATTTAACCAGGAAGTCACTGAGATTAAAAATCTCTTTTTCAAGGCAGACCTGCAGACCGTTGCCAGCAGCTGAAATGATCTTCCTCTGTAGGGAGGAGCTCAGCCTCAGAGACAGAGGGAGGAGCTCCATCACCTGGAGGAGGCTCAGAGAAGATCAAAAAGACTCAGCTGAGGTGGTTTGGGCATCTGATCATAATGTCCCTTGGAGGTTTTTCAGGCACGTCTCCCTGGGAGAAGATCCAATAGCAGACCCAGACCTCACTGGAAGGAAAATATAACCCTTTAACAAAGGAATGTACTGAGAGCCTCAAGAAGGAGCTGGAAAGGGCAGCAAAGTGAGATCTGGACTTCCATTATTTACATGTTGCTTTACCTGGATGGAAGGACGGATAAATAAACCTAAAACAGAAGGGCTTAAAAGCAGGTTGCAATCATTCACTAGAATATAGACAAAGGTAATTATCAGTATGGATAGCTTGTCTAACTGGTGTGGTTTAAAAACACCTACAATTGAATATAATTTGCTTAAAAACAGAAAGATGCGGTTAAAATACTGAATACTACCTGCTAAGGGAAGTGCATGTCCATCAATAATGCAATTGAAAAAGTGAAATTAATTTAAATTCATTAGACGCAGAGCGATTTATTTCAAGACTTCTAATTTTAATGATTAATCGAGTAATTGAAAAGTCGAATAATTAAAGAAGCAATAAGCAACATTTCATTATTTTAGATAGAAAGAACTAAAAACTATTTTTGTGAAGAACTACATGTATCTTTTCAGATGGACTGTGGTTAAACGTCACACATCTCTCTGTGTTGTTCTCCAGGCTCTTGTTTACATAGCCGGGCCAGCCGCGTGTGCACGTACGTGCACGTGAACAGCTGCCACTCAGGGCTTAGCCCCTCCCTGCCCATAAAATGCCACTAGACACAAAATGGCGGAGAGCACGCTCATTGGATCAAAATGTTCTCTTGCTAACAGCATTATAATGTTACGAGTTACTTACTTCTTCACTAGACAGTTTCCTATGAAAGGCGATGCTATTCTGTTTTTATCCTTTGCGAATATGCACACAGGAGCTGATGTGAGAGAAGGGGAAAAGGGTGCTGAGTGCTGGAGCAAGACAGAGAAAGGCGTGGCTTGATACACATCTTGATTTGGTCTACAAAAACAGCGCTCAAGCTCCACCTAGTGGTGAAATATCGCTTATTGCTCCTTTAACAATTGAAAACATAGACATTATATACGTAGACGCCTCGTTGGGCAGGTTCTGCCTATGCTGCAGATGAGTCAGAGCGTCCGTCATATTGAATGTGGCAAATCTGCAGTTAGACTCAGTCACTTAAACAGTATCTGAGGGACTTTAATCTCAGAATATACTGTATATTCATAATATTTTTATTTTTGTAATATTACGAGTTTATTTTCGTATCCCTTTGGCTTCATTCTCCTGACTTTATTCTCGTAAAGAATAAAACTAATTATAAGAATCTAACCTGGCCTTATTGCATCCAGGATATGGGCTGCTGGTGTTGGTCCTGCTGGTGTTGGTCCACTGTACTTTATCTGGTCCAAGGTCAGCGCAGCTGACTACTAGGAACGTTCATGCTTCTTTACAGAAGGTTGGTTTTTCTATGTTAGGAATCCATTGTTATAGGTTTCATGTATTATTCAAATCTAAGTAACTGATGTTTGGTTATTCATTGGTTGTAAGTCATAACCATCAAAATTACAGAAACAAATACTTGAATTAAATCACTATTATTTTATGTGTTTCTCTTTTGGAATTATTTACTGAAATAAGTGACATTTTCAATGGTATTCTATGAAAAAATAACAATGGGCCATGCAACAAGCCTCGGGTGATCCCCAGAACTTAAAAGTTTCACAGAGGAGTTGTTACCATATAGATCATTTACCAGCTTATCAGGACTGGACTCAGCGTGCACCAAGACCTCGGGGGTTAGGGGAACTCCTCTGAGGTGCATTTGACACAGTAGATTGCCACATCCTCCTGCACCGTCTCCAGCACTATATCGGTCTCTCTGGCACTGCCCTTCACTGGTTTCACCCCTACTTCACAGAACGAAGCGAGTGCGGGGCCTTGGGGGAGGCAAAATCCAGTCCTCACACTGTCTCCTGTGGGGTCCCTCAGGGCTCCGTACTCGGTCCTACCCTATTCACCATCTGCATGCTTCCCCTCGGCCACACCATTCCCCTCTCTCCCTCTGTTACTAACCTGGGGGTTAAGTTTGACCCCCACCTCTCTTTTGACAACCACGTCACCTCCATATGCAAAACTTCCTTCTTTCACCTCCGCAATATTTCCAAACTACACCCCTCTCTCTCCCTCCCTGCTGCAAATAAGCTTGTCCATGCCTTTGTCTCCTCCAGGTTGGACTACTGTAATGCATTCCTCGTTGGGATTCCTGCCAGGGACCTCCAAAAAGTCCAATATGTTTAAAACAGCGCTGATAGGATCCTGATGAGGGTGCGAAATACGAGCACATCACCCCCATCCTCCGCACACTGCACTGGCTCCACGTTCTTATAGAATACAAGATTCTCCTGCACACCCATCACTGTCTACATGCTGTGGCTCCCACTTACCTCACCAAACTGCTCACACCCCAAACATGAACCCGGACCCGGTCAACAGCACCGACTGGTCTGGGCTCAAAACTATGGCTGACAGAGCCTTTGAAGCCACAGCTCCCCGACTATGCAACATCCTCCCGGACCATCTCAGAGCCCCGCAGACGGCGGATGCTTGTAAAAAGTAACTTAAAACTCACCTTTTTAGAAAGGCATATTCTGCCTAGTTTATGTTTTTATGTTTCATTTTTATGTTGTTGTTTTTATCTGTTTGCCACTGCAGAACTTTGAGTTCTGATGTCAAATGTAAAGTGCATTACAAATAATTGTATTATTATTATTATAAAGTGTTCATATTTTGGACAGATAAGATAGATGGTTTGAGAGAGGAGCAAAGGAAGCCATTTGGGTCTAAAGAGAAATATTATTTCTAAACAGAGGAGAAGGCCTCAGGTTTCAGCTTTCAAAAACATCCAGTCCAGCATTTAGCCCGATGCCCAGGATGTTTCAGATCAACTCACAGCTTCTCACATGGGACCAAACGTCTCTCAGTGAGCCGGGCTAACAGCGCCACTAACAACGCCCTGTCATTAGGAAATTTAGATCAGCGGAACCACACTTCCCAAACAGCTTAAAAGCTTGGATCTTCTCGCTCACTTTTTTTCCAACTAAAATCCACTTGCTTTGCTTGTCAACCTTATTTGGATGTGCTGTGATCCTGGATGATTGGTGAATAAAATACTGCGCTAGACTGAGGTCAAGCAGCACTAGCAGAACAAGTCCCAGAAACATTTAGCCATCAGAGATGAAGTCAGTCATCATAGACTGATCCAATTCATTTGCAGCTGCACAGAATCCAGTATGGTCCATTTTTTTAACCAGTCAAATTCAAAGTATAGCTTTCTCTGCTTTTAAAACCAGATTGAAAAGGATCTGATGTATGGCCACTTAAAATCTTTTCTGAGAATACTTTAGAACAGCTTTGCTTCTGGTAATAAACTCCCCGCCTCACTGTTTCCTTTAGCTCTCTGGGCTGTTTATCTCTGATCATCACCACATAACATTATTGGCACAATATTTATGAAAAAGACTCACTGAGTGACTCATTTAGGCACCAAGAAGCTCATGTTAAATTTCTCTTGGGCATTGAAATGTGAATCTTGGACTGACATCACTCCCAACTTGACAATCCTAAAAGAGCAGCAGAGTGGCTGAGCTCAGGGAGACTCAGAGCAGCAATAGTTACTAACAAAAATTTATTTCTCAGCATTTTCCACATTTAAAGATGGTAACATGTTCACTGACAGTCTGTTTTTTTGTTTAAGATGGAGTTTTTGTCCCTGTTATCAAGACAATCCGAGTAAACCCAATTTTCAGAAGAGGAAATCATTTAAGGATAAAATCTTTCCAAAAAAGTTGGCCCTATTTGAAAAGGTGTTAAATTATTAAAATAGAGCTCAGACAAGTAAAAATCCCTCAGAGAACCTGTCTGACAGCATGAAGTAGGCTAAAAGATCTGAAAAGCAACACTTCATGTCCTGATCTAAAATCAGGACCAGATGAGATGATATCTTTAAGTCTGTAAAGGGTTACAAAGCGATTTCTGAGGCTTTAGGACTCCAGTGAACCATAGTGAGAACCATTATCCACACATGGAGAAAGTATGGAACAGTAAAGAACCTTCTTGCGACCAAAACCATGTCAACATCGAGTGGAAGGTCACAAAAAACCAAGAACATATAAACATCTCCCTGAGTGCCGCACAGTGACAGCTCACTGCTTCTTAAAGGGATGGGTTAAATGCAAAGGATGAATTTCATTACAAAAAGCTGCAATGACAAATAGAGATTATTATTATTATCATTACTATTATTATTAACAGTAGTAGTAGTGGTAATGCTGTTCTTATTAAAATAACAGCAATAAAAATGGCCTCCATGGGGCAGTACCAAGGCAAAAACCACTGCCGGCCACTGATCGTGTGTGGGTGTGTGTGTTGACAAAAGTGGCTGAAATCATTAGCATAATTTTAGCAAGTTATTTGCTTGTCAAATACTTCCTTAGCGGCATGATGCACTGCCCTGACAAACATGGAGCAGCCTCTACCTTTAAGCCAGGGGTGACCAACATGGTGCCCTCAAGCCTGTTCTAAAACTAGCACAACCCTACAGTGAGCTGCATCTAAAATGTTATTTTAGTCTACTAAAATACTTTTGAAATCACAAAAATGACAATATCTAAACAAATAAATAAAAAAAGAGCCTTGCAAATATGTTTGGTGAGCGCCGACTCTTCTAGTTCAAAGGTCAGTACTGGTAGCCCTTCGTGTGACACAGTACCGACGAAGTGGCTCTCAGTTTCAAAAAGGTTGGCGGTCCCATGCTATACAGTTTGTCTCCATTGGTTTGACTCATGAAACAGAAATTACATTCACAAAATAACACGGACAAACCTAGAATTTCATTAATTTCATCAGATTGCAAATGTGCAGGTGCAGCCTAATGTGCCTCACTCTACAGTCTCCTACAGCCAAAGCAGTGGGGCAGTTCTCAAATGACGTCACATTTTTCCCGAGACAGCCGATTTCCCGCCTGGTCGAACAGGAAGAGTGCAAATTACATTAGCAACAACCGCAAAACTAATCATTATGGAAGATCACGACTTCTCCCAGGAACTTCGTTTCAACCAGCACAGAACAGCTGAAACGTTGGTTGAAATGTTGAGGGCTCAAAATGAGCGGAAAGAAAGCAGTATTTGTAGAAAGGTAGGAGAGGCTGCCCTCTCCTCTCTCACAACGGATCAAATTTGAGGAAGAAAGGAACCGAATCCACTTAGAATTACAGCTGATACTAAGAAAAACCACACGTATTATTGCAGGCCTCTGTTTTAGTTTATTATAGAGCGTTCATTGCAGAAAATATACTTAAAAGTCAATCATCCCGCTGTAATCAGACACTCAGATCCTGTCTCTTCTTCACACACACACGCCTCTGCAGACACACACACAAACAACATCACTGTGAGAGAAATATCCACTTCATCCATGAAAAGCAGCGGAAGACCACCAAGAAAACCACCACACACCGCTTCTAATCATCACTAATGCAGGACTTTTACTGCTCATAAAATAGTTGTTGCGGAGGGGGGGGGGGGGGTAGTCCCGCTCTCTTGCTGCGTGGCGCATTAACCAGAAAAGGCTGTTCTGTTGGAAAAAAGCCCAAAAAAAAGCGACTCCACGTTCAGAAACAAACCCAAGAAACCGCAACCGACAACTCACAAAAGTTCCAAGTGATCTTAGAGAAAAACAAGCCCAAAGTCGCTGATAATAGGCGGACTAAATGCAACTCTGAAGCTCACATGAACAGCCCTCATGGATTGTATGAAGTTGCTGAGAAAAAGCCAAATAAACGTCACCTACCTGCCCAGATGCTGCAGTCGCTGGTTTCAGGTCTGGACGTTCCAGTGTTGGCTCCTTACCACCGAGGAAATGAAGAGATAATATTTAGGAGTCTTTGGTCAGATTCCACAGTAAAGTCCTCTCAGTTACAAGCTCCTATCCAACACCGACATTTCTCTGCAATCCTTCGGGGTTTTGGAAATCAATGTGAAAAAAAACTCCCTTCGTATGATTATGATCATCATATCGCTAGTCACTCCAGCAGATACCAACGCAGCAGCCGTGTTTAGCTGTTGCCATATCTTACTCTGTTGAGGCGATATTCAGGACAGATCTGTTCACTATTTGACTCAAACAAACTTTTCAAACGTTACCGCTCTGCTTGACCACAAGATGGCCGTGATGCATGCCAAAACTGGCTCCAGCCCAGGGGCCCACATCCTTCCACAGAGATAGATAGAGCAGCTTGTTGCATGTTTCCACTGACATTTCAATGATTTAACATTGGTGATGAGCTCCCAGGCCTCCATGCCATCACCTTAATATTGAGGTCCCTGCCAGTGTTCCCTCGAAGCTGCTCAATCTACAGCAAATTTATGCTGTGCAGTAAATAAAAACCAAGCTAAACTGTATACAAAATAATAATAAACCAAGTTATTTTGTACTATTTTGCAATTCTGGCGAGACGGTGTTCCACGGTCCCACTCTGTGTGCACCAGGTGCTGATCGGTGGGTGAGGCAGACGCCTTTATAGTTGGGTAGCGGTGTGCGTCTTTGTCCTGGGCCCTGTTTCAGCAGGAGAATCCATCCATCTTCTATCACGTCTATCCCTTCTGGGGTCATGAGGGGTGCTGGTTCCTATCTCCAGCTGTCAATGGGTGAGAGGCGGGGTACACCCTGGACAGGTCACCAGTCTATCGCAGGGCAACACAGAGACAGACAGGACAAAAGCATTCTCGAACACACTCACACCTGAGGAGAATTTAGAGAGGCCAATTAACCTAACAGTCATGTTTTTGGACTGTGGGAGGAAGCCGGCGTACCCAGAGAGAACCCACGCATGCACAGGGAGAACATGCAGACTCCATGCAGAAAGACCCTGGGTAAGGGTAGGACTTGAACCCAGGAGCTTCTTGCTTCATGGCAACAGCTACCCACTTCTCCACTGTGCAGCCCCATATGGAGAATATTAAACCATAAGAAACACAAAGAACCAATGCTGTTCCTGCAGAAAAAGCGAATAGAATTGCTGAAAAAGTAAATGCATGAGTGAAATTAGAGTTATGTGACAGAGAATTAAAGCTGTTTTCTCACACTTCACTCATTCAACACAAAGGGGGGAGTGGGGGGGCATTGATTAAGAAGGGCATTGAAAGGACATGGCAGCAAATCATGATGGAGTATGAAAATACAGTTTAATCAGGTAATGTTAAGTTATAAGTTTTCTTATGTTTGAACATACTCATTTAAAGCGTTAATTGGCTATAATCAACATGCTGTCTGTCTCTGTCTCTCTCCGAGGTCGGTCGTGTCTTTTCTCTCCTCTGCAGCTTTTCACCCCCCCCCCTTCTCCTGCTTTGCTATGTCTTGTCTTTCTGAGCACTTTCTTCATATCAACCGAACTCTGAAAACATGGATCTGGTAAGCTGGTCTCTCAATACTATTGATACATTTTTTCGATGGGTAGGCAACGAAAGGGGGACCCGTCCGGTCCTGATTTGACTCATTTTGTGAGATACACCCTATATTCCTGGATGGAAAACGGTGTGTCTTTCAACCTTGTCATTCCTGGACGTTTGAAACTTTTACATTTGGATTAAGGATACTTGGATCTCTATTTATTGTTTTTTGTGGATTTTTGAAGTATCAGCAAATACAGAGGATGTCGGAGCCATTTGGCCTTGATCAGGCTGCCGGCTGCAAACAACGCGCTTACTATGGCTGTGAATGGACAAACGTGGAAGGTAAAAGAGCTGAGCCGAGGGCTGACTGTGCTGGAACACAGTCTGGCTTTGGTGGTTGAACTCAAGGGGTGATGGGATAAAATCTGGAAGTGTAGTGTGGAAGAGCCCAAAAATTCGGAATATTGGATTTATCATTTGAGCCAGCAAAAGACTAAAAGCTGACAGTAAAGGAAGTGCAGCTTGCCTACATAACAAATAACATATTTGGATTTCGCCCTCCCTATCTCTACTCCTGGATTGTTATGGCGGAGAGTGCTCAGAAAAGCCCCCGGCGTCCCCCCTCCCCCGCGGCACCTGTGGACGCTTTCTGAACTGTGGGCCGGCTGATAACATCAAGGACAATGGCCTCTGGAGAGTGTTCATGGAAATATAAATACTCTCATCCAAACACACTCACATTACTGATACTCATAAAACTGATGAACTTACGTACACGCGATGGGCCTCAGATGTTTACCTTTGTGCATATTTGTGTATTGTGCTTTTTGTGCTATGAGGGGTTTTTTTTGTCGGTTGTTTGACACTTTATTTGTGAGAGCGTAAATTGTCTAGCATCTGTCTTTTTTTTTCTCCCTCCCTTTCCTCGATGTTGTTGCTATCTTCCGTCCTTCAGTTTCCTGATGGCGCCACGAACGGCTGCCACGGTGTGTTGGTGCGCTGTCTGCACCATCATCACCAAGTCAAATTCCTTGTATGTGTAAACCTACTTGGCGATTAAATTTGATTCTGATTCTGATTCTGATGTAATTAATGATGGGATAGTGTGAGTTATTGAAATAACTATGTTCATCGTTTTGCCAGCAATGTTCACCCATCCTTCTAAAAATGAGTTGACAGATGTTCTTGTAAGTGTATATATACATTATATTAATCTTATGGGCTATATTTATATTTTAAGTATATATTTAAGTAAAGGTATACTTTATTCAAGTGAAGAAATGTTCCGTAGCACTAATGGTGTTGGGGGGAAAAAGGGTATGAATGGAAACTAAAATATATGATTGGAAAATTAGAGCTGGAAGTGCCAAAATTTGATACAGAATAAATTATAGCTTTCCTTCTGTGTGGTTATTTCATCAAATTTATGGGTCTCTGACTATGGAACACCTTTAAACTATAACTGAGTGCAACAGTAACATTCCTGACCGCACGACATCCAGCTGCCTCTGAAAGATTTTCTGCGTCTCCTACGTTATTAAAAAGCTGCCGTTGGCATAAAAAACGAAGAGCAGCACAAAGAGATTGAGTGTCCCTTATTGTGTTAGAAAAGCGATGTGAGAATGCTGAGAATGTTGAAATAAATCATCTGACGACCCCTAAGCGCTTTAAACTGGTCAGTTATTCACCCATTCATTCACACATTCACACGTTTTATCTAAACTAAGTAATCTAAAATAAATTATTGCTGTAACTTGATTCTTTTAGTAAACCATGTAACACGTTCTAATCTCAGGCGTAATGTAGCCTCAGTGTGTGATGTTGCTCACAGAGGACAAGTGAACGCTCAGGGAGTTTGTGTGTTTGCTCAGACACATGAAAATTAGGGGGAACATTGGTCCCTGCCCTGATCCATCAGATTCATGAAAAGATTATTTATTAAACTGTGTGGATATCCAAATATGAGTGTTGGCACCACTGGTAAAGCTAAAAATTTACATATCTTTCATTGCACGAGCATAATATCTCTCACATAAAATACATATTTTATTTAAATGCGTCCCACTTTGAGTAATAACTGTTCCTGCCACGGTTTCCCTGCAGGATTAATGTCTGTGGACCGGGGTGGCGGTGGAAGAAGGGCTGATTTTGTGTCTTCTTGGGTCAGAATAGTCCTGGCGTGTCAGTCAGAGAGGTGTTTCCCTGCTGCTGCATCAGTATTTGACAGGCAAATAGCATGTTAATATGTGCGCGGCTCCTGTTTGCATCCTGGAAATCATGCAGCTGCCTGTTTCTCCGGGTGCTCTCAGGGTTCAGCGGCGTTGCGTAAAATAAAGGAGCAGCCTTTCTCCGACCTGCGCTCCCTACGTGCGGGCGCAGCTGTTTATCTTAAGGTGGGGCGTTTCTCCGCAGGTGCGCAGCCCCGATCGGCTCAGGTACAAAGGATGAAGCATCCCGCCGGTCACTGAAGCCTCAGCGCCGATGTTGCCGCCATGGATCTGATCAAGCTCATCGGAAGCTGCCTGCCCTTCTTCCTCCTCGCCGTCATCTTTGACGTCCTCGGCCTGGTTCTGCTGTTCGTCGGGATCTTCGGCGACCTGCGCCTCGACGGCCACTTCTATGGCGACTTCTTGATCTACACGGGCTCCCTGATCATCTTCGCCAGCCTGGCCTGCTGGCTCATGTGGTACGTGGGCAACATCCAGGTGTCGGAGTATGACGGGCGCAAGAGGAACAGCATCGTGCAGCTGGCCAGGAAAATATCGGAGAGGTTGACCCTCAAGCTGAAAGGGGAGGACTGCGTAAAATGCGTCGTGGAGGATGAGTTCAATCAGGTGGGGACACCTCCAGGGAAGCCGGGCAAGGTGACGTGGGGCAAATCCACGGTTTACTCAAACGAGGGCTATGACAGCTCCATGGACTCCCCTGCTGCAGACTCCGTGGACCCCCCTGCTGCAGACTCCGTGGACCCCCCTGCTGCAGACTCCGTGGACCCCCCTGCTGCAGACTCCGTGGGCTCCACGTGTGCAGAGCAGTCCGAGGACTGACCGATCCACTGGTTCTGGAAAAGACGCTCAGATTCCACGTTTGCATTTAGCTGCTTTGATGTAGACTCTATGTGTCCTCAGCATTACATATACCAGGGAAGAGGGGTTGGATTCTGCAATAAGTTGCAGGTTTAGAGTAAAACTATCAGGTTTAAAGTTAAACTTTCAGGAACATGACGCAGGCTTGCATGCCCGTGCGCGCGTTCATGCAACCTAGAGTGGTCCCAGGTTTCACTAATGCCTCATATTTTTTTAAAAAAATGGGAGAAATGTGCAATTTTGCTTGATGATTTCAAATAATGCTTTCACTGGATCTGTTTCGAATCGTAATGCACTACAGAACCAATTCTGGTGTAATTAGAAATATATGATACATATTTTTGTCCCTTTTCCTAATTATTTCAACATTTAGTATGATGGTGAACCTGAAGTGGTCCAAACTTTTCTGGTCTATATTGTAGTTTGGCTCGTGTATAACAGAAAATGTCAGATTGGTGAAATTCTAGGATTTGTTGGTTAAGTTAAACTGACTGGGAGAAGCCTGAAGATTGATCCTTGTAGTTTGATACAAGGATCAATAGTTTGATCAGGATTAAATATATATATATATATAATCCTGCAAGAGCTGCAAGTTTCCGGTTTGAACCGACAGACTGCTTCTCTGGGTCCCCGAGCAAGACCCTCAGCCCCAGAAAGCTCCCTGGGCTTCGTGGACATTTCGTTGGAATATTTGTTGCAATGACAAATAAGGATTACTATTGTCTATACGTTTTGGAGTGGTCCACCCAGCTAAAGATTAGGGTGATGGCAATGAGGCCTTCTTCTCTCAGACTAAAGACTGGTGGAAACACGCTGCCCAACAATTTCAAGAAGATTTTTATTCCTGCAAAGCTAGAATAAAACAAATTTCAACTGATGATTGGGGAAGAAAATGAAATAAAAGCTTGTCACAAGCCATATTTTATTCAAATGTAAATAAGATTAGATATTTTTTCTTAAATTGTTATCCCTTTCATGTTGTTTTATCTTTTAGTTTAGTTCAGAAACGAACCTCTTGATTGAATAAAATTAAATCTAAATCTGTCAGGAGTATAAATCATTTTAGGCTCAACTTAAATATATCAGGCCTGTCTTTTCTGAGGGACTATTCTGGTTTATTTAGCTGCTTCTAGATTCCTCAGCGCTGATATTTCAGCTCATTTTGTTGAGTGAAAACATGCATGATTGTTCTGTTTACTTCTCTGTGCTTTGTTTTCTCAAGACAAGTCATTTTGTGACGTACACGACTTACATGTACGGATTGTGTGTTTTACTAACAAAAGACGGTTTTAAGCTGATTTTATCCATACAGTCAGACAACAGAGGTGCCTTAGACTCTGAAATGACTTGTTCTCAAATTCAAATGATGAAATTTCATTTACTGACTATAAAGTTGAACTTCTTAAAATGCACCTTTGTTTCGTGTGTTGCTGCTTCATGACGGAGAAAAAAGCGAGTCATGCTTCCTGTTTTGTCTCCCTGCCGCTGCCACAGAAACACCGGTCGGACTGGTCCGACTTCTCGTCTGCTTTTGTTTGTTGTGGTATAAAAATCCTCCACACAGGCCTGCTGACCATACAGGGTGTTCTTAGTATCTCTGAAACTAAAGCTAAGAGTTGAGGCGTGTGTAAGTTTTATAAATCTTGTAAAAGAAAAAAGGGGGGTTGCAGAGTTTGACCTCCGACTGAAGGAAACGGCACATGTTGCACAAATATGACTTCTTTTGTTCCTCCCTGAGTTAGTGTGAGTGCCAGCTCAGCTCTATTTAATCAGAGCCAAGACGTTGTTACAGTAAATTAACCCGCGTTCGTCACTGACTTCTCATTTACTGTGAGAAATTGAGCGTAAGGAGGGACGGATGGTGGCGGTTGGACAGGTCAAACAAGGTGTGCACAGATCACTTTCCGTTGCGTGCAGTTCCTCGTTGGGGCATCCACCGTTCTTACTGTGGAGATGAACTGACAGTGACCTTTTATAAACTCTTAAACTCAACTGAATTTGCAAAGACCTAATCTGACCAACAGCAGATGTTTGCTTTCAGGTTTTCCTGTTTTCCACGAGGTTCTGACTGATTGGGCCATCTCATGCGTGTCGATTTAAAACGAGCTAGACTGCGTGTGCGTAAATCTGTTCCCCTGTCGCAGACAATGGGCCGTCGGTGCAGAACGATGACTTTGATAGATGCAGAACGAGTCAGGCCTGCAGGAACGAAACCGGACTTTCAGCTGGGAAGTACAGCCCATCGACGTGGCAGGCCACCGGTCCTACCACTTAGTCTTCAGCTATGAGAGAAATGTAAGGCGTGCTTTCAATGAATAACAAAGTTCCTTAAGACCAGAAGAGCACTTTTCTTGAGAGACCGGCTCTCACTCCTGCCACACCGTCAGCCGACATCCACCGGTCAGTCCGAGCCATGGACCACGGCAAGTGCACCTCCATCTTCATGGGTCTGGCCATATTATTGGACATCGTGGGCCTCCTCCAGCTGCTCATCGGCATCTTCGCCCCGCTGCCTTACTGGGACTTTTTTGTTCTGTCTGGGCCTGTGGTCCTCTTCCTCAGCCTGTTTCTGTGGATTTTCTGGTACCTCGGAAATCTCACTGTGTCAGAGGAGGAGCTCAACATCCGGAAGCCGGACATATTGTGAGCACCCCGGTTCAGACGAGGGGAGGCTGTGGCAGCCGGGTCTGATGCTTCGGGTTCCTATAAATCTGTCACCTCGCGATGAGGAGAGGAACGACGGACTGAAACGAAGCACCCTGAAAATCAGGCCTCATTGAAGGACGCGGGATAAATGGTTGAAGGACCAGGAACACAGCAGAAGAAACTCCTCAGCATGAAAACAAGCTGCATTCCAACTGGACCGCTGTGATGCTCGGACTTTTGGTGGAGTGGAAAAATGACTTTCTCTGCACTTTTATTTGCTGGAAGCTTTACAGAACTGAACCTGGATGATAAGTTATCTCATTTTGATCCAAATGTCGTGACATTGTATTTGAAGTTCAGCATTTCTTTGCACATGTATGTATGAAGGACAATCTTCTGAAATCAGTGACTAAAAATACTTTTGAAATGATTTCTGTGAGTTCTTTGTGACGCAGTCTCTCAAAGGGAACCAGCCAAACTGGATCCGTGGGTTTTTTTGTTGAGCCTACCTCAGTAAGATCAACTCAGAAAGTGTTCGGACCTACTAAGGTACAGCTCACATCAATGATATCACAGGCATGGACCTCTCGTTCTGTTTGGGCCTTTTAATGATCTAGCTCTTCTTTTTCTTTGGTAAAATTATATTCACATACAGCTTTTTTTTATTTAAAACAATCTGGAGCAGAGATCTGAATTATTTGTTGATTTCCTGAAACCCCAAAATTTGAACAGGCTCAAACATAAACAACCAACCCCATGAATATTTGGTTAATCGCCTTTTTTTGCTTACATACAAATCTTCAGCAGGGTTTAAGGTCAGACTCTGCAAACTCCAGAAGCTTGATGTCAGCCTGCTTTATCTGTTTCACAGCCAATTGTGATTTGTGTTTTGTATCATTTTGTTGGTAAAACATCCAACTGTGCCCATATTTTATCCACAAAGCTGTTGATTTCCCTGGTAAAGTTGAATAATCTGGAGCTAATTTCTTTTTTTGTAATTTAATCCATAAATTCTGACAGTACAATAGCCTGTATAGCATCATGCTGCCTCTGCTCTGCTTAACAGTTAGTAAAGTGGTTTTGAGATTTAAAGGTCCTTATCTTGACTGCTCCAAACATTTTTTTTTTTTTTTTTTTTTGTCATTGTGGCCAAACGCTATCATATGACCGCAACATTTTTTCTGGCTGCAAATTTCCATCTAGCTTAAGGATCCTGATACTAAAGCAAGAGCTTCTCTCTAAAACAGGCGTAAGCCTAGATGGTTCCTGTGTTGGTTCATGTGGATCTTAATCAAACTTGGAAAGTTGGACACAGTTGGGTGTTCACATAATATTGTATTAAATAGTATTGATCCCAAACACATTTAAGATGGTTTTGGATAAATCAGGCTAATATTTCCCTTCCAGGATGGCCTTCCCAAAACCACGACCTCGACCAAATTGAACATTTTGTGTAGGAGACTGATGGTCGAGGGGTTAAAGGTCATATCTGCATATTTTTAATCAAACCAAATATTATTCTAAAATAATACATCCACAGAACATCTAGAGTGTTTCAAAATAAAAAAATCTGTAAAAAATAATAATATTTATATTATAGAACAATTTTTATACATTTACACGGGTCCACAATACATAAATATTTACTTTTGGTTACAATGTCGACAGGAAAGGATTCTGCACCAATAGAAATAGTCACGTGAGACGGAGCTCAGGCGTTGCCAGATCATAGTAGCTCCATGAAAGTGCTGAGAAATGTCTTCTTCTCAGCATTACATTTCTCTTATTCAAGCGGACAAAGAAAGAAGCAAAGCGAAGGTGAACACCGGTCGAGCTTTTGAGCGTCGGTGCTGACTTAAGGAAACTAAGAGGCTCAGAAGCCACACGGAGGTTGCTGCTTCCCTTCTGGAGAGGGAACTTAAATGTTTGTTGATGCTAACCTGGCATGCCTACCTAACAGACCTGGCAACCGGCGGGCAAACAGTACAAGTGTGCCACCTACAGGCCAGGAGGACTTAAACGTGTAGCTATCTCCTTTAAAGCAGGGTGCTTGGGTCCCAGAGAAGTCGTAGTTCCCCTGTTAGATTCCCATAGACTGCCACTCCTCCAAGACCCTTAGGCAATGTTCCCCAGTGGCTGCCCACTGCTCCCTAAGGGATGGGTTACGTAAAAGCAGAGAACACGTTTCATTGGGAAAGTCACAAAAATTACCAAAAAAATATTGTTAGTATAAAATCTGAAATAATCAACTTATTTAAATTAATTTTACTCAATCTGCCAAGGAGAGATGCTAACATATCCAGCCAGAGTTATGCCAACAGGTTGTTGTTGGTGACAAAAGCATGTGGCTATGTGGAGTTTACTGTTAATGGAATTATTAAAGCAAAATCTCCCCTGACTTATCTCCTTCTAAACATGTAAGCAGCTGTACTCAGGGACAAGATGGATTAAAACAAGGTAATCGCTTGCGTATTTTATTGTGAGACTGTAAATGTTTGGGTTTGAGATGTTTGTATTACGTCTGCTCTGGTCAGCCGATACAGTGTGAGAAGGAGATATACTCACTAAGCAACATTTAACCAAATATCAGTGCAGATGTGCGTATAACTTTAAGCCTTTAATGTTGGATTTTGACTATATGTATGGATCAGGGGGGAAATAAACCTCAATAAATTCAAACATTTTGCACCCAGTTCCTGCTTTTAACTATCACTGCTGTGGTATGTTGTGTCAAATCTCTCCACCGTGGAAAAAGAAGAGTTTGGAGGCATCATGGAAGGCCCCAGAATTAGCATGCTGTTCAATGTTGAGGGTGTTTAAACTTCTGTCTGGAACAGCATGTAGAGAAGCTGAGAACAATGACAAGACAGCGTCCAGCTGAAAGGGTTGGCCATTTAAGCACCAGAGCATCAGTTTCTGCACCATGAAAGTCAACAGCGAGACTGAAACTAATACTCCTCCCCCATGGCCAAATCTTCCCAGCCTTAATCAGCACTCAATGTACCATTAGCTGCCTCGCAGAAGGGGGAAGTGTTATTAATGCATCCATTTGGTTCCTGCTCCTGAGAGAGGAAGTGTAGAAGAGGAAAAATGGCCCTCTCAATGCAAAGAGCGCCAACCCCTGCTGCTGAGCCCATCATCTCCCACAGGTCGTCCCTCCCTCCCCACTTGCATCGAATCGATATGTCGTTACAAATCTTAATCACAACTCTACACGTTTGTGCTCAATAGCCGCTCTCGTGAGAGACCCAGATCGGGAGAGGTATCGTCTGCAAACAATGGGGCTCAGATTTCCACGCCGCCCTGCTGCGGGCGTTGTTACTTTTCTCTGCTCTGTAATGCTTTCCTCTTTCGTTTTTTTCTTTTTTTTTATTCGTGTACAGCATTTTGAATCCTCTTGTTACTGAAAAGTGCTTTATGGGTAAACTTGCCTTGCTTTAATTTGGGATTTTATCTGATCAACCAGTGAATGTGTTGAAATCTAACAGCAGGTAGCAATGGAGACATTTAACAGCTCAGATAACTAGATTAATAGTAAATACGCTAAGATCATAATGTATATTTTAACTTTCAGCACATAAACCTGTATTTGTGTCGCAACTTCTCTGATGAAGCCTAAAAGCTTAAGAATGTGTGTTCATGGTAACATCTTGTGGAAAGATAAATGTCTCCCTCTAGTGGTTGATGGTTGAAGCTTTCACAATCGACGCTTCATTCCCTCATCTTCAAAAGTTAAAAATTAAGAGAAATGTTGGCAGTTTAAATCAGGAAGACCAGCTGGAGTCTGTTTTTTTCTCCTTTTAAAGCCAATCCAGCCTGAGGAGGCTCCACATGGGTGTAGAGCCTCAGATTCAGGTGGATCAGATCTTTGGATCTTGGATCTCTGGATTTTGGTCATCCTTTTTGGTACAAAGTGCCCCCTGGGCGTGCCCTTGTGGAGGTTTTCAACACATTGACCACAGTAGACTCAGATCCTGCTGGAGGAAGTATAAATCACTTCTGGCCAGGGAACACCTGGATCCCCAGAATGAGCTACTGAGTGGGTTTTCCTTCTGGTGTGGCAACCCTTGCGACAGAGTAAGAAAATGGATGGATGGTTTCAATTAAATTTTATTTAAATAGCGCCAATTCACAACACATATCATCTCAAGGCACTTTACTGGTGGTGTCCTGATACCGGTATCGGGCCCGATGCGTCAAGTACTCATACTCGTACTTGAAAAAGCAAGCCGATACTATGAACCCATACCAATGTTTTGCTTGATTTTCCTCCTGGGCTCGGCTACACTGCCACTCAAATACTAGACGCCACTCTTTATCAGGTTCTGGTGCTAATACACCAAATGGGTTGTTTGTTGACCCTCCAAAAGAAAAAAGAAGAAGAGCGAAGATAACTAAAGCTCTGACCAAATTCATTGCCCTTGATGTTCAGTCGTTTTCAGTGGTCAGTGATATTGTTAAGTTATGTGTGATCTATAAGTACCAATGTATCAAGTACTCAGTATCGGTACTTGGAATCGGCAAGTATCTAAACTGAAGTACTCGTACTCGATCTGGAAAAAACTGGTACACCCCTAAACTTTAAAGATTCCATAAAATCCTCCAGGTTGGTCATAAAGTTTCCTCTCTAAGGAAACCCAGCAGGTTGCATCAAGTCTCTCCAAACAGCATTCACTCCTCCTGAAAGAGCGTAGAGCCACAGTGGACAGTCGTCTGCATTGTTGATGGCTTTGCAGCAATCCCTCATACTGAGCATGCATGAAGCGACAGTGGAGAGGAAAACTCCCCTTTAACAGGGAGGAGAACCTCCAGCAGAACCAGAACCAGGCTCAGTGTGTGAACGCTCATCTGCCTCGACCCACTGGGGCTTAGAGAAGACAGAGCAGAGACACAGAAAGCACAGAAGCTCACATTGATCCAGCTAACAGAACGCTAGACCAGGCATACCTTCTATGAAGAGAAAATGACAGAGAACAAAAAGTTAAAAGCTGAAATAACAACAAACAATGCAGATGCAGATTGGAGAACAGTAGGAGAACTAAGCAGGGTGACAAAAAGTTAGACTACTATAGAGGTAGCTCAGGGTAACATAAGCCACTCTAACTAGAAGCTTTGTCACAAAGGAAATTTTAAGCCTGGTCTTAAAAGTAGACGGGGTGTCTGCCTCACGGACCAAAACTAGGATTTGGTTCCACAGGAGAGGAGCCTGATAATTAAAGGTAGATGTAGTTATTGTAGTTAAGGTAGATGTAGTTAATGTGAGGTATGAGCTTAAAATCAATGAGAATGTTAATTAACTTTCAGCTCAGCTCTATGCAGGACAGTCCATGTGTTGCGTTAACAGGTTCTGTTAAATACAGCATGCACAGTCAAAAAATCCAGCATTAATCCCTTTTCCATCAGAGTGAAATAGATAATCATGTGAAAACTGTCCAGGAGAGCTAAAGAGGAGATCTAGTCCATCAGGAATGTCAAATATATCAGTATTTAAATGTCCTTAATAGATCATTAGTTGTTTTAATCTGCCAAAAGATGGAAGCAGGGTTTCACAGTTAAACAGCTTTTATTTGTCCTGGTTTTGCCTCATAAGTGTCAACGACTGCCATTACCAGGTTCCTCAAGACAGCTGCTGTGCGCCGGTCAAATTTCTACATCACATTTTCCAGATCAAAGGGTCAGACTGATGCATCATCCTTCTGTGAATCATCTACTGCTAGCTAAGTCTTACCCAGCACGTCTGGTTAAATGGTTTTATAACCTATCTGTAACCGTTCATGTAAAAATTAACAAACGTAATGTGATGGAAAATAGCTGAAGAAAATAATAAGGAAGAAATTATTGAATTTGTACTGTTTTTTAACGTTATAATCTCAAAGTGCTGCAATATAAAACAGCTAAACACCTTTGGAAACTAAAAGCAGCAACATTAAAAATACATTTAAATGATGTGATATATTTTAAAGAGGAATGTTATTCAGTCCTTCCTTAAGACTTTGTGGAGTCTGTGGTGTCCTCAGATGGTCGGGGAGGATGTTCAGCAGAGCAGAACGGCCATGATGTGCAGGTTTTTCCAGGGGGGGGGCACAGCCGGTAGGAATTAGTGAAGCAGAGTTGATGTCTGAGCAGTGAGCAGCTCTTTAAAATATTTGGAAACATTTCCGTAGATTGGTGAGGGAGACGAGAAACCTTGTATTCCATGCAGAGGGAGATGGGAAGAAAGTGGAGTGATGTAAGGATTGAGGCGATGTGGTCATGTTTCCTTTGCTTCATCAAGATCTGGCTGCACTGTTTTCTACAAATTGAAGTTTCTAAACATGTTAGGATGTATTTCCTTTAAAAAGCCTGTTGCAGTAGTCAAGTGTTGGAGAAATGAAAGCATGAGCACGTTTTTCAGCATTGGAAGAGGAGGACAAAGGATGGAGCTTGGAGATGTCCTTGAGATGAAAGACGGAGGTCTTAGAAAGGTGTTTAATATGAGGGTCAAATCTTACACCCAGATTAGTGACTAAAGAGAAACGTTGTGGCCAGAAAAGATGATGAAGAAAGTAAACGAGTGAATCTGATGTACGTTTGCAAACTAGAATAGCTTCTAATCTAGTAGAGGTTCCCTCTACGGCCACCGGACGGGTGATATCAAGTATTCTAATGAGGGTATACACCGGAAATCCCAGCAGCATGATCACAAGTTTCATCAGGAACTGCACACTGTTCCTGGTGAAACTATACATAGATCAACCCAAACAGAAGTTGCATACTGTGAAATATTCCCCAAAGCGGACATGTTTTACTTTGCCACCGTGTCTAACTTCCTGTTCAAAAAAACAAACAGTTTTTGTCCGAGGGCCTATCTTGGAGATGCTGTCGTAAGTCGTCTGCGTGGTCTCATTGACTTCAGCGTATTCTAATTACATCATACGACCCAATTTTCGGTCAGATCGGATACCAAATCGGATCCGGTCTGCTTGTGTCAATCTGTAAAAAGGTCCATAAAAGATCAGCGACTGCTTGGAGTGAAACGTTAAAGAATGCAACCCCTGTGGTACCTCTGTGTTGTCCTGTGATGGGATTGGTGACCTGTCCAGGCGGTCAGTACCTCACATTTTGTTGCATTAGGACCATAAACTAAATGCAAAGCAGAAACAACAGTCATATTTTTGACTGTGGGAGGAAGCCAGAGTAAACACCAAGCAGAACGTCACTGCAGGGCATCAATGCTACCAACTGCACCAGTTGGTAGCATTGATGCCCTGCAGTGACGTTCTGCTTGGTGTTTACGAGGAAGGCCACTTCTGTCCTAGGCTGCACTCTGGACTCAGTGGAGGAAGTAGCTGAGAGGAGGGTGTTGTCCAAGTTCACATCCATCATGGACAACACCTTCCACCCCCTGCACCAGACTGTAGAGGAGCTGAGCAGCTCCTTCAGTGCAAGACTTAGACATCCTGTCTGTAAAAAGGAGCGCTACCGCAGGTCATTTATTCCTGCTGCTATCAGATTTTACAATGCTGCACTGTAACTGCAACTGTGACCATAACTGTAATATTTAATGTGCAATAACCAGGGTGCAATAATCTATTTAATACACTGTCCTACAACCCGTGCAATAATCCTGATGTAGTGACTTCTGCTGCTATCAACACTTGAACATAAGTCAGTACACATGTATGTATGTATGTACAAATGTATACAATGTATATGCACTTACATACGCGTAGGTGCGTATGTAAGTAGGCGCATAGATATATGTATATATTTAAGTATATAGATATGTTTATATATATATATATATATATATATATATATATATATATATATAGACCACTAAGAATGTAAATGAGACATTTACATTCCTATTTCCTTTTTTGTATTTTTTGTTTTTGGTATTCTTTTGATCCATTGTAGATATGAAGATTCACTGTATATAACTGAATGCACCTTCCCTACTCTGCACCTTCTTGTATGAGCCGATGTGACGAGTGAATTTCTCCATTGTGAGATCAATAAAGACTATCTTACCACTGCGTAGCCATGCCTGTCAGACATTTATTTCATAATTCTTGATTTAATCAAGAACTTTAAATCATGTTCTGTCTGACAGGACAACCTACTGTGCCTCATTCGGACCTGTGCAGCATGTCGGTCTTTCCCATAATCCCTTTCTTCTTTTCTATTACACAACATCCTGACCACTTTACATGAGCTTTAGCGGCTCATTCACTAAAGTAAGGCATCTGGTGCGGACATTAGAGGCATTTAGACTCCGTCCATCTGCCTGATAGGTTGCAGATGGGCAGAGAGTGAATGCCCGACACTAGAACTATAACACTCAGCCAAAGCAGTCCATTGAGACTGTGCTAGTGTTGCACACAATGATTTTGAGTAATTGAATTGCGATTCGACATGTTCTGTGCAGCTCCTAAAGTGCAGAACTGTCTTTGGACAAATTAAATTTTTAAATGACTGAAATGTTTTATTACATTTTAGGCTATTTTTAAGTCATGTTTAATTGTTAGAAGTCTTGCCATGGGGTGTAAATTAGCCTTGTGTTCATGATGTCAACTTTACATATGTGTAAAGTGACGGCCACTGAATTTGACCCTTAAAAAAACTGTTAAATGAAATGAACTTTCTGGGTGGCTGTGTGGTGGAGCAGTCGCCTTGCAGGAAGTAGGTCTTAGGTTTGCATCCCAGCCTGTGGCCTTCATCAGTGGAGTTTGCACGTTCTTCCTGTGCATGCGTTGGTTCTCTCCAGGTAGTCTGGCTTCTCCCAATAGTTAAGACATGTTAGATTCATGAACTGACCTGAGCAAGGGCATGTGTGCATGGTTCTTACCGTGTGAAACACAAGAGACCAGGCAGTCCAGGGTGCTCCTCTGCCTGCATGGGTAAGTGGGCAGAGACAACAGACAGACGGGTCGCGGTGCAGACTTTGAAACGGGTGCACAATGTGACATCTCCCTGGTTCTTGCACAGTTTTGTATAGATGAAGTCTGGAATTTAACTTTTGGTCACAGTAATTAGACCGTTGCCAGCATTACATATAAATATATAAACACTTTGTATAAATTTTATTAAATATGTTGCATAATTACAGGAATTCAATTAGATAAAGAAAGAGGAAAAAATAGGTGTGATAGTGCAAATTACTTTATTTCACAGCAGTCTAGCTGTGAGGTGTTCATTGTGTTCAGCAGAGCCAGAGCCTTGGGGCTGGTTTCAGCCAAAATTGCTCAGTATCAGCCACCGGAATGTAAACAGTTTGTGTCCAGCATGTGTGGGGTCTGCAGGACTGTCAGCTGACCCACCTGTATAAGTCCTGGTAGATGGGAAGGCCAGCCCTGATTATCCTCTCTGGAGCGATCTGATTTTGGGGTAATAGTAGAGCAAGTGGACCACAGATGACGGGGTCATTAACCCCGATGGCAACAGAGCCAGCTCAGAGCACAACATGTGCTGGAAAACAAGACAAAGGTCCATGTCCGAAAACAAGAGGAGAGGGCTTTCTACTGATGACTCAAAATCAAAAGGTGTTTAAACTTGTAGCACACAGCAACAAGATGCTGCAAATGGATCTCTGTGTAAAACCCAGATATGGATCCTGCTGTGGAATGCAGCATGGCTTTGCAATGCTGTGGGGAAAAACATGAGGCGAGCTTTTTTCATTCACATTCCCACAATCACACACAAGATTGCGTGATAGCAGCGAGAATCCGGGGCTGGCGTCGCGGGTTGTTGGTTATCTTTAAGTGAGGCGATAATTGAGGCTGATAGATAGCGTGTGTTAACGTATCGATCCACTGCTTTCCTGCTGCGCCCGGTAGAGCCCGCCTCTCACCTCAGCCCAGAGCATAGACATACAAAAGTAGACGCTGTGTGAGTAGTCCCTGAAAAAAAGACCTTAAATTATTAGACTAAACTTTCAGTCACCTGTAATTTAAAACAAGCAGAGTAGACTTCCCAGTAATGATGAGAACTTTAAGAATAAGAATAAAGCATTTGAATATAAGATTCAATGTTTTCACATCATTCCTATGAATAATAATTAATTCAAAAATATTCATTTGTATTACAACTACAATAATGTAAACGATTCGTTACCAATACTCATCATCATCACTCATTGAAAACAAGTTTAAAGTGTATTTTTTTTCAGTCTTTTTTCTAAACCAAATAGTAAAAAACAAAAACAAAGTTTATTATTATGAATGAAAATAAATTAGATGGTCGAGTATATTTGTAGATGTAAATTGAGGTATGTTTAGTTGAATTTTAAGCACACGTTTTTATATTTTTTCTGTCTTTTCTTTTGAAGAGTTTTGTCTGGATCGCTCTTATTACTACTCCTACATGTATTGGTATAGTAATCACGATCGATGATCATAAACTGCAGCGAAAACCCTGTTTTCAGTCTCACTCGGACAGATTTTAAAGGAGGCTTGCCACTAGCAATATGGCGGACGCGCTGACGGACCGTCCCTTCTGGGCAACCAGGCAGATGCAACGTCTACTCCTCTATGTCTATGGTCCTAATAGCGCATGCAAGTTACACACCAACCGAACTTGAATCTGTCCTCTGGTTAATTCTCGCACATGATTGGCTGTAGCCGCGGAGCTCCAATACCTTCCTCTATTCTCATTGGCGGACACGGCTGGCAGTTAATCCATATCCGCCTCTGGCCTCGTGTGATTGGCTCCCCCCGCGCCCCTTTCTCTCGGCGGTGGGTCGGAGCCGCTGTCCCTGGCCTCGCATGTTTCCCTCTGGATTCCTGTTTTCAGTTTGATGCCCCTCTCGTGGATGTGCCCCATTTGAACGCCTTTTGAAGGGCCACAGTTGGGCGTCCGCGCAGTGGTGTTTATAGCCCCCCCCTCCCCGTCATTTTATTTTCAGGCATTTCGAGGCTCCAACCCCGAACATGGCCGTTCAGGTTAGCGGATCGTCCGGGCCGATTGCCCGGCTCGAGGGCCGTGAATTCGAATACATGATGAAGAAGCGCTCGGTGACCATCGGCCGGAACTCCTCGCAGGGCTCCGTGGACGTGAGCATGGGCCACTCGAGCTTCATCTCGCGGCGGCACCTGGAGATATTCACGGCCAGCGACGACGGCACCGGCAGCGGGGACTTCTACCTGCGGTGCCTGGGTAAAAACGGTGTGTTTGTGGACGGAGTGTTCCTCCGGCGGGGCGCCCCTCCTCTGCAGCTCCCACGAATGTAAGTGCGCCCCATCCGGCACCGCCGCCTCTCTGGGGGGGACATGTGGGGAGTAGCCGGAGCCTGTAGACCTAATTTAGGAACATTGGGTTTATATTCGCCGAGCAGGGTCGGGAGGACCACGTGTTGTAGCATGTTAGCAAGAAGTCCGCATCCTGTTTCCCCAAAGCTCGTCTCTTTGTTGACATTCCTGCTCGCAGTTCGCCAGCCTCCCGCCGTCATTCCACACACATTCCACAGCCCACCCGTGGGTCCCCTCAGCCCCCCTCCCTCTGGGGGTTAATGTGGCTGATATCGATCAGAAATGAAGCCGCTCTGCGGGTGGATCCCGCTGGTCGGTGCGTGTTTGTTGTGAATAGAGCTCCTCTCGAGCCCTGGACGTAAACAAACGCGCCGGTGCCCGCCCTGACCTGCAGCCCGCTAAACCACACCCATGTCCAGGTAGTAAACAGAGCCATGTCCAGGTAGTAAACAGAGCCATGTCCAGGTAGTAAACAGAGCCATGTCCAGGTAGTAAACAGACTCCATGTCCAGGTAGTAAGCTTAAATTTTTTGATTAGAACAGCCTGTTGACCTTTCACCTTTGTGTGTGTATGTATGTGTGTATATATATATATATATGTGTATATATGTGTGTGTGTGTGTGTATATATATATATATATATATATATATATATATATATATATATATATATATATATATATATATATATCAATTTAATGTGATTTGTTTTTTTGTAAATAATTTGATATTTATTAAAAATGTTTTTTAAATGTAAAAACGTGTAAAGTATAGATAGGACTGGAGATCTGGTTAGATTTCATTATGGTGAAAGTCGTATAAGCAGGCATAGCCGATGCCTATAATAGGAGGTTAAGGCTTAAAAATGATGTTAATGTTTAGACGTTTTAAGTAAGACTGAGCTAGGGCTGTACAAGTTTGACAAAATCAATATTTCGATTTATTTCAACCATAATTGCGATTTAATTTGGACTTCATTAACTACAACAAAAATGACCTGTAGATAAAGATGTTTGTAAGCAAGGACAAGAACTTTAACTGTTTTTATTAATCAGAATATTAATATTAAATAGAACAGCTTTTAATTGAGTTGGACATCAATTTTTGTTGAACATAAAGTGCAACCAACAAACCAGTCTATGTATTAAACAGTTTGACTGCTACTTAATGCTGTGGAGAGATTCCTGAAATTTTCTGGTAAAAAGTACGATTATATAAACTCTAAAAACAAGTAATAAAGTTAGATTATCTCACTGCTGGAACTCTCTTCCATGTGGAGCAAACCTACTTTAAGTTGCGTTTTTTTTTTTTTTAAAGTACGATTATATTGCAAACACGATTAATTGTCCAGCCCTCGAACTTTGAGAATTAAAATATGCGTAGCTCACATTGGGGTTGTTTTGATATTTGGTCAGTCTAGTGTCCCAGCCGTACTTGAATGCACCGTGGCAGCAGTTGTAATCCCCTCTGACCAAGCCTAAAGTTCTGGTTCGGTCCACCTTTCCTTCTCCTCTGTAGCTGCATGAGAAACATTCATGTTCCCAAACGCATTGATTCAGTCATGGCGGCGGTGAGTCCTCTCCGTTTTGTGTTGGTGTCGCATTTTAAAGTTGCCCTACAGAACTTTGGATTTTGCACATGGTTCCTTGTACAGCCCTATACCTCCCAGTACAGAACCGACCCGGGCTGTACCGGATATTTCTGGTACAAATACCTGTACCATAACAACCCTTAATAGTTTAATATCTTCATTAACTGTAAAACATTGAAATCTGGAAAGTAACTTTATAATTTAATTGTATTTTAGTTCCCATTCACTACGGCTCCGATCCTCATTCGCGCCTGTAGGTTCTTGTGAAATGTCTGATTAAATCAAAATAACTGCTGGATATTTATGGGCGGCGCCATACTGGAAAATCCTGCGACGGCGATGAAATTGGGGAATATTGCGACTCGATGCCGACATCAGCTGCGCTGTCTGCCTGTTTTCCTCTCGTTCTGCGCTGCGCTTCCATCATCCTGTGACCGTCCTCAGATCCTGGGAGATCCTGGTTACCAGAGTTATCAAACGACGTGCAGCTGGTTTATTTTATTTTTATTTTCAACTTGCTGGGTAACTCTTTGTGGCCAGTAGAGATGGATGTTAAATGTTGCTGTAAAATTAACGTCGTTTTCAGGGGGAAAAAGCAAACTTCTTGTTGGAAGTAGGGCTGAACAATTTTGGAAAATAATCTAATTGGGATTTTTTTTATCTTAATATTGCGATTTAATGCGATTATTTTTTTTCCAGTTTAATTTATCATGTCTTTTTAAACATATACAAACAACAAATCAATCTGTTTCATCACTGTGCAGACTAGGTGCTAAAAGAGCCGCTGCCTCTCAACTCGGAGCAGAAATGATTGCGTTCTGCCTACGATATAGTTCAACCAAAATGGCCTCAAGATAAAGATGTTTGTAAACAAGGACTATTTAAAACGAGAACTTTAATGTTTTATTAATCAGAATATTATTCAAGAGAACAGCTTTTACTTGATTTGGACATCAATCCTTGTTGAACATGAAGTGAAAAGTGCAACCAACAAGTCTATGTATTAAACTGATTGATCAGAACTTAATGCTATGGTGAGATTCCTGAAAGTTTCTGGTAAAACAGTAATGATTATATAAACTCTAAAAAAAATAAATAAAACTAGATTATCTAGCTGCTGCAGCTCTCTTCCCTTCTATGTGGAGCAAACCCACTTTAAACATTTTACCGACACCTAAAGGACGTTTCTGATCCATTAATCCTTACATAGCCAAACATTGCAGACCTCTGCCATTTGGAAATTGTTTTGTTTTTTTAAATTGTGCTTATATTGCAAATGCGATTAGTTGTGCAGCCCCAGTTGGAAGTCACATTTATTTAGTCGTTCTCAGTTTTTTTTATGCTTTTTAGGTTTTCTACCACTTCCTGCCCATTAAGCAAGGCTCCAGCACAGTTTTAAACAAACGAAAATAAATAGTTTTTAGTTTTGCTCAGAGCTGCGTCAGTGTGGAGGGAACCCAGAACCCTTTGGTTCTCAGTTAAAATGCATAATTTGGGAAAACTTGAAGATAACCAGATGGCTCGGGCTTGTATAAAACGAGCAACACTTAACAAACTCAAATGAGTTTATTTAATCTGTTTTACGACTAACCTGCCTGACGGTTTGGGTCAACGTGGGTAATTTAATTTTTAAACATGTTTTATTATTTTATCAAAGTCTTTCCCTCTCCCCATCGCACAATTCCCCGAAATGTTTGTATAGGGTGAAAAAGTTAAAAATCCTTAAATTTTGGGTGTGGAAACGTCTGAAAATAGGCGGGAATCCAGATTAAAAAGTTTTCACGCCTTCAGGTTTTTCTCCAAAGCAGCCAAATAAAATTCACTGAATGGATGATTTTATTTCCTTTTTTAGATTTTGGCCCAAAGTGCTATAAGTGATCAAAGATGAACATGAAGAAAAGTGACCTAAACCAGCTGATTTAGTTCAAATCTAAATAAAATGTGACCTTTTCAAGGTGGTTTTCTGTCCTTTACGACGGATGCAGAGTCACGTTTTCCCCCCTGATCAGGCGGACGTCCCTTTTTTAACCCTCTGCCAGAACTTTTTACTTTCTGACTCGTTGCAGCAGCAGCAGGCTGAGGGTCTCTGACGCAGCTCGGCGTGCGTCTTTGGTCACCAACGAGCCGACTTCCCCGTCGCTCGTGTGAGACTTGGCAGCCATGTTTCCTGGCTCTGGTGTGGCGGGGCCGGGCTCGTTTGGAGTCGTGGTGAAATAGCGGTGGCGGTTGATTCACAGAAGTGCCCTGCAGTGTAAACACGGCTGCCCGCTCCCCTCAGACTTTGCACACCGCTCTGGCACGTTGCGCAAGCCGAGCATGAAACCACGCTCTCGCTCTGAGAAAACAGCGACTTGTTTTGACTTGATGCAGTTTCCGTCCCGGTTAATGTTTTCAGAGCACGAGCTCTGCAGGCCCGACCAGCACCGCTTTTAGGTTCATTCACCCGCCCGGCTGAGAGGAGATGTTAAACATCTCCTGTGAGGGAAGCAGCCGGGGAGCCGGGGTCGGCCGTGTTCCTGGGATTCCTCTGCGGTGACGTAAAGCGGAGCCGTGGAGAGGAGCGACCCCCTCCCTCGTCCCCCCCCCCCCCCCCCGGTCCTCTCCCACACCCACAGATCCCCTCCAAGCTGCTGCTCTTCCTATATGTCTGTCCTCTTTTGTTTATGTTCTCCTCAGCGCCGCGGGTGGGGGTGAAACTCAAGGGAAGCTTTCATTTGAACAAGCTTTGTTTGTTGCCGTCGCCCCGGCTTAGCAGCGTAGCAACTGTGTTTTCCCTTTTTTTTTCTTGTGCCTCATTGTTCTTGTGAGAGAAAAATGGGTTATAAACAGGGTTCTGTAATTGCACAAGGGGGGGTCAGTAACATGCACAACTCCACTTTGGTTCTTTGGTCCTCAGGCAGACATGAAAACCAGCAGATTCCTCCTGACCGGGAGTTTTCCAACGCTTGCAGCCTCTGTCTTCACAGGCAGACTTTATCCAAACTGGTTTTTGCTCTCATGAGGACAGATTTATGTTCTGAATGAGAGTTGTGTGGTTGAATCGGGATCCGTGCACTCACAGAGAACACCCTTAAGCCCCTAAGTTTAGGCCGAGCGATGATTCAATAACAATATAAATCGATGGATAGACCTGTGATGCGATTGGGGGGGAAAGGGTCAATAAAGTTCAATAGAACAGTTTTCCTTCCTTTTGCATTTTAGCCTATCGTGAAGGTTAATACTACAGTCATTACATCCTCCTAACCAATCAGAAACACAGACAGTACGCTCCGTCAACAAGCTCCGCCCACTTCAAAGAGTTCAGAGAGCATGTGCATAAAATGTCCAGGGCAGCACTTAAAGGTATACAGCCACGTTATATGCTTATAAAAAGACCTAAAACCGTTTGATTAAGATAATATAAGGTTATAAACACCAAACTTCCATCCTGGTTATGTGTTGATGGTCCATTTAGTGGATAAATAGCCCCAGCACCGGGCGATTAGCAGATATAAACAGACGTGGCGCCATCACAGAACTATCATAATGCCGGTTTGCCTAATTAATAAATCAGTATTAAATAATACCAAACCAAGCCTGAACCTCTGCAATGCCTCGCAGTAAAGCAGCAGCTCGGCGTGATTAAGACCAACCGTTATTAATTAAATACAATGATCTACAGCAACTTTTAGAGCCTCATATCAGAACATTTACTCACGTCAGTCAACTCTGACTCTGATTATTTATTTATTTCTATTTTTTTTTTCCCCCACTGGATCTTGGAACTTTCTTTATTGTTTTGCCCAGAGATGCTAATAGCCGTTAGCCACTTCCTTGTTTTATCCGCTTCCATTAAAATCAAAAATAAACATGAAAGGCTTTATTTACTAACAAACTGATTAAAAGCAAAGCTTAAAGTAGCAAAATGACAACTAATACGCCAGCAGGACGTGATAATCTATCATGAAAACGTTGTATGCAACCACAGTGCGTTACTGACATAAATAAATAAATATAGTAAAATAACATGGCTATGCACATTTAAAATGTATGTCTTGAGTTATTTGATAATTACCGATCAAAATAATTTCTATTTTACCAATATGCCTTTTTTCTACATCGCTCAGGCCTGCTTAAGGAGGACCGAAGCTGAAATGGACAACCGGATTTATAATTTGACTGGTTTTCATAACTTCATCAAGATCCAAAACCCAGTCATAATGCGCCGCATTGCTTTATTTATAAAAATCATCAAGTAAATTCAACTTCAGCCTCATCATGTAAAAACTTCTTACACAGTATCATCTAAAATAAAGGGCTACTTCTAAAGATTCCACCTTTTTTTATTCATTTAGTTTCACAAATCTCCACAGTGGTAAATTGTAAAATTAACACATTTACCAAATGTTCTTATTGGAAAGTACATAATTTTCCAAACAGTCCCAATAAGCTGATATCAGCGGGTCAATCTGCTGCTGTAGTGACTGCTGCAGTCAGAAAAGCGGGCCTTTACAACCCAGACGGCCGGCGCTCCTTTAGTTTCCACACCACCTCTTTGTTTCTCCTAAACCTGAGAACAGGCGAGGGGTGAGCGGCCGGTAGCGTACAGAAACCGGTACCGGAGGGGCGGCAGGGACTGATTCTGGTCCAAAACGGCAGGAGAAAACTCCCGTCTGTCCCCCTTATCGCGTCTTAACGCCCCAGATACGGTTTGACCAACAGACGCAGCAGTTTGGACACAGAAACGTATTTTTAGAACCTTGGTACCGGTAACCGGCCCATTTAGAAACCAGATGGAAACCTTGAGGCGTAGCGACAAACGGGTCTGGTAGAGGAACAGCTTTTTACGTCCGCACGCTGCTGTCGGCGGCCCTGAACACGGCAGAACAGGCGGAGAAATGCACCACCACACTCCTCTAGTGGCTGAGACGGGTCGGTTCTGAGTAGGCCTGAACAATTATGGAAAATAATCTAATTGCGTTTTTTTTTTTTTTATCTTAATATTACAATTTAATGTGATTATTTTTTTTCTCTTTAATTTATCATGTCTTTTTTAACATATACAAACAACAAATCAATTTGTTTCCTCTCTGTGCAGACTAGGTGCTAAAAGAGCCGCTGGGTCTCAACTCGAAGCAGAAATGATTGCATTCTGCCTACGATATATTTCAACCAAAACTGTGATTTAATTTTGACTTTTCTCTGCGTTAACCACAAGCAACAAATATGGCCTCTAGATAAAGATGTTTGTAAACAAGGACTATTTAAAACAAGAACTTTTAATGTTTTTATTAATCAGAATATTATTCAAGAGAACAGCTTTTAATTGATTTGGACATCAATCCTTGTTGAACATAAAGTGCGACCAATAAACAAGTCTATGTATTAAACTGATTGACCAGAACTTAATGCTGTGGTGAGATTCCTGAAAGGTTCTGGTAAAGAGTTATGATTATATGAACTCTAAAACAAGTAATAAAATTAGACTATTAGCTGCTGCAGCTCTCTTCCCTTCTATGTGGATCAAACCCACTTTAAACATATTACTGACACCTAAAGGACGTTTCTGATCCATTAATTGTTACATAGCCAATAATTGCAGACCTCTGCCATTTCAAAATTGCATTTTTAAATTGCAATTATATTTCAAATGCGATTAATTGTGCCGCGCTAGTTCTGAGTCCAGTTCTGATCTGCCTCTCTGAATTCTCCACATGGTTTGCAGTTAAGCGCACAGCCTGCATGCTCTGCTGGAGGTTTCTAACCTTTTTATCAAGATAGAAGTTTAAATGTGAAACGGACCGTCTCTGCAGAGCTGAGCGTTTCCACTATTCCAGCGTTTCTGTCTGTGTAGCAGCAGCGGGGGGATAAAGGGACGCTGACGCTCTATAGATGTATATTTAGACTTCACTGCCAGCGCTGACAGTCGTCGGATGAGTCTGATGTTATTTTTATCCTGCAGAGACAACTGGACCCTCTCAGGTGCTTCAGAATGAAAACATCCGACTGCAGGAAGTGCTTCAGGCCCGTCCTGTGAGCAGCAGAGCTTATTTAAGACGAGGGTGGCAGGGATACTGTACTAGAGCTGGCTTTGTGAGCGCCTGGCACAGGAAGACTAAAACGCTGTTCCTGGCGGTCTTCGGCTGAAAGGAAAGCCGGGTTTTTGTGCGTCTCCGGGGTGCCGAGCAGCCCGGACCCAACAGGGGGCTTTCTCTCTATTCAGCGGCGCTCAAATGTCCCAGACTCCCACCAACAGTTTGTCGTTTACACCCCTGTTAACTTCTGCAGCGAACCAGCAGAGACCCATGGTGCCGATTGTTGCTCTGGGGTTCCTCACAGCCCCGAGTCCGTCCTGATTCTTGTTTTATTTTCCTTCCAGGGATAAAATGCATCATATGCTTGTTTTCTGGGCTTTTTGTCCATTCATGTCAGCGTTTGAACACAAATGAATAGAAGTGCTTAAAGGTTTCCTGTTTTTAAAATGTTTTGGCCCCTTTCGCCATAAAAGCCAGTTTTAATAATGGTTATTTTGTTTATGGAAAAAGAAGAAAAGCTGAACTGGGCATTTGCCCAGGGCGGCATCAACAGGAAGGGCGGCTGGTTTGGCAGCAGCAGATTAACAAAAATGTCTTTTATGGCCCTTTTTTGTTTTTTTGATCTAGGATTGGAATCATTGTTGCTGTTTTTTGTTGTTGTTGTTGTTTAAGCATCAGTAGCTGAGATTTATGAGAAAAAATAGATACCTAACTTAGTTTTTGTTCTGGTTGAAACGGTAATAAAAAGTGATGCAGAAAATGCAGAAATCAGATTATTTTTACTGTTTGGGTCCAAATTCTGGTTTGTTTCAGTTGCGCCACCTGCTGGTTTAAAGTAATGTAACTCATACAGACTGATTGGCGTAAACGTTGGTTAGCTTAAAGTAAAAAAGCATCCTGCAGGTCAAGGTACTCGTGGTCCAGTCAGTGGTTTATTAGAACCTCTAATTAAAGTGATGCAGTCCATTTTTATGCTCTGTTTTTCTTGTTTTTTACTCACTGGTCTGTTTAACGCACATATGGTTTGACTTTGGTTGCTTTCTGGCGCCTTGTTCTCTGCAGGTGCACGTTCAGGTTTCCCAGCACAAACATTAAGATCAACTTCACGGCCCTGTCCAGCGGCAAGAAAGCCAAGCGTGAGGCGCCGGAGTCCCCGGTGAAGCCGGTCCAGCCCCAGATCTCCCCCCTCACCATCCACATTCCAGACAACATCGCTCACCTGATGAGCCCCCTGCCGTCGCCCACCGGCACCATCAGGTACCTCCGGGGGGAGGGAACCCAGGGCCCGGTTCAATTCAATTTTATTTATATAGCACCAATTCACAACACATGTCATCTCAAGGCTCTTTCCAAAGTCAAATTCCATCAAAGCCAGGCGCATAAACACGCACATTATGATCGCATTAATTGTGTTTTTTGTGCATGTAATCAAAGCTAATGACCTATTACCTTTGTTTATGTTCATAATGAGGCTTTCTGAGCAAGAAAGTATTGTTACGGACTCAGACCTGATTTATAACACGTACATAAAACCGTTGACTGAATTAGCTTCTACTAAAATCATCGGCAGAATAGAGAGTTTCCTTTTAAATCAGGAGACGGAGAAAATTATTTTCAGCTGTCTTTATAACTGAAACGGCGTTTAGACAGGACGCTGTAAGAAAACCTCGACCAGGCAGCTCACCCAGAACGCTGCTGGTTTTCAATTCAATTTTATTTATATAGCTCCAATTCACAACATGTCATCTCAAGGTTCTTTCTAAAGTCAGACTCCATCAGATCCTCCAGGTTGGTCAGAAAGTTTCCTCTCTAAGGAAACCCAGCAGGTTGCATCAAGTCTCTCCAAGCAGCATTCACTCCTCCTGAAAGAGCGTAGAGCCACAGTGGACAGTCGTCTGCATTGTTGATGGCTTTGCAGCAATCCCTCATACTGAGCATGCATGAAGCGACAGTGGAGAGGAAAACTCCCCTTTAACAGGGAGGAGAACCTCCAGCAGAACCAGAACCAGGCTCAGTGTGAACGCTCATCTGCCTCGACCCACTGGGGCTTAGAGAAGACAGAGCAGAGACACAGAAAGCTCAGAAGCTCACATTGATCCAGGAGTACTTTCTATGTTAGATGGTGATAGAGGATGATCTGCCTCCCCTGATGATGTCACAGCTAACAGAACGCCAGACCAGGTGTACCTTCTATGGAGAGAAAAATGACAGAGAACAAAAAGGTAAAAGCTGAAATAACAACAAACAATGCAGATTGGAGAGCAGTAGGAGAACTCAGCAGAGTGAGAGAAATAGACCCTGATGTCCTCCAGCAGCCTAAGCCTATAGCAGCATAACTATAGAGGTAGCTCAGGGTAACATGAGCCACTCTAACTATAAGCTTTGTCAAAAAGGAAAGTTTTAAGATTAGTCTTAAAAGTAGACGGGGTGTCTGCCTCACGGACCAAAACTAGGAGTTGGTTCCACAGGAGAGGAGCCTGATAGCTAAAGGATCTGCCTCCCATTCTACTTTTAGAGACTCTAGGAACCACCAGCAGACCTGCAGTCTGAGAGCAAAGTGCTCTGTTAGGAACATACGGGGTTCTACGTTAGATTTGTACTGGAGGTTCTATGTAAATCAGCAGATTTTAAAGCTTTTATTTCTGACGCTGAGAAGTCGAGACTGGAGGAAATTTATGGAAACCAGGGCAGGTTTCTCCTGTCGCTGCGGTGTTCTCCAGAGGAACGCGACTTTACACAAACCGTCTCTTACGTCGGCGCGTCTCCTCCCGTTATTGTGCCGCTGCTCTCGCGGTGATTGCATCGTTCCCACGCAGCCAGGGAGGGGGGCTAATTTGCATCGATGTCACTGAGAAGCGTGTCACTGCAGCACAGACTGCGGATATATTTTAAGCTCTGCATCAAATCCCTTTTGTCCTGGTTTAGTTTAAGGAGCGCTGCAGAGTGGCCTCCTCATGAGCTGATCGTCCTGTTTGTGTTCTGCTTTCCACAGCGCTGCTAACTCCTGCCCCTCCAGCCCACGGGGGGCGGGCTCCTCGGGCTACAGGATGGGTGGGCGCATGGTCAGCTCCGCGGAGCTGCAGCTCATAAACGACAACTCGCAGCCCGAGAACGACAAAGACGCGTCTGGAGGGGACAGTCCCAAGGTGAGGGCCGCCCGCTCTGTCCTCTGCTTCATAACGTCGGGGCGAGGCTCCCCCAGGAAGGCGGCCATGACAGTTAGAAAAAGCTGTCTGTTCTTTTTATTTAACTCTTTAATTTGATTCTGTAAAATCCTCAGAGGGAGTCCCTCAGGGTTATGTGCTCGGCCCATTTTTAGTCTTGGCGGGAACGCAGCACACTCTGCCGCTCAGATTTTCAGGATTTACTTCATCTGTTGGATGAAGTAGATGAAAAACTTTTATCTGCACCACTTTCTAAGTCCAGAAACAACTAAACGTATGTTCTGTAACACCTTGATACTAAAGATCGGAACCGACAGACGGATGGTTCAGAAACTGAGTTGTTTTCCGTTTTTATGTTCCCAGCCTTTTGTTCACCAATTATGCGTTTATTTACGAACCCATTTGGGTTTTGGACTCCTGAGAACTAAATTTGGTGAGAAAGCATTCAGATTTTCAGGCCCTAAAGGCATCGAATGGACTTTAGCTTCAAGCTTTTATTGTGAAAGACTTCAAACTATGCTGGATTTAGTTGTTAAAGTCGAGTAAAATCCTTCTAAGAATTAGAATAATAAGGATTGATGGTGTTTACAGTCATCGGCTGCAATTATCTGGCAGCCAACATGGAGGTGAGTGTTTCTGGCTGCTGAAAGCTTTCCTCTGCCCCGCAGGACGACTCTAAGCCTCCCTACTCCTATGCACAGCTGATAGTCCAGGCCATAACTCTGGCTCAGGACAAGCAGCTCACACTAAACGGCATCTACAATCACATCACCAAGAACTACCCGTACTACAGGACCGCCGACAAGGGCTGGCAGGTACGTCTGGACCTCCTGGTGCCCAACAACGCCTCTGTTTCCCACCGTCACCTTTCTGCTGTTTTCTCACCTTTTTCACCTGCAGAACTCGATCCGTCACAACCTGTCGCTGAACCGCTACTTCATCAAAGTGGCGAGGTCGCAGGAGGAACCGGGGAAAGGTTCCTTCTGGAGGATAGACCCGTCCTCGGAGGCCAAGCTCATCGAGCAGGCTTTCAGGAAACGAAGGCCCCGCGGGGTTCCCTGCTTCAGAACCCCTCACGGACCCCTCTCCTCCAGGTATGTCCATTCACACCCCGTACGCTTTTCCACCCAGACCTGTTTGTTTTATTGGGATCAGAAGTGGAGGGTCCCTGGATAGGAAGGGCTGGCGTTCAGAGATGCTCTCAGTCTTTAGGAGTTTAAAGCTGGTCCACAGAGAAACTCCAGAAGACTTTCAGCTGCAGAGAAAGGTGGTTCTGCAAAGTATCGACTCAGTGGGGCTGAAAACCGCTCAGATTTTTATTGCTAATTAAAGAAAACTTGCACCGTTTTTCTTCTACTGCACTATTGGGCTGTTGGTCTATCACAAGAAATGTCCCTGAGACGCTGACGTTATTATTTTCTGCTTTAACTGGAGTCGCAGCCTGTAAAACCTCTGATGGAGCCATAAATGTTCACATCTTCACTTGATAAGGAAACATTCAGTGTGTTTTCTATATATCTATATTTTTATATTAAGAGTTGAGTATTTAAATTGCAGTTTGTCTTTTCTATATTGTTGCTCTGATGTATTTTATGCTCTGATTTTGGGTTGTGATATCAGGACAATTAAACTCTTTGGTTTGGTTGATGCAGTCTGCCTGGTGACCAGCAGGGGGCGCCCAACAGGACGTCTCTCCCTCTCTGTTCTTTTTTTAACAACTTTATTGATCAGAACACTAATCACCTGCATTCTTACAAAAAAGAGAAATAAAATAGTTATACACAGGAGATTCACTTAACTTGTGCAAGGCAAAGGAAAATAACTAAATAAATTAACAGGCATTTACATTAAAACCAGTGGAAGCATACAAATCCAATCACCAAAAGTATAAATACATATAACAAATGTATTTAAGGATTTAAAATCAACACTTTACAGAAACAGACCCATTTCAGCAATGAGACAATTCCATGCATCATGTTAAATTTAGCATTTTGTCGAGTCAAAGCACCTGAAATTGTGACATGTCACTACAAATATTTTGTATTTGTCGGCTAACAAAGATAAAGAGGAATAGAAGCTTTTGAGTTTGTTTTTAAAACATATTAATGAAGGTTTTTGATTTTTCCATTTCCATACATGTATATGATATTTTCCCATAATCATGATAATATTGTCAGATATATCCTTTGCAATGTCATTCTTGTTTGTTAATATTTGATTTATATCAAAAGGTGTTATATTTTCTGTTTTAGTACTCAACCAAATATGCAGGTTCTGCCAAAAATGACCCGTGACTCTAGACAAAAAGATGTTCAATAGTTTCAGGTTCTTCAAGGCAAAACAACGCAGGCTTCAACCTCAAATCCAAATCTTTTCTTAGGGGTTTTTGCTGTTGGGTAATAAATATTCATAATTTTATACTGTACTACTTTTACTTTTGGTGGAATTGGCCATTTTAAATATTTGAAATATTTTTCTATCTTACATGAATCAATAATTATTGGAATTTTTGTCGTTCCAGTATAATCATGGAAGGTTTTACATTTAAAGGCTTCCTCGATAAAACGGTTGTTTTATTTTTTTATCCCTAATAGGCAGTTGGTCAGTTTTTAAATCTGACAGGACCGCTTGTATCTTTGAGTGTTTTGTATTAAATGCAGCAGAGCTTCTTCCTCTCTGTCCGCCCCACAGAACATTTAACCCAGGTGTTTGTGTCTCAGTCTTAACTTTATGACCCAATATGAGGACGATTGTATATAATCTGAAAGATTAAACCGCTGTCTGTCATTTCCGACCTTTTCTAGGAGCGCCCCAGCATCTCCCAATCACTCAGGGGTGCTCTCCGCTCACTCCAGCGGCGTCCAGACCCCGGACAGTCTGTCTCGAGAGGGCTCGCCGGTCCCCCTGGAGCCGGACACGTCCTCTGCTCCCACCCCAGTGTCCACCACCATCGTTCAGCCCAAGCTGGCGGTGATCCAGGAAGCACGCTTTGCACAGAACACACCAGGTGCAGCGCCTTGACTTCTCTGCTGTTGTCCTTCCTTCGTCGAGCCGTTTGTTGTCATTTTTACCTGAGAAACATGAACCCTTGAATGTGTGGGTCCAGGCTCGCCGGTTAGCAGCCAGCCGGTACTCATAGCAGTCCAGCGCCACTTACCTCAGACCATGAAGCCGGTGACTTACACCATGGCGTCCCCGGTGAGCGCCAGCAGCTCCCAGCCCGCCGTCCAGACCGTCCACGTCCTGCAGCAGATCCCCGCCGGGTCCACCGTCATCGCCCAGCCGGCCGCCATCATCAAGAGCGAGCCGCAGGAGAACGGGGAGCACGCGGAGGTCAAAGGTGAGGCACAGATACCGACCAGGAAGACACGGATGTCAGGCCCAGGACTCTGACGGGCCGTCCAGGCGCGCTCACCTGGCTGAAGGTGCGTTCTGACTGCAGGAGGCCTGAGTGGTGGGGAGGAGCAGAGCGTTTCTGATTGGTTGATTGTTCCGTTAGCCTGAAATTAGACGTCTAGGATTAGATTCAGTCTTTTCCGGGTCTGCAGAGGTGTGGAAACATATGTAAAGCACCTTTTGTTTCCTTCCTCTTTTCCTTGTGCCCTTCGTCTGTCTTTCCTTAACTCCCTGTGTCCTTACTTCCTTCTGTCATTTCCTTTCCTTCTGTCCTTCCTCCCTTGTGTCCCTCGGTCCTTATGTCATAGCTTCTGTTCTCGTGTCGTACCGACCTTCCTTCCACATGTGTCCTTTTCCTCCACCGTTTCCTTTGTTTCTGTCCTGGTGTCCTTCTAGGTTAATTTGTTGTGTCCCTCCCTTCCTTCCTTTCTCGTGTCCCTTCCTTCCTTCCTCATTCCCTTCCTCCCTTCCTTTCTTCCTTCCTTCCTCATTCCCTTCCTCCCTTCCTTCCTTCCTTCCTCGTGTCCCTTCCTCCCTTCCTTTCTTCCTTCCTCGTGTCCCTTCCTCCCTTCCTTCCTTCCTTCCTTCCTCGTGTCCCTTCCTTCCCTGTGTCCCTTCCTTCCTTCCTTCCTCGTGTCCCTTCCTTCCTCGTGTCCCTTCCTTCCCTGTGTCCCCTCCTTCCTTCTTTGTGTCCATTGCTTCCTTCCTTCCTTCCTTCCTTCTGTCTCTTTTTTTTTTCTCGTGTTTCCTTTTGTTTCTTTCCTTCTTTCTTTCCTTCCTTCCTTCCTCGTGTCCCTTCCTTCCTTCCTCGTGTCCCTTCCTTCCTCGTGTCCCTTCCTTCCCTTCCTCCCTTCCTTCCTTCCTTCCTTGTGTCCCTTCCTTCCCGTGTCCCTTCCTTCCTTCCTTCCTCGTGTCCCTTCCTTCCTCGTGTCCCTTCCTTCCCGTGTCCCTTCCTTCCTTCCTTCCCTGTGTCCCTTCCTTCCTTCTTTGTGTCCATTGCTTCCTTCCTTCCTTCCTTCCTTCCTTCTGTCTCTTTTTTTTCTCGAGTTTCCTTTGTTTATTTCCTTCCTTGTTTCCCTTCCTTCCTCCCTCGTGTCCTTCTTTTCTTCTTCCTTCCTCCTGGTCTGGAAAGTTGGGTCTGGAATAAAATTGTTGATTCCTGATTTCAGAATAACTGATCACTAATTTTTAAATGACTAAACGGGTTTATTGTTTAAATTCTTAATCTTAGTGTTAACTCCATTCAGAAAAACAATCATTTAGTTCTTTAATAAATGTGTTTCCAGGGTAACATGTCTGCTCCAGATCAGACCTCCAGGTTGACCTCGCCCCCCGTTCATAGATACATAATCCAGCCATAAAATCATGGACCTCTGTGTCTAGACAGGAGCGTCAGTCTTTAGCCTCAGCTGAAGGAAAAAAATCACGGTGTTGACGTGTGGGTCGGGTTTTAGGCCGGGGTCCATTTTTACTTTGGGATGTTGCAATTAATCACATTAGCAATAAAATCGCAATTTATAAAAAATAATTTTTCCAAATCGCAGAGTTCTGCAGTTTCTGGCTACGTAACAATTAATGGATCAGACCTTTAGGTGTCAGTAATGTTTAAAGTGGGTTTGCTCCACATGGAGAGAGCTGCAGCAGTTAGATAATCTGTTTACTTGTTTTAAAGTTTATATAATCAATACTTTTTACCAGAAACTTTCAGGAATCTCATTTTGTATCAGGGTAACGGTCAGCATGACACGGATGTCTGACAGCAACTTAGAAAAGCCAGCAAAGCTACAAACCTCTGAACCACATTAGCGAGCGCTAGCTTGTATTAGCTTGACGAACAGCAACGCTGCGCTGTGGGAACGCGTCCAGGGAACGTAACACGCGCTCCCCCGCCGCCGTCCGCCGTTACGCTGAAGAGAAAATCCTGGTCAGGACCCTGAAAGGTAGGGCTGGATGATGTAGAAAGAAACCGTAAAATAGAAATCATGGATCGATATCAGTAATTATCAACAAATTTAAAAAAAAAAAAAAAAAAAGATATATTTTAAGTGAAGCCCTGTTCATTTTATGCTGTTGCTTAGCAACCTTTTTTAGATAAAGACTCAAACACTGAATTCAAACTCAACCCTTTATTCAACCAACGTTTTACCAAAACTGCAAGTTTTTAAAAAACGAAAAAGAACGCTTGCTCTATGAACTCTTTGAAGGGGGCGGAGCTCCTGGGTCTGCGTTGTGATTGGCTGGGAGGATGTAACGACTGTAGTATTAACCTACAGGGCTAGAATGTAAAAGGAAGGAAAACTGTTATTCTACTGAACTTTTTATTGACCTTTTTTCTATCATGGATAGACGTCCATTAACCGATTATATATTATTTAATTATCGTCCAGCCCTACTGACATAGATGGTTAAAATGTGATTATGACTTACAGGACTTTTTTTTTTTTTGTACCTGCTTTTTATGATATTTAAAGACTGACTATAATAATAATATTAATATGCAGCAAAAGTGTTGGGTTTTATTATGACTACTGTTTTCTACTAAATAAATGCTCTAAAAATGACATTATCTTTGCGTTTTATGAACATTTATACCGCGATATATAACGTTACCCTGAAGGGATTTGGTTTATACCGTGATATGAAGTTTAGGTCCTACCGTCCAGCCCTGGTTGTAAATAATGAGCCGTAGCAGCGGTGTCCTGCTGCTGGGAATCGTCGGTGTAACTGTCTCTAGACGGTCTCTGTCTGGGTCAGCCGGCGGCGCCATGGTGGTGAAGGCTGCTGGCTGGACAGACGTCCAGAAGACGCTCACTGCCTCCCCCCACAAGGAAACCCAAAAAAGGTCGTTGCTAAAGAAGCATAAAAAGTTGAGTGGAGGGAAAAAGTTTGGTAGGAAAAGGGAGAACCGCAGCTTTGAGAGGATTGTTGAGAATCTGCTTCACTTCGGTTCTGACCCAAAGTGATTTCCTCAAACGGAAACGCAACAAACGGTCGGGGTGACGTGGATCAGTCCTGATGAAAGAGTTTAGATAAAATCACCTTAAGTTTAGTTTGTTTTTTTAAATAAAAAGTGTTCGTCTTTGATCCTGACTTCAGTTTCCTCTCCTTTCAGTCAAAGTAGAGACGGTGTCCACCATCGGTTCTGTGGGCGCCTCCAGTCGGATCATCCAGAGCTCCCAGTCAGCCACGCCCCTGCAGACCGTAACCATAGTGCAGCAGGCCCCCGTGGGTCAGCACCAGCTGCCCATCAAGGCCATCACGCAGAACGGCACCCACAGCATCACCACCGCCCTCCAGGCTCCCGTCGGCTCAGGTGAGACGTCCGCGGACCGGGCGGAGACTCCGCAGGTCGGCTCCGGCGGCGACCCGCTGCTAACTCTTCTCCTCTCTCCAGCTCCGGCCGTGGCGAGCCCCCTCCACCTGCTGGCGACCCACGCCTCCGCCTCCGCCTCCCTCCCCACCAAGCGGCAGAACGGAGACCAGCTGGCGAGCGAGCCGCCAGACGCCAAGCGGGTGAAAACCGAGAAGGAGACGGCGGCGGTAGAGACGGACTCGGCGGCCGGCGACCAACCGAATTAGCCCGTCTGACCTCGCGCCGCAGAGCCCCGCCTCCTCCCTTCACCCACCGTCTCTCTTTCGTTTTGTTTCGTTTCTCCTCCTCCCCCCCCCCCCACCGCTCACGACCAAGGTGCCAAACGGAGACGAACCCCCCCCCCCCCCCCCTTCGGTTTGGCTCTCCCTGTGAAAACATGGCCGCCGCTTCAAAAACAGGAATGTGGGAGGAGAAAAAAGAAACTCTAAGGTTTTCCGCGTGAGCCGAGACTGAAGCTAGACCACAGGAAGCCTTAGCAGCAGCAGCAGCAACAAACCCTTAGACGGGCCGACCTTCGACCTCCGAGCGGGGGCCGGCTCGGGCTGGACGCCGCCTTTCTGTCGCATCTACCTCAGAGCAGACGGGAGCCTCGGCAGCCAGCGGGACGCGCCGTCCGTCACGACGAGCATTCAGCTGTTAGCTTCTTCACTTTTTATGTCCTAATTAACCAATTAAAGTAACAAAGGGATCAACTCGGAGCCACTCTGTAATTCCTGGCAGCTAGCCTCTCACATTACTGACCCCCCCCCCCCCCCCCCCCCTCTTAATCGCAGCTGTACGTAGAAATGCAGCGTTCTGTTTTGTAAAGTATTTACACCTAACTAGAAATGTAATAAATAAATAAATTAAAGGCAGCGTACGAAGCGGTGACATTTCAGAAACTAAGTTAGAGAAGTTTTTACGTGAACTTTTCGTTTCCGTTTGGTGAGAACAGTGTAACAGTTTATTTTTTAGTTTTTTTTCTTGGTAAACTTTCTCCTCTGCCCCCCCCCCCCCCCCCTTGCTTTGACGTTATCTTTACGATTCTGCTTTGTTATTCCTTCATGTTCCAAAACTGGCACAGATCTCCATGCATGTATCCGACAACAGAGAAATCCTCAGCAAATACAGAGAGAGACCAGAGCTGCACTTGATTAAACGTTCATTTCTCTTCCTCCTCTTCTTCTATTGTTTCTGTTCCCATGGTCCTCCAGGCTGTGTTGATGCTGTGGTGTTGGCAGACTCCTCCTGCTCACACATCCATTTGCTTCATGACGTATTTTGCTCTGATCAGACAACCTGGCGAGTCTGTTGTTTTTTTTTCTGTTTGTTTGTTGTTTTTTTTCTGATTGTACACGTTCCAAACAATAGTAAGAAAACAATTTGATGTTTGTTCTGCTTCAGTGGAGAAGTGCTTTTTTCTCTCTCTCCTTTTTTAAATAAATTAATTTAAAGTCCTTATCCTTTTTTGTGTTCAAATGAACTGAGCGAAATGTCAAGTCCTGCAGGTAGTTCCACTGTAATCCTGCAGAGGGCGGTATTGGTTCATTTTCAAGCTTGCCTGAATAATCTAGAAATTGTTTTTTTATATATATATATATATTAACAGGAGCAATATATTAAAATTGTTTGTGCAAAAACAGTTAATTTAAATACACGGACCCCTAAATAAAAATAATAAAAATAAATACATAAATTTGAGTTTTTCTCAACTGGAGAGCCTAATCGGAAATTTCACCAAGCAGAATGAAGCTACAACTACTCTCCATTGATTAAAAATTATTATATTCTACATTGAAAATAAGTATAACATTAAAGTGCATGCATATAGGTTTAAAGTAACCTTTAGATTTTACCGTGTACTGCTTTCACATTAACTTATTTAACTGTAAATCAGACTTGAGTGGAATTTGATTGAGAAACTGGTGAGAGTTTAAGATTAGGGTGATGGCAAGGAGTCCTTCCAACCTCAAAGACTTGGAGCTTCTAAAATCATCCAAATACAAGTGGAGTATGCTGGATAGCAACTTTAAGAAGGGTTTGATTGATGCAATGCAGATAAAGATTTTTGCCCCATTGAAAGAAGCCTAAATATATTTTTTTATAGAATTAAAGTATTTTAACTTTCATTTTACATTGCTTTATTGTTTCAGTCTGAGTGAAAACGAGACAAACTTTGTGGTTTACATTTTTATTTTACATCCAAATCTGGGTGTCTGAATGTTTTCATTTGTTTAAGTTTGTTTCTGTTCATACTGTATAAATTTGTTTGGAGAAATTTCTGGTTTGAATATTTGCATTTGTTTAAAGATAAAAGAAAAGTGCCACTCATAGCAGCTTTTTTTTTCTGAATGCCTTATTTATATTTACAGAAAAAAACTTTTTGGGCTGCAGGGCATGCAATAAGAGCAAATTCAAGGAAAGAACCGGAAAGTGGTAATTAATTGCGAAACACAAAGATCACAGTAGGATGGCTAAAATAACAGTCATGGCTGTGTGACATATTTCCACTGCTTGTAATGTTTGCCCAAATTTAAGTAGTTGAGGAAAAGCACAATTTCTACTTGTTTTGAAAGCTTTGAGTGAATCATTTCTCCATTTATTTGTATAAGGGTGGTATTTACCCATAAAAAATAAATGTCCCCTGGGAGCAGACCCCATGTGATACCTGTATAGCTACACTAGGGGGCAGCACTCAGCGGAACAGTGTAGAAACCATTAGAAGAAGAACAGGAAGCTGCAAACCCGCCATGTGAATTAAGGAGTTGTTTATATTTATAATGAATTAATGACTGAAGTTTTTTGCAAATATTACAGATCGATATTAAAGACGTTAGTAGAAACTCAGCCGAGGTAGGATGTTTGTTTTTACCCGCGCTGGCGTCACGTTAGACACCGGGGCGAAGCTTAAATGGTAAGCTAACACCGGCTGGTTTGGGTTTTGGTGAAGAAGGAGTCCGAAAATGGAGGAAATGGTTGTGGAATTGGACTCCGGGGAACCGTCTGGACCCGGCTCAGATCGGCGGGTCGCCGATGCGTGGGAATCGGTCATAGCAGCTTTGGTGAGTGGAGCCAGTCCCGGGAGAGGAGCCGCGAAACGCAAGAGCGACGAGCTTTTCCAGAACTCTGTTCAAATATCTAACGATTTAAGGTTCTCCTCCCCAAAGGGAGAGATTATTACAGGTTAGACACCAAGTCGACTATTTACCGCGTCAGACGAGGCGTTCGGCTGAAATCGGCTCATATTAAATCGATCGTGTCTGCTTTCATAATTAATTAATGAGAGGTTGGAGAGGCGGCACGTCAATAGAAGATCACTGATAACTTCAAAGTAAACTAGAGGAGATAATTTAATTTCAGCAATTCAGTTCAAAAAGTGCAATTTTATACTACACACAGTGATCAGTTCTATTATGAAGACAAAATCCTGTTTCTCAGAATGAGAATATTAGCAAATAAGATATTTTTATGGCCTATAGAACCAGAAGAACTGCAGACTTTGCAGTTGTCCAGGAAAGATAGGAAGCATAAGGCTGATGCTAAAGACGCTGGATGAGCAGCGTCCTGTTTTCAAGCATTTTAATGGAAAGTTTAGTGGAAGGAAAAAGTGTGATATTATAAATAAAAATCCATAAGCATCAGTTGTGTGGACTGCAGCTGGAATCGGTGCATTAAGAGGTCCAGTGTGGTGTTTCCACAGTCAGTGATGATTTCAGCCACAATGTCGTGGTGGTTCTGGTCCATAAGGTTTTATAAAGTCAGCACAGACGTCTGAAATATTTAAAGCTCTTTGTGCTTCCTTTTGCTAAGGAGCTTTATGGAGAGGTTGATTTAATTTTCTAGCTGGACCTGGTGCAGGCCCACAGAGCCAAAGGTACCAATACCTACTTTAATCACCATGTCACGTGGAAAATTAGAATATTACATAATCACACTGCTGGACCGGCCAGCGAACCGTCCCAACCAGAACCTCATAGCGTATATATGGATTATTAGTGGGAGGCAGATGGGAGACACCAGAACCAACAATGCAGAGAACCTGAAGGATGCTATGGAAGCAACCTGGGCTTCCTGAACACCTCAGCAGAACCGCAGGCTGAACTCATCCATGATGTTTTCTCCATTCAAATTATTCTCTATTGGTCTGATGTAATATTTTAATAATTTTCCAAGAAACTGAATTTTTAAAACCCATCAGAAATAAAGGCTTGAAATATATCAGCCTGTGTGGGAGTCATCCACAGGAGTTTCTCTTTTTGAACTGAAGAAGTAAAATAAACCACCCCGTCCACACGAGGGCGCGCTTTGTAAACCAAACGAAAAGTCTGGAGAGTTCCTGTTTCAGTCAGAGGAACCTGTTTCTTTTTATATATATATATATATATATACACCTTCTGGTTCAGGAGCAGAAACACTTTGTGGAGCAATTTAAATAATAATCTTTCAATTTGGTCATATGCACCCAATTTAGTGTTCAAAAAATAGGGGAATTCAACTTCTTTTACAATGTGATTTTGAGATAAATAAATTATCACTAAAACTGTCTGATTTTCATAACCAGGCTCTTCTTAACTGATAACTAATTTTTAACCATAATTGTACACCCCTGTGTGGAACAATTGATACATTCTGAGTAATAGAAAATTATATTTATGGACGAAAGTTATAAAAAAAAGGAATCTGGGCTTTTTCTCATTTCATGGACAACAGAGGTAACCTGTTACTTCTTCTGGAGTTTAGTGAAAAGTGTCAAATCCATTGTACTAAGAGTAAATATAATCAGATCTTAAAAGCATTCCCTTTACCTCTTCAAGCTATGGTTAGGCAAGACGTACTATTGATATTTCTCTGAAACTCAAACAATTCTTTGTAGATTATGTTCATTTTTTCAGCACTCGATGTAACCATACATTTTTGAGGAGTTATTTGTCATATTTCTTCTCTCCCAACCCTATAAAGAGAGAATATATCCTCAAAGATCTCTGTATAGAAGAACAAAAGATGATCAGAACTAAATTCTTTTCATACCCGGTACCTCCAAAAATGAAAGAAATTCAATTTAAAATTATGAACAGATTTTCCCCTACTAACGAAAATTAAATGTTGACACTGGAAACTGTGGTTCTTGTGAGGTTGAAAGTGAAAGTCTGTAACACCTTTTCTTTTATTGCACTGTAGTCCAAAGCTTTTGGCTTGATTTTCTGATGTGGATCCAGTCTACAGGGATTCAGTTACCTGACCTTACCCTAAGAGAAGTTTTAATTGGTATAGTTATGAAAATTGGGGGTTATGAATTTGGTGTTAATATTTTAAATTTATTAGCTAAATTTTTTTACACAAATGCCGTTTCTTCAAATGTAAACCATTTATATCCCAATGGAAAAATGAGACAAAATCTTATGCAAAGTCTTTAGAATTTGTGAGGACTAAAAGTGCCGCTAATTTTCTTTCCTTTTTAAGTAAATTCAATCTTCTCCTTTAATGCCCTGTTGTTGAACTATGCCTAATATAATGATGCCCCTTTATTATTGTTCCTTCTTTTTTAAAATCTTTTGTTATTCTTCTACATTACGATACTCTTTATACACTTTGTGTTAATGCTTTGATGCAGTTCTGCATTGGTACCTTGTGTAATGTATAATGCTTAAATAAAGTTTTTTTTGGGGGGGGGGACAAAAACATAGCTTTGTGGAGCAATTTTATTTAGGCATGTTGGCGGGCAGCTAAAAGGTCCACAATAAGACCCTTTCCAGTCATTGCTGAGCTTAAATATGGACGTTTTTTGTTAAGAAATACATATTTGTTTCAGCCGGGATCAGCTGTTCTTCTTCAGACCACATCAATCATTATAAAATACACAAGCCTACGATGATCCGATTGGACCAGAGGCTGATTAAAGACTAACCAGCCATCCGATGGTTCTGATGGGGTTCTGTCTCTTTGGGGCGAGCCACAGGTTTCTCCCGGATGCTCGCTGCCAGATCAGGACCTCTCGGACTCCCTGGCGCTGCTCTGCTGCCACGGTTTGGGTCGGCTGCTCGGCGTCTGGCTGCTGGAGACTCTGCAGGTCCGCCTGTCGTCCTCGGTGGTTCCGGAGTTCTGGTCCGGACTGAGGCAGCCGGAGAACGAGCTGGAGGAGCGGGACAGGGCCGGGGTCCTGCTCACCGCGTTCAGGACCCTGCTGGACCGCCTGGAACCGTTCCTAAGCAAGTAGAACCGACGGTCCCGGCAGAAATGTTCTGGTTTCTCTGTGTTTAGCTGCAAACATCAACTCTGCTGTCTCACAGGTGGACTGGAGAAGCTGGGGCTGTGGCAGGAAGCGGGCCGCGGGGGCCTGTCCGGACCGGGCCCCCGGGCCCTCCAGGACCGGGCGTTCACCACCATCAGGGCCCTCCTGCTCTTCTCGCCGCCCGCTGTCCTGCAGGAGCGAGTGCTGGAGTTCTACAGCAGGACCTTCTCCGTCTACATGAACCGGGAGGGGGGAGAGGACGGATCCGAGGCGCCGGAGGGCCCGGACGGAGGCGCCTGCCCCGGCTGTGCGCTCCCGGCGCAGCGGTGCTGGTGTCACGAGGCCCTGGAGCAGCTGCAGGACCTCAGCCTCATCCTGTGAGCCGACCGGACCGCACGAAATGTCGCATTTGGTCGCCGCTGGTGTTTGACGGGTCGGTTCTGTTGTGGCCGCAGGGCCCGGCTGCAGCTGCTGGAATGGGTCAGCTCCGAGGCCGTCACCTCCATCCTGCACAGGCTGATCGAGCAGCGGATGGAGCAGCACTGCCGGGGCGAGTACGAGCGCTCCTTCCTGCTGGAGTTCCAGGAGGTGAGTCGGCCCGACGCTTAGCGGCTCTCCTCCCGGCCTCCGGTTCTGAACCCGTGTGTCTCTGTGGTCGGATCAGTGGCTGGAGCTGGTTCTGGGGTGGCTGGGGAAAGTGTTCGCCAGCAAGGGGGACGGAGACGCCGCGACCCCGCCGGCTCCCGGCGCGCCCGGCGTCCACGGCAGCAAGCCCGCCGGCTCGGTTCTGAAGCAGTGGAGGTGCCACATGCACCAGTTCTTCTGCAGGATCTACGTCAACATGAGGATCGAGGAGCTCTTCAGCATCATCAGGGGTGAGCAAAGGTCCAAACGGACCACGGCTGGGTAACGTCGGGATGAGTTCTGTTGCTGGATGCCAGATCCGGTCGTTTGGACCTGCTGCATCACCATGAAGGGACGCTTCTCCTTTATGATGAGGGAACAAGCTCTCCAGAACCTTGCAGTCAGGGTTTGGACCACAGCGCTGAGTCTGCGTTGGTAAAGGTTCTGAACCACTTTCTCTCTAACTGGGTCGCCTTTAAAACGTCTGTCCTGGTTTGGCTGGATCTCAGTGCTGCTGCTTCATCATATCCTGATGGTTCTGGTTCTGCTTAAGATCTTAGTTTGCAAACGCAAAAGAGACACAAGTCACTGCTTTTGGTCCCAAAATGGCTTCAGAATCAGCTTCAACGAGCGGCTCACTAGCTACGTTTACATGGACAAAAGTAATGGGAATAAAAATGCGTCATGTAAACGAGCCAATCTGAATATGATGATTGGATTAAGAAAAAATTATTATACGAATGAGAGGGGTGGTTTATGATCGGTAATCTGATCAACGTTCATATAACCACTAATCAGGCTCAAACTGACCCGACTGCACATGTGAGCCCGACGTAAACGTGACGTATTTCCACGTTGGTGAGTGCAGGAAATACATCGTTAAGTAAAACTGTCTGTGGTCCCGATACGACCTTTCTATTCAAAATATTAAAAGAGCTAAAAATTGTTATTTATTTAGTAACGTTTCAACCGTAATTAGAAGCTGGTCTAAGTCCATCCTGGACAGAAGACAAACGAACTCGTATAAAACTGCTTTGTTTACTATTTTTGTTGTTTAGCAAAGATGGAAGTACTTCTTCTTCTGTGGTTTCTTTAGGGGAATTTAATAACTGTGCATGTCAGAGCGATTCTTTTCTGAATAAAGCCAGGCGCATAAACACGCACATTATGATCGCATTAATTGTGTTTTTTGTGCATGTAATCAAAGCTAATGACCTATTACCTTTGTTTATGTTCATAATGAGGCTTTCTGAGCAAGAAAGTATTGTTACGGACTCAGACCTGATTTATAACACGTACATAAAACCGTTGACTGAATTAGCTTCTACTAAAATCATCGGCAGAATAGAGAGTTTCCTTTTAAATCAGGAGACGGAGAAAACCGCTGCAGTCTTTTATTTTCCGCTGTTTTTAATCACTGAAACGGCGTTTAGACAGGACGCCTTAAGAAAACCTCGACCAGGCAGCTCACCCAGAACGCTGCTGGTTTTCAATTCAATTTTATTGATATAGCTCCAACTCACAACACATCATCTCAAGGCTCTTTCCAAAGTCAGATTCCATCAGATCCTCCAGGTTGGTCAGAAAGTTTCCTCTCTAAGGAAACCCAGCAGGTTGCATCAAGTCTCTCCAAGCAGCATTCACTCCTCCTGAAAGAGCGTAGAGCCACAGTGGACAGTCGTCTGCATTGTTGATGGCTTTGCAGCAATCCCTCATACTGAGCATGCATGAAGCGACAGTGGAGAGGAAAACTCCCCTTTAACAGGGAGGAGAACCTCCAGCAGAACCAGAACCAGGCTCAGTGTGAACGCTCATCTGCCTCGACCCACTGGGGCTTAGAGAAGACAGAGCAGAGACACAGAAAGCTCAGAAGCTCACATTGATCCAGGAGTACTTTCTATGTTAGATGGTAATAGAGGATGATCTGCCTCCCCTGATGATGTCACAGCTAACAGAACGCCAGACCAGGTGTACCTTCTATGAAGAGAAAAATGACAGAGAACAAAAAGTTAAAAGCTGAAATAACAACAAACAATGCAGACTGGAGAGCAGTAGGAGAACTCAGCAGAGTGAGAGAAATAGACCCTGATGTCCTCCAGTAGCCTAAGCCTATAGCAGCATAACTATAGAGGTAGCTCAGGGTAACATGAGCCACTCTAACTATAAGCTTTGTCACAAAGGAAAGTTTTAAGCTTAGTCTTAAAAGTAGACGGGGTGTCTGCCTGACGGACCAAAACCTCCCTGTTTACCTCAGCTTTCCCATGAAGGTCAAAGGTTCCTGTATCAGTTTGTTTTTCTAATGTTTTAGCTCGTTTTAAATTTGTGTTCTAACATTTCTTTTAATGGCAGTTAAGTGTAATATTTATTCTTTTAATGGATTTCGCTGTGTAGGAACGGTACTGCACCTGTAAGCTGCCCTCGCCTTGCCGCCTCGGTCACATGACCTTGAATGAGAGGACAGAGATGAATGGATGGATTTTTTTTTTTTTATAAATAGCTGGGTTTCACGTGACGTCACAGCGCTGCTGCGCGACACCGCGAAATTCAGATGGAGGGCAGGAAGTGAAGTAGCTGAGGATCTGCCGTCTGAAATAACGCCTATGTTTTGTGTAGTTTACGGCTGCTCCAATCGTTCGAACCGAGAAAATGAAAAGAGCTTTTACAGAGTAACAAAGATTGTCGTTCATAAAGGTGAAAATTGTAAAAAGCTCACAGAACAACGCCGTAAAAAATGGATTTTAAACGTACGTCTGCGGTCTGGAGGAGCAGAGTCTGCCAATGCCCGTGTCTGCAGCGACCACTTCGTCGGAGGTAAGCTATAACGTTATGTTAGCCAGCTAACTTGTTTTTGTGGCTGTGTTTATATAGCATAAGGTTGTCGTTAAATGCTCATTTACTTAGTAATGATTAATAGGTTACCGGTAGTCTAATATGGACTTCATTGGGACTGTTTAGGCTGTCCTAGCGCTTTGGGTTACGTTGAGTCGGTAAACTGGGCTCCGACGGTCAACCTCGGTTACCAAAAAACTAAGCCCAAATCAGAAGCATCTCTTCAACGAGAGAAGAGGATGAAGCTCAAAGAAGATCAACAAAGCCAGTCGGAATGTGCAGAGGCTATGTTGGATCTCCAAAAGACAGCTGAGAGCCTGGGTATGAGCTCCGATCTAACGCAGACATGCGACTGCTCTGAACCGAAGCAGCTAACGCTAGCATCTTTTAACACATAAAACAATATAAGAACAAACACTCACCCTGGCGAAGACTAAACGATGATCGTCGTGGAGACGTCTGGTGCCGAGGTTGTGGACCCACCCGCTGACAAAGAAGTTATATGCCTCCATACTTTTATATACGAAGTCTGAAGGACCAGATAGTTTGTTATGTCAACGGCCCCCACCGTCGGCAAACCTTTAAGGTCCACCGAAAACTCACTCATCTTCATGAGGTACGGGTCACGTCCAACATATTTGTCAATCAACTCCTTGTATCTATGTCTTAAAACAGGCTCTAACTCCATACAATACGGGCTCTCGGTAACGGTGTCCTCCATGTTTACGCTAACTTCATAGACGTCCTGCCCTCCATCTGAAATCGCGCCCCCTGGCCGCGTCATAATCATCACGTGACTGAAACCCAGCTATTCTTTCTCCCAGATTTCCCAGAGTCCAAACCTGCCATTGAGGACCTGAAGTTTTGTCTGGAGCGGACCAACCAGCGCCAGCAGCTCCTCTCTTCACTCAAATCGGCCTTTGAAAGCCGCCTGCTGCACCCAGGTCAGTTTCAACCCGGGCAGCGTGGAGATTCAGGGTTTTACCTGCAGACCCAGCAGGAGTCTGTCGGCTGGAGTCAGAAACAAGACGGCACAGAGGGAGACGTGGCGAGATATTCAACAGTTTTTCAAACGGAAGTCAGACCTGGAGGCTCAGAGCTTCATGAACAGGTTTCCCTGAAAGCTTCAGCTATCCAGATCTGTCCCTCCTTCAGGTGTTCACACGTCCGACATCCTCACGGTTTACATCTCGGCCATCAAAGCCCTGAGGGAGCTGGACCCATCCATGGTGATCCTGCAGGTGGCCTGCCAGCCCATCAGGAAGTACCTGCGGTGAGTCCGGTCGTGCTCCCGCCACAGTTTTCACCACATCAACACTTCAGACCCCATAACATTTTTATTCCAAGGCATTTAGACAATTTAACTTTTTAATCAGGGTAAATTCAACAAGTAGAAGAAGAAGCCTTTATTGTTGTTGTACACGAATGCAGCTAGATTCCATTTGGCAGCATCTCTATCTTACAATTTTAGTAACAAATACTAAAGTTATGTATCTAAATTGCCGGTATTAAAAGCAGGTTGTTATCGGTTCCCACTGTTTTGTGCTGTGATTGTCAGCTTCAATCTGGATCCACCAGAACCGGTAATCATCAGCCTCCAACAGCTTTACGACTAAACCAGGATGTTCACTGCAAAAAAGGAACTAAGAGTGAGTTAAATTGTCTTGAAATGAGTGAATTTGTCCTTGACTTGAGCAGAAAAATAAGATTCTCTGCCGATGGGATATGATGTTTGACCCCTAAAATAAGAGAAATAGAGAAACTGCACTTCAAAAAAGCTGATGATGAGTTGTTCCTATTTTAAGTGCAAAAATCTTATTCCATAGGCAGATAAGATTATTTACCTGCTGAAATCAAGGACAAATTCACTCGTTTCAAGACAATTTTACTTACTTTTAGTTCCTTTTTTGCAGTGTAAAGGGGGGGGCACTGGATTTTTTTCACTGCTTCACTATTTAGTAACTGATTAAGATTTTCCTGCATTAACTTGTACCACATTGCAGCTATTTTAGCCGTTCTTAACAAATATCCACACTTTTTCAGAAGTTTTTAATCCTATAAATGCCAGTTTTAGTTTAAAAAAACAAAAACAAATTCTCAATAAAATACATTTTCTATGAAGTCATGTTAGTCGCCGCATTTATTTATACAAATTAGTAGTTTTACAGGCAGCACATGGGGAAAAAAATACTGTGATAAAAGTTTCCTTAAATATTGCAGTTTGAATGGGAGTCAGTGAGATTTTCACAGATTGCTCCTTTTAGTTTAAAACATGAATTCAATTATGGGGAAAAACGTTTAAATTCACTCCGAACTTTAACCCATTTGCATTTAAACAACTAAAGTTATCTAAACGACCCAGCAGGGTTAGGTCTAAAAAGTTTCTCCCAGTTCCTCCAAAGTTCTGGTTTTATTCACCTGAACCCGTAGAACCGCCTGACGGCTCCTCAAAGTTCAGGACCGACTTTTCATGGTCAAACTGCAGCTGAGTCTCATTTAAGTATTTGAGAATTGGACCGTTTGTTCCCAAAGGCTCAGGCTGAGGGTCGCTGTTTAAAGAACCACCTGCAACAACACAAAACGGTTCCTGGTCCGGTCTGTGGTTCTGTCTTTGTGTGTTTGCTTATTTTTATTGACCAAACGTGTTGGTTTTTAAATCCAGACACAAAAAAAACTCATGTTAAAACTTTGTCTTGACATCAGCCAGAGATCAGGGTCATCAAAGGCATTAAAACTAAGAACTCCCACCGTTTTTCGGTCCTTAAACGCATCAAACAGGAAAAGCTTTGATGCGCCTTTATCTCGATAGAAATCCACTGGTCTGCGGCTCGTTTTGCAGTTTTATCCGTCTCCGGTCAGACCTGCAGGGATCCGGTTGGTGAGAAGCCGGAGTCGTGGGTCCGGAGGAGCGGAGGTGAATCTGAAGGCGCTCGGTTTTGTCGTTTCAGGACCCGGGAGGACACGGTGAGGCAGATCGTGGCCGGGCTGACGGGAGACGCTGAAGCCTGCAACGACCTGGCCTCCGAGCTCTCCAGAGGAGACCCGGTGACGCTGGAGATGCAGGACAGCGACGACGAGGGCAACGACCCCGAGGACTGGACCCCGGACCCGACCGACGCCGTGCCCGGTCAGTGGACGCCTCGTTTACCGACCGCAGAGCGGCCGGACGGCCTTCTCTAACCGCACAGCGTGTTTCCTCAGATAAACTGGGCTCCAAGCGGCGCTCGTCCGACATCATCAGCCTGCTGGTCAGCATCTACGGCAGCAAGGACATCTTCATCGACGAGTACAGGGGCGTGCTGGCCGAACGGCTGCTGCACCAGCTCAACTACAACACGGCCAGGTGGGGCCCGGCAGAACCGCCCCGCGGAGCCCCGCCGCCGGCTGCAGCTTCCTCTCTCACCTCTGGACGCTTTCCTTCCAGGGAGATCCGGAACGTGGAGCTGCTGAAGCTGCGGTTCGGAGAGTCTCACATGCATTACTGCGAGGTCATGCTGAAGGTACGGTTCCCCCGAGTCGCCGCCGCCGCCGCCGGTGGTTTTAGCGAGCCTCTGTGAAGCGGCTGAACGTGTCTGCGCCGTCTCCGCAGGACATGGCCGACTCCCGCAGGATCAACAGCCACATCCGGGAGGAGGAGTCGAAGCTGAGCGAGGAGGAGCAGCCGCCGCTCGCCCTGTCCGCCATCATCCTGTCGTCTGAGTTCTGGCCCACGCTGAAGGAGGAGAAGCTGGAGCTCCCCGCCGTGGTCTGCCAGGCCATGGAGGCCTACACGCGGCGCTACGAGAAGCTCAAGGTGCCCTACTCTGTCATTTTCACACAGTTTCCTTCCAATCCTTGAAAAAAAAGAAAGTTCTCTCCTGACGCTTCCTGTGGCTTCCTGCAGGCCATGAGGACGCTGAGCTGGAAGCCTCACCTGGGCTCCGTCACTCTGGACGTGGAGCTGGAGGACCGCACCCTCACCAACCTCACGGTGTCGCCCATCCAAGCCGCCATCATCCTGCATTTCCAGGAGAAAAGTACGCGCTCTGGTTTGGGCCTCAGGTCTGACTTAATGTGAGGCGAATCATGACTCGGCGGAAAAACACGCAAGCTGAAGAGAAACGGCTTCAGGCGCGACTTAAACGACGTCCGTCGCAAATGTTCAGCAGGACCAAAGAAATAATCACAGCGGCACAAAATCTGCTTTATTTGATAGAGAAAGATTATGTTGAAGTTAAAAATCGGAACAGTTTAGCTGCCGTAGTAGAGATAAACAGCTCGGGTTGGACGATCTGTCGGCTGGACAACTATTAGTCCACAAATCGGCCCTTTGTGAAAGACGTTGTTAAAACAGGAACTAGAAGTAACATTTTATTGAAATTAGTGTATTTTTCCTTTATTTGGGCATCTAAATAAGATGAACTGCCGATGGAATGAGTATTTTGACCCCTAAAATAAGATAATTAGATAAAATGCGCTTTAAATAAGATGATGGAGATGAATTGTTCCTATTTTAAGTGTAAAAAATCTTATTCCAGTCACAGATAAACTTATTTACCTGCTCAAATCAAGGATAAATACACTTATTTCAAGAGAATTTAGCTTACTTTTAGTTGACTTTTGGCAGAGAGAAGCAAATGAAGGCCTGGTTGAAGTTTGCTGCCAGGAAAACGGGTCAGAAGAGACCAAAACGGCACTTTTCTGAAATAAACCTGCCGCTACTAAGCACCCTGAACACCCCCCCCCCCCCCCCCCGGTAGGCAAACGCGGTGGTGGCAGCATCATGATGCGCGGCGGCTCTTCATCATCAGGGATCCAGAACCGTTCTGGAGGAGAACCCGTTAGAGGCTGCAGAAGACCTGAGACTGGGACAGAGGTTCACCTCCCAGCAGGTCCACCACCCTAAACACAGCCAGATGCATTATGGGATGGCTTAGAGCGTATTCGTTTGTTGGAATGGCCTAGTCAAAGCTCAGACCGAACTTCAACTGAGAATCGGTGTTCATACGTTCTCCGTTCAGCCCGGCGGTAGAAGGTGGTTCTGCAGAGAATTCACTCAGAGGGGCTGAAAACAAACTCGCTTTTCTCAGGTTAATCATGATTTTCCTTCCCATTCACGGTTTTGCACAACCTTGTGTTGATCTGGCCCATAAAATACAAAAAGCTGCAACAATCTTCGTCGTCTTCACATCTTCACACATAAGCAGAACTTTCCTACTTATTGCAGATGTCAGCTGCTCCTCCTGTTCCTCCTCCGGTTCCTCCTGCTCCTCCTTAATCTGCCTGCTCTGTCCTCTAAGGTTCGTGGACCCTGGAGGAGCTGAGCGTGAAGCTGGGAGCCCCCAAGGAGCTGGTGCACAGGAAGCTGGCTGTGTGGCAGCAGCACGGCGTGCTGAGGGAGGAGGCGGCCGGCCGCTACTCGGTGCTGGAGACGGGCTCGTCCCGGGAGAAGGTGGACAGGGGCGTGATGCTGATCGACAGCGACGAGGAGAGGGACTCCAACACCACCACCCAGTCTGAGCAGAGGGAGGAGAAGCTGCAGGTCGGCACGCCTTTCCTCCTCTTCTTCGTCTCTGCAGAACGTCTGAGATGTTGTTTAACTGGACTGGTGATCATAAATGTTCTCCGTCCAGCTGTAGGAGGGTGAACAGTTACCCTTGGATGTTTACCTCGTTCTTGGTGAAATTAGGAGACTTGGAACTATTTTAATGTTTATAATCAGCTGAACGTCTGAAGGATGAATGTTTGACCTTTTCATTGAGCCACCTGATCACAAACAGACCAGTCAGCAGATTTCTGCATCTAAGAGTTTAAGATTTATGTAGAATCATCACCCAGAGAGCCAATTTCTGTTCACTACTGGATAAACCATCAACTAATTAAACAGAAAAATTCAAATGCAGGACCAAACATTTAAAATACTATCCAACCCGACTGAAGATCTGACATTTAGTCAGTAAAAGAAAAAGGTTTTATGGCCTAATTTCTCATTTTAACAGCTGCATTAATCTGAGAAATAGGAAAAAATCACAACGAGCCTAGACTTGTCACCACAGCAGAAGATTTTAGAGTTATGTTGTATAAAACTGTTGAAAATGTGAACGTATAATTCCAATAAACAATCTTAAAATATACAGGAAGCAAATAAAGCACAAATAAAAGGGGGCCAGTAACAGAACCCTGTGGAACTCGGGGTTCTGTTACTGGCCCCGGAGTAGGGCACCTGTGCAAAAATCTTATTCCATTGGTAGATAATCTTATTTAGTTGCTCAAATAAAGGACAAATGCACTAATTTCAAGGAAATTTTACTTAATTTTAGTTCCCCTTTTGCAGCGCAGGAGCTAACTTATCCGAAATTATATATTTTGACTAGACCTATAGTTCAGCAAAGATGTTTGGGAGGAACCTGGAGAAAAGCAGTTATTGCAGGTAAAGGTTATTTAGATCTTTAGTAACTCAAACTTTCATAAAAGGAAGTTATGTCTGTCCCGTTTTACATGGAAACCTTTCATAAAAGCTGACCAGGACAGGTTTCTATACGCTTTCCTTCAAAGCCGCCAGGCAGCGTCTCTCCACCAACGATTCAATTAAGAGATTTTCTTTAAAAATTGTCAAGTTTACAAATGCATCTTTTTCCTTTGATTGGCTCTGATTGGTGATCAGCAAGTGAGACATTGACAAGTTAAAATATAATAAAATCTGATAAACTTCCACTGAACTTAAAATTACACAGAGCAAAGGAAAACTGTGGGACAAATATTGAGTGAGGCACTTTAAAAATGCCGAGGCAACGGCGATCTGTGTAAAAGAAAAGGGGAATAAAACGGAGGCTGTAGAATGAGTCCAGCTGCTCCCCGCAGACTAACACGGGTTTGTTCCCCCAGCTGTTCTGGGCCTACATCCAGGCCATGCTCACCAACCTGGACAGCATGACGCTGGAGCGCATCCACTCCATGCTGCGCCTGTTCGTCGCCACGGGGCCCGTCGTCACGGAGATGGACATCAACGAGCTGGATGCCTTCCTGCAGAGGAAAGTCCGGGAGCACCAGCTGATTGTGTCCACGGGCATCTACAGGCTGCCCAAAACCAACTGAGGGAGGAGGAGACGGTGCGTTCAGGTGGACCGGGAAATTACAGAACTGAAAGGACTCGACTGTAAAAGTGGTGGAAGTTAGGAAGAAGAAAATGAAAAGTTGATGAAAAGTTTCCGTTCTGAAACCGTTTTCTTATTTTCCCACCGTGCCTTGAAGGCAGCAGGAAATTAAAATGTGATTTGCGTTATAAAGCAGTTTGTCATTAAACCACTCGTTCATCTGACATGTTGTCCTTCTCTGGCTGCTGACGTTTGAAACTTTTAACGCCGTTTATGGCTGAGACGTTTGAGGATGTGGTTGATCAAGTGTCGAGTCCCGCCTTTTTATTTCCTTCCTGCTTAAAGGAACAATAAGTAATGATACCTAGTGCTTAAACGTGGAACAACACACACACACAGCCTGCCGTTTCTAAACGGTCCGTTGCTGCTGTGAAACTCCACTGAATGTTTACTTCCACAGATCAGGTCTATGATGTTGTTTTCTGTTCTGGTTCTGCTCTGCTTCTCTTACTGGCCTCCAGGTTTACAGGCTGCTGCTCTTTGTCAAGATAAAATACCAAATGTGTTGGGAACTCTCATATGATTGGCTCAGGAACCAGGAAGTAAACACTGGGTACACGGTGGACCGCAGTAGTTTCGGACCGTACATCTTAGTTGAAAGGAGAAAAACGTGACTAAGACATCCAGTGTATTCTGATCGGGAGGCGGCTTCGACTCCACGTCATCAGCAAGTCGATGTAATTCCTCACGTCCTCCGTTTGGCTAATTCATGGAGGATCCATCTGTGGATCCTGTGTGGTTCGGCCGGGTACAAAATGCTCAGAATGCATTGCGAAAAAAATGTCATCGCAGGAGGCGTCCCCGTCTACCAGCGGCAGAGCGTCTCCAATTTAAATGTAACAGAGTCGCATGACTTGGACTCAAGTCATTGATTTTATGACTCGAGACTTGAACCTGTTTGCGTGAAAAGACTTGATCTTTTATCCAAAATCTAAAGCTTAAGACATTATTTAAAAAGTGTGCACCATTAATTCATTTCACTCAATCAGTATCAAACGCTCTCTTTCAGTACAGCCAATCAAATTAACCATATTTTTAATAAAAAGAATAAAAGCTACGGACAAAAATGCTCCCAAGAGCAATTTCTGCTGTTGCATTTTTCACTGAATATTCTGAATATAGTTCAGAGGAGGATTGTTCTTGGAGCTTTTAAGTTTAATTTGACTGTTTTGTAAGCTCAGTTGCTCTGGTTTCATCACATTTTGAGATAAATACTGACTTAAGAGACATGCTCTATTATTTACATTTAACATGTATTTCAACATTATGAAAGACTTGAAGCAACTTGAAATTTGAACTTTCAGACTTGGGACTTGACTTGAGAAACACCTGTTTTGATCTGAGACGTGACTCGGACTTGCACACCAGCGACTTGGTCCCACCTCTAAGTAGAATCTGAAAACGTATTGAGGTTAACTTGGTAATAGCTGGATTGCTGAAGTGCGTGGCGTAATTTACACACAAAGTAGGCCACAGGTAAGTTTCCCTTGCTGCTGCAGCGAGAAACAACGCTTAATGACATTTAATCATGAAGACGTGTCGCTCATTACAGCATTTAGTGATCAAGATAAATAAAACGTTATATTCCATCACCATAGTGACGTGATGATAGAAGACGTATCCTGAAGCACGTTCCAAAGCGTGCAGGACAACCTTAAGCTGATTCAGAGGATCCGACTCCGGAGGACCACTAGGTGGTCATGAGTCCAAGCAGCTTCCTGATGGGAGAGCACCAATCAAAGGAGAGGACAGATTGTTTATAGGGAATGCTACTTCCATTCCATCCCGGGTGACAAATGAGAATGATTCTGGTTAATTTAACAGTAAATACCTTACTAATTGTTCCTTTAAATTCAACTGAAGTTAAATCCGCCTGCACCCATCCCTCACCTACAGTCATTACTAGATCATGATGGAAAGAACCAAGTTCTGCATGCAGGAGGCTCATGGTAACTCTGGGGGAGCTGCAGAGATTCACAGCTCTCCGAGGGAGAACTTCACAGGTCACATTTCTGTTCACTCAACAAATCTGGCCTTCATGGACGAAAGCCAAGAAGAAACCCAGGAAGTCCGGTTTTCAGGAGAAACACGGAGGAAGGTGCAAATCCTGCTGATTACAAAATCTATTTCCTGATCTTATTAAAACTATTTTCCTTTTGTTAAGAAGAGCCGCAGCGTCTTAAGCTTGGAGTCACTGGTTTAAATATTTTTGAACCAGACTCCGGTTCCTTCAGTCTCTCTCCAGGATTGTGCCGCCAACATTTGGACCGGCGAGCTCTGCCGATTCCTCTGAGCCGTCAGAAATCATCTGGACCAAAACGTTGCATCTTTAAATGGTTTATTTTGTATTCAAGGCATCAAACAGCAGCAGATGGATGCGTGTTTAGATCATTTCAGGCAGAATGTGTTTACACAATATGCAGACAAGACATTGACTTTTTTCTTTAGAGCATCTTACAGTTTAGTCCCTGTGGAATACAGAAGAAACGACTAGATTTATTGCTTTATTTGGATAGGAACACATTTTCATGTTAGCAGACATTAAAACATTAAGAGCTTGCTGGAGATTTGTCATTTAGACTCATAAGATTGAACACATCACACCTTAAAAAGTTACAGTTTAATAACGGTTCCCTTTGAGGACATTTGCTCAGTTTTATTTTCGATGTAACGGGTCAGGGGTGGAGTTAAAGAAACAGACTGGTGTTTTTACCCACTTCATTTGCAATCGGAGACTAAATGTCTGGAAAACGAGGCAGGAACTCAGATTATCAGTTTAAAATGAGTGTGGAGTCTGATCTGAAAGCAGGAAAGATTGTACAGGCATCCCTCCCAAGGATTATTAAGAGTTGCTGATCAAAAAGTATCTGCAGATTGAAGTATTTGATGATGAAATCAGTGTTTGAGGAGTTGCCAAAAAAGCTTCAGCTCCTAAAGACAAGGCCAAAAATAAATAAATCGGCAAATTTGATGCAAATGATATGCATAAGATACATGCTGATCGGGTTTATTTCTGCAGCTTGAGGTGAGAAAAGTCAAAGCAGCATATAATGGAGATGCTGATCATCTAAATCATGTCCAGTTCTATCCTCTATCCATAAAACCACAAACCTTATTTTTTAACTTGGCAGAATACGTTTATGAATGAATTGGATCAGATATGCAGTTGTAAGGCTGTTCCGACCATCACCGGCTCACGTTTCCTCAAACATCTGAGCGCACATGAAGCCGAATCGCTCGGGAACATTTAATAGATTTTAGGAAACTTTCACCTTCAGTAGAACAAACGCAGCATCTGGGCCCAGAAAACATTAAAAACACCAGAATGCTCCTTTAGGTGCTCAGAGCTGCTACGTGTGGTCAGTGCTGCAGACTGTCAATCCCTCAGGTTAAACCATGAATATTAACTCAAACAGGGTCCGTCATGGCGTCTGAGCGCTCAGCAGCATTTCTTCCCTCTCTTCCGGCGGTCGCGGTCTCTTTGGGCATTGATGTTGACGGTGTCTTTCTCCCGCTCCCGTTCCCTTTCAGCCCTGTCCTGACTTATCTTCTTGGCCCGCAGCACCATGCGAGTAAACGCCATGAACATCTGATAAAACAAAACGTAAACAGTACATTTTCCAGGAACTAGCAGAAAGCGGAGCCAGAAACCACAAGAGTTTATACTGAAGATGTACGCTGCAGAAAGAAATCCTGATTAAATTTGGCCCGCCTCTTTGTGCTTTGAACAATAAAGCTGCTGACTTAGGTCCACCATGCGTCATCTTAGACTTTAACCCTATAACTCCAAATGTAACAAATATTTCCTCCACCTCTTCAACAGTCAGGATTTTTCTGAACATACAAGTGAACATATTTTACACACCCTATATATAAATGCAAAAAAACATAAGGAAAATTATTTTTTCTTGTCTTGCAGATCAATTACGATACAAAGAAAATTTGAAAGTCTGACTTTTTTTTTTTTTTTAAAGCAACCAAAAAAGATTTTCTTTTTCAAAATGTGACGTTTCCTCACCTGAATCAGACTTTAAAGGGTTAAAGCCCATTTGGGTTTCTAATCATTGAAGAAAGATAGCTTGCGTTTGAATGCGAACTAATTAATTAAAATACTAATATCAGCAAACCTGTTAGCGTTACCATCCCTAACGATGGCAAAGTACTTAATTTGGGCAATAAGGTGACGTTAGCTAATATGATAGTATAACGATGACGCTAACGGGTAGCTTGTTAGCTAAAGCGCTAACATTAGTCTGTTAGCTAACAGTAGCTTCTGCTATGCTAACAGAAACGTATATTTGTAGTTTAGCTAACACCAATTTACATCTACTACAGGTACAGCCGACGTTACGCTGCTAATGATTCCGGTTCTATTCTGAATGAGAGGCTGATGGACGTCATTTTAATGTTTTAGTCCAAATTAGTTTCTTTTGTTTTCAAATAAAGTCTTAAAACATCATTCACTCTTGACATACCAAAGACAGGCAAATTATAAATATTTCTTATTTAATTTTTTATATATATATATATATATATATATATATATATATATATATATATATATATATATATATATATATATATTTATACAGCTACTCCATTACTTATATATTTTTTTATTATTAATATTTTTTATGCTTGGGTAAAATAAAACATATCTTTTTATTAGTATTAATTTAAATATTTAAAATTACATATAAGACATTTACACATTTGTTTTAAAATGTTTATTATTAATGGATTATTGTTTTTGGAAAACATTCTTTATTCTTCATTTTTGAACCCATCAGAAAGACAAAATGATAAAATAGTACATTTTGTTCTAAGCATAACAAGAAAAAAAAAAGATACTTTATTAAAATTAATTTTCCTTAATCCCTTTTAAATTATACATGATCAATTCTCCCCGTTTCTCATTCATGTTCTGTGGCGTCCACATTTCCATTAAGGAACCTGCAGTAAAATTTCAGTTTTATGGTTTTCTACATTTAATACAAGAATATCAATAATTCTGTAGTAATAATATTTGTGTTAGGAGTCTTATAAAAAATTAAATCTGATTTGTTCAGTGCTCCAAAAAGCAGAAACTTGTATCGGCCTTTAAAGCCTGATTGGTGCATTTATTGAATCTGAAGGTCTATAGAGGTTTTCTTTACACTTCAGCTGCTTTTGATAGATTTTCACTCGATTACTTGAAGATTTCAGGTAAATTTGTTCGAAAGGCTTGATCAAAGTTTTCTATCCAACAAAAACGTCCAAGCATTAAGTTTCTCAGAGAGAAAACCTGATTTTAGGTATAACAAGGCGATCAGTGTGTTAGTCTCTGTATGGGTAGGAGCGCCTCGTCTCACCTCCTCCACATTTATATTCTCCTTGGCACTCGTCTCGAAAACACGAACGCCAACCGACTCCCCGAATCGCACAGCGTCCTGGGTGTCCACCTTCTTCTTGGCCGGATCGTCGTTCTTGTTTCCCACTGAGGAAAAACAGAGACAAAGTAAATAAAACATAATTTGTTTCTGCTGTGGCTCCCCTGCTGGCCCAGAAATTAAAAAAGACAACTCCACGAGAAACGGGTCCATTCATAAAGAATCCTTTACTTTATCCCTTTGATCAGCTGAAGCATTCTTGGCCGTTTAATGTGAACAAAACGTTAAACTGAACACTTTTAGAATCAGACTGCTGGATTGTTTCTCCTTAGCTTGACAGGAATGTTTACAAACTATTTAAATGACCATAGTAATATTTATGTTTTTCAAACAATTTTAACATTTCTTTGGATTCCACACATGCATGTTTAAACGGATTCTCTCTCTCTGATCCGGATAAGCAGAAGTCCTTTGATGGATGGATAATGTAATAAATTTGACCCAGAGCCTTCTTTCATGGCTCTGCTTTGTTCCTTGGTCTTCATGATGTCTCTGATGTTGTCACAGAACAGCAGGATTTATGCTGAGGGATTCCTGACGGTAATTTCATTACTGGGTATCAGAGTTTAGTGTGTTGAACAGAAATGTTAATGTAGATCACAGTTTTCAGACGTTTGTGTGTAAAATAGAGATAAAAAAAACATGTCTGGTTCTCTGTTTAATAAAATAAATACACATTTGTGGTTGTACCATGATAAACACTTAATGGGTTTTTTTAGTCCAACTTGCAGCTGACCTACCCAGGATCTTGCAGACTCTGTCACAGTTGTCAGAGATTTCATTGAGCCACCTCTTCACATTGACAAACGACTCTGCGTTGGTCACGTCGTAAACGATGATCACGCCGTGGGTGTTCCTGTAGTACCTGTCGGCAGGACACAGGCAGAGCAAACATGACAACCGGGCGGGCTGGCCGGGCGGCCGTCATGCAGAGCAGAGACTGAAGGAGGCTCTTTGTTACGTTGAGGTGATGGTCCTGAAGCGCTCCTGCCCCGCCGTGTCCCAGATCTGCAGCTTCACGCGCTCCCCCTCTATGTCCACCGTGCGGATCTTGAAGTCCACGCCGATGGTGGTGATGTAGCTGCCTGCATGGAGTTAGCAGATCATCACGATTACAGCCCGTCAGCCATGTTTTCATGCAACGCCTGTATTCTGGCTGATTTTAAACTTTTCATGCTTTTTCTTTCCTTTAAGTCTTTTTAATGCTTTTTAAATGAAAAACTGCAATCTGTTGGTTCTACATCTTTGTTCCATTGACTCCTATAGAAAATACATTTCTTGAATAAACTACCACTGTAATTTAATTTATATTTAAACCACTTTCTCATTTGCTGGATCTTAAATCCCGTCAAAATATGTTTTATTGTTTTGCTCCACACAAAGAAAAATTTAAAATAAAAATCAGTGTTAATGTCAATTTTTGGCACAACCACACTTGCATAATACAACCCCCCCCCCCCCCCACCAAGTAAAAGCAACAACCTTTCACACATGGGATGAATTTATAGTTTACCCTTAAAGTGGACTAATAGCTAAAACTAGTTTGTAGTGAGTTTTTTCACCAATGTTAGAGAAAATTAAGATAATACTTGTATTTTCTCAGGTCTAGAGGTATTACTGGCCTTCATAGTAAAGAATTATTGGAAAAAATGTTAAATAATATTATAAAAGCTATTATTTAAAAGAGTTTTCTCTGTCAAGTAGGACATTAAATTATTTTACACAGTAAGAAGAGATCAGAATCAATGTTGCTCCTTTTTTATACTAATGGGATAAAAAAACAGGAATAAAATATAATCACAAAAACAGTTTTTAATGTTTTAAATTCTGTTTATAAATATTTAGTACTCATATAAAAGAAATAAAAGAGCATCTATCTGGGACATTTTCATAATTTCTGTGGCCAAGGAACAGAAAGAAATGCTCCTGTAGATCTATGCGTTCTAGAACTGTTAGACCTGCATGTCTAATTTCCAGTTTTTCTACATCATCGCTCTTCACCCTCGCCAAGCCCCGCGCCAAGCGCCAAGCATGCTACAACACACCCAACCAGCCCAGGGGAAGAGATGTCTCAACTTGACAGAGAAAGCAGAAGCCGGCGTAGCGACTCACCGGAGAAGGAGTTGTCGGCGAAGCGGAGCAGGAGGCTGCTCTTCCCCACATCTGAGGGAGAAACAGATCCAAGATCAGATTAGGAAGTGTGTAAAACCGGTCTGCTTCCAGCGAACCCGCGTGGGAGGAGAGCAGAGAAGAAAATGAAACAAACGTTCACCTCAGATAAACATTAATTAGAACATCGTGAAAAAGTTAATTTATTTCAGCAATGCAGTAAACCTGCTAAGGTTTCAGCAACACTTTTACCTTCCACTCAACTTTCCTTTAGCATTGACCTTTTGTGTTTTAGCCTCCATGTGGAGGTCGTCAGTGAAGACCTGCTGGAAAACCGTCCAGTCAGCGCGTGTCGACCCGAGGTTCTGACCGTCTTACACGAAGCGCTGCTGCTACCCAAACAAATCATGGGAGCAGCAGCTTAACAAGGTGAAAACGTTTAAACTGACGGAGCCAAAACTTTGAGCTGTTCAAGAACTCTGAGCTCCACTTCAGCCAGAAACCAGACAACAGGGAGGAAAAGTCAAGAAGTTCTAGTCGGATCAGAACCAGACGACGAGGAACCGGGAACCACTTGTGTTGTAATATTTAGGACAAATCTGACAGAAACCACTGGGTCCTACTACGTTTACATGTAAGGCGGCCATTTTGGATTTTTAGGCTCATTTTTCAATTTCAAAAGAATAAAAAAACAATTTAATCAAAATTCTGCAGGAATTTAAATAATAATAATAATACTGAGGTGGTTTTGGTTTGACGTTTTAAAAAGATTTGCTGCCGTAGACCAAACCATCAGAATTTAGGGTTTTAATTCGCTGTAAGTCATAACGAACACTAGCAATGCTTGAAATACATACTTTTGTGAAATAATCTTTTACTCTGACCACCTTACTGAAGTAACTCTCCGACAATATTCTAATTTACTGACGTAGCTGGTTAAATCAGGACATGTGGAGGTCAGGCTATCGGCTGCTAACTGCCCAGAAAAGGTAAAATAAAAAAAACAGCCACTCAACAATTATCTGCAGTCTCTCTGAAACCTTCTGCAGATCTATCGCCTTTTCCTGCAGCCGGGTTTCTGTCCTGATGTGGAGCTCGGCTGCAGACGGAGACGTCTGGACAAATGATTTCCTGCAGGCAGGAAGGTGACCGCCTGTGACTCAGCAGCTCCTGCAGCGGCGCTGAAAATAGCCGCTTCACCAAAACGCTTCATTAACAGAGTCCATACAAACAGCCACGCTCTGCGACCAGTGGCCTTTTTCCTGTACCACAGAAACAACGTCTCCAAGGCACTGCTGTAATTGGCTTGTTTAAATCGTTAAAGGTTAAATTTTCTGCTCCAAGCACAAAAAAAACTATAGTTTTTAACTAAAAGCTGCCGCCAGTTCATTTCCAACATTTACTGTAAACTTTTCTAAGAGTGGTTCTGTGAGGCGGTTAAGAGCCGTCAGTATCTTACCTGCAGTAGATGCAGCTCTGGTCAAAACAACCTGCTGGGCTTCATTAGATAGAAAATATTTTAAAATGTATCTGTTGTGATTTGGCACCATCTGAATCAAGAACTGATTTGAACTTTATGTAAGCTACTCCACATTTAATAATCGTTTTAATAGGTTATTTGAACTGTTAGGTTTACTATGGTGGAATGACAGCACAAGTCTAATTTACCAATAATTAGGTGTACTATCTATATTTATTGTGGATTTCCTTTGATCTACACGGCCTCCCAGTTATAAATTCAGCCTAAAAGGCAAACATGCACCACTTCCTTTGGGTTGAATCTCCCACAGCAAGCCTGCATAAATCTGACAGAACTGGTGGGGCTAATTTTAAAAGGCTGCTCTGGATATAATCCACACTTTCTTAAATAGAGTTGATGTCCGAGCTTTGAGAAGACCATCCCAGAGTCTAAATCCTGGTCCTGCTGGGACTCCTAGCCTGTTTTGACCACCAACCCTCTGAGTCCATACTGGAGTAAAACCCAAAGCTCTGTTCAAATGTTACGGACTACATTTAAAAGGCCGGTCTGCGCCAGATAACGAGTTTAATTAAGCTTTACCAACTGGTGTTAATGAGCCGTTTATTTTAATTTGCTGGCCCCGGGGTCCGGGGACCACTGCTCTGGTTTTAGTAATGCTAGCTGCACTGACCAAGCTAAGACGCTACAGACTGAATCGTTAGTTCACTAATCATCGTCTTTAATTAGTAAAGTGCTGCTTTAGCACACAGCGTGGCGTCGGCTCTGCTCCTGGTATAAGAACCACCGTCAGCAGGAAGGCGTGACAGTAACACTTGTAATGTTCTTATATTATTTTAGAGAGAAGGTGGAAGCAGCTGAAGTCGTATCAGCAGCTCAACGTTTACAGAAACATGAGATCGGGAACCTTCTGGTTAGTTTTACCTTCAGCAAAACTATAGAGTGATTCAAATCAAAGCTGTTACCATTTTTCTACATATAGCGATATCCCAGAGGTTTAAAGACAAAAAAAACACATAAAATTACATGAAAAGCTCAAAATAATTCAAAGTCAGAATGTTTTAAGATTGTAAAAATGATCTGTGGAAGTGGCCCAACTCTGATTATCCATTAGAGTCTCCAGGAACTGCCAGTGTCCACTTAGCCAGAGGTGAGGCTGATTAGAGAGTTATCTCCTGCAGGTAAGATACTGTCTGCTCATAATCACCTCACACAACCACTATACATACAAAAAAAAGCAGCTCAGTCATTTAAAAGCTCCTAAATTTGACTTTGTAGCTTAGTGCCGTTAAGCCTTTTCCCTCTAAAGTCTTAAACTGAGCCGGTATTTCCTCTAAAAGGCAACAATGAGCTCCTGCTGCTGGAAGGAAATGCGTTTTGGTCTTTTTCAGTGTTCATATGATTAAAAAACATGCTCCATAACATGAAACGTCGTCTTAACGTGCGTTTCATGAAGCATAGAGAACATCTGTGCTTCATGAAGAACTGAATAAACCTGGCTTCCCCTCAAATATCCCTCCTCCTCCTCCTCGTCACTAGGATGAAAACGTCACTCCGACCAACCAGCAGCAGGTGGAGGACAGAAGGTAATCGTAGGTTTGGACCACAGGAATGATCTAATAATGATCTAATAATGCAACTTTTCGGCGTCTGTTGCTGCAAACGTGAACCCGATTCAGACAGATTTCAGTGAGAGGAAGCAGAAAAGAATCCAGCGGAGCAGTTTGGATACTAACTGGAGTCTCCGATGATGAGCAGCTTAAACAGGTGATTGTAGTCTTTTGCTGCCATCTGATTGGCCTCTTGTCGACTTTCCCAGTGAAACCAGTTTCATATGAGGAGGTGACCTCTGCCCTCTGCAGGAGCACATGCACTTTGGGCTTTCACTCCCACCGCCGACCGTCACCAGCTGCAGGCGGGGGACATTTCCAGTTGAATGCGATGCGCTTGTCGTTGAGCTCGGCTCCGCTTTCACATCATCCGTTTGGTTTCAGAGTGAAACCGCAGCTCCAGGCGCGACATGTGGCATCGCTGCAGAGCTGCAGCGTGTGTGATTCATGCTCAAGAGCCGCGGCCGGCAGCACGTTTCCCCGTTAGGCCGTGGTCCCGCCCTCAGCCGGGGGATTTCCACTGGAGTCAGAGCAGCCGCCCGCACCGACGCTCCCGGCTCCACAGCTACTCCATTACCGAAACCTTTTGGCTAGTAAATCCAATCCCTGCTCCATCCGCGTGTCTTTAACGCTGCGAAGACGAGGCCTTCCTCTTTCGGTTCCTGGAATCGATCCCTTTATTTCACTTCACTTTCCCCAGCGGTCAGGTGAAGTCGCCCCGTTTCCTGCTTTCTTGGCACGAACGCGGCTCACTTCTTCACGGGAGGAAGCAGAAAACCTACGATAAAAGACAGGAGGGAGAAGTCCAGGTTAGTCAGATCCATGTGATCATCGTTTTTAAAGGACCCCTCCTGTCCTCCCAGGCCGAGTCACTAAATATAACTTCCCCATCGTGCTCCTGGTAAGGCGTCGCTGCACATGGGCTCCATCTGTGCAGACTCAAAGGGCAGCAGAATACTAAGATTTCCCATTTGAACAAATATTAAAACAACAGAGCATTAAGAAAAATGGCGTTTTGCGAACATTTTAACTCCTAAAGCAGTTGTTCCCAGCCCCGGTCCTGAGGTCCTGCTGCCCTGCATGTTTCAGCGTTTCTGTTGCAGAACGCCTGGTTCTAACGCCTGAAAACCTCCTCAGCAGCCATGAAGGGCTGCAGGAGCCTCATTAATGGAAGTCAGGTGTGACCCAGCGAGGACGAGGTACTGAGAACCCGGGTTAGGAACCACTACCCGTTTAGTCCCCGAGACGACGATGCATAAAACTCTCCCAGATCCGGTGGTCAGGATTATGTCTGGTTTTAAATTGAAGGTTTTAACCCTGGTGGTTCCTAACAGTCCTTCCAGGTGCTTCTCATTCAATAAGATTAACGGTAAAAAGTTTATATTTATTTAAGAATTTGACACAGAGTCTAATATTTCCATTAATTCAAAACACAAATCTGATTCTCTGATAATTATAATAAAAGGGTTTTTACGCAGGAAAATAAACATATAGATGTGCTGTACGTGGAGACGATCAGCGGATCGGTTCAGGAAGCCCAGTTTGGTCAGTGGACCAGAACCAGGAGGAACCCTGGCACCTCCGGCAGAGTGGGCCGGTACCAGGTCCTGCTGGAAAACGAGCTCAGCTTCTCCATAAAGCTCGTCAGCAGGAGGACGCGTGAAGAGCTGCATTAACTGTGGACTTCAGTAAAACCATATGGATCAGAACCAGCAACTGACATGGTACCCCAAATCATCAGTGACTGGAAACTTCTCTCAGAACCTGGGTTCTGTCCCTCCGCTCCTCCTCCAGACTCTAGGGGGAAAGCCTCCTAAAAATTAAATGCAAACTTTTCTTTCACCTGAAAATAGGCTTTGGACTGGTTCTGGTTCTACTTAGCCCAGGTAAGACGCTTCTGGCGTCCTAACGAGGAACCTGACAGTTACAGCCCGTGTTCTGGATACGTCTTTACAAATGTTCTTATTTATTGAGAAGCATATTTAGGTAACAGCTGCAGTGACTGGTACCGGTTTGATTACAAGTTTTGATATAATTGGAGATTAATTGGACCCGCGTCGCTAAACGTAATGGAAGAAATACGTTTAAAGAAATAAGTTTAAAACTAGCAAAGAAGCAAACTCTGGCCGCGTTACCTGGCAGGTAAGTTGGTATCAGCTAGCTGCCTCTGGGCTAATCATAGATTTAAAAAAATTACAATTCACCAGGAACTCAAATCACAGAGGAGTTATTTAGTTTTAGCTAAGAATAAATGCTTTACAGAGACTCTCACCGATGGCCCTTTGTTTTCAGGGGTCCAAATGTGCCGCAGTTTAAGAAAGAAACTAAATCATTACTTGAATGACTTCCTAATTACAATTTTGGAAATACATGCTTATTGAATAGATAATAAATTTAAAACGGTAATAAAATATCTATTTTATTTCACCCTTGTTTCGTGGTTGCAACTCAAGGATCTATTTCTTCCTTTACTGGGTCAGTGGTTCTGATCGACCCAATTCGTCTCAAGTTGGGCCCAGTATGCAGGTTAACCAATCAAATGTCAGGGTCTACTTAACAAGCAGCAGGGACATGATTTTTAAAGTTTCCTTTTCAGCTCAGGGCAGCTCTGTTCGTTTCTATGACTGAAATCAAGAAATATTTCATAAACAATTTTTCTTTAAAAAAAAGAGCACTTGGCCTTAAACGGCAAACTCTAGACATGAACACTTAACACAACAGCCACCTAAAGGGAAAGCTGGAACGCCGTCTGGAGACCTAACCATCCGGCGACCTATAGAAGGATTAAAAGCGCCGTCCACCTGTAATTACCCACCGCGGTGAATGATTGTGAACACTCGTGAAAAAAAAAAACATTAAAATTGACGTGATGCTGCCTTGATGTGATCTTGGAGGAGTAGGGCTGGTTTTCATCTAGGATGAGCCGATTTGATACGATTCTCGATACATAGCTCACGATACAATACGGTTCTCCATATAGCTCAGCTTGATTTGACTCCAATATTGATATTTATTACTTTGAAATTAATGCTCAAACTTATTCAGTCAACAAAACCAGCCAAATATTATATTTATGTTCAATTTATTGAACACTGATATATTAACAGGAAAATAAAGTGCATTTGGTTCAATGCATTTAACGTATCACAGAAACCAAAAATGTGCCCAAACGTCTGATTTTAGGGACGAAGGAGCTTCTAAAATCCTGTCGGAATTTACGCAAATTTGTCTCACTTTCACTTCCTCGCTGTGAACAGTGATGGCGCGCTGTAATAACGCCCCCTAGTGGTTGGGAGGTATATCGACATTGAAAGCCAGAATATCAATAATAAAATCGTTTTTAAAAACATTGATATTAATCTTCGTATCGATTTCTATGCACAGCCCTACTCATTAGCAACTGACCAATCAGCAATCTCTATTTGTCCCAAAGCGAAACGTTCCCTACCTGCAGACCCTTTCGTTAAAAAAAAACATCAGTACAAAATGGTTACGCGTTGTTAGCGGGGAAAGCACAATTCAGACACGCATTATCCTGAAGGTTTAGAGGATGGAAAACTGTCTGAGAAGGAAGATTCCCTGTCGTTGTTCATGACTGTTGGAGAAAACGAATTTCTCGCTTTGCTAAATTTGGAAAAGCCTTTATATGGAAAAGTACTTCCGGTTTTGAGGGCGTGCCTCCACAGGTTCTTCTGTTATGATAGCGACTCATCACTTTGTTTTTTTAAAAACATACAGTGTAAAGGTTGATTATGATTAATTTTAGTTTTATCCTCTCAAGAAGTTATCTAGCTCTGCATTTTGAAGAGATTTGTACTTTAAATTGTTTCCCATCACAAATGCAGCACGGGAACCAGGAAATTCTAAAATATTTACTTTAAATATTTAAACATTTCTGGATTTAATTATTAGCACATTAAAAATGATTTAATGCTTACTCAATCAAAAAAAAATCCACCTGATTTCTGATTTTATTACAGTAAGAGTAAAAAAAAAACAATGGCAGAAATCTTTATTGCTCTGATGTCCATAACTGAAGATAATAAAACGGTTAAAAACATAATTAATATTTTTTTTCTCAGCTCTGTGCATTGTTGCCGTTCTCTGAAGTTAACTCGTAGTAAAACTACTTCTCCGTTCACCAACATGTCACCGCGGGCGGTACTGACCGGGAAACCGCTTTCGGAACAACGGTCCAAAGTTTCAGCAACGGACCGCTGGTTGGTCCAGTCCGACCGCTGTTAAATCCCCACAAATAAACACTTAATTCTAACAGCGGGAAAGTCCAACAGGAATAAATAAAAAACGGATCAATTTAAGTGGGTTAAGCGGAGTTTCTTGGAGTGCGTCGACACCAACAGAAACGTCCAGGTTTTCCAGCCTGGAATGACGGAGTGGGCCCTGAATCCGTCCCGTCGGGAAACTTCCAGCTCTCCGGACAAACTCCCGAGCAGCTGCGGTAAAATAAGCCACTTACTTCGGTCATCTGGCGGACTCGGTGCTCGGAAGGACGGCTCGTGTTAACGGGGCGCCGCGGCAGAACGTTAGTTTTCGCTTCGGTGGAGCCCGCTGGAGCTCTCTCTCTCTCCCCGGTCGGAATGCCTCCCCACGGCGGCGGCCACACCTGACTGACGGCGGCTGGTGATGAACGGCGCATCCCGTGCTGCGTTCAGGGCGGTGGGAAAATCCGGGACAAGGCAAACACCGCCGCGTTGTTCCGCAAGGGGAAAAAATAATAATTTAGTTTGAAAAAATATCGCTTTAATTGTTTTTTTAATCAGTGTAAAAATATTTCCACATACTGAAAAGTCAATAAACGCCTTTTTAAAATAATGAATAATTTCTTCAATACATACCCATATATAGAGGTAGGCTATGAGCCATTAACACCAAATATCTGCACTCCTCTAAACAATCTGGTAAAAAAAACAAATTTATAAAAAAATAAAAGAAAGAAATCCCTGTGAGTACATGGATAATTTTTAGTCAAAAGTCGCAAAAAAAGCTAGTTTACACCAGTGAGTGTTTTGAAACCCAGCCCCCTTTCTGTATAAAATACTAAAACTGACAGAATTTAAAATAGAAGCAAAAATATTGAAATGGCCCAATAAATAACCTAAAACTCTTAAATTGGATAACTTAATTAAAACATTGAGAAATAATTTGTTTACTTTGCCAGATATTTTACATTTTAATTGACCTTTATATTTTTTCTGTTTATTTCCAACATATTATTTATCTAATTTTGTTATTTTTTAAATATTTTTAAATTATCTCACCTTTTCCCCCATAAGCCTTATTATTTCCAAGTATTCTTTTTACATTTTTGTATTTCCTTTTTTACTTTTCCTCATCCATTTCTGTGATATATAAGCAGGCAGGCAGGCAGGCATATAAGCAGGCAGTCCTTCATAGTCAATCGGAAGCTGCAGGATCTGTTTGCAGATCCATTCCCTCCATAACTATATTTTGGCTGCTAAATAGAGGAAACACAGGCATGCACAATCGATCTGCACATGACTGGGTGGTGTGTTGGTAATGATTTTGGAATGAGTTACGGCTTTACATCATTCCTTTACCAGCAATAAGTCATTTTATCTCATCATTACACATGGAAAGCCAGTGGTGCCAAATATCTATCAGTCTGGTAAAGAAAATGTATAAAAAAGATCATGATTTAATCAATCAGAACACTTAAATGTTACTGAAACCCTCACCCTAATGCTATATTTTATACCACTAAATTGTATTTTTATTGCTTTCTTTCATTGAACTTTACTTTATACATGCAGCCTAATCATAAACAGGCAACAAATGCCTGTTTATGATTAGTGGGTAAAGCGTGCTCTAATCCGACAGATTTGGCACTAATGGTTTACCATATATTCCCACCAGTTGGCCGTCGGCACCGCTTGGACAGCGTTTCATCTCCATGATGCATTCAGGTCAACTCGTACACTGGACAATCCACATTACTATGACCCCAAAATAATAAAAATCATTGTCACATAAAACAAAGGCTAATCGCGGACATAAAAATCCATTGGGCCTAATTTGACAATTCATACAATTTAACTGATTACTTACAGGTGTGTTTACTGTCGTATAATCTCTTAATTAAATGGTTCATTCAAGGGAAGCCCAAAATTCGTCCCAAGGTCTTTTTGTGTGGCCCCTGAATCAAGAATCATACAAATCTTACCCCCCAGCACAGGTGGTTGAAGCAGATGGACACATTTTTGAATTAGTGCAGCATTATTGTGGCTTGCATAGTTGTGTAGCTGGTAGGATTGGTGCTTTGCAGCAAGAAGGTCCTTGGTTTGAATCCCAGCCTGTGGGTCTTTCTGCATGGAGTTTGCATGTTCTCCCTGTGCATCTGTGGGTTCTTTCTGGGTCTCTCTGGCTTCTTCCCATAGTCCAAAACCCTCACTGTTTAGTTAATTGGTCTCTCCAGATTTCCCTTAGGTATGCGTGGTGGACAGGAGATAAGATATTTCTTTTCATCCGTGAGGAAAAGAGTTTTTACAACCCTGGTCTAATCTGAACAAGCTAATTCCAACCAGTTCTTTTCTGGTCTTTACCCTGGTCATATTAAAAAAATAGGATTAAACTGTCAGAGAAGTTTAAATGTGGTCTCAATTTATGCCTCCTTGAAAGCAAAATTGTAATTGGATTAAATTTTAAATCCTTGCTGTACTTTGATACCAGTCACTGGCTTACCTTCATGCCTCCATTTCGCGCTGTAAACAAAGCATGTCGTGTCCGTGTTCTTAAAAGATTGTGCATTAGGTAAATGCATCTATGAGGTTAAGTATTTTCATAAATTACAGAGACGGACACAAAAATGTTAAACTTTTACATGTAATTCAATAATATTTTTAGAAAACATCATAATACACATTATTTCTACTTATCGTAGATCTTTTCACCCCTTAGGCCAGTCGACTCTTATGAAATACAACCGATTATGATCACAGACCAAACCAAAATAACTATAAGTTGTCACTTGGCCGGACATATTAGAAGACCACAAGTAAAAGACAGAAAATTGCATGCAAAATATGGAAAAAATACATACTTTCAATGTCATCCTGTGTAACAGGTCTTGCTTTAAAGTTTACATCAATTAAGCACAAATAGCCACACAATAAATGGCACAAAACTACAAGACAGAACAAGGATATCTCAAGAAATATGATCAAAGAAATCATAAACTAAACAAAGAAGCACAAACATAAAAGAGGTAGACATGTATATAATAAAAAAAAACCTGTGAGAGGCTGGAAAAGAACTGAGACTGGGGTGGAGGTCCGGCTTTCAGCAGGCCAACGAGCCTAAACATGCAGCCAGAATTAAAACTCAATAAAAGACTATTCAGTGAGAATGGCCTAGTCAAAGTCCAGACCTGAATCTAACTAAGAATCTGATGCCTGATTTAAAGCAGCTTCTAGCAAATAGCAAACTGGAGACACTCCTAAGAAAACCCCAGGAATGGATCCACCTGTTTTTCTTAAAAGTAGCCATTTCACAGCACAAGTCAAACAAAACAGCAGAAAATCCTAAATATCAACCAGAACTGATCTGGTTTCCGGCCTCTCGCTGATTTGAGATGACAGACGCTGACGTGGACATCTGCTTCCTCATTGCAACACCAGGATGTTGGATCCTGTCACGGTTAATGTTGAGAAACATTCCCGTCTCTGGGCGGTTTTTCATTTTGAAATAAGGTTACAGACAACAATCCTCGTTGCGGCTGAAATTTGTGACATGACGATGTGTCAGATGCAGCTCAGGAAATAACTTTTTTTTTACCACCAGACGTTCCTGGCTGTTAGTCTGGAAGATGAAGATTCTCAGCGGAAACAGCATCTGGAATTAGTTTAGACTCTTCTGATCCAAACTAACATGGCTTAATTAGACATCAGTCAAACTTCTGCAGATCGTTTATGTGCGACGCTTCAGACTCCGTTTTTCCTTCCTCCTGACTTTCCTCTTCCACCTGACTGCAGGTTTTTCTGCTGATGATGAAGATCTTCGGAGGGCTTCCAGACCAACCGGGCTTGACATTTAACCTTCGCTTGCGTTCAAAACTAGAGCTGTATGTTCACAATGAAGCAAGTATATTTCAATTCAGGTAAATGCACATCACATTACTTATCAAAACAAATAAAATGATAAAATCTGAAATATTAGGCAGCTCAAAAATCCATGTCCAGTTATTTAGCTGAGTTGAACCTATGAACAGTGATAACTGGACTACATTCCACAACTCTTCTGATTTTCTTAGGTTTTCCCCAGAAACAGCCTCATTAATGTAATTCCACATATTTTAAACGGAGCAGAGTTCAGAGGACCGGACGGTCCACTCCGTAACGTTAATCTTGTTGGGTCCGTGGTCGTGTTTAAAGGCCCATTTCATCATCCAGGGCACTTCCTCTTCAGTCGTAAGTCAGCATGAACCATTCAAGCTTTCTGGGGAGATAAACTGATTCATGATTCCTGGTAATCTGCCTGACAAACACAGCATGATGCCTACGCCCCCGTGCTTCACACAGCTGAAGTTCTGCATTTTGGAGTTGTCCAACAAAATGTGTCTGATCCTTTGACCCAGAGAGAATAATGTTGCTTTCGTCATCTTTCAGCTTTTCGTCTTCCGTTTATCCGAGATTTGTTGCGCGGGTTGTCCAGGAGGCAACCCCAGACATCCATCCGTCCTCCAGCTCATTCTGGGGGAACCCAAGACGTTCCCAGGCCAGACGGGATATTTAGTCCCTCCAGCGAGTTCCGGGTTTTTCTCCAGGGTCTCCTCCCAGTGGGGACAAGGTCAGAAAACCCCAAAGGCAGGCGCCCAGGAGGCATCCTGATCAGCTGACTCCCTTCGATGCGGAGAAGCAGCGGCTCTATGTTTAGCCCCTCACCCTATCTCTGAGGCTGAGCCCAGCCACCCTCTGGATTGAGCTCATTTCAGCCGCTTGTATCCAAGGTCTCGTTCTGTCGGTCCTGATCCAGACCTCGCGACCACAGGCGGAGGCTCGGACCCGTAAATCAAGAACTGTGCATTTTGGCTCAGCTCGTTCTTCACCACCGCAGCATTACTCGTGAACAAGACACCGGGATTTAAACTCATCTGCTTGAGGCAGAGACTGACCCAGAAGGCGCGGTCCACCTTTTATCAGTCCACAGAATATGTTCATATTAACCTGTGAATGTTGTTTCCCAGCAGCGGGAACTTGTTTGGTACCCCAGCTTCACACAGACGTCTTCTAGATGCTGCAGTCCACAGGTACCAGAAGATCTCCTTAGATCACCCAGGAGTTGCTCGTTGGGGTTCTGGTTGCTCCTTGATCCCATTGGAAAAAAATGGTTTTCAGATTTCTTTTTTTTCCGTTTCATGTAGAATAATTTTCCCCTCAGCAACCAACACTTCAAAGAATGTTGTTCTTCTGAATAATAGGTTTAAAAACAACACATTTTTAAAGACAGGAATGGACTGTAACCGTCGTGTACGTGCTGTGCTGCCTTTGTTCTGAAATAAGTGACCCGTTTGTTCACAGGATGAATGATCTCATTGACTGAACTCCTTGCCAGACCTTTTAGGTCTTGACAGTATTAATAGCCTCTTTTCCAATGAAGGGACTTTCAGCCACTACTCAGGATTTTTAAAACCATACGCGCGTTTCCACACAATTACAGAGAATTTGGAATTTCCCTGGTGGATATTTTCCAAGATAACAGGTTATGAGCTGAGCATTGATGCTTGATGGACCCTTTCTTGCACTGTTCTCAGCGCAGCAGCCACGTTATATATCTTCTAATTTATACATTCATACTTTTTATGATCGAGAACAGACCAAAGTAAGAAGACATACACCAGTTGCGGGTTCTGCATCTTGTTAAGTGAACAAATGGCAGGATATGTGCTTCTCAGTCAGGCTTTGCTTGTTCCGCCTTTGGTTTCTTATCGCCACCTGCTTTATTGGAGGTGTAGTGCCGTTTTCTTCACAACTTCTACATTTTGGGTGATTAAGGTTTATTTTCTGCAGCTCTTCAGCGCAGTGGTAACAAGGCACACAAATAACCCAGGATTCCTTATACCCAGATAAAAAAAAATAATCACAGGATTACATCTTATTCCACACAGGTGGCTTCCCAGCATGTCCTGAATAAGGTTTTTATGACCCCAACCGCTACACTCAAGGTTTCCCCTCAATTACATGTCTATCTTTTTTTTGATCCCATTTAGCTGATTTAGTCTGATATGAAAGTGTGTGATGTGATTTTTATCCCTGGTTCAAAGACTGAACCTGAAACTGAGAGAAAACCCAGTTTCAAGCTTTGTAGAACTGATCGTTTGCACTGACAGAAGAGTTCAATTACAAAACTAATAAAAGCTGCTTAATGTCTGCTGTGATGTTATCCTGCAGAAAAATCCAGAATAAAATCCACCCAAATAAAATGTACAATTACTTTTTATTAATACCATGAATCATTTTCAACAGAGAAATTACCCAAGTTTCAGTTTCCGCTCACATTGCATGGAATCGTTTACCTGTTACATAATAATAACCAAAATACGGACAGCTCATATCTACAGGAAGGACACCACATTCAGCACAGGTACAGAGTGTTAGATTGTAGCCGCTTCAGCGCATCGATACAAACAGCAGCCTGCAGCGTCTCAGCTTAAAACAAAAACTGATCACGGTGTCAGGAGTTCTCCAGAAACCTCACATCTACTGACTGCTGGCTCTAAAGTCCAGGCTGTAGGTGTGTGTAAGCAACACAGAAGAAGAAGGGTAGAGTGGGGGACGCCAATCTGATGCTCGGCTCATTTTCTTCGCCTGCTGCTCGACGACGACCTCGGCGACAATCTGCTTCCGCTCCTGCAAAAAAGCAAACATGATGTGGAAATCAGACAGCAGCAGATTTGATGAACTGTTAACCATAAAGAACAGTTTTAGAAGGACTTGTATGCATCAGTTTCCAACTAGATTTCCCTTTTTAATGTGGATTTAGGAGAACTTAAAATTGTCAGTGCAAATGACAAACTTGACGACACAACTGAGATGGACGGAGCGGGGGATCAAACCAGCAAACCGTCGTTTGCAGGACGAACTCCGTAACTCTTGCCCCAACTACCACCATAAAAGACAACTTCTGTTCTTTGTTTTTTAAGTTACTGGATTTGGTGACTGTTTTCTTTCATTAAGTGAAATATTGGGGTTAAACCATTAACTTCTTGTTATACTAGAACATAGGGCTGCACAATAATTCAATAACATTATATATTTCGATCAATAGCCGTGTGATGCAACAGAAAAAAAAGGGTCACTGAAAAGTTCAATAAAAGAACAGTTTTCCTTCCCTTTGTATTCTAGTCCATCATGTAGGTTAATAAGAGAAAATGTCTTTTTTTCTTTTTTAAAAACTTTTGGTGAAAAGTTGGTTGAAGTGTTAAGTTTGAATTCATTGTTCTTTGTCTAAAAATAGGTCATTAAGAAGTCAAAATGGTCATGGCTGTACTTAAAATAAAGGTTTTGAATTTTTTGATAATTACTGATATTGATCAAGATTTTTATTTTATGGATATGCTTATTTTCTATATCATCCAGCCCTGCTAGATCTGTTAATAGTTTAGCTTTACAGCACTAATAAAAGTGCTGACCAGTTCGCCTTGTTGGAGCAGAAATCTTATTTTCTGCCTGTCAAACTGTTGGAATCAGGAAAATAATTGTGCTTTCTTTGGAGTTCTGACAAAAAAAAATATTAAATTGAAAATGAACACTGCTAATATGTTGTTCTGACAATACAGGTTCATCTGTAGAGTTTAGGAAACGTTAAAGTTTGAATGATTCACGTGTAAACGACTGGACTTTTCCCTGGATTGAGAAGAATTCGGAGCGGATTCAGACCTTCGACCGGGCGAGGAGCGAGCAGCTCGGACGTGTCTGGGCGGAGAATAGCTGAGCGAGCGGGAATCCCTCAGAGAATCGGCCGGGACACGGCGAGGCCTCGCTGGGCTGAGGGAGCAACACAACACGCTTTAGGTTATGGTTGGATTATTACTCAGGTATTGGCCTTTAAATAACAGAACAAATGCTACATTAAATGTCATGAGAACAATTAAATGATTCTTCAAGACAGGATTTAGGTTAAAGTTAAAACATGTAAAAGTTTCCCCCAGAGCTTTATTCAGGTCAATATGCCAAACATTGCCAAACTCAAACTTTGCAAGAAAAAAAGCAAAGAAGGGAGAGATGATGGATAGATGGAAGTCTATTTGTTCCAGACTACGCCTGACCTGTGCCTCGTTAAAACCATCGATTCTGAGGCCATTACCTCTTTTTCTTTGTGTCCTTTTCGTCGCTGGATGAGGAAGATGAAGAGTGAGAGCTTCGGGCTTTCACCGGCTTCCTGTAACAGAGGAAACAGCGTCATTAGGAAGCCAGAAGCTTCAACACATCTTCAGCAGGTCCCCGTCATCAACGTCCATCTTCTGCTCACCCTTTGCCCTGCTCCGCTTCAGAGTCAGAGCTGTCTGAAGAGGACGATGAAGAGGACGAGGAGGAGGATGACGATGATGATGAGGAGGAGGAGGAGGAAGAGGAGCTGGAGCTGCTGCTCCTCTTGGCTTTCTCCTTCCCGTTTACAGCCGTGTCTTTCCCGACGGCTTTTTCCGGCTGCTGGTGGGCGACCGGCGACGGCGGCTTCCTGCTCCGACCTGGAGCCGGCCGTCTGCTATCTGATTGGCTGAGGGCTGGGGACCTTGGGGGGATTTCATCAGACCGCCGCGAGTCTGGTGGCGGGCTTCTCCTGGCCGATGCCGCAGCAAGAGGGGAGTCCCTGGAAGGAGCCTGCGAGGAGGAGGAGCGACTCTTTGGCTTTCCGTTGTCCTCAGGCGGCCTCGGGTCCCGCGCCGCTGGAGCCTTCTCGTCCTTCCTCACTCGCGGCGGTGAGGGAGAGGATGAAGAGGAGGAGGAGCCGGAGCTGGATGAAGATGAGGACGAGGAGGATCTTTGGGGTGGGGAGACCACCTTTGCAGGCTGTCTCTCTTGTGGGACGTCCCTCTGCCGGCCCCTCTCAGGCTCCCTCAGCCTCTCTGCAGACGGGGAGCGACTGGTCCTCCCTCGCCGCTGAGGAGACGGTGAGCGGCGGAATCTGGAGGATAAGAATGTCGCTCAGAAGGTGGAACATTTTCAGGTTGGTTGTTTCAGGGTATTAATAAAATGACTAATCTATTAAATCACATTTAGAAACAGAAACTTTAAACCGTTCACAGAAAGACTGCTCTCCTCCAGGTGACTTTAAAATGACCATTCAGTCAAAATCTGTTTCCTCATTCAGACCAGATCCGGTAACATATATATTTTTATTATTTCATATTTTTATTGTCTTCCCCAAGGCTATGCTCAAAATAAATGTCTGGATGTCAGTTAATGTTGCTCTGCTCTCTAAATGAGAGATTATATTCTATTTATCTAGAAAAAAAACTTTAAATAATCCAGAAATTAATAACTTTAATTACCTATACCAGGGGTCAGCAACCTTTACAACCCGCAGAGCCATTTTTGCCCTCGGTCCAACTAAACAATTTTGTTTAGAGCCTCAATAGTTACACATCTCTTTGAAACAAGAGCTTGTTTTTATAGTATACTATAGAAAATTTGTTTACTTTTTTTTTAATTAAAGATAAACACTTTTTATTACTTAACCAACAGTATTTTTATGTTTAGGTTTAATGCATTTTCTCCAATTGCACATTTGATTTTTATAGAAAATGGCATCAAAATGATGAAAAAGCAAGTCGTTTGCAACCTATTGACAAAAAGATGCTTCATTTAGCTCTAGTAAAATGTTCTATACACCATTAGTTTATTTCTTTTTCTGGAAATGTTATGCATACATTGCATAACTAAATGCATTCTAAAGCTAGCAATTTTAAATTACCTTTACATTTAGAAACATTGACCAACTGTATTTTTGGTCTAAGTTTTTAAGAGCCAAAACTGAAAGTGTAAAGAGCCACAGGTTGCAGACCCCTGACCTATACCATGGCCTGAGCGAATACTCCATTCTGATTGGCTGCACGATGTCCGTTAAAAAGTGTTATAGGACACCTATAAAAAAGTCCTGGTCAAATAGCCTGATTGTTCTAGATTGGAAGTATTAATAATTGATTTAATATTTATTTATTTCGTAGGTGACCATGGTATTATTGGCTCCGCGTGGTCCGTAAATTTCTGATGATGGAACCTTTATCTCTTACATATTGGACACCGGGGAAGATTTTTATTCTTGGTCTCTTTGGTCTGAAGAATCTGATCTAACATAAAAAATAAAATTATAGAATGCATTTTAATCTTAGGGCCACAGATGAGGAGCCAGCTTCTGATTGGTTGACCAGCACCACGTGACCGTTCCTTTCCCAGAGGATGCCGAGTTCTGAGACTCTCACACAGGAGACAGATGCCCAGCTGGGTCGGATCAAGGACCAATGAGAATCAGAAAGCTGCACCTGACCCACAATGGGGACTCGGTTCTTCTGTTCTGCTGGGGTGGTTCTGGTGTTGAAGCTCACAGATCAGCTGTGGCTCTGAATGTTTAAATTTCTCCTTCTTTCCTGGAACTCAACCCTTCTTCAAACCCCTGATGGAGCAGTGAAGCTGTGTTTATATACACCTTTAATCATCTTATCATCACTCTTTTATTAACGAGCTTTTCTTCTGTTTTTATTAATGTTTTGTAGCATTAAATAGCCTAGCATCTTTCTTCTTTACAGCCATTGGTTTGCATCTATCTTAACTTAGCTGAATGATTAGTAAGTGAACTTCTGTCTGACTCTCCCTGAGGATGCAGGGGTTCTCTCCGGGTACTCCGGCTTCCTCCCACAGTCCAGAAACATGACTGTGAAGTTAACTGGGCCACTCTAAAACACCCTGTGTGTGCATGCATGGTTGCTTTTATGTCTGAGTGTTGCTCTGTGATAGACTGGCAATCTGTCCAGGGTGGACCCCGCCTCTGGCCCATTGACTACTGGTTATAGGTACAAACCCTGGAAGCTGGTGCCTATAACCAGGTATAGAGGACGGATGGAAGCTGAAAAGGTGTCTGTGACCAGGTTGACCTACAAACTCTGTTACACCAGCTCTGCCTGGAGGAAAATGGCAAAATTACAGCAATACAACCAAATAATAAAATACACAAGTAAACGTCTGACTTTGAAGTAATTGAGAATTGTTCTGACATGTAGCGAATGAAAATAATTTGAGTAAATGTTAAGTCTGATTTAATGTCAGACAATGAGGCGAAAACAAAATTGTAATTACGTCAAATTTCTGGCTGTTTTTTACGGCAACTTTAGTTACTTTACGTTTTGGGTTTTATAAACGATTTAAGCAAAACTCAGTGTCATGACGGGAGGAGACCAGCAGGTGTGGCCGTTAAATTCACCTAACCAGAAACCTGTTGCTGAAATGGTGTGCATCTGTGCAGCAATGTGAGACTTTGGGGGTAAAATTATGAACTTGTGTAATTGCATCCTTTAGTTTAGTTATACTATTGTCCCTGGAGAGAGCTTATTTTGTTTATTCAGGGAAAAGTATTTCTGAAATTTGGAGGTGTAGAATTGCTCTTTTGGTAAACATAATCACAGTAACTAAAATAATGGGTATGCAGTAACAAAATCAAGATAAATGATGTTTAACAGGAGTGTTTCACAAAGGAGAGTACCAAGATTAGATTTTAAAGTTAAGTTAGAAATATCTAAGCCAGTCGTTCTCAAATGTTTGAAAACTTTGAAGAAAAAAATAATTCAGCCCCCCCATCTAAACAAAATGGGTCAAAATGTAACTTATCGTTTTAGGATTTAATGCATTAAAGCTGTCACTCTGAAGATTACCCAGAATCCCTTTTAAAATTTGTATATGGGTTAATTTATGTCATAATGGTTTCTAATAACTAGAATGTTTCATCATTGCCACACTTGAACTGTATAATATTAACAACAATATAAACGGCTTTTAGCCCGAGTTATACCTGCAGTCAGTTTTTAATTAGCTATGAAACTCATATGAAAAAAATATAATCAAGTACTTGATATTAAGACAAACTTCAGTTACATTAGGTTTTGTACTTTTTTAGGAGTTTATTAATAGTATTCATCACACTACTGGCTGCAGGTAAAGACCAAACAGCAGGGGGTGCTGTTGTCACATTTACAAGGCCTGTAAAACAAAAAAGCTAAGGCTGCTCTTGCAGTACCTTCACAGCCCCGTGGGGGGCGTGCCCCACTATTTGAGAAGCCCTGATCTAATGCAAACGTGATGTTGTTTTAATGGTCTAATCTGTTTCATCAAAGTAAAGACGGCAGGTAAGATATTCACTTTTATACATTAAATTCATTTTTTTTATTACCGTATTTTTGGACCATATAAGGCGCAATAAATATGGATGGTAAAATGTGTGATTAGCTAGCTGAGCACCCAGAGCCGTTTCTTTTCAGTAGGCTCCCACCTGTCAGGGAGAACAGAGGGACTGTGATGCTGCGTCCTGCAGACCGCCTGCTTGGAGCAGCTCAGTGTATCAAGCTCAGTGTGACATATGAAACAGTTCGATGTAAACACTTCTTGCTGAGAAGTTTATACCATGACACGTTCCTGTATGCGCAGAGTACGCCTTGAGTATGTGCGGACCCCCGCAGAGTGAACTAGACCTGAGCATGTGAAGGTCTTTACATGAATGCACTTCTAGTTTAGACATTAAAGTCAGGCAGTCTTGTAGACAGCTCAGAGGTCCTCAGGTAGTGACAATGTACTGTAATGCTCTGAATATCCATTGAGCGGAGCGGCTTCGTTGCTAACCAAAGTAGTACTTACACATTTTAACAGATTTTTGAGCGCATTGTACCACACATATATATATATATATCATATATAAGGCGCACCACCAATTTTTTAGAAAATGTAAGGATTTTAAGTGCGCCCTATAGTCCGAAAAATATATTTAGTTTAAAGCTTGACAGCAAGTTCATAACTGTTCCTGAATTACCTGCTGGGCGGACTTGGCCGCCCGATGATTCTTGACGTGGACCTGCTGCGCCTCCTTGGACTTTTAGGTCTGGATATAGGCCTAGATCCGCTGCGGCCTCTCAGATTTCTCAACCTAGAACCGCTGCGCCGTCTTGGACTTCTGGGCCTAGAAATGCTGCGCCGTCTTGGACTTCTGGGCCTAGAAATGCTGCGCCGTCTTGGACTTCTGGGCCTAGAAATGCTGCGCCGTCTTGGACTTCTGGGCCTAGAAATGCTGCGCCGTCTTGGACTTCTGGGCCTAGAAACACTGCGTCTCCTAGGACTTCTGGGCCTAGAAACGCTGCGCCTCCTTGGACTTCTGGGCCTAGAAACGCTGCGTCTCCTTGGACTTCTGGGCCTAGAAACGCTGCGCCTCCTTGGACTTCTGGGCCTAGACCCATTGCGCCTCCTTGGACTTCTTGGCCTAGAACCACTGCGCCTCCTTGGACTTCTTGGCCTAGATCTGCTGCGCCTCCTTGGACTTCTGGACCTGCTCCGTCTGCCTACTCTCTCCCATTCTCGTCCCTTCACCCTGTCTCTGTCGCGGTCTAACCGGGATAGAGGCGGAGATGGTCTTCTGGACCGTGATGGGGGTTCTTGATACTGCCTTGGAGGTGTGCGAGCAGGTGCTGGGATTGTGGAGGTCCTCTGGGGTGGAGACTGTGAACTCCTTGCTGTGGGGCTGGACCTTGTGGTCCTCTTGATGGCATCCTTGTCCTTTGCCCTGTCCCCAGCTCTGGTCTCAGGAGAGTACCTTCTGCCTCTGCTGTTTTCTGGTCTGCTGGGTGGTGAAGGAGATGGGCTGCGGCTTTCTACATGCGTGGGACTATAACGCTCTTGTCCTTTTGCTTGAGGTGGGAGATCTTCTACAGGATCTTCGCGAGGCGGTCTTTCACGCTCAGTTTTGTTCACGGCAGGCTCCCGGTCTCTGTGGGGGCGTCCGGTTCCATCGCCCTCAGAGGCAGAGCTTTCTTTCTTCCCGTTGGCCAGAAACCTCTCAACCGCAGCTCCAATTGCCGATGGATAATTTTTCCTGGGAATGCTTCTTTCCTGTTCTGGTGATGCCGCTTTATTGGCGTTACCCTCATCTTCAGAGGAAGATGATGAAGAGGAGGACGAAGATGACGAGGAGGAGGATGAGCTGTCGCTGTCACTATCACTGCTGCTGCTACTACTACTGCTGCTGCTGCTTTCTCGTTGTTTCTCGGGTTGTTTTACTTTGTCCTCTACCCTTTTCTCTTTCACCGGGCTCCTCAGCTTCTCCTGCCGTTCGCTCCGTGATGTCTCCGAAGGTCTTGGCCCATCTCTTCTACCCTCTGAAGATGACTGGACCTGGGCCTCTATTCTCCGTTTCTCCCCACCTTCTTCCTTTTGTTTACTCAAATGCCTGTCTGTCGACCTTTCCTTGTTCGTTTCTTGCCTCCTCTCCCTCGGCCTCTCAAGCTGGCCTCCATTGGACGGGCCGGAGGGGGGCAACGGGGAGTCACGGGCCAGATGCCCACCTCTTATCCTGTCACCCTTCTGCTGGTGAGGAGAGGGCAGTCTATCCGGCCGCTCAACATCATCTTTCTTGGTGTCTTTTTCATTTCGTGCCCGTGAGTTTGACAGAATGTCCTTCTCAGGTATGCGGTCTTTATCTCCACTCCTTCCTCTCCTTGCCCTTTCCTTTTCAGGAGGAGGAGGGGAGGGAGACGAAGAGTCGTGTCTTGTCGTTCTGTGCTGTTTGTTCCCGTCTTTTTCCCGATCTGGGACTCTGCTCCTTTCCTGTTCTTGTTGAGGAGGAGGAGAAGGAGACGAGGAAGAGTCCTGTCTGATCCTCTGAGGTATGCTTGCCTTTCCTTTGTTTCTGACTTCTCTAATCTCTTCATCGCTTCTGGATTGGTCTCTTTTATCCATTTCCACACTCTCAGAACGCCTCATCTTCTCCATCTCTATACTTCTCCTTTTCTCCATCTCTATACTTCTGGAACGCCTCCTTCTCTTCTCCATCTCTATGCTCCTGGAACGCCTCCTTCTCTTCTCCATCTCTATGCTCCTGGAACGCCTCCTCTTCTCCATCTCTATGCTCCTGGAACGCCTCCTCTTCTCCATCTCTATGCTCCTGGAACGCCTCCTCTTCTCCATCTCCACATTCCTGGAGTGCTGTCTTGTGTCCACATCCGTGTTCCTGGTCTGCCCCTTTTCTCTCTCTCTTTGTTTGCTTCTAGATCTTCTTCCTCTCCCTCTATCAAGGTTTTTGTCCTTTTCTGGAGAAGGAGAGGACGAGGAGTCATGTCTCCTCTTGGTCTTTTCCATCTCCCTGCGTTGCTCCTTTTCCATCTCAGGATTGGGTCTCCTCTGCATGACAAGGCAAAATTATGTATCAAACCATCTTCTAGACATGTTTACCTCACAGGCTTTAAATGAGAGTAAATCACTCCAGGCACGTTTCCACATCAGAACCTTTCCCAGAAGTCAGGAGAGTTTACAAGAGCTGAAATTAACCCACATCTGTCCCTGCTGTATGTAACGAGACACAAGCAGATAACCTAGAAAACTACCGTAGTGGGGAGGCAATACCACTGATATTACCCTGAACCTTGGAGGTGGAGTTTTTGGGGGTGGAATCGCTAAGCGTTTCTACTTTGAAGAATACACTGAATCTCATTTTCAATCATTCCAATTTAAATTCCTCCCAAGTTCCTCCATTTAGTTTTACTGTCAGATTTAAAAATAAAGATTTCTGCTAGAAATCAGTTCTAGATAGTACATCTACTCTACACAGTAGCTATTATTAAACCTTTTACTTAAGAAACCATCTCTTGATCAAGATGACTTAATAAATTACAGACCTATATATAATCTTTTCCTATCTAAAACTCTTGAGAAAATAGTTGCTAATCGACTATGTGAACATTTACAAAGTAATGACCTATTTGAAGAGTTTCAGTCAGGCTTCAGAGCTCATCATAGCACTGAAACAGCTCTGGTGAAGGTCACTAATGATATTCTCATGGCCTCAGATAATGGACTTGTGTCTGTACTTGTCCTGTTAGATCTCAGTGCTGCATTTGACACAGTTGATCACAATATTCTCCTACAAAGACTTGAGCATACTGTAGGGATTAAGGGGAAAACATTAGGCTGGTTTAAATCTTATCTGTCGGACAGATTCCAGTTTGTTCATGTTAATAATAAATCTTCTTCAAACTCTAGGGTCACTTGTGGAGTACCACAGGGTTCAGTCCTTGGACCAATTCTCTTTACTATATATATGCTTCCGATTGGCAAAATTATCAGACAGCATGGGATTAATTTCCACTGTTATGCTGATGACACTCGGCTTTATTTATCCATAAATCCTGATGAATCCAAAATATTACTTCGACTGCAGTCATGTCTTGATGACATCAAAAGCTGGATGACTTTAAATTTCTCGCTTTTAAATTCTGACAAGACAGAAGTTGTAATCTTTGGACAAGAGTCCTCAAAAAAAGAAACTTGTTAAATCACTTAATCTGGATGGCATTAAATTGGCCTCTGGTAATAAAGTAAAAAATCTTGGTGTTATCTTTGACCAAGACATGTCATTTAAATCCCATATTAAACAGGTTTCCAGAGTTTCATTTTTTCACCTCAGGAATATCACCAAAATTAGGAACATTCTGTCCAGGAGCGATGCTGAAAAACTAGTCCATGCATTTGTTACTTCAAGGCTGGACTATTGTAATTCTTTACTATCAGGAAGTCCACAAAATGTAGTTCAAAGTGTTCAGCTGATCCAAAATGCTGCAGCAAGAGTTCTGATGAAAATCAACAAGAGGGATCATATTTCTCCAATTTTAGCTTCCCTTCATTGGCTTCCTGTTAAATCAAGAATAGAATTTAAAATTCTTCTTCTAATGTATAAAGCCCTTAATAATCAAGCTCCATCATATATCAGAGCTCTGATTACCCCGTATGTTCCTAACAGAGCACTTCGCTCTCAGACTGCAGGTCTGCTGGTGGTTCCTAGAGTCTCTAAAAGTAGAATGGGAGGCAGATCCTTTAGCTATCAGGCTCCTCTCCTGTGGAACCAACTCCCAGTTTTGGTCCGTGAGGCAGACACCCCGTCTACTTTTAAGACTAGGCTTAAAACTTTCCTTTGTGACAAAGCTTCTAGTTAGAGTGGCTTAGGTTACCCTGAGCTACCTCTATAGTTATTATTATTTAGATGAAAATAGAATTTTGGAAGTGTTTCAGTCTGGTTTTAACACAGCACTGAATCTGCTCTTTAAAGAGTTTTTAATGCCATATTTTTGGCAATGGATTCTGGAAACTGATCTACTGGTGCTTTTGGATTTGACAGTTGCCATGATATCCTTATCTCGATAGGAGCAGTGGGTGCGCATCACTGGCTCTTCTCAGCAGTGGTTTTGGTCCTACCTCACCAATAGGAACTTCTGTGTAATGTTGGAGGATCTTACCTCTGCTTCAGCTCCCCCCCTGGGGGATTCCCCAGGGGTCTATTCTTGGTTCTCTCCTGTTCACTCTCTATTTACTGCCACGTGGTGCTATTTTTAGGAGTTTGCCAACTTGCCATCAAACTTCTGGCCAGAGAGAAAACACGTCGTCTGTAGCCAACATTTCGAAGAAGAATGTCTTCAAGATGACATGAGAGCGAGGATTTTCGGTAGGTTTTTCTTTTTTTATAATGTAGAATTTGCCGGAACATTTGTTTACCGACCAGAGCGGCGGAGTGATACGACACACTTAGAAAGCATGCTCACTGTTGTGAAGCCCACTTATTTTATGCAACTTTGGTCTTCTTTTTTCTAAAGTCACTTGTAAATTTCATGAGTTGTGGGGTTGCAGTTTTTTTTGGGCTTGTTTCTGAAAGTGAAGTTGATTGTTTGGGGTCTAAACTAAGTGACGCTGAAATATCCCTCCGCCTCATAACGCGCTGCAGCTCCTCCTCACAGCAGCAGAGTAAACTCAGAAGGAGCCACTCTGACCGTATTTTCTGCAGTTCACGGTTACAATAACTGATGATAACTGCTGAAAGTAGATTAGGCGGTGCAGATCACCATTTTGAGCAGAGATTGGTTCTAGAGATGAGTTTTATACTCATAACATTGCAGAACCCAACCTATAAACCGTAATTTAATGTTTATTTGTTGTCTTTTTATGTCTGTAATACTAAATGTAAAATTAGTATTACTTTCAATTTAAATGCTTAATACCATGTCTATCTTTGTTTAAGGGGTTCAAAAAATTTGCCAAAATTGGAATCGATAAGAGAATCGATAAGGAATCGAATCGTTTCACAGAATCGATAAGGGAATCGGAATCGTGAAAATCTTATCAATTCCCAGCCCTAGTGCTATATGAATAACATTAAATTGAAAAAAAAGGAAAAGGTTTCAGGGGCATAAATACTTTATCACATCCACAAACTTCAATGTATTTTACTTCAATCAGCTTTAGTTTTTGTGGGTTCTTAGTGCATAATTAATCGATTGATGTCCAACTCAATTTAAAGCTATTCTCTTGAATAATAATAATAATAATAATATTCTGATTAATAAAAACAGTTATATGTCTTGTTTTAAATAGTCCTCGTTTACAAACATCTTTATCAACAGGATATTTCTGTTGTTTGTGGTTAATGCATAGAAAAGTCTAAATTAAATTGCAATTCTGGTTGAAATAAATCGCAATTTTGATTTTTGGCTAAATCGTACAGCCCTATAGTTTGGTATGACTTTAGTTTCAGAGACACAAACATGAGTGAACGCAGAAGCCTGCTTCCATTAAATACATTAAACTCTTTACAGTTAAGCCTTTGTACAGATTTCCCCCCTAAAATATTTGGCAACCCTGGTCCTCCAGCCTTAGGCAGAGGAGGAGCAACTGTGTCAGCGTCAGCAGACGTGAATTATCAGAACAACACCGCAGTCAAAACGGACAACAGCTCAGCGGGGATTGAGGGTTCAAGGTAATTTAACTTCGGGAGGGGGGGGAGCATATTGGAAACATGCCCGCTGAAAAGTGAAAGGTATTGTTGCAACATGTAGTCGGGCTCACCCCTTCGCCTACTCGACGTTGTGGACTGTGCTCCTCAGAACCACGGCGCCTCCTGTCTGGCGACTTCTCCTTTCTCCCTTCAGGTTTCTTGGCCGTTTGTTCCTTTAGACGTGATCGTGATGGAGGTGGGGACTGGCTGCTGTTAGGAACAAGCAATGTATGCACACATTTAACAAAACTGTTAACTATCGCCTTTAACTTTAGTAGTTTAGAGTACGAACAAAACAAATTAATTCTTTCCAGAGATCAGGCAATCACATAATCTTTCAAAGTGTTCCTGAATATTAGTTGTGCTTCCCAATAAATTTGAATATCAACTAAAAGTTTAATTTAATTACTATAAAACTCTTTTTATAGATTTATTAAACGCAGTGACATACAATATTTAAGCCTTTATCTTTGCTAATGATGATTATTGGTTAGAGCTATAAATAATTGTATATGTCCTATTTAATATTGTAAACTTTCTAAGGATTGTCGATCATTAGCTTCAAGTCAGAAATTTTAAAGTGAACATTAGAAATCTATCACTGAATATAATGAATCTAATCGAGTTTCACTGTTTTAACCGAATGATTGAAATGAATTAACTTCTCAAAGATATTCTAAGTTACTGTGATAGCAGCTGTTACTCTCAAGGCCTTAAGGTCTTTTAGAAATAATGCTTTCTTCTAGTCTTCATTTCCACATGAATCAGTTCTCTAAGTGGCTGTAAAGATGCGTGTCAGCTAAAACCCGAGAGCCTTCGGCATCGTAGAAGAGAAATGGTCACAGTTCTGAGATCTGCTCATGCATGAAGGTAGCGGCGATTAACCGCCTACACTACAGACCTGCTGCCTGAGCTCGAGGAGACGCTCCTGCGTCGACCCGACTTTGCTTTTGGAGGACTAGAGCTTTCACTCCTTTTTCTTTTCTTCTTTGAGAGCTTCTCCTTCTCATCCGAGGAACTAGAACACCAAAGTTGGAAAATGAAGCGTTAGTTTACATATGAACTCAGTGCGCGTGTGTAAAACAAAGGTTTGGCAGCTCAAGAAGGCGTACCTGTCATCTTCGTCTTGCGACGCCTCCCTGAAACACACAGAGTCACGTTAAGCAACACGATAATTGAAAGTAGAGCAGGAGAAGCGTTGAAGTTAAATGGGGGAATCTGGAGGAGGAGTACCGTTTCTTTTTCTTCTTCTTGGATTTCTTCTTGTCTTTGCGGGGAGACGGGGACGAACTCCCCGAGCTGCTTTAAAACCAAACCCAAAATGTCAGATGGCCGCCTCATATTTATGCCATTGTTAATAAATCAGCATCATTTGCTCACCTGTCTCTGTTCTTGTTTTTCTTTTTCTTCTTGCGACCGCGCTTCTTTGGAGGAGAATCAGAGTCATCTGAATCTTCCACCAAGCTGCCAAACAGAGACATTATAAATGTTTGGATACTAACTGACTCCTTTAGCTGTGAAAATCCTTAATAGAGGGCAGGGATGGGTATTGTTAAGGATTTATCGATACTACCCTTAATGATCCGGTGTTTTATTGGTGCCATTATCGATACTTATTTTTTAATAAAAGATACGGGTAAAAATAAAGAAATCATGATCACTGATCACTTTATTTTTGAAACATTTGGAACAAAAGCAAACAAAATAAAAGTACCAAAAAAAATGTTTTTTTTATAGAAACAGAGCAATAAAAACATTATATAAATAACTATGTATAAACAAAAGGATAAAACACTATCTTGAATAAAAAGTATGTTGGAATATCAACACTGACAAGACAGAAAATTATTTAAAAACACTAAATATGCTCAAAACAAACAAAAAAAGAACTCTATAAAATAGTTTCAAGTATTAAATAATATTTTACCTGAATCCAAACTACATTTATTCATGTTTTTATATTATCAATTTTAACCAATATTGTCCTTGATATATATATATATATATATATATATATATATATATATATATATATATATATATATATATATATATATATATATATATATATATATATAGATAGCAGAGGCACCCACAGAATAAATGACAGAGGCTGCATGGAAATCAGTTGAAGACCTATTTACTGTATGTGCAACAGTTTCAGAAAAAGAAATCACCATTACCCACTAAAGATTATGTTTATAATATATTTACATCCTGCTTTGTAATCTAGTGGAAGCTTTGCTCATGTGCTACTCATTTTCAGTGGGGAAACAGATGAGTCTGTCTCTCTGCAGCAGCACGGTGAGGCTGACCGACCGACCGACCGTCAGAGCTCCCAGCTGATGGTTTGCTGAAGAGACGGTAAAGTCAGAGCGATCGCTGCTTTTACTAGGTGCCAAAGTATCAAACGACAGAAAAAAATAGCTTTTGGATAAAATAGTTGCTAAAGCGGTCTGAAAAGTTGCTAAATAGTTGGCAACCTTATGAAAGTAAGCGAGGCGAACATGTGAGAGCAGAACGTAAACTCCTCCCATCAGCCCCCCTGGCGCCTGTGTGTCTTAAGGTGGAGAAGATCAGCAACATTGTTTGGGTTGGAGTCTCTCCGAAAAATTGAACACGACCTTAAAAATACTGTTTTTAAGGACCGATCAGGCTGGAGCTTGTCTGTCCGTGAGGACCGTCCCACGTGGCCCCGGGGCCGTTTTGATCCCTGGTTTTGGTACCCACCCCTAGCTGAGGGTAAATTCAAGCGTTGGGAGCGTTTCTGCGTGTCCTGCTTACGTGTATTTCTGCTGCTGCTGCAGCCTCTCCCGCTCCAGACGTTCCTGCTCCCTCTTCTCTTTCTCCTTCTCCTTGCGGTCGGCGTGGAAGGACGACCCGTCCACGTAGTCGCTGGAGATGCCGAAAGCGGCGCGAAGACGGTCGTTCTTCTGCTGGTTGGCTGCAGCCAGGGCGTGTGTTTCTGTCACGCTGAAAGACACAAAACCCACGATAAGGTTACAGGACGAACACACGAGATCCTGCATCTCTCTACAGGAAACAAGTACCGACCAATTTCCAACTGTTTCACATTAAAAGCTGTAAATAATATATTCTTTATTATGACCCATCGATCTGTTAGGTGGGACATTAATAACCTGAAATAATCGGGTTCCTCTTCAGCTTTCCAGGAGAAGCATGAAGTTGTCGTTGACCGGTATGTGGAGGGAATCATAAACATATTCCATGAAACCATGACTAGTGCACTAGTTCCAGGAGAAGAGAACCCACCCAAAGCGTGACGCTGCCACCCCCACGCCTCACTGTAGGCATGAGAGTCACCTTTTCAGCAAAGCAGTGTTGTTTATACAGCAAACTTCCCTTCTAGAGTTACAGCCAAAACGATAAACCTTCATTTCATCTAACCAGAAAACGTTATTCTGCTAAGTTTAGCTGGATTTGGATGTTTTTCTTTGTCTGCTCCTTTAAAGTTGCTGTAGGTCTCAACCTCCCTGACCAGTTTTCATCTTCTTGTCCTGCATCAGTTTTGGGGCACGTCCCATTTTCTAAAAAGGCAACGTGGCGCCATATTTTGTCCGCTTGATGATCACAGAATGACTTTTGGCAACGAGAGTCTTCATGTTTTCAAAGATTTCCTCAGACAATAACTTAAGCTGTGAGGTAAGACTAAGAACATGTCAGGAAATCTGAAGAGAACAACCGGACCTTATTTGGAGGTAATCAGAGATACTTTATATGATGGCAGCTGCGTATAAATGTGGTATTCATTAGTAAACACGGCTGTTCTAAGAGGGTGTGAACTTATGCAACCACATTATTTTAGTTTTTCTCCCTCCAGGAGATTTCAGCTTGTTTTCAGTAGAGTTGTAAAGGTTATAAGCAACATTAAATTGGAAAATAAATTCTGAATTCATTTATCCGGATAAAGGAATACATCATGAAAACCTGGCATTTTCTCTATCAAGAAACTAAAGCGTCCCTGCAGAGATTGACTCAATGGAGTCACATAAGGTGTGGTTAAAAATATTTAAATTAGGATTTACCAAGCGCAGACTTCAACACAAATGACCAAAAAGCAGCCGTCAGTGAACACAACCACCCTTGCTCCTACAGACTCCATGTTCGCTGCAAAAAGGGAATTAAAAGTAAGTTAGTTACATTTTCTTGAAATTAGTGCATTAGTCCTAGATTTGAGCAGGTTAATAATCTTATCTGCAACTGGAATGAGTATTTTCACCCATAAAATAAGATAATTAGATATACTGCACTTGAAATAAGATGAGGGACAGAAGTTGTTCCTATTTTAAGTGGAAAAATCTTATTCCATTGACAGAATATCTCAAATCAAGGACAAATACACTAATTTCAAGAAAGGTTTACGCACTTTTAGTTCCCTTTGAGGACGTTCAAAACCTGACGATCCAACCTCGTTTTCATGGCTTCAAAAACCTACAGAGATGGATTCATCCCACATCTATTTGAGGGACGGCACATAATTTAAGTTTCAGTGTCGCGCTTACGTTGGTTTCTGAGCTGCAGCGGGAGCCGGCTCCTCCTTCTCCAGCAGCATCATGCGGAAACTGTTCACCTTCTCCTCGATCTCCTCGGCAGAATATCTGAGCACGACAGGGCGCAGAAGTCAGCGCGTTAAAAGTCTAAAACAAGTGTTCACAAAGCAACAAAAATCTAAAACAAACTCATCCTTTTTTTTTAAACATCCGATTAGAACAACATAGAGAAAAGCAGAGGTGGTCATTAAAAACTGTCTAACTTCTTTTACCCTTGCTCCTCCATCATGTCCTGCAGTTCGGCACATTTGACCTCCAGCTGCCTCTTGCGCTGGTGCTCCAGGATGTCGGCGTTGGGCTGCCGGTTGAGCTGACTCTCCAGTCGCTCGCGGTCCTTCTCGTCCCGCTCGCCGCCGCGCTCATCTCGCGGCCTCTTGACCCGCAGGCTCGACAGGTTGCGCTGCACGTAGCCATTGGTGCCGCTGCCCCGAGGAGTCGTCAGGCCAATACCATTGTACATGGCTCTGGAGGGTAAACGTTTGAACAAAGGGTTACTTCTTTTTAAATCTACTCGATCCTTTAGGTAATTAAATGTTGTTACATGACGCTAATGGAGTTTATATCAGCAGGAAGCCTGGTGGTTTTATTTTAGTTAATTTAGGAGATTAGAATTTGTCACAGTTCATCATAATCAACTGGTCCAAAAAGGCATTATATGTCAACCGTATTAGTCTACATTTTAGTTTTTATCTTAACATATGAAATACCTTTCACTTATTTTATGGCACTCTAATAACGTATCAACTATTTTTAACCATCTGAACAGACATGTTACCAACAGACATTGTCTTTCTTCTCCTCAAACAGGTTTCTGTTGCTTTGGTTTTATACACATGGTCATTATTTTGCATATTCAAGGTCATTCTAACTAGGAGAAAGGCAGGAGACTCATCAAGAATAATTTGTTGAATGTCGCATTAAAATCTCTAAAACATTTTTGATATAAAGCAATTTTTACAAGCTGGAGTCTCAGCTTTTCACTGGCTTGAATGTGAACTTAAAGAGATAAAACACTCAAGTACTCTAGCGTTTTAAATGCTGCAGCGGTTTTAAGTTTTAATCTGCATCCAGTTAATTCCAAATTGATTTATTCCACTGTCAATTTTTGATTGAATGTAACTTTTAAAAAAATGTACCAACATATTTAGTCTCATTGGCGTCTTTTGGAGCGGAGCCTTGACCTGTATCTGATGCAGCAGCTAAAGATTAGGGTGATGGCAAGGAGGTATTCCACCTTCAAAGACTTGTCACAAAAGATGAAATGTCAAAAATACTACTAGACATACAAAAAGCGTTTCGGCAATTATAAGAAGCCTTTGATTGTTTTAATAGAAATAAAGGCTTTTCCATTGATTATTGAGAAGGGTAATTATGATTTGTAATAAATGTAAATAAAAGCAGGTTTTAAAAAACATATCCCTTATAGATAGTCTTACCATTTAGGAGATGCCAGTTTTATTCTTAATCAGCAGCAAGTTTGTTGAATAATATATATGAAACCTATTTAAATCAGCCAGGAGTATGAATAATTCTGTGCAAAACTGTAAATCCTCTTAGTGTAATTATTTGTATTATTGCCCGTTCAGCTTATATATATTTTTTTACTCCTGAAAATGTTGCTAACAACCCTATCATCACAGTCAGAAATAGAATTTTATACACAGTCTCTGCACCAATTTGTATCTGATTTTTTTTTTTGTCTTACCATACATAAATACTCCCCAGTTTAATCAAACAATCCATTCAAATCAGACTATTTAAATCCCATTTATTTCCACTGAGTGGATTAAAAAATAAATAAAATAAAAATACCAAAATTCCCTTAAGAGCTAAATTTAGTTTCTTCTGCAAACAACACCCCCACCACAAAATAAATCAGACATTTTGTGTATGAGAAATGTGCTGTTAGCTCAGAGCCTTTTGATACATGGCACACAATGTCTAAAAATCAAAATTATACCAATCCACTCTTCAGTGTAAAGACCTCATCTGCTAAAAGTTCCCAACTAATAAAAGAGTCTGAACCGACATCTCCACCAACCCAGACAAGGATTGCGGGAGACATTTTGTTGACAGCTTTCTTTGTCCGCTGTGGGCCTACACACATCGAGACGCTGACAACGTTTCGATCTTTCCGGCCTTTATTAGAATAGATACTTTCGTCGTAAAATGTAGATTTAGATCAGAAAAACTGTGATATTTGAGACGCTTTAACACGTGCGTCAAATCAGGCCCGACGAAGCTGGTTTCCATGAGTAACATTGAAAAAATGTATCTCAGTCTAAACAAAATTGACATTAACTCATTAAATGTCACCCTTAAAGAACTATTCTCTAAAATAGTCAACAAACTCCTAAGTTTAGGGTATATTTTGGTCTGATACCGAAAAGGCCTTGACACATTTGAGCAATACTGTTATTACCACCTAAGCTAGCTAGCTAGGTAGCTAACGTAACCGTTACGTACCAGCGTTCTTTCTTCAGGAGAAACAAAAATGGCGGTTAGATAAGCAGCCTGGTATTGGTTAACTTCCCGTTGAGCCACACACTACAACGACTCTCAACAACAATCGTTTCTTTGGAAGTGGAAAGATAAAAGAAAACGCTGCTAGCTTCAGCTAACAGCTCCGCTTCGCAACTACAGGATGAAACCCAGTTACGTCACACGTAAATCCTCACGTTTAAACTGCGGCGTTCAGGTGCCGGAGGAATTTAGAGCTTCTTTAGTTTGTAGTTCGAAAAACCAACGAGTATGGCGCAATACTTGAACCCTTGAAAAACACGCTTTATGAATAGGCTGTCAGAAGCATAGACATAATATATATGTCTATGGTCAGAAGTGTCCATGTGTTCAATTTCTTTTTAGTAGCTGCCTTTTTCCTCTGAGGATTTACAAGCGTTTGCAGCTCCAGAATTACACATAACTGTATAAAATTATAAGAAAATAAGAAAAGAAAAAATCATTCACAAATCAGAAAGTTTAAGAGTCGACATCATTTACTACACTTGATCTTAGCCAAAAGGCCGAGAAGCAATAAGAGTTGACATAATTTAAATATTAGTTACACATTTAATTCATGAATTATATATATATATATATATATATATATATATATATATATATATATATATATATATATATATATATATATATAAAATGCCTTCTTTGAGAGCAAAGTGGAACTGTAGTCAGACTCCTTGTTTGTGTTGAACAACCTTGCAGATTAAAGATGATTCTGATTGGGATGTACTAATTAGTACGTATAGATTATCAATATCTACTAAATTATATACATACTTACACACTCACACACAGATACACACTAAATCCTCACAGCTAATTTTGTATGTTTTAAATATTTAATAAGTGCTTTAATTATTTTATCTGATTGATGCTTCCCTAATAAATCAGCCATATTTACTGAACTCCCCATTACCCTTTCCAGTTCTTTCCTCTCTTTTATATATTTTCTACAATAAATCAACACATGTTCTACTCCTTCGGTTTCCCCACAATAAGAACAATTACCTGATGGACGTTTCCCTATTATTTTTAAACCTGTATTTAAACTAGTATGCCCAATCCTCAACCTGTTACTCCATATTTCTTCTCTCCTATTCATTATACTATTATGTCTTATGATAATCTCCTTCTGTATTTTATATAAATGCCTTCCTCTTTCTTCTAAATTCCATCTCTCCTGCCATATATTATTTATTTTATCTTTCAGCTTTCAGATTTTCCACTTTTAAAACTAATCAGGCAAGACATTGAATCTGAACAAATAACTGCATTTCTAGGCTTCACCTCCAGCACCCATTGCAATGGCAAAATAATTGCCAACATCTCTGCTGAAAAGAACTGATAAATTATCTGCTGTTCTTCTTTTTATAGAAATATTTTCTTTCGGAATATAAACTGCTACTCCTGTTTTACCATTTTCCTCTTTTGATGTATATGTATATATTTGTGTCATATTTTTATAACTTATTTCTAAATACTGCTGAATAATTTGATACAAACCTCCACAGGACTGTTCTATTTTTTTGGTTTCTAAATTTACTTTTGGCATTTCAAATAACCATGGAGCAATTTTAGATTTAATTACATTTTTACAGCATGCTATATTATTTATTCCAGAATGCTCTGCATAAATATTTCCTTCCCATCCAAAACTCCTTATGGCCATATTCCCAACATTCTCTAAATACCTGTTAAGTAGGGTGATTTTCCTCATGGCCTTGTAAATTTAACCAATAATTTATTGACAGTTTCATCCGCCTTAAGTCCAGTGGCATTTCTCCCGTAATCACCCGAAGAGCAGGAAGGAGAGGTTCTAAAAGCACCACAACATATCCTAAGCGCTTTAGCTTGGATTCTATCTAAATCTAATAACAAAGAATTTGCTGCTGACTTACAATACATCCATAGTCCAACACAGATCGAGCTAAAACTTATTATATTCCTTTCAAAGATGTGCTTGTCGCCCCCCATTCCCTGACAAACATTTCAAAATATTAATACCTTTTTTTTTACATTTATCAATAATCTTCTGTATATGTATCTTAAATGAAAGTTTTACATCAAACCATACGCCGAGGTACCTTACGATATTTATAACTGAGCTCGGTTCTTGGATCGACATTATATACGTATATTGTATTTCTTTTGCTCATGAAACACCATTTCCCGACATGCAACAGGAGGAGGGTGTGACGCGCTCGCATAAAAAATTTCCTGCGTCACTCCGACCGTTACAGACACAGCAGTAGCAGCGGCAGGTGGAGGGTGTTGTAATCCTTCGTCTTGCGGGTCGTTTCTCTGGAACATATCCAAGTAAAGTTTGCTCCCCAAAGCAGAACCCTTCACTGCAGCGACGATGGCGGAAAGCGACAACAAAAGCGCAAATGTTTTAGTAAGTATGATGGGCTTTTTTCTCTTATTTTTTGTTTAAGCGGCTGCTTCTGGTCTGGGAACGTTAGCATTAGCCGCCGCTACTGCTAATCTATCGGCGGCTCCCGCTGCCGAGGCTGGTCGCGGGTTTGTGCAACTGGCTTGAATTATGACACAGTTGATTTTTTTTTCAGAGACGCTTAGATAAACATGAGGCTCGGCTTCGTTATCACAAAGCCAAGAGCCGCGGCGGTGCTGCTGGGTTTTTGACCGCAGCTAATGTTGAGCAAGCTCGGTGGGTTCGGCGCGGACATCCTGTGGGAAACCTCCGACTCTGAGATCTTTAGCTCAGTTTGAACGTTTTAAGTCGAGTTGGTTCGGTTTCTCAATGTTTAATTGTGCTTTGCTGCTTCTCGTGGTCTCTGCGACGTCATGTGAGAGTTGGTTTTTATCGCCGCTTAGCTCCTAAAGGCCCTCACAACCGAGAAGACAACTTTGGATTAAAAACAGCTCTACAAACCATTTTGTTGTTTCTTTTTAGATGAAAATGGCTACCGATGTAACCTGTTTTTCAAAGATCACACCTGGATTTCCAATATAATGTCCAGGAGTTTGTCTGGTGTTACTGAGGATGCTCTGTGGGGCAAAAAGGAGCACATCTGTTTTAATGTAATTTTATTCTAAGAAAATCACTAATGCTTACAGTCAGACCTAATGAAACAGGCCTGGGTGCCATCAGCTTACCATTAATGAGACCATTGGCCAGGTTTATGTAATAGTTGTCACAAGGGTGGTATTGTGCAGAGAGAGAAGGAAGGGTCTAAGCAGGAGCCTGTATTGCCAGTGATTCCTCTAAACTTTGGATTTGATAAGGAGTAGATGAATATGTCTATTCTTCTAAGTGGTTGCTGGCCACGTGTCAAAAGGCACGGTCAGAATCCAACAGAACTTAAGTAGAAATTTCTTTACAAGCTAAACAGGGGAGAAGTGACCTTGAGTAACGCTGGTTCTGCGCTGCGTCCGACGGAAAGCAGAATTTTTGCCAAAAGTGGTCGTGTTCGAACTGCTGAATGCAGTTGATGAAAAGAAAATATGTGTGTGGGGGGACGAGTTAAGTCTGGCATCCCACCGAGGTAAGGACACGCTGGGGGGGAAACCATCCAGGAAGCGGAACGACACACCAGCGCGCTCCCCGCCCAGCGTCCACCGTTACGCTGAAAATAAAAGTCCTGGTGAAGTCCCTGTATGCTGAAACATGACTAATACTGATACCTTTCCAAAAAAGTTAAAAAATAAAACAACTGTACTTTTTTCTGAAGTTTGAAGACGTTTCGCTTCCCATCCAGAAAGCTTTCTCAATTTTTTAATTTAGAAAGCTTTGGTCCACAGCTGGACCATTTCTGCGTTTGAAGCGTCTTATTCGGGCCGAGCAGAAAAAAGGTCCAAAGGCTCCAAAGTCTCTTCAGATGAGAGCAAACTGAGCTTTTTGTTTGGAAACTATCAAAGCGTGTGGGTGAGGAGTCACAGAATCTGGACCGCTCTACGTTCAGAGTGAAGTTTCTACAGCTGGAGGTGCCATGTCATCTGCCGGTTCTGGTCCACCGGGTTTTATCAGGTCCAAGGTCAGCGCAGCAGTCCACCAGAACCTGGTAGAGCACTTAAAGGTTTCTGTTAAACAAGCTGGGCTTCCAGAACACCTCAGCAGAACCACAGGTTGTTCTCCTCCATGCCGCGCCGCATTCATGCAGTAATTCAGTCTAAAGGACCGCATATGCTCATTAAACGGCTTATAAACATACTTTCCACACTTTGGGAATTAAAATCCTTTAATTGTACTCATGTCATAAATAAATTTCCTTGGGAATTTTTTTTTTTTTTTTATAAATCGGCAAGTCAGACATTAAATGATTAAATGAGAAGACTGTTCTTAATGTGTGGGTGTGAAAACTTTAGTAATATGTGTTTTAACGCTTGTTTCCAGGCTCAGGAAACGGCCCAGTTAGAGGAGCAGCTGCAGGGCTGGAGGGAGGTGATCCTAGCCGGGGACCGGGTCGTGCGCTGGGAGAAGATCTGGTTCCCTGGAGCCCTGATCGGCGCCACCACTCTGGTCTTCCTGTGAGTCCGGCTTCCGTTCACCGCGCTCTCATGATGGTGACTCTGTCACATTTTCTAACCTGGGACACGTCGCTGTCCGTCTGACTGAAAGCCCGCGCAGGGTTCTGGTGTCCTGAACTCGGTTCTACGGGTAGAGACGTTCAGATCCGTCAGAATAGCTTAAATTCCTCATGTTACCAGCTGAAGGATCCCTGGAGTTGGTTCTGTTGTTTTTGCTTCCTGTTTACGTTTCACTAACTGCTCAGGAAAGTGGTCCACCTCGGCGTGGAACCAGAACCGCCGTAGATCGGTTCTGAAGCAACGCCGAAACCTGCAGACAGAACAGCTTTTTTTGTCCCGTTTGCATTCTTTCTGCACAAAGCATTTTCTTTTCTTCATTGCTTCCCTGCTGGTCTGTTTCTCTGCAGAAAGTTGCCGACTAATCCTGACTTGGCTGGTTTTTTTCAGTCTTGTGGTTTTGTTTAGTTACTCTGAAGAAGCTGAAGGAAACGTGAAGCTCGTCAAATTGGAGTGAATTTGATGAGCTTCACCTCGCCTCCTAAAACAACCTCCCAGATTTGGTGTTTTCTAATGACCGGTGCTGCTGCTGTAATTCTGAAAGGATTAAAAGCTTTTCCTCGTTATGGAGCGCTGCTCCTGAGGAAAGGAAAGGAATGTAGTTTATTCCAGGTCGGATCTGGTGAATTTAGTTATTCTATTTAACGGCGGCTGAATCGTAGTTTGTTTAATGCAGGAAGTTCCAGTCTTCATAACTGTTGCATCATCAGAAGCAGATCAGAGATGAACAGATGCGTCGGTTCTGTTGGTACCTTTCAGGGCGAGCCAGCTTCCTGATCACGGCTGCTTGTTTGCTCCTCAGGCTGATCTACTATCTGGACCCATCGGTGCTGACTGGACTGTCCTGCACCGTCATGCTGATCTGCCTGGCTGATTACTTCGTGCCCACCGTCGCCCTCAAAGTGTTTGGCTCCAATACGTGGTAAGAGTTCTGTCTTTGCACAAGAGTCACTTCTTTATGTCTGCTTACAGAACCTTTAATCGCTTTTAGGGTTTAATTGTTAAAATTTGGTCAGAAGTCCTGGTTAGTTGGACTGTTTCATCAGAACAATGGTGCTGCAGCAGCAGAGAAAGATCACATTAAGAAGGTTTAAATGCAAAATAGTCAGCTGTGTATTTAATGCCGTGACCTTAAATCGGCCCCTGACGAGGCTCAGGAGCCTCCCGGTTCTGGACTTCACCCGGTCGGTACTTAACTGTGTTTATTAACGGGGGAGAACCAGACACCCAGGAGAGGATAGAGTTGCGTTCTGCCGTCTGCTGGACATTCATCCTCCAGCTGTCGTCTTCTGCCTTTTGATATTTAGCCCGACATCCGCAGAACCCGAGCCGGACCAGCAGAGCTGCAGCCCACATGCTGGTTCTGCACCGCTCCCATAGATTACATGATTTATTTAAAGCGTTCACTTTGTTGACATGGCTAAAACCCCAAAATTCTGTTTATTTCTGTATTAATGCATAAATGGACCCTAATGAACAGAATCTGGGTCTGGGCTCCTTCTGCATCGACGCAGTGTTCCCTCTCTGCTCCTCCTCCAGACTCTGGGACCTTGATTTCTGTGGACTCCAGTGATAAATGTTGTTTGTTTGCATTAAACTTTCCATTCATGAGCTTTAAGTCTGAACTCTGAGCATCAGCATCTTTAGCAGTCGCCTTTTCTTGCTCACGCTCCGTGTGGAGGGCTGAAAAACTGTCAAGTCAGCAGTCCGTGGCATCGTTTCTGTATCAGGAAAATCTCCTGATTGGTTTTTACGTCAGAATTAAAATCTCTAATAAACTTTAAGCCGCTAAAGTGAAAAGTAATGTCTTTAAACCTCTAACTCTGGAGAATTGGTGATTTTTTTTTTTTTTTTTTTTTTTTTTTTTTTTTTTTTTACTGAAAAAAATGAACTTGAACACGTCTCAGCTGGCTGGCGAACCGGGGGGGCGGTGGAGGAGCTGCCAGGGTCCGGTCACGGTCCCTCTGGGTCCATTTACAACAAGGACAGAAATAGTAGAGATGGCGAAGCAGAAATGAAGCTCCTTCACCCCCCGGCTCAGCTTTTCTCTCTCCTGTCCTCAGAGCGGTGAGATGGAGGCTGAATGTTAAGTCGGCAGTTTGTACCTGAATCTGATCCAGTTTAGGCTTTTGGAGAATAAAACCAAAAAATGTCTGATTTGCTACATTAAACCTTCCTCCAGTGTCTCGTCTGAGAACAGCGTTGATGAAACCAAGCTGAAAGGACTGGTTGTCTCGGCGCCACAGACTCGTCAGATGATCCCTTTGTTGGCTTTATTTGGTTCTGACCCGTTGACCCGCCTGTGTGCAGGACCACCGAGCAGCAGCAGCGTTTCCACGAGATCTGCAACAACCTGGTGAGGAGCGAGCGCCGCGTCGTCGGCTGGTGGAAGCGTCTCTGCGCCCTCAAAGAGGAGAAGCCCAAAGTGGTTCGTTCATTAACTTGTTTAAGCTCTAAAAACGCACGCCGTGTTCCCCCAGAGAGCTGCGCGCCCTTCTGCGGCGCCTCCAGGACCTTTTTCTGGGTTTCAGATAAAAATATCAACTGACTGGGCTCAGCTGCTCTACTTAGCAGGGCTCAAAGTGGGTCAGAGGAACTTCACCGTTTTTAATCGCTGTGAGTCTGGAGTTTAGGGCTGAACCCGATGGGTTTGATGTTCTGGTGAAGAACCTGGGTTCTGATGGCTGCCGTGTCCCGTTTATCTCTGCAGTACTTTGCCTCAGTGGTCAGCGGCCTGCTGGCGGTGGCCTGGATCGGACAGCAGGTCCACAACCTCTTCCTCACCTACCTGATCGGTAAGTTTGGCTCAGTCCCCTTATGGTGGCTTTAAATCCTAAACTTCTTGTGGCCTTTGTAAGGATTTCTGGTCTGGAATCAGATTTCTCAGCCCGTTTTTAAAAATCTGTTTGTTTAACCTTTAGTTTGTAACGTTGCCGTGTCGTGTTACCTGCCGGGCTGCTGCTGTGACTCAGAGCTGCAGCTACACCTTCCAGTAGACGGAGGCGTCTATGGGATGCAGTCATCGGCTGCATGTGCTGAGACATGTTGGGTTTAGCAGGGCTCGCCCTGTCGTTATATGGGAGGGACGCAGCAGCCTTAGGCCCATTGGAACAGTTTATCTGCAAAAAAAAAGTTGATATCAGGGTTAATTACACTTAAACTCCTCATTCTGCATCAGTTTTACTCTTTTTGACATTTCTGGGTTGTTTTAACGTGTTGTGGGAAAACTGACATCTCTGCACACCGTCCAGATTCAGTCAGACTTTAGTAGGTTCCATTGACACGACAAAACAAAAACGCGTCCAGCGTTTTCTGCTGCTGATGAACATTGATTGGTTCCTTAAATCGGACGTGTTCTTCCTCCTTTCATTCGTTTTCACCCGTCGTTGTGAACGCCATCTGTCATCTGAACTTTCGCTGACAGGCATTCGTCCAAATATGTTGTTGCAGGGTTGGTGTCGCTGCGCCGCGCCTCTAACACTAGATGAAACGCTGATAAATCAGATCAAACTAGTGTTAAAACAGATCCTCTTAATGACGCCGCTATGGGAAAACATACCGTCTGCATTTAGTCGGTATAAACGTCCAGTGAGTTGCTCATCCAGACACTTTGGTTCCACCTTCCCTTGTTCTAGATCTACCTGCTGATGAGTTATGTTACCAAAACGTTCATAGTCCCATCCAGCTGCCATATAGATCATCTGCTACAGAGTTGACCCTTTGCTCTTGTGTTAAAGCTAGTGTTGGTGTTTTTTCTGGAAGTTCCCCCAAGTCCCTTTTTGAATAACTGCGCATGAGAAAGATCGTCTTACCTGCTCTTCAGTGGGATCGTGTGAAAAAAATCCCCCAAATCCACTCTGGTCTTATTTCTTTCTTAAGAGGCGTTCCTTTTCTTCTCATAAACATGAACAGAGTTCACTTCTTGTGACTCTCAGCCATGTTCAAAGTCTACGGTGAGAGCAGCGGGGCAGCCAGCAAGAGAAAACTATGATAGAAAGGAGAACGCACACTGGCGTTACGTGAGCGCATCAGAATGATCGGCCTGTGGGAGAACCAATAGATATGAACTTGAGGGACAGAGGAGGTTAAGAGCAGGAACAAAGCTCTGACCAATCCCTGCCATTCGGACCGAATTGACTACTTTCGTAATAGGACGATTTTACCCAGTATAACAAAGTGTGTCTGAACAGCATTGCCAACTGTAGCTTTAACAAGGTCAACCAATCCAGGCTTTACTTTCCTAAATATTACGACAGTTGCAATTCAACATACTGCGTAGCTCTAAAACTGCAACATTTTACTTATAAATGAATTCCTGGGTTTTTCTAACAGGCCGACCGTCTCCTGTTTCTGATAGACGCACCGATCCGATACCCGGATCAGATATGGACTAATTAGCTGGCCTGGATTGATGCCGCTTCAGTCATTTCTTTTCTTATTAACATACTCAGCGATATAGTTACGGTGATCTAGTCACTTCTATTCTAGCAAGTACTGAACCAAGCCAAGTCTGCTATTTAGAAAAATTTCAAAGTTGATACGCCAACAAGTCCGACTGCAGCATCTGCAAAGCGCAAGTGGCGAAGGAGTCGATAAGGTTGGTAAATTCAACACCACAAACTTAAATTAGCACCTCCAAAACCACCACGCTAAAGAACATGCAGAACTGTTTTTAACGTTTATTTTGAGCCTCATAACTTCCCTCACATGGTACACGGTTCATTCATTCAACAGTAGCATCAGATTAGTATCGGTATCGGCCGATACGCTCAGCCCAGGTATCGGATTGGATCGGGAAAAACTGGATCGGTGCATCTCTAGTTTCTGAGGAGTAAAATGTTTAAATCCAGACTTTAAGGTGGATTTTTAGAAACCGTTTTAAGATTTGACGAACTGACGTTTGACTTTTCCTTCCCTGCAGTGAGTTTTCTTCTGCTGCTGCCGGGCCTGAACCAGCACGGCGTCATCTCCAAGTACACCGCCATGGCCAAGAGGGAGATCAACAAACTGCTCAAGCAAAAGGAGAAGAAGACCCAGTAGAGGAAGTGAGCAGGAAGCGAGCAGAGCGACGAGGAGAACGTTGGTAGACAAGCAAGCAGGAAAGCAGAAAGCACTTTTGTTTTCACTCATTGGACACGTTTTATTTCTTCGCACCTCCCACAGTGTGACATTTAAGCTCATCACCCCTTAACCAGGCATGCAGGCACCACATGACGGTAATCACGCGTGAAAATCCTTGTTTCTAGATCAGCTGTGCTTTGTTTGAGTGTCAGCGACGCTTTCAGCCATTCCCACCGATTAGATGGCGACTACTGAGCAGTTCCAGCGTTGCTGCTTATTTTTAACCCGTTTATACACAGTAATTGTTTCTTTCCAGGGGGGGGTTGTCAGGGTGAAACTGGAGAATGTGGAATAAGAGTTTTTATGTTTGCTTATTATTGCTTTTGTTGTATTAGAACACAGTGGTGAAAACTAACTGGATTTAAAGCTGAGCTAATCAGGAGGTAAACCGCCTGAAGGTGGAAGTTCTGGAGGTTCTGCTGGATCTGCTGGCTGAAAACGGGCCTGTCGACGCTTTTAAAACCCCACTGAGATGTGATGAATGGGGTCTCTGTGTGTAAGACTGTCCTCTGTCCTGTTAGACTTTTCTTTTCCTATTTATATGTTTGATCTCGTCTCATTTCATTGTCTTTGAGAGCCCAGCAATGAATAAAGTTTAATTTTAAACCATGTCTGGCCTCTTGGTTTGTCTTAAATCTCTGATCAGACGTCTTTAGATTGACCGTGTGGAGGAAAAACGTACTTTTTGCAAAGCTCTGAAACTCCCAGCTCTTTTTTTTTTCCAGGCTCTGCAACAAATCTTACATTCGTCTCTGCAAACTAGGTCGTTCTAAATAAAAGGCGCCAAAACTCAGGGAGACGTCTCTCTGCTCCACAATCTAAATCTAGACCAGTCTGATGCAGCTGCATCAGCTCTGCTGGTGAGCAGTTTCTGGGGCGGCAGCGTGAAAACCTGACTTCAGAAACCGGTTCTTGGGTTTTCTTCTCTTCCTGGTTCCTGTTGCAGCTTCATGCTGCACACGACTGACGCCATGAGCCGTTTCCTCCAAGGAGCCGCTCACGATTTAATCATTAACGTCTCAGAAATGTTCACTGACGCACCCAAGTGGATCTCTGGGCCACGTTTCCCAAAGCGGGGTTAGTGGAAGTCCAGAGCAGGTTCTGGGGTAAATTCCTGACTTCTGTTCCTGAAAGCAAGGCAGCTGTTTCCCTGAATCCAATTATGACAACAAAGTAGTTCGTGAAACAAGCAGGTTTGATGTTTCATGCATCAACAAAGTAACCTGACTCATGCCAGATGTATGTCGCTCCGCCTAGCTCCACTCACACACATCTGGGACCTCGCCCATAGAAAGTGATTTCTCCAACCAATTTTATTGTCTGGCCAATCAGGACGCAGGGCTGGCATTTCATAGATGTGACGTAGTGGAGACGCGACCATGATGTGAGACTGTTTTGATAACAATGGCGGCTCGTCGAGGAAGCAAGCGTTAACATTGATGCTGCTATTTCTTCCGTGTTGTCCAATCTACCTAATATTGTTTCATTAAAAGAACATCAGAGAACGCCTCTGAAGGCTTTTGTTGGTGGAAACCATGTTTTCGCCCTTCTCCCGACCGGATTTGGCAAGTTTTGTTTTCCGCTGCGGACGCGAACCGTATAGGAGGCCTTTAGTCCTCAACGCGGTCGGCCCGGGATCGACTCCGACCCGCGGCGCTTTGCCGCCTGTCTTCCCCCCTCTTCCTGTCAGCTCACTGTCAATAAAACGCGTGCCACTAGAGCCGCAAACACATTATTATTATTATGTTTTTTTTTTCCTGCGTCGCTCTCATCAGCGTCACGGGTTAGCTTCGGTGTGAGTGGTTGAAATAGCACGTCAATAAAGATGACAGACAAGTGGCTTATCCAATCATATGCAAGAATTTTTGATAAGGCCCAGCCTTCTGTAAAGGCAATTCCTATGGAGATGTCCCTGATGTATGTGAGTGGAGCTAGCGACATACATCTGGCGGAGTCAGGTTATCAACAAAGGCCAACAGGTAGAAAAATCCCTCTGTGACCTGTTTGAATAAGGGATACTTTAGATAATCGCTTCTCATTGTAGTTGCAATTGATTCATTTATTTTAATGTCTTTTATGGAACAGTTTTAAGTGTTTTTTTTTTGTTTGTTTTTTTTTGGTATTGTTTCACATATGCCTTTTATCTCCATCTCAGGAAATGTGATGGACCATGAAGCTGACCCTGGGGTTTTCCGACTTGTTATCTGAGATCTGCACGCGGAAGTGTCGGAAAAGGCGCGCCCCTTTTCTGGAGGAACCTGTAGTCCATAAATCTCTGCCAGGAGAGGCCGATCAGACCGTGATTACACGTCTCATAGTTTCTGGGTTCATTTTGAGCTTCAGCGTTTTTCGTCGCTGCTGATATTCATCTTAATATTCTCAGCCCATGCATCGCCTGGTGTAACACGACGAGGGCACGCTCTCGGTTCTGGACAAATTATTCCTGCCACTCTTTGTTTTTCTGCCAACAGCAGCTTTTTACGTAATGTAGGAGGTGATGCAGAAAATCTTTACTATCTCTGCCTCTTGGTGTCCGTCAGGGTGGCTTAACTCTACACTGAGGAGTTGTCAAAGCACCTAGAAGCAAATGTGAGACTGGTTAATCGTTTCATGTTTGCTGACTATCTTCTCTTTCCCAGCAGCTGCTCCAACTATGGGCCGAGACGTGATGTGGGGTAAAATGCTAAGAAAGTGTTGCGCTATGTCGAGGCAGAAAGTTCTTGTTACTTGGTTACTAACAGCCAGACTCAGCACCTCTGACCCACTCTGAACATTTTTACACCTGGATAAACGCCACAGAGCTGCGTTTGGGAGGAAAGGGAAAGATCGGGTCAGTTCTGGATGAGGCCTCCATGTCTCCAGACTTTATGAAACTCTGGGCTCCCCTGTGGTTCCCAAGGCCATTTTCTGTGTGTGACAATCGATGTTTGGGTTTCATGTGTTACTGTTGTTGGTTTATGGCCCCAAAAGCTGAACAGAACAGAGCAAAAGAGTGCAGCTGCACGCCGGGGGTGCGTTAACTTTTGCTCTGTAGCTCAAATAAAGTGCTGGAACTTAAATCACAATTCCCTTTTATTTAATTAGTAACTCAGTAATCACTTATTTCCGACAGCAGCAAATGTACAGTTAGTTTTATTTTTTGTCTTTTACTTTATGGCTAAAGTAAAATGTTAGTAAGAAAACTAAACACCTGGGTCACTACATCACAGACCAGCTTTGTGATGAAGACACGTATCAGCAGTCTCATATATTGTACGCCCAGGCAAACGTTCTGGTGAGGAAATTTCACATGTGCTGAGAGGATGTAAAGATCAGCTTAGTGTACGCCTCTATACGGCCCCACTGGTGTAAATTTATAAAGGCTTACCAGGGAGGCGTCCGGGAAGCATCATGACCAGAATCCACCTCAACTGGCTCCTCTCGATGTGGAGGAGCAGCGGCTCTACTCTGAGTCCTCCCCGGATGACTAAAACTCATTTCGGCCGCTTGTATCCAGGATCTCATTGTTTCGGCGCAGCACATCCTCTACCATTTTCCTTGCTGGACTTCACTCAATATGCGTAGAATAAAGCTTTGGTATATTTTCATAAAGTACAGTGGTGAGTCCTAAAAAGTGAGCCTGTAATGTAGCTTGGAGCAGAACGGTAAATGGGGTCCAGTTTAGCTTTGGTAGTTGGACAGGGAAATCTATAAATGGTGTTGCCGTAGTCCAACTGAGATTAAAAACAACCTTCTTACAAGTCCCTCACAAGAAGAAATGGAAAAGGATGGTTTTAATTAGTGCAGAAGACTTGGAGTAAATTTGAGCATTTTGTTTATCAGGTAAGTAATGTTTAAAATTAGGATTTATTTCAAGCCAAAGACCAAAATATTTGTCTACAACCTCTATGATGTCACCATCCAATGTTTTGATTGGTTGCTGCCATTCCTCCAATCAATGGTTGTGGGAAAACAACATAACTTTGGTTTTGCTAGCATTCAGATATGAGGAAGAGCTTCTCTAAGATTGCTCGCCTATCAACCGGCTTGATCTCGATATGGTGGCATTTATCCCTCAGGAACAACCGGTGGTGAATGAGGTTAAGAAAGCTGAGGTGAACTGCAAACTGGACCCTCTTGCCACCAGGATCTCTAACCTGGCAGATACAGAATGGTCCAACTATGCCAGCGTGTACTCTAGAGATGAAGACAATCTGGGGAAAAAAACAATCCTGAACAGAATGTTGCAGTTTGAAATTGGACCAAGTCAACAAGTTTTAAAGTTCTGGCTTTAAAGACGTCAGAAATAATGGATTTGTGTGTTGTCTATAAATTGTATTATGAATAATTCTGGTGGCTCCTTTTTGCAGTAAAAATAATGGTTCCAGTGCACATTTGTAATTATTACCCCAAACCACCACACACTAATTTACATATAGAAAGACAAGTGAATAAAGAATATCCTAACATGTATAGCCTTATTTAATATGGAAATACAGGGGTTGGACAATGAAACTGAAACACCTGGTTTTAGACCACAATAATTTATTAGTATGGTGTAGGGCCTCCTTTTGCGGCCAATACAGCGTCAATTCGTCTTGGGAATGACATATACAAGTCCTGCACAGTGGTCAGAGGGATTTTGAGCCATTCTTCTTGCAGGATAGTGGCCAGGTCACGACGTGATGCTGGTGGAGGAAAATGTTTCCTGACTCGCTCCTCCAAAACACCCCAAAGTGGCTCAATAATATTTAGATCTGGTGACTGTGCAGGCCATGGGAGATGTTCAACTTCACTTTCATGTTCATCAAACCAATCTTTCACCAGTCTTGCTGTGTGTATTGGTGCATTGTCATCCTGATACACGGCACCTCCTTCAGGATACAATGTTTGAACCATTGGATGCACATGGTCCTCCAGAATGGTTCGGTAGTCCTTGGCAGTGACGCGCCCATCTAGCACAAGTATGGGGCCAAGGGAATGCCATGATATGGCAGCCCAAACCATCACTGATCCACCCCCATGCTTCACTCTGGGCATGCAACAGTCTGGGTGGTACGCTTCTTTGGGGCTTCTCCACACCGTAACTCTCCCGGATGTGGGGAAAACAGTAAAGGTGGACTCATCAGAGAACAATACATGTTTCAAATTGTCCACAGCCCAAGATTTGCGCTCCTTGCACCGTTGAAACCGACGTTTGGCATTGGCACGAGTGACCAAAGGTTTGGCTATAGCAGCCCGGCCGTGGATATTGACCCTGAGGAGCTCCTGATGGACAGTTTTGGTGGAAACAGGAGAGTTGAGGTGCACATTTAATTCTGCCGTGATTTGGGGAGCCGTGGTTTTATGTTTTTTGGATACAATCCGGGTTAGCACCCGAACATCCCTTTCAGACAGCTTCCTCTTGCGTCCACAGTTAATCCTGTTGGATGTGGTTCGTCCTTCTTGGTGGTATGCTGACATTACCCTGGATACCGAGGCTCTTGATACATCACAAAGACTTTATGTCTTGGTCACAGATGCGCCAGCAAGACGTGCACCAACAATTTGTCCTCTTTTGAACTCTGGTATGTCACCCATAATGTTGTGTGCATTGCAATATTTTGAGCAAAACTGTGCTCTTACCCTGCTAATTGGACCTTCACACTCTGCTCTTATTGGTTCAATGTGCAATTAATGATGATTGGCCACCAGGCTGGTCCAATTTAGCCATGAAACCTCCCACACTAAAAAGAGAGGTGTTTCAGTTTCATTGTCCATCCCCTGTACTTCTTGACATTTTGTTTTGTATTTATTTAGTATGAGGTTTCCAGCTCATTTTATCTATTATTAATCCTAAAAATAGATTTTAATAAACTTTTTCAGTATCCCCCTGTCGACTTGTATATGTTCAGCAGTATTTCCTTTGCCCCTTCCTAACAACATACTTTTAGTTTTACTTCAATTTTGTGATAACTTCTCTGTCACACCACATTTTGAATTTATAAACATCTGAATTGATCCATAGCACCACCTCCTGTATATGACTTAGACTTAGACTTTCTTTATTGTCATTTTGTATGCACAGAGTGCATACAGAACGAAATTTCGTTTTCACACAGCTCAGAAAGATTGCAGTAACTCTACAGGATACCTTGCAGTGAATTACAGTACAGGATAAAAAGTGCAGTGATAAATCGCAGTCACTTACAGGATACGTTTCAATAGATTTCCGGATAAAGTGCAGCAGTGAACAGTAGGCAGTTGAAATATAACCAATGTAAAACAAATATAAACAAATATGCAGTAAGGTGCAGCAGTGATTTAAAAGTAGGCAGTTGCATTGTAAACAGTTTTGCAGTACGTTTCCGGGTAAGGTGCAGCAGCGATTTTGCAGGATACGATACAAATGTGCAAATCAGCTAGTCGAGTGTGGTACACAGTCCGTTTTTATACTTCAGCAGTTCAGCAGTTCAACAGTCTGATGGCAGCAGGGAAAAAGCTTTTGCAGAACCTAGTGGACCTGCAGCGGATGCTGCGGAACCTCTTTCCAGAGGGCAGCAGGGAGAATAGTCTATGGTGGGGGTGTGAGGGGTCCCTGATGATGTTACGGGCTCGAGACACACAGCGCTGCGATGAAATGTCTTTTATGGAGGGAAGAGGAGCCCCGATGATCCTCCATTAAAGGATGGAGACTGGAGACGATGTGTTCCTTTACCAGCCTTTCAAAGCACTTCATCATGATGGGAGTCATATCCTACCCAGGACAAATAATAAATAAGTAAAAATAAACCAGCAACAAAACACCAGTATCATCTGGGGAAAAAAAGGAAAAACTTTTAGATCGCCTACAAATAACCACTGAGCTATATAATACACTGGAGTGCTAATCGCCCGCTGTTAGAACGAGTCGCTTTGAAGCCACCAGCCGCCATATTGGTACTCCCTATTTTCCTCCAGTAACTAGGGAATATGTGCGCTACAGCATCGAATAACGAGGATTTTCTCACGTTCGGGAGGGGCTTAAAACTTTTAAAATGTCAAATGCCATATACTTGTTATGTTATGCTCTAAAACTATCAAGTAGTGAGAAAGTCTTGTGCTGAAATATTTTGCATTTTATTTATTTAAATATATATTTATAACATTTATAAATATATAATAACAATATACAACAACATATATTTACATATATGTATACATATATATATATATACATATACATATACACATACTTATATATACATATATATATATTTAATATGAATAACATGTAAAATATTTCAGCACCTAATTTCCTAGTAGTTGATAGTGTTAGTACATCCACTGACTGTAGAATTACCTATGAAACGTTTTCACACAGCCAGAAAACTGCTTGTTGTTGCAACCAAATCCTATGGGATTCTGTGAGAGTAGGGAGCAGCAAGATGGCGGCCAGTGACTTCAGTTTTTCGGCAAAATCAGCACTCCAGTGTATAATATAGCTCAGTGCAAATAACACGTAAAGAAGAAAAAAGTTTCGGCCCCTTTACTGACCCCTGGTGGACACCACAGTGTGATGACATGTTTAGCTGCATGTCTGAACTTTCTGGGGAAAACCTGGTCTGCATCCATCCAATTTTGGATGGTGCAGCTCTTCTTTCTAGGAATCTGGCCGGATTTATTAGTTCTCCTAAATGCTGACAACCCAGGGTCCAGACCAGGAAGCAGAGCCATAGTTTAACACACCTCTCTGCAGCTTCTGTACTGTTACCCACCCATAACCCCATTGAGACGGTGTCTTTCCCACGGCCAAAACTTAACAGATCAAAAACTGATCTAAAAGGAGCAAATCATAAAAATCTAATAAAAATCAATATGACTCACCTTGAAACAAAAAATAAAATAAAACAATTAATGTGGTCTATTAAATATAAGGTCTCTCCCGCCAAAGACTTTGTTAGTTAATGAATTGTTTCTGATAAACAGATTGATTTATTATGTCTCACAGAAACCTGGCTACAACAGGACTACGTTAGTATAAATGAGTCAACTCCCTCCAGTTATTCAAATTTCCACATTCCTAGAACTGTGGGAAGAGGAGGAGTGGCAACCATCTTTCAGTCTGATTTATTAATTAGTCCCAGGCCAATTAATAACTACAATACTTTTGAACATTTAAAGGCGTACTATTCACTTTTCAGTTAATTAATGTGTTCCATACCGTTTTGGATGATTAAATGAGTCATTTCAGGTTGAACAAAGGTTTTCTTGGCCGCCCTGGTGGTCTGTGGGGGAAATACCGCACTTGCAATTGCAGGAGCCCTCGGCCCGCACCCACAAGCTCAGAATCTCGTGCAAGATCGCGAGAGTCGGTCTTGCTTTACGGCGAGAACTGCTACACGCCCCCAGTGAAAGGCATGTTTGTTGCTAGCGCAGTGGAGATATCTGTGCAGTTATCATGGTGGAACCAGCGACAAAACAGCGAAAGCCCATGTCGGAGCAGACAAGAAAGAGGAAAAGGGCTGTGGACAGAAAGAGGAGTCGTACACGGGTGAACATCGGGAAAGCTTTTTCCGAATGGCGAGAGCTAAAAGAAAGAGAAGGCTGCAAGGCTGACGCGGACCTCGCGTTTCTGCTGATGCGATTGTAAGTAACATTGTAGGGTTTCCCTCACGCTACCGCCTCCCAACATTCCAAAACAAAAAAACTAACTTGATATGCGCGCAAAGCTTGTCTCCCCCCCGCTCCGCTCCGTGGGTCATCGGCGTAAAGCTTGTCTCTCTCTCTCTCTCTCTCTCTCTCTCTCTCTCCCCCCCCCTCCGCTCCACCGGTCCGCTAAGCAAATTCGTAGGGGAAACACTGCATTGGAATGGTTTCTCTCTCTCTCTGTGCATGTTCATACTTTCACTGTGTTAGTCATTGTTTGTACTGCCGTTTTTTCGACTTTTGTATTCGTTGCGTTCGCCTGTCTGCTAAGCTCAAAACAACCGCGCCTGGCTTGACGGAGAAACCAGTACAACAGCTGAGTATATTTACGACAGTGCACTTTTACTTTCACCCTCTGTGGCAGGTTGCATCTGACAGTTCATGACCTTTAAGTATGATTGTTTATTCCCGATTGTTATCCTCTTTGCTTTCTTATTTCTACCACTAATTCACAGAATAAAACCTAAATTAGGAGATTTGCGTCTGACCCGTTTGGTGATAATTTAACCATCTGTCTTGAAAAGATGTCTTTTCTTCCAGAAAATATTAAAGTTGTCAGTGAAGTTCACAGATGTCTTTCTGCGTTTTTTTTTGTTGCCGGTTATGAAGTCTCGAAACAATACAATAAATGGGCAGGAGAGGTCCGCTGAGCAACACTTTGACATTAAGATCTTCCACTATACTTAGCAGACAAATGTAATTCATGATCTCTAGAAGGCTCTCTGAGATATAAAGCACCAGGCTCAGGCCATAGATTAAACACTTCTGTGTTTTTTCTTGTTGCATTAGTGTTTAATCCCATTCACAGCTCTATTGCATAACATTAAGGCTTGTGGCCTTGCGGCTCACCCTTTCTGTGGCAGCTTGGAAAAAGACCGTTTAGAACGAAGATTGTTGTCAGGAAATGGACAATATTCCTGGGTGTCATGCTGAAGTGGATCAAATCTGTTTTGTAGTGGAATTACAATATTTCCAGCTGGTTTCTGCTAGTCCAGTAAGATTGCTGACATCCCATTTGACAACTTTGGCAACCTCTTTAAAGTTAGTTCACTGGAGAAAGCCTAAATTATTATATCCAATCCTGGCAATCCACTTCTAGCTCAGTTTCAAGGCTGTATATTTTTTCAATCTAACTGCTGAGTGCAGAAAGTTTGCCTTTGGGGACATTAAAAGCTAACTTAACCAAAAGGACCCCTTTATTTAGAGGCTTAAGAGGAAAAGGTTAATTGTATAAAGTCAATAATGAGTCTTAAAAACAACATCTGAACAGTATTTATTTATTTATTTATTTCTCATTCTCATTTTCTTTTTGATCCACTGTATATAGGAAGGTACACTGTATATAACTGATGCACCTTTTCCTACTTTTGGCACCTTCTCCTGACTATTGACTGACTATTGAGCTGATGTGACAAGTGAATTTCTCCAATGTGAGATCAATAAAGACTATCTTATCTTATCTTATTACAGGCAGGAAAGCAAATTCTGCACATCAAAGATCTATATTTTATTTTCTGACAAATACATGTACATGTTCATCTGCTGTTTCATTGAGAGAAAGAACATTTAATCATATTTATGTCAGGTAGTTGAAGCCACATGTCTAAATGTGACTGTATGTAAAGGTATACCAATCAACACAGAAAAAAAGGTTTATATTGCCCAGCAGGGGGCGCTGGTTACTAAGCTCCTCTGATACTGCAGATATTTGCAGCTTTAACATCTTTGGTTCTTTATTTTTTGTCCGGTTAAAAAACGAGAAGCAGACGAGGCTTGATCTGAAGTAATCTGCTCACAGTAAAAAATACATTTTAAATTTTTGATTAAATTAACCTATTGTATACCGCTACTCAGAAGGGCCAATTGTCCCTAAAATAGATTAGAACCTCAACAATCTCCTATTAAATATTTATAAAATTACCTACAAGTGAGATTTGAATGACGCAAATTTTGAACACCTCTGTGAAAGAAATGAAGCAACCAGAACCCACAAGGAAATAATACATTTAATTTATTGCTCTTTTTTGTTCCTCTATATCTGTAAATACATGTGCAACCTGTGTTTAATATTAGACAATTTATCAAAAGGTGATTTGTTTTAAAAAAAAAACAACACAAAAATAATTCATGGGTATGATTCGTAACAACAGTCAGGTAAAGAAAAGTCACACTTGAAGACATCTGATATGATTTAAAGCTTTTATCCTTCATGAATCGATTCCTGTGAGTTAACCTTTGATCTGATGCAATGTTAGCATTTTGCCCTTTATAAGATTTAGGCTTGAAAATTAACTTCACTTCATGTTTTTAGTATAATTTGAGAATGAAAATGAAAATATTTCCAGTTAGGAATTTGCTGCCAGATGCTTCTGATCCTTTAGATCTGCATTGATTAACCAAAGGCAGAGACCAGCTCCATGTAATCTGAGAGAAGTCTGGACTAAAATAAAAAACCCTTCACCTTTTTTTTCTCTGCCTACTTCACATATTGTAAATCAGACAGCACAAAGGGGTCCTATGTTAAGACTTTGATGCTTAAAGCATAGAGCAGAAGTTGGCCTAGGAGTAAGAAGGGGGAGAGGGAAATGCTGATGCCGCCATTAGAGGCCGGCGACAAGAAAGTTCCCAGGATACTAGACAGGAAGGACTGAAAACGGTCCAGCTTTTCAAACGTCATCAAAGAATCGGCTCGCTCCACTCTGGTGGAGGCGTTTACAAGTTGTAGCACGGCTGCCTCGAACCAGGACCCTTCCTGCTTGCACATGAGCGGGCCGCCGTAGTCACTCTGAAACAGAGGGAAAACGTATCATCTTCTGCACATCCTGACACTCACATAAACCGAACCCAGACTTTTTAAACCATAAATCATCAAAATGAATTCTGTTCTCCCCAGTTAGCAACCATTAAGGCTGATAAAAAAACATGTTTTAAGCCAAGTCCCTCTGAAGCCCACCCCTCATTCACACTGCAAGTCAGAAACCTTCATTGTAACAAATAACAAGTGGTTTCCGTCCAGTTTTCACTGCCTCAGCCGTCATCATGACGAGGATAACATTAAAAAGCAGAAAAACATCTATTTGTCCACTTGTCTGTTATTTTAATGTGTTTTCTGTGTGATTTATACGTACTTATTGTTAAAACAGCTGAATTTACACGTCGCCTGTTTAAATACATGGGAAAAGGGAGAGGTGAGGCAGGGAGGAGATGTGCCACCCTTCTGATGGCGCTGTGCCTCCCTCATTCAATCATCCATCCATTATCTATACCTGCTTCTCTGTGCAGGGTCGCAGGTGCCTATTTCCAGCAGTCATTGGGCAAGAGACGGGGTAGTCTCTTGGGGAGTTGCCAGTCCATTACAGGGCAACACAGGACAGCCAACCATGCACACAGTCACGTCTAAGGCGAATTTAGAGAGACCAATTAACCTAACAGTCATGCTTTTGTCTGTGGGAGGAAACTGGAGTACCTGTAGAAAGAACCCATGCATGCACAGGGAAAACTCCATGCAGAAACCCTTTTTTGCTCCAAAGCAGCAGTGATACCAACTACACCATTGTGCAGCCCACTATCAGTCAATACAGATTTAATTAATTGATTGCCGGCAGTTGGAGCATGCCCATTGCTTTATATCACCATGTTAGATTACACATGTAGCACACATGCTAAGGTTCCACAAGCTGTCTAATATATATCTAATGAATGTGTGACATATTTAGTCAGCCGACACCCGGGACCCATTGGCAATTCCCAGCCCAGACCCAGACTAGGTGGCTCGCTCCTTCTCCAGGCCACAAACTCGGAGAACAGGAGTGTAAGAAAGACCCTGAGCCTGCCTCCGCCTGCTCAGATGTTGTGTTATAGCATGTTGTTCTCAAGTGCATTTAAAACTTGGATGGTCAAAAGGTGGGCAGTCCACCCCCGTTCTGGAAAGTAGCAGGGACCAGCGTACCCCCCCCCCCCCCTCCACCATACACACCCCACCCAGAACCCTCGATGTCTAAATACAAATGGTGGCAGAGGATGCAATCAGGGGTGAGGCCTACACAAGCAACCCCACTGGATGCTCCCCCATGCCTTACCCCTCCCCCAATTCATGCCCTACATGTGTTTTGTGAGAATGTTATAAAGTGTCTAAGTTGTATAATAAAATTGGGGTCAAGGAGTCACCAGACAGCAGGCCCAGAAAATCCTCCCTGGTCCCCAGTGACGTCCTCACTCTCCAAGGTCCTACATGTGTGGCAGCGTGATGGAGTACCAAAGGGAGGTGTCCGGAGATTGGGAGGAATGACTTGGGAGCAACGTGCCCTCCCAGAAAGCCAGTTCCCCCACTGGCTCCAATAGGCACCCATGTTCTCCAAAACCCTACTTGGAGAGGGAGGCACCACCCCATGGCACTAAAGTCTGCCGTGTCAGAGGCTAAAGACAAGTGACGGAGCCCAAGAGCCAACCCACAGTTAACAAACACGGGCGTGTACCTGCTCCAGAGGAAAAGAATCGGTGCACAGGACGTCAGTTGATGATGCATTCACACAATCTCGCACTGTCGTCTGTGACTGCTGCAGAGCTTGCACCTCTGGAGTTGGGGAAAAATGAGAAAGCTGTAATTTCTGGTAAATAGACCTGATTTGCATTGATCCTCATGATTCATCATTGCAAAAATATAAACTTTACTGTCTCACCTCCTCCTCTTTTAGAGTTCCAGCCGGCAGCCCAACATGCTGATCCCACTCCGAATGTTCTTCCAATGCCCAAGCAGATGGGCTGGATGTAGTTGGTCAGGGTGGGTGGGGATGCCAGCCCAAGCAACGCGATGTTGTTCCCTGTCAGGCTGCTCAAAGTGATATTTGCCACTTTCAACGACGTCTCGGATGGATTAGACCCATTCTGATTTAGACGACCCAATACCACTGTCCACTCAGATGCAACAATGGAGCTGAGGGATAGAGGATAGACTGAATTAGGCGTGAACAGATATTTATGCACCTTACCAGTTTAAAGATGCTGTAACCACCTGGATTCAGTTTCTCACAAATTATTTTATGATTTACATGAATTTTGCAGCAGTGCATTGATCTCTCAGCTTCAGCTCACCCTGAGAAGCAGCTGGCGTCGGACAAAACGTAGATCTCAGACACCAGCGTCCCTCCACACACATGCTGGCCGTTCTTCTGCACGCTCGCCATCCACGGCCACTCACCAGCTGATGCCACCGAAGATCCATTCGCAATACGAGAACTTAGCGGTGCTCGTCCACAGACAGCTGGAGAAGGAGGACATAGGTGTAAAACTTTAGAACGTCTTTCACAAAACAATCTGTGCAACTAAATTCACACAGCTGTCATACAGAAATTTGGATTTAAAATATTGATATTGAAAATGATTCAGAAAGACACACAAGATATTTGCAGGAATTTTCAGTTTATAAACTATATCTACAGACCGAGTATGGTGGACGATGATCAACTAGCTCCTGTGATTTATATCTATCAACTTGACACTTGTATTAGTTATTTTTAATATGGTGTTTTGTTTGCCAATAACTGATGGATTTGTGCATGCTTACAGTTTTTTTATTATGAATATAATACACTACTTTGTAGTGTCATATATCATTCATCATCAGGTGATTGATGCTTTATGGGGTGAAAACAGACAAAGACAGCAATTTGCACTATAAAACTAGGAAATATTGAATATGTAAATGTATCATAACTTACTCTAGCCCTCCTACAAACCTAGTTACTGGCCAAATCTTTTTTGCTACATAAATATCCCCATCAAGTACTAGACCATTTAAATATAAAGGAAAAAAACAGGTACTCACGTCTACAGGAAGGGCTGGGAGTGAATTTCAAGAAGCCCGGGAGGTTTGTGCTGATTACACCGTTGATCCAGCTCTCATACTGGGATACTCTGGTGTAGACTCCTGGGATATTAGGCTCAGCACATCCTCTTCCAAAACTTACGATTCCTGCTTGAATCCAGCGGTCACACTGCTTGCGCACCATGGGACCTCCTGAATCCCCCTTGAAGACCAGAAACACTTAATTTAGATGAGTTAAGAATTAATCTCTGCAGACAATAACAAACTGAGGTAAGCAGATGATCACCTGACAGGAATCCTTGCCTCCCTCTTGTAACCCGGCACATATCATGTTGTCCGTAATGGTGTTCCGTCCGTAGCTAGATGCACACTGACTGTTCCCCACAACCGGAACCTCCACCTCCATCAGGTTTTGAGGAAACGGAAGAGGGACTGAGGAGACAAATTTACATTTAATAAATGAACACATCTAATACACCCCGGGCCCCATTTCACAAAGCACGGTTGGTGAAACTCCAAAGTAAGTTCTGGGAAAAATTCCTGCATACTCTGGGTTTTCAGTTACAGAAAGCTAGCAATTGCACCAACCAATTAATCCATGAACAACTCCTGCTTGGTAGGTTTATTCTGCTTTTTAGCTAACACCTGGCACAAAGAAGGGTCAGAAGAGGCGTGTCCTTTTCTGGAGGAACCTGTAGACGATGGAGCGCAAATATTTGCAGAAAGCTCTCTCAGGAGAGGCTGATCAGATCATAATTAAATGTCTTAACATTTATGGATTAATATATACTTTCAAGTGTTACCATTTTCAGTCAATAATTTTTCTTAATATTCTCTGCATGAACATTTCTCGTATAACACAAGGGCTCGCTCTCTGTTCAGAACAAATTATTTGTGCTACTCTTTGTGTTAATGCCAACGGCAACTTTTTATATACGCAGAACTTTTTAAGATGCAGAACATCTTTCAGAAGCAAATGTAAGTTGCGCTGTCAGGAATGTTACTGTAGAGTTTAGTAGTAATCCCTAGTCCCAGACCCACAAGACTAATAAAAACACTACACAGAATTACAGACATGAGTGAAAGCAATAATTTATTCTTTATAAAATGTTGATACTTCGATTTTCTAATCATTTATTTTATGTTTTTCAGGCATAATTGGAAGCATAGATGGCATCTACAGTACACTGGTATGGCTGCTTCTTCACCAAATAAGGGAGGATACCAGTCTATCAAGCTCCTGAAGTTTGCGGACGACACCACTCTCATCAGACTTATCTCTGATGGTGACGAGTCCGCCTACAGGTGGGAGGCGGACCGTCTGGTGACCTGGTGCAGGGAGAACAACCTGGAGCTCAATGCTGTAAAAACAGTGAAGATGGTTGTGGACTTCAGGAAGAACTCAGCCCCAGCTACCCCCATCACCCTCTGAGACTCCACAATCAACACTGTGGAATCTTTCCGCTTCCTGGGAACTATCATCTCCCAGGACCTAAAGTGGGAGCTGAACATCAACTCCCTCACCAAGAATGCCCAGCAGAGGATGGACTTCCTGTGGCAGCTGAAGAAATTCAACCTGCCAAGGACAATGATGGTGCAGTTCTACTCCTCCATCATTGAGTCCATCCTCACCTCCTCCATCACCATCTGGTACGCTGGTGCCACCGCTAAGGACAAGGGCAGACTGCAGCGTGTCATCAGGTCTGCAGAGAAGGTGATTGGCTGCAATCTTCTATCTCTCCAGGACCTGCACGCCTCCAGGACTCTGAGGCGTGCAGGAAGATTGTGGCTGATCCCTTCACCCCAGTCACAGACTATTTCAGTCACTTCCCTCTGGCAGGAGGCTGCGGTCCATCAGGACCAAAACCTCACGCCACAAGAACAGTTTTTTCCCATCTGCTACCAGCCTTATGAACAAGGCCAAGAGCCGCCCATGAAACTAGACACTGTCTCTCTCCCCCGTTCAGGACCTACAAGCTACACCAACGTAGCATCTCCAGACGTTCTGCGTTACATTAACGCACAGTCTACCGTGTATATGGCTTTCTGTATATATATCTATTTTGTTATGTATGCACCATCAACACCAAGTCAAATTCCTTGTAAGTGCAAACCTACTTGGCAATAAACTTGATTCTGATTCTGAGATTATGTGAATAAGGAGGTTTTCTACAGCATTAATGTGCTGGTAGGCCCAAATACACTTAATCAGTACAGCTAATTATTATTTTTTACAGTGAAGATCACGTGATCCCCGTGTGGTTTCAACATTGCTGTGGAAACCACACGGGGATATGTAGCGTGCTTACAACATTGTCCAGTTGTAAGTCCGCTATAAATTGCCTTGGGCAAGACGATTAAGGCTAACCGCTTAACCCATAATATATATGATGGAAGAGAAAAAGATTGTAGCTAAATTAAGAGCCTGACATCTTAACAGTCTAGCAAGGTGAAGGGTAGTGCGTCCACAGGATCTCCTAGATGATGTTATTACAACACCAAGTACAATCCCTACTGTGACCCTTAGAGAAACCAATGAGCTAATGTACAGTTCAGCATTAGTGATCCTTGAGATGCTTGGTAAGGGTAACATTAAGAGCGGCCATAATGGACAATTTTCACCATGGAGGAGTAGGTTTGAAGCAAGTATCAAGGCAACATTGAAAGAAGTGATCCAATTGTCAGAACTCCAGAAAGGTGTATCCAAAAACGGAATACCCCAGAAACGCAAACAGATGCCCATACCTGAGGTCCTGGAAACAAAGACTGGCTGACTGAAGAGGTACACAAAGGAGATGTAGGCGTTTGTTCAAGGAGATTATTGTGATTATCAGTTTTTTCTTCAAAGTCTAGTGAACATCACAATGGCAGACATCCAACAAAAACTCTCAGATGTGGAAAATTGGACAGTACCAGATTATGATCAATATCTACTGGCAGAAGAAGCTGATTTCTCTCTATGAATGCCTGACGGCACAAATTAACCAACTGCTAAAGAACAGGACTCACTACGAATGGCTAACCGAGGGCAGAACAGCCCTGATAATGAAAGACTCCTTGAAGGAGATGACCCCAGCCAACTATCGGGCAATAACCTGTCTCTCCACAACATGGAAGCTCCTGTCAGGCAACATAGTGTTATTGGATTATTATCCTAAAGTCACTATGACCTGAGGCCACTTCAAACATGTGAAATGAGAACTGCATATCAGCTCTACTATCCGCTGATTGGCAAGGCCAATGCTGGCTTATTTTACTGTGCAGGATAATGAACGTCCAGGATATGACTGTCTTTGATTTGTCTTACGGCATGGCTGCTGTCAGGTATAAGTAGGAGGCGAGAACGGGGGGCCAGACAGAAACAGGGCAGACAAAGGCTGCAACTGGACCGTCGGGTGCGATTACTTTTGTCTATGTAATATCTGCTCTGTTTCTCAATAAAGTGCTAGAACTTGACCACTTCTCCGTTTCTTGATTCAAACTAAATGTACAGGTTATCACAACAGACATAAACTTTTTTTTGCTATAGAGATGAAGTCAATCAGTTGGCTGCCCTGGTCAACCACATTTACTGAGAAGCCCTAGCGTCCAAAACAGCTCTTAGGGTCCGCTAGGACTTGTACTGAGTTCCGAAAGTCAATCTTTCTCTTCAAAGTCTCCAAGAAAGCCTATGATTCAATGCCAAACACATGGATCCTGGAATGGCTGAAGCTGTACAAGATCAACAACATGGTGGGAGCCTTTCATTGCAATGAGGCTACAGAAAACCAACTTCAAGCCAATTACACAAACCTCCATCAAATGTGTACACCAAGAAGATGCTCTGTCCTGTCCCCTGTGCTGTTCTGCATAAAGCTAAATCCCCTCAGCCAAATAATAAACATGTCTGGGTATGGATACCGACTCAGAAATGGGGCCACTATCAGCCACCTTCTGTACAAGCTGGAAGAGAATGAACTGAAGGAACCATCGTGGGAGGAAAAAATCCCACCAGACATGTCAGTCCAGAAGAGCACATTCCTAGAAGCAGCTAAGATACTACGAAGAACCTTCAGGCTCCCAGGCCTCTGGTAGAGGACCCGAGCTTGAGACGAAGAGCCACCCACCCTGGCCAGGAGCACAAGGAGTCTAAAGTATAATCAACTTTTAGATTACACTTTTAAGGACCATACCTCAGTAGACATCTCTGCTCCCTCTCTGTGGCAGCAGGCAAAGTGTCTTCCTATTATGAAAGATATAAAATTGGGTTTACTCTAATCCATTATAGAAACACCTGTGAGGAACTAAGACTACAAACTGCTTGCAGGAGCTTTGGTACAGAAGGCTCCACACAAGTTAGTAGACCATCTACAACTGAAAAGGAAAAGATAAGACTGTTGTCTTTTTCTTGATTTGATGTCACATCCTTTTTTGTGTCTGCCGGGTTGTACCTAGACATCTGACCAATGCCCCCTCCCTTTTTTCTGGGTGTCGAATAAGTGTAGTAACCTGACTCTCGCCAAATGGATGTAGTTCTGCCTAGCTCCACACGGCTTCACACATCCAGCTGGAATCGCTCCACTGTAGATGTATTTCAGAACGAGGGGTCTTATCAAAATATCTTTGCACATGATTGAATAAATCACTGACTTGGTACATCAACCACTCACTCTTGCCAAACCCAGTAGGGAGAAGGGCGAAAACATTTAGTCCACTAGCAAAAGCCTTCCAAGCTGTTCTCTGGAGTTCTTTTTAATAATTAATATTCTGTGCAATGGACAACACTGATGAAATAACAGCGTCCACATCTACGAAAAATTTTCAATACCACATTTTATGTGGTTTTGAAATCCCTCCAAACTACAGCGATTCCAGATGGATGTGTTGATCCATGTGGAGCTCAGATGTGGAGAGAATTGCTTTTTCACCTATTGTTCAGCAATTGTCTGCCACTCATACTCTCCATATAACATGACTAAAATGTTTAATTCCATTGACGAGAAATGCCCGATTCGAGGCTTCTTACTTCCCGACATTGCCACGCTAAATTAAGATACTTGAATTATTTCACCTGTTCTGAAACCAAAAACCCAGAGTATGACAGAATGTGGTAGATCTATCCAGGATATCTAGTTTCTACTCAGACATTCTTTCAGAAATGAGACCGCATTAGATATAATAAATTGTGGTTTCCTCTTAAATTCTCTGTATGTTGTTGGTGTATAACCCACCGTCACTTCCAATGGTGCCCCAGCCAGTGATCCAGGTGTTAATCCCGTTGGAGATGGTGCTGTCTGAGGCGGCTAGGCACACTGGTGAGATGTAATTGGTGAAACTCACTGGTTCAGAGAGCTTCAGCAGTGCAAGGTCATTGTCGTTGGAAGTTGCTGGTTTGTACCCAGGGTGAATAGTGATCTTTGCTACTTTCCGAACAACTTCATTTGGATTGGATCCCTGCTGTCTCTGACGACCCAGATACACTGTCAAAGCAGATGCGGAACTAGTGCTCCTGTAAGAAAAACATGTAGATAATTTTATATTCAGCTGAACTACCACTGAGATGACAGAGACCTGTGACTTGTTGCAGATTATCAGTGTTTGCATGATGCTGTCTGCTATAGACTAGCTTTGTTAGTTTCAGCTCCTTTATAATAAAGAGGCAGCATTGTGAAGAGATTGGGCACTCTAGGGCTGGGCTATACATCAATTTAATTGATTAATTGGCATAATTTACCACGCAATCAGCTCATTCATCTCCAGCCAGCACTCTGCTCCTGATCAGATCCACCTGCTCCAATCAATTATTGTCAGCTCTGCTCACCTGTTCCCCTGCCTCCTTATAGCTGCTTCTTTCATCCACTCCCTGCCAGACGTCTCGTCTTGTTTACCTGCCTGCATGTGTGTTTGTTCCAGCGGATTTCTTTTGTTTGTTCCTGTGTTCTCTCAGGGACCAGCCCTTGGTCAGCCCACTCTAGTTTGCCTACAAGAGTTTGTGTGCACCGCTTCCCTGAGAAGGAAGGTTCTCAGGGATTTTGTTATTTCGCTCTGCCCATGCTGGAGACACCTCGGTAGATTCAAGTCAGGTCCTGCCTACAATTTCGGGTCAAATCTGGTTCTGCTTGCCTGCCCCATCTGCCACAACTCACCTTTCAATAAACCTTTTTAAAAGAAACGTAACTCTGTGTTCAGCTGAATATCAGGTTCTCTAGCGTTATCCATTACATTAATTCAAGTTTACAATTTAGGTTTAGAATAAAATAAATCTTTTTTGGAAAATTCTGATTTATTTTGCCAATGCACTCATTGGGCTTCCATGAAGAGAATAGAAGCAATACTGAATATTCACCCATCCATTTTCTGTCACGCTTGTCCCACATGGGGACAAGCGCCAGTCTGTTGCAGGGCAACATAGAGACAGGACAAACAACCATCCACTCATACACTCACACCTAAGGAGAATTCAGAGGCCAGTCATGTTTTTGGACTGTGGGAAGAAACCGGAGTACCCGGAGAGAACCTACGCATGCACAGGGAGAACATGCAAACTCCATGCAGAAAGACCCAGGGCAAGGGTAGGACTCAAACCCAGGACCTTCGTGCCGTAAGGCAACAGCGCTACCCACTAGCAGCAAACACTTTTTTCATTTTCATTGTTTACAAAGATATGGCCGCCATCTTGTTTTACAAGCCTGTCTCACGGCTTGTGTTTAGTTGCACTTTGAATTTAGCTCAACTCCCAGACAACATGCTAGACATAAAAGCCAGTTTTTAAAATAAATGTAAATAAATGCCATATCATCCAGCCCTAGGGCACTCCACGATGATCTGTTATGAATCAACATCCATCCCCAGCCACAGACCAGGTTCTGAACTCATCTTTTATATTCTGAGGTGATTTTCTCCTCCACAGGTACTGTTAATTATTTTTTAATTTCTTTAAGCTTAACATTTACTTTACAGGTCACAACTTTGGCTACTTCCTAATTATTGTTACAATGAATGCTTTATGGCATCTTGTAAATGTTGAATATAGGTATTTTTGTACAGACTCACATGAAATCTTGTTTTTTTTTGCATAAAATAAAGGTGAGGTGTTTTCTCTGGTTTTGTTGCTTACCCTTGGAAGCAGTGAGCAGCACTCAGCACCCACTGGTCGTTGATCAGAGATCCTCCACAGAAGTGGAAAGAGGTGTGCAGACTGACCTGCCAGGGCCAGCTGCCTGGTGGAGCGTTCTCTCCTCCAACAATCCTGGTGTTGAGTGCTGGTTTACCACATACTGAGACAAAAAAAACAGACAAACCTCTGGATTATCTGACTGCTCTATAACGACCCAATCATAGCAAATCTATGTAAAGAGTAACAGATGAAAAACTAGTATAATTTATAAAATTAAAGGTTAGACTTACCTGATAGTTGTGAGTCACCCCCTGAAAAAAGATGAATAAATGTTAACAAATTTTTCAACTGTCCTTCTGCTACAGTTTTTTTTTTAACTAGAAGAGAATCTAACTAATGTCCCACCATGGGGGAAATTCAGGCACCAGCAGCAAAGTGAAAGGCAAAAGGGAACATGGCGATTCACAATAAGGTGAAACATATGAGAAAGACAATAAAACAATAAGAGACTGTACAGTTCATCTCTGTCCTGAACAGAAAGCACTTTTTTTGGTTAAGCTCGCCCAACCGGATCTGTATCTGTCACACCTAGACTTGAGTTGTCCTCAAATAGAAACAGGGTTTCTGTTCTACCTGTTCCTTCTGCAGATATAGCAAAACCGTAAGGGGAAAAAAATAACTGATAAAGCTGTTTCTAAAAAACAAAAACAAAAACAAAAAACGTTAATAAAAGCAGACAAGCTGAATTGCTCTGTAGATTTTTGGTTGCATGCACCAGTATTATCTAGTCAGTAATGACACCTGTTATCCAGGAGGACGCTGAAAGCTTTGTCAGAATGTCTTTGTTTATAGGCTCTTAATGTTTTCTTGTTCTTTGAATAAAAACCTCTGTACCTAATTGACTGTCCCCACTTCTAAGAGGCAGAACCCATCAGGGATTATTAAGATGATAAGATATGCATGTACTAAAAGGATGAGCTGATCGAGAAGGTATTTAAAGATTATAAATCCCCTATTGAGTTCAAGCATCATCTCCCTGGTGTTACTTGCTAATTTCTCTGTTAAAACAATAATAAAATGTCCTATTTCAGATTTTGGGAAATTCACATGTAATATTTTATATGTTACCGCGGAAACATTTCATTTAATACTGAAATTTAAAATTTTGATTTGTAAACATGTTTTGCCTCATAGGAAAAAAACTAAAACGGAGGTTATAGATCTACTAGCTGCATCGGGTCAGTTTAGCTCATCACCAGTCTGTAGTCATAGAAATACTATTGATGGACAGGTTAATTAAATTGCTAATATTTTTTGTATAATTTCCATCAATTGTGGTTCTGATCCTAGTTTGGACCAGTTAACTCTTAGGAAATATGATTTATTATGACCCCTGATCAAATGAAAACCACTCTGAATGACCTCTTGCTGGTTGATATTGATTTTTTGGGGTCATATAACTACATTTCCTTACAGTAAACTATGAGTAGATTGTAATGCAGCATTTTAAATTATTGGCAAAGTACGAGACTTTTCTGGCCAGGAATTGATGCAGGGCTGGTGTGAAATGTCCCATTGCAGACGGCTCCTTTTCAGACTATAAAACGACCAAAACTGCAAAAGGAAGAAATGGCCAAGAATTTGATTTTACTTAATGTACCCATTTAAATAAAATAGCTGCTCCCTTGTTAATAAAAAAAATAGATTAACAGCAGCAGATTAAAAAGTATTTTTCAAAGCAGCTGTCTAAAGAGCAGGCTTTTCCTGGTGCTGCAGACGAAGGAGGAGAAATAACTATTCACACTTTCAGAATAAAACCAACTAAGGAATACAATCCCCAAATAATTCAGACCTTAAACCAACTTTGAAACACTCCAGCAGACAGTTGTAGAAGACAGTTTCATTTAGTCGTTCTTGTCTCCAGGGATTCTTACCTTTTATCAGCAGAGTCAGAACAGCCGCCACCCAGACCAGCTTGTTGAACGCCATCGCTACAAGTTACCTCCAGTTTAGCTGCTCTGGTTTAAATACTCAACATACAGCTTTTTATTTACACCCACAGAGTAACCTGCTCAGCGACATTCCAGCAACTGACCTCATGTATTGTAAGCACAGGTTGTATCCTGTGTGTAGGCTTTTATTAGAAGGAATTTGCAGAGAAAAACATCAGTAAAAAAGACTGATGGGTTTCAATTCTATGAATAAAAATTTATCAAGTTTTTTTATACCATCGTATACAAAAATGTGCAAATATCCAGTAATATGTTGATAAACAGGATAAGAAAACAGCGTCAATGCTGCTCAGAGATGAACAGATAATGAATAACTTGAAAGCTATGCAGGAACTTTGCCAACATACGGGCGCTGTCTGTTTAAAAAAATGTGTCTATATATATAAATGCTTGAGCCTAAATCCTTTGCTAAATAATATTATTTAATTATAAACCAATTCAAAAGGCAAAGCAAGTTTATTTGTAGCACATTTTAGTTACAAGAAAATTCTAAGATAAGAAAACAATTGCAATGAAATAATAGCCGCAAAGCATTTTAGGTTGGACTATAACCTTAATCTAATGATGTTTTAGTGAACTACAACAGTTTAAATTGAACATTCATGGGAAACTCTAAAGAAATGGGTTTCTAATCTTGATTTAAAATAATTCAGGATTTCGGGACTTTTACAGTTTTCTAGGAATTTGTTCCAGATAAGTGGAGCATAGGAACTATGTCTTTTAAAGTCTATTCTCTGAGATCCAGGGAGCCAGTGGAAGGACTTCAGAACTGGGGTGAGGTTTCAATCAAATTCAGTGAGGTTCAAATCTAATTGGATACTTATTTAATCACATTTTAATTCAGCAGGACATAAAATGCTAGTAAGTAAAATCAAATAGACTTACAGGGAAAAAGTGGTGCAAGATTTGGGGAGTTCATCCTGCAGTTGGTGGGTTGCTGGTTGCTGGCTTCCTGGAAACAAACTTCACTTTAGTTGAAGCAATGCAGTCAATGATGTCTGAGACTTTAGACTGGAAATTATCTACTGAGTTACAGCACAAGGTTGAATTAGAAGAGTAAGCATATAAATAGATTTTTTGGTGTCTGTTTTTACCTCTATTTCAGATTTTCTCATAAATTGATTGCAAGTTTATGTTTTATGTTTATTTGTCTCAAGGTTATAGTACATTTCAGTTATAGAATTTAGTACCGATGCATGGCATCCTCGGTTCTGTCAGTCTGCCCCAGGCAGTGTGTGAATGGGTGAATGACTGAATATAAAGAGGTTTGGGGTCCTAGAACTTGATAAAGCGCTGTAGAAGTACAGACCATTTACTATTTCAACAAGGGAGTTTAAGGAAAAGTCCCGTAGTAAACACAGGGAATCAGATTACTTCTGGGGAACATTCAAATGCATGAAAATTAGGTGAGCAATAATCGAAAGAACAGCTGGAGGGGACTATGGTGGAGAACATTTAACTATACACAAATGAGACAGAACACCAACAGAACTGTGATAGTTACTGTATTTCCTTGGAGTTACAATTTATATGAAACTTGTATTTTTAGAGCAATAGTTGAATGTTTACACTTCTTCCTTGTTTGAAGTTTTTGAAAGCTAGATATAAAAACGCTTGATAAATAAATGGTAAATGGCTTGTACTTGTACAGCAATGAACTAGTCCAACAACTCCAAAGCGCTTCACACTGCAGTCAGTCATCCATACAGTCACACCCTGACGGTGGTGAGCTGTGGTGGCAGACTGACAGAGGCGAGGCTGCCATACAATGGCGCCTCTGGGCCCTCTGATCACCCCTAGCAAGGAATTCGTGTGAAATGTCTTGCCCAAGGCATTTCACTTCTAACTGCTGGAGCACTTTGTGAGGAAGTGCTCCAGCAGTTAGAAGTGAAAAAAGGGAGTGTCGACAAGCTTAACGTAGGCGGAGAAAGACTAAACTCCAGGTTCACTATGACATCTATAAAGAGAGACTTTACAGATTTAACTTACAACTGAAAAATGTGAGGGAATCTTTCTTCTCTGAGATTATCAATAAAAACATAAATACTACTCATGCTTTATTTGCCACAGGTTAACAGGTTAACAAATCCTCCTGTGTCCGTGGCCTCTGAACTTCGATTGTTCTAGTTAAACTGTGTTACTGAAACATCATTAGTTTATGTTTGTAGTCCAACTGTTTTAAGTATTTGTGTTAGGATTCTGGTGTGTTTGGTTCCTTGTATGAGTGAGTTCCTGTTTCAGAGAAGATCTCTGCAGGAGAATCCCATCAGCTCTGGTTGCTCTGGTTCTCCTCATCAGGCTGACTGGTGCTTGAAAGGAGCTGCAGGATCATCACTCTTCGCTGAATGATTACTTATGATGGTGTTCCCAGCCAGTTCTTGAGTGTTTTATGTGAATGTTGACTTTATGAGCTTCATCTCAGGATTATTTTATTATTGTTTTTTTCAGATTGGTTGCTAAGGAAGCGTTGTGTGCTGCTGTTACAGCTTTGTGGTGTCCTCGGTCTCCTTCACCTACCTGCCTGCTCTCCAGCGTTTTGCTCACTCCAAGGAAACAACCTTATCGGAACTCACCCTCGTTTCTCTGGGACCCCGGACCTTTACCTTTCCACCAACACCGAATCCTAACTCCTTCCCCCCGCTTTTACCAACTATGGCCAACTAATTCAATTCAATTCAATTCAATTTTATTTATATAGCGCCAAATCATGAAACATGTCATCTCAAGGCACTTTACAAAATCAAGTTCAATCATATTATACAGATTGGGTCAGATTATACAGATTGGTCAAAATGTCCTATATAAGGAAACCAGTTGATTGCATCAAAGTCCCGACAAGCAGCATTCACTCCTGGAGAAGCGTAGAGCCACAGGGAGAGTCGTCTGCATTATCCATGGCTTTGCAGCAATCCCTCATACTGAGCAAGCATGAAGCGACAGTGGGAAGAAAAACCACCCATTAACGGAAAAAAAAAACCTCCGGCAGAACCGGGCTCAGTATGAACGGTCATCTGCCTCGACCGACTGGGGTTACAGAAGACAGAGCAGAGACACAACAAGAGAGACAAAAAGCACAGAAGCACACATTGATCTAGTAATCTGTTCTACATTAGATGGTAATAGTCGGTGATCTGTCTTCCCTGGATGATTTCACAGTCAACAGAATGTCAGACCAGGTGTACCTACTATGAAGAAAAAAGAGAGAGAGCAAAAAGTTAAAAGCTGAAATGACAACAGTCATTTCAATGTAATGCAATGCAAATCTGGAGAACAGTAGACTGGAGAACAGTAGAAATCAGTAGAGTGAGAAAAGTAGGCCCTGATGTCCTCCAGTAGCCTAAGCCTATAGCAGCAATACTGAGTTCTCTCCTCCTGTCTTTTTCTGCACCTGCCCCCTTACAGTCCTGTTAACTCATCTCTCTCCCGTGTAGATGAAAATGCTGAGCTGACCTTGGTGGATTCTACCGCTTTACTGAATATTTCATGTATTATAAATAAACCTCCTTCACTCTAACTGGTCTCCCGAGTGATTCTGTACGTGGATCAGGAAATTGCCTCAAAACATGACTATTTGCTTTTAGTTTCCATTTCCCCATGTCTTATATTGTTTCATTGTTTTCTCCAACTTGCTTTTAGTTTTTTTTTATTTCCCTGTTTTAATCGTGTAAAGCACTTTGTGGTGTTCTTGTACTGAAATGTGCTATAAAAATTTGCCTCGCCCATTTACAGTAATGAAGGCATCAAGATGAAAATAAACATGCAAGACATACAAAGGATGTTCATCAACAAATAAATAATTAAACTATTTAAAAAGGAAACCTCCCATTTTACTCCCATCAGGGAAGCTATTCCAAAGTCGAGACCCCCTTTTTTTATTTTCATAACATGGTGTTGTGTTAGGACTCTTTAGGACACTGACAGGTAGAACATTTTTGGCCAAAATGGCCGACAACAGGAGTATCTGCCTCAGCAGACAGCAACCCTAGATGGCGACCAAGCTTGGTCATAACACGTTAGCAGTTGTCATTTTGTTTCAATGGCTAAAAATTTTTCAAATTCCTATTCCTCAGGTTCCTTGTGTTCGTCATCTCTGTAAACATTGAACATTTCCTGTAAAAACTGGACCTTCCTGTTATAAAAAACCTAAGGAAGTTTCTGGGTCAGTATTAGGTAATTGCATTCATATGAAAGGAGTCTGACTGGTTGCAGTGAGTCATGAGAGGAACGATGTTCAGAGTAATTCATGTGACCTATCCATCTTTCCATTGTCTATAACCACTTATCGGTGCATGGTGGCAGGGGACGAATGGTCATCAGGCAAGAGGTGGGGACTACCCTTGACAGGTTGTCAGTCTATCACAGGACAAAGAACCATGGAGACACATAATTGGGTAAGATGTGTTGTGTAACTTCCTGTGTTCTGCTGCTGAATTCTGTGTGGAGTTCCAGATTCAGCTACAGCTGCCCTGGGGCAGACTGACAGAGGCCTGGCTGCCATGCATCGGCGCCACCGGGCCCTCTGACCACCGCCAGCAGGGAATGCAGGTGAAATGTCTCGCCCAAGGACACAACAATGGAGACAGTCAGAGCGGGGGATCAAACTGGCAACCCACCGAACTCTCTAACCTCTGCGCCACCGTTGACCCCTGTTATGCCATTTTTATTACGTGATAGACTCCAGCTCCCAGAATGCAACACAGTCACCCTGAGGTCCAAGCGTCCAACGCGCTCGTCTCATCCTCCTTCACTGGCAAGCCGCCAACTGGGAAGACATACAGCTGTTTCTCCTGTTGGGTTTTTCCCCACGTGGCACGTGGTTCGATTCCTTGCTGGTCCGAGAGTTTTCTGAACCAACTTCCCCTGTATTCCAAAGCAGGAGGTCGCGACATTTAAAGTAATTGAATTCATTTTTGATCCTACTGGAAGCCGCTATCTTTCAGTGATCGTCAGACTCTGCTCGCTTGTTCTGGCCAAACTAAGCGTTGCAGAGCACCCAGAGACTGTGTGTTTTTTTTCTTTTCATCCTTGCTGCCCCCCCGCTCGCATTTGGAGCCACGGACCTACGGGACCACTGGGACATCCTCACTGAGGCAACACAATTAAAAGGACTTTTTTCCTTTTATTTCTCTTTTTCACCCATAAGGTGATATATTTTGTGCCTGGGCAGAACCTATTAGGAAATATTTTAATGCTTAATTACTCCAAAAGGGAGTTCGTTTAACTGTGCTGAATATGTTCTAATGTGCGTGCATGCATTTCATAAGTAATTTTGCCTGTGTTGGTTTTGGGTTCATGATAAACTGGCTACGCTGACAGCTGACTTTCCTTTCTCCTCCTTTTCTTTCTCCTCCTTTTCTTCATCTTTCCTTCTTTTGGTCCGTGTTTGGTTTCCCGCATTTTCCTTTGAAGCGCCTTTGTTCTCAAGCGAGACCGCTTCCTGATCAGAAGTCAGCCCAAACTAGGCAGGCACGTTAGATATGTCATTAGGGCTGCCCCTCACATGCCACGCGAGGCCGTAGGTCGTATGTCGTCATAGCCGCCATCTTGGAGCGGGACAGTGTAGCTCTAAACGGTTTGCTTAGCATGTTGTGGAGTGAGATCAGTTAGCTGCCACTAGCCGTGCTACCGGTAATAAGAGTAGGTTGAAACCGACCGTGCATGATTGCTAGCGACTAGTTGAGCAGTACAGAAGCATTCCCCATCTAGCTTCAGGTCTGTTTTCTCAAAGCTATATTGTCTTTCAATGCTGCTATGTCAAAGTGCCAACTTCTTGAATGTGATGTCAATCAGTCTTAAACAACTGTGAATTTATTTAAGCAGTGCTACCTCCCCTTTTAATACATTTTTGACTTGTCTTATTTTCATTTACTTTTGCATGTTCTTTGAATAGCGAGTAGTGTTTTCTAGTGTTTTATTAAGTAGAATAATTGCTGTAACAGTTTAATAAATAATAACGTGTGAAATAGTAATTGTGGTTATTTTGGTCCAGAAGTTGAATGGTCTCTAAGAGCAAAAGAAGTACCTCTTTTGAGTTAACAACTGAATAACATTTTCATTGGTTTGTGATATAGAAGTAAGGGGTTAAAATTCCAATTGCAATTTTAATTTGAGTTATCAACGTTTGCTGGATAAGTCTAATCGGTCAACAACCGGTTAGATCACACTTTTCCAGCATAAATAAGTTCATAACAGCTAATTAATAAATGCATTGTTAGTGTTAATCAATACAGGCTTATTGCCCTTGGATCACAACCATTTGAATTATATTTATTATAGCTATCATTTGAGTTTGAATGATCTATTATTAAATTATAATAGCAAATAATAATTAATAATAATATTCATAATCAAACAGGCTTCTGGCATAACACCCCCTAGCAATCAGCAGTTAACCATCAGGCTGTGGTCCCTGAAACAGAGTAATTGTTTAGTGGCTTTTAAATGTAGAGCCCTTGCTGCCACTTTTGAGAGGAACGCCCCTGCATTTAAAGGCACATTTAGACACGCTTTAAGCAATAAAATGAAGCATGAACTCGCTAGCCGAGATGAGCCTAAAAGACTGGATGACCTGATTGACCAGGCTATCCGGGTAGATAATTGACTTCAAGAGAGGTTGAATATGAAGAGAAATGCCAGACTGGCACCTCCTTTATTTGGCGTTCTGTTAAACTTCTGCTCTGCCACCAATTTGCTCTTAGTTTTTGGTCCGCTGGCTGTGATCTACACCACTGTGCTCTGCTCTACTGATTGATGTGTTGGCGCCCCCTGCGCTAATCTCATTAGACTGCATGTGTTTTTTCACCTGTCTGTTTAAACCTGCCTCTTACAGCCAGTCTGCATCCATCGTTCCCTGATTGGCTTGCCAAGCAGTGACCTTGTTTTGTGTGTGGATTTCCCAGCCTTCCCTTGTCAGATTCTCCATCTGCTCCGCCTCTCGACCAAGACCTTTGCCTAGCCCTCTGGAAACCTCAGCACGCCTGTGCTTCAGGTTTTTGACCCTTGCCCAGATTCTGGATTTCTCTCTGCTTAGCCCAAAGTCTGCTGGATCTGTCATCCAAGCACTGTGTTGGAGCCTTTAGATCCACAGATCAGTTCCTGTGCAAACGTCTGGACACTGAGAAGGTTAGTGGCTTTCATTAAGCGCACTTACACCTCCACTGAGTTATTCACAGCCGCTAACCTCTCTTTCGTCCGCAGTGGTTCCAGTGTGAACTCGTTTTGATTATAAAACATGAAACAAATATAAATCTTGAAATAATAAATAAATAAATCTTGTCAGGATCGTTTGAGCCTGTGTGGAGTATGGCTAGGATCTATGGAGAGCCGTTTTAGTTATAATTAAATACTGTTATTGATAATAAATGATCCCTCCAAAAAATAAATATTAATATGAAATCAAACAATGCAAAAATTATTTTGTATGTTTTGTCATTTAATATTTTGTCATTTAATACTTTTTTTTTTTCATTTATGTATTTATATTTATAAATGTATTTTATAATGGTGTGTTTATTTTGTGACATTTACTTTATAAAGCCACTATAAGTATTTCCTGGACTTTTATTTAAGAAATAAGAAACATTTTGTCAGGGTTCTCTGTGTGTTTCCGTGCTCTAAGTCTGCTTCACAGGTGGCTCTAGGTGACTGGGGGGCGTGGCCCACACCGGCGGCGCATCTGGAGTCATCAGCATGGGCTTCTTAAGGAGTGCTCAGACAGATGGAAGACGCCAGAGTGTTAACCCAGTCGTGGTATGCCTAGACCTCCGACCTGTCCTCTGAGCCTCGTATCTGTGAGTTCCTGGAAACCTCGTTTATGGACTAACTTTGTCTTCTGTTGTTCTCCAGTTTGTCGTGTTTGGATTTACTCACCTGTCTTGGCGTCGTGCTCAAGGAACCAGCTCCTAAGAATCCCCGCCGCTCAGATTTTGCTCTGGCATCTCCCCTCATACTCACTTGGTGGTACCAGGCCGGGCGTGAGATTTCCTCTTCCTGGATTCAGCTGGTTCACTCACAACTCTCTGGTTCTTCCATCTGCCGTCAACTGTGGTGCTCTCTGGATCCCTCGCCAGCTTACATCAGTCAGCCCTCCAGTCACTCAGCCACCTGCCACCATCAGCGAGTTACGGTCACAGAGTCTCCGCGTCGCTTACTCCTCCCGGATAGGTCTTCGCCACTAAATAGTAAGTGGTGCCGCTTCTGGTATTTTTCCCTGGTTCGATCCTCAGTAACTCAACCTTCGTTCTTCCCCAGCACTGACGTTCAGACCTCGCCTGTTCTACACGCCGTGCGTTTCTTCGTTGTCTGAGCCTTTAATAAACATCTTAAGATTGTTTCTGCCTCCGTCTGTATCTGCATGTGGGCCAAACACTTAAAAATCATGACACATTTAATTTTAAAAAAAAAGTTTTTATTTCATGGGGATATTTATTTAGTTGATGGAATATTTGTTAATAATTTAATAACTATTTAATTTTGAATTAGAAGGCGCTCCATATTCCTCTGCCTGCCAGAAAATGTAGGAACTGCCTACAGAGTATTGAGAGAGGTGATATCCAGCTATTTTGTTCTAATCACAAATCTATCCATCTTAAAAACTTTATGATATACCCACAGCAAATCTGAACTGAATTATTCTGCATTACACACAACTGATATAGCGTAGTATTCAATTAGTGAAAGCTGGGGGTGGGAAGGAAATTTTAAGGTGTTCGTCATATCTATTTAGCAATACAAAGAAAAATGTTTAAATAACTGAAACTATTTAAAATGATTAAACAGCTTATATTTGAGCAATCCCTTCAATATTTTAAACTAGAGTGGGGATAATCCAGAGTTGTTAAAAGCAGTGGAGTAGCTCTTTAGTGAATCCTGCAATTAGGATACCAACCTAAGCGTCATCAAATGTTAGCTGGAAACTGGAAGAAACCTTAATATTTCCGACTATAAACTTTCCACAATTAAGGTAAGAGGTGAAGGTTAATATTTACATTTGTGTTTGTTTGAATTTCCATGTAATGTTTTTTTAAATTACATTGGATGAAGAATCTAACCATGGACCAGTGACCACCGGTTAAAGGTTTGGGAGGCGCACAATAGGCCGCCTTCCAATAAACTCTGCTTGAACATAAATCTGTCCACAGTCACTTGGTTGCTGCTGGATTTTAAAGTCTGGTTGGTCTGGTCTGAGTTCCTTCATCCACTTTTTTTCCTCCCGCGAAAGCATTGTTTTGTAAATAAATGATCAAAATTTATTTGGTTGCACTGTTCTCCCCTGACTTATTGTTGGACTTCAGAATCAGAATCTGAATGTGCTTAATTGCCAACTAGTATTTTACACACACAGGAATTTGCTTTGGCGATACGGTGCTACACATAGACAAGCATACAGTTGATAGAAATATATAATATGGGAAAAAACAAGAAACAAATGCAAGTTGTATAGGAATAATAGTGAGTATTCAAGAGGAAGAACAATGTGGCATTTACATAGGCATTATGCTGGGTTTGTGTTGTGCAGACAATAGGAAAGGATTTAGTCTACATAAACATGTATATACATATTTATGTAAACATACAACCACACACACATATGTAATCTCAAGTATTAGATTTTTTTATGTATGTTAGGAATTATGAGATTACAGAGATTGGACTGCAAAGTCGGTTACCATGAACATTACTGATAAACAGTCACTGAAGACACAGAGCCTGACATACTTAGACTGGACAGAATGACTGATTAGGGGAAGATGTGTCAGCTGGGACACATATGCATTATAGTATGATCTTCTCCACCAATGTGATGAACACTGATTTCATCTGCCCATCGCATTGTTGTGTATGAGAGTCCAGTACTGAAGCTGTAAACATCCCTCTACCTTTTAGATTAAATATGTTAAAAAATTGTTTCTGTTTCAAAAGTCTTTTAATACTACAGAAGTCTACAAATTTAGAACACCACATTATTCAGGCAAAGAACCTGGGGTGACCACATCCAGGTCAATTATTTAACAAGTGGTGTTTCAGCCCGGTTTGAGTGTTTTTTTTTAGTTTTTTTTTTTAGAAGGTCCACAGAGGGAGATGACATCACAGCAGCAGCTGAGATTTTCCTTTTTAAATCTGTAGGAGTTGTGATGTCAGATCTTATGTGAACAGAATTTTTGTAACTTTTAAGGGCAGAGGAATGTTTCAGGATAATTGTTTTCAAACGGGTCGGAGGTTAAGATTGACTACATTGGTTTGACAGTCCCAGAAGTCTAGCACCAACTTCTAAAAAGTACTGTAGTCTAGAAAAGTGTGCTTCCAAGTCCCTTATTGTGCAAAGACACATTCAGACCTATTTGTCTACGTAGGATGATAAAGCTGCCTTTTTGAAAAATGAGCACGCATTGGCTTTGGCTTAAAGTCCTTGAGCATTCTCAAAATGTTCAAAAAGCTCCCAGCCAGATCGGATATTTGGGTTTAGATGGCTCCCTAGTCTTCTCATAAAGAAACTTAAATGCCGCTTATCCGATTAATAGACCGAATATATAAACAAAGTTAAAAGAAACTGGCCAAAGGAAAAAACAAAACAAAGAAGACAAAACAAAAAAACAGTGAGTTACTGTGGAAGTGGAACTAAAAGAGGTGCAGCGCTACGCGGGGGACACGCAGAAACTGTCATAGGCATAAGGTTAGATTAAGAACCATGCCCTCGCCTTTTAGCTATTTGTAGACAAAAATCTGAGATTTGCAAAAAGTGTAGTTTTTTTCTTTTCTTTCAATGTTACTGAACTAAGAAGCAATGTTAGGGTAATGTGTTCAAATATACCCTGGATCCCCAAGCAGTAGATATAGACCTTGGGGTAGAAAAACAATTGACACAAATTTTACAGCCACAGACCTTGAAGTTGGTAAAACGTTAAAGTGGTTTAGTAATGACAAAAGAGGCAATGCTGTTAGAGGGGCGTAGGCTGTAGTGTGAGTATTGAGGCGAGGCGATTAAATAAAATTAACTCATGGCAGGTACCCACCTCCAACACTCACTGGGTGAGAGCGAGTTCCACTTTGGGCTGGTCTCAAGTCCATCACAGGACAAATAACCATGCACACACACTTCCACCTAAGGGAAATTTAGAGTAACCAGTTAACTTAATAGTTACATGCACAAGGAGAACATGTAGAGCTCCAAGAAGAAAAGCCTCTGGACAGGATTTGAACCCCGGACCATCTTGCTGCAAGGCAGAGCCTGTAATAGGTGGATTTACTTTTTATTTTTTAGTAGTTTAGGTATACCGTGTCCACACTTTTTTACAAACATTCTGAGTGTGGACTTTTATCAGAAACATTTTCCTGCCTCACATCTGGAACAGATTTTATTAACAGAATAGACAGTTACCGTCTGTTTATGGCCACAAAGAGGCGCTGTTTATCAGCGACACAGCCATCGACTTTTTTTAAATTCAAAGGATTGTTGTTGATGACGTTGTTGTTTTTTTTTTTCTCCTGTGTTTAACTGCTGACTAAGCAGTTTGGGGACAACAAAGGCTAAACTGAATGGACCTTTTATTTAGACGCTTAAGTGGAAAAGATTAAGTAAACACATCTTCACATCTTTGCTGTTTTATTGACAGATGAATCATTTAATCACATCTGTCAGGTAGTTGGAGTCACATATCTAAAGGAGTCGGTCTGTAAAGGTGTATAAATAAACAAAGAATAAAGAAGTTTATATTTCCCAGCAGAGGCACGGCCGACAAAGCTCATTTGCCCCTGTAGATATTTGCAGGTTTAATATTGATGATTCTTTATTTTTGTCAGGGTAAAAAAAAGAAGCAGACAATAAAGGTTAATGGAACTGAAAGGACCTTTTTATTCAGAAGTTTAATAGGAAAATGTTAATTGTTTACAGTCAATACGGAGTATTAAAAACAACATTTGTACAAAAGTTCAAATAATTTCCCTCTGGGATTATTAAAGTATTTCTGAATCTAATTCTGTACCGTATTATAGCCAGGAAAGCAAATTCTTTACATGAAGGATCTATATTTCATATTCTTACATCTTCATTTACTGTTTTATTGACAGACGAAATGTTTAATCACATCTGTGTTAGGTAGCTGGAGCCACATTTCTAAATGTGACCTTCTGTAAAGCTGTATAAATCAACAAAGAATAAACTTGTTTATATTCCCCAGCAGAGGAAGCTGGTTACTCCTTTGCCACTGCAGATATTTTCAGCTTTAATATGTTTGATTCCTTACTTTTATCAGGATAAAAAAAAGGAGAAGCATATAAGACTTGATTTTAAATAATCTACTCACAGTAAAAGAAAACATACATTTTAAAAATTTAATTAAAGTAACATGTATACCATTACCTAGAAGGGTGAAGTGTTCTTAAAATGGGTTAGAACCACAATAAATCGTTTTCTATTAAATGTTTATAAAATTAACTATAAGGGAGGTTGGAAGGAATCATATTTAAATATAGATCATTATATTTTCATTGGATGCTTAACTGTTAAGAGAAAAAAAGATAACGATGGACACAAATTAGTGAAAGAAATGAAGCAACCAGAACCCATCAGGAAATAATCAGACGTTTAATGTATTGCTGTTTTCTTATTCCTCTATACGTATAAATATATGTGAAACCTTTGATTAAGATACAACAATTTATCAAAAGTTTATATGCTTTAGGAAAAAAGAAACAAAACAAGACATGATTACAATCCATAACAATAACCAGCTAAAGAAAAGTCACGCATGAAAACATCTGATTTGATTTCTGTTGGTTAATCTTTGATCTGATGCAATGATGGTATTTTGTCTTTTTTAAGATGCACAACTTTGTAAGTTTTGGGCTTTGAAATTATTTCATTTTATGCTTTTAGTCTCTATAAATGAAAATGAAAATATTTCCAGTTTTAAGTTTGCTGCTAATTGCTTCTGATCCTTCAGATCTGCATCGATTAACCAAAAACAGAAACCAGCTCCATGTTATGAGAGAAATTTGGACTAAAATAAAAACCCGTCACCTGTTTTTGTCTGCGTGTTTCACATCTCTGAAATCAGACAGCATAAAGGTTTCCTATGTGAAGACTTGGATGAATAAAGAAAATAGAAGAAGATGGCCTAGGAGGAAGAACGGGGAGTAGAAAATGCTCCTGCTGTTGTCAGTGACCATGGGGGTCAGCAGAGACATGGCTTCCAAGAAGGACTGAAAACGATCCAGTTTGTCAAAGATTATCATGGGCTGAGCTGGGCTGGAGTTGTTTCCAAGTGATAACACGGCTTTCTGGAACCACGTCTCGTTTTCCCTGCACATGAGCGGACCACCATAGTCACCCTGAAAGAGAGGGAAAACTTATCGTCTACTACAATGAACAGGTTTAAATTAAAAGCAACCAGACTTTTGCTCAGTTTTTCCGAAATGTTTCAACACATATCCAGGAGTCTTTGTAAATTCTGTTGTCGCACACTGAGCAACCTGGGCACCACTATTCAAACTCCAGGTTAATGGATATTTGGGGTAGATTCCTGCATCTGGCTTTTCCGTTTCAGAAAGCTTGGTAGCCGTTACCCTGAGTCAAATTATGACAACAAATCATTTCATGAAACAACCCTGCTCTGTAGCTAACCTGGACTTTTTCCTTCTTTTTAGCTGAGATCTGCACAAGGAACTATCAGGAAAGGCGTGTCAAGCGTTACCATTTTTCACCGCTGTCAGTGATTGATCTTAATTTGTGGTCTTTATGGAAGAGTGGCAAGAAGAAAGCCATTGTTAAAAGAAAACTATAAAAAGTCCCATCTGCAGTTTGCCAGGAGCCATGTTGGGGACACAACAATATGTGGAAGTAGGTGCTTTGGTCAGAGGAGACCAAAATTTAACTAAAACCGTAACAAGACAGTGAAACACAAATGGCGGAGAACTAAAACAGAACAATCTAGAACAATTTACTGGGCCGCGTGACGTAAGCGGTGTGGCTTACAAGTGTGTATTTAAATGCGGAAATTGACACCAGAAGCTGCAAAGTACGCTTCACAGCGACGTGCGCATAGAACGTTCACCACATGCAGTGGCAGTTCTACATTGAATTACTCCCCGGGGGAGAACAACCCCCCCCCCATTCCCCAAACACACATACACACTCACACACACACAGGCACGTGCAAAACAAAAAAAAAACTCTACTTTGCAACTTATGAAAGTTAACTAAACAAGCAGCTTATATATGTCAAAGCAAATATTAACCACAGGTATACCTTCAAATACAAGCTAACCCTGAAATTATTCAACCTTTTCAGCCTATTAGCTAGAAGATGTCAAAAAGTCTTGGTTTGGATTGCAATACTTGGAGGTTTTATATGATTCAATGCAAACATCTATTACCAGCCCTGCAACTGTAACTGTTTTTTAGGTGGTTCCTCCTCTTCCTCTGTCACATTCTTTTTCCTGTACCTCCTCATCTGTCTCCTCCTCCTCCTATGACTGGCATTAATTCTGTTATACCATCAATTTGCACTGCAGAGTGGGACGCCCTCCCGGCCCGTTGCCCGGTCCATTTGAGAAGACCCAGAGGTGAACCTCCCCAGGGCCTTTCCTCGTCTTATTTAGCCTCCAGCCTGTCAGCCTCTGAGCTGTAGGGTGGCAGCGTCTTCTCACAGCAAGCAGGGCTCCTGCAGCTGCAAGGGGCCCAATTCCTCACACAGTGATATGATAGATAATGGAAAATCGCTTTTGAGTCGCAGATTATTTTTAATATCTTTTTTTTTTTAACTGCTCATGCCGCCCCCTGTGTGCCATTGAAAAAAAGTGCCTGCCCTGGGTGGTTACCAGGTTCACCCGTGCCAAAAACCGCTTCTGACCACATGGGTAAGTAATTCAATTACAAGGAATATATCCTATGTTTTGATCATCTAAACGTTTGTGTCCTGACAACAACAAGGTGACTTCTACCACCTTGTGGCCGAACTGAGGCTCGATAGCCATCTTTGAGGTCTATTATTTTGGGAAACTTTCAGATGTTAACTTAGAACCAACATCTTGTTTTCCTTTCCATGTTAATGCATCTAGCTGGCACCATCATGCTCTGGGGGTGCTTCTCTTCAGCAGGGACAGGGAAGATGGTCAGAGTTGATGGGAAGATGGATGGAGCCAAATACAGGACAACCATGGAAGAAAACCTGTTAGAGTCGGCAAAAGACTTGAAACTGGGGCAGATGTTCACCTTCCAGGAGGACAATGAGCCTAAACATAAAGCCAAGGCTACAATGGAATGATTTAAAGGTGCACAGCTACATTATACGTTTATAAAAAAAAATACCAAAAACCGTTTGATCATGATGAAATAATTTTATATACACCAAGTGTCCGTCCTGATAGTGTTTTAATGGTCCTTTTTGAGGCTAAATAGAACCTCAGCAACAGGGACGATGAGCAGATATAAACAGACGTGGCGTTATCTACCAGCAGTACTGCAGAACTATCAGAAAGCCTGATGGCGGCTACTAAATCACTACTAAATAAAGCCAGACCGAGCCTGAACAGTAGCGGCTGGCCAATAGAGGGCGAAAGGGCGTCCCCACCACTCACCACATTACCTTGAGTAATATAATAAAATAAAAATATTTTGAAATATATTTATATATTTTTTTTATTTGTGTAAGATAACTATTTTGAAGTTAACAGTGAGTAAAGTTGTTTCATTCATTGACAATGTCTGATTGGTGACGTATTTCCCCCCTGGGGTGCAAAGATCTTTGCCCATAGACTCTTGTTAAAAGTTGTACATGTGCAGTAGCTCCTCTTCAATACAGGAGATGGGCTCCAGGAGGGCCCTATCTCCTCTCCTGGAGCCTGAGCTGAAGGCAGCTTGATTTGCATACAATTACACTCCCACCATGGGGCGACGTCAGGGCTATCATCACAGCTGTCTGTTACAAAGTTTGCCTGACTGACAGGAAGAGCCACTGGAGATGGAGAGGATTGGACAGAAATTAGAAATGGTGCAAGAAAAATTAAATAATTCAGTGCAGTCACTCAAAACCACACATTTGGAGAGAAGAACTTATCAGGAGAAGTTAGAGGTTAAGGAACTCAGACCTGATCAGCCGAATATTACAATTAAAGTCAACAGACAGAGGAAGACAACACACTGTCTTTTTCCAGGACCTGGTTTATCAGCAAGGCTTGGCTAAGAGCATGTAGTGAGGCTAATGCTTTATCCTGCTTTCCCCTGCTTCCTTTTTCAATCATCAGCATCTTACCCAATATGGATTAGGATAGGTAAAGGTAAAAAAAAAAAAAATCAACAGTCTGGGATTCACATGCAAAATGTACTGCGACTAGTATGGGAAAATAAACATACAGGTACAGGGTAAGCACAATGAGGAGGTTGACAAAAACAGGCACATTCTATGAAAAATAATCGACTGTGTCAAGTTCTGTGTTGCATTTGAACTTGCCCTGCATGGCCATGATGAAAGTGAAAGTGAAAGCTCAGAAAATCTGTTTTTTTTTAGAGGATATGTAGAATTTGTAGTATCACCGTCAAACCCATCCCAGACTTCAACCACAGAGGTACTGAAATGTTTGCTTCTCTCAAAGATAGAAGGGCAAAATCTATGTATAAAAAGTAGAACACTTTCTTTTGTTGCTTTCATTCATGTACGTACACTTGTGTGATATCTTAGTATATGTTTAGCTGCTTCCCAGATGCTCTAAGGGGCGTTTCCGTCAATCACTCCTCCCGGATGCAGTCAGACTTTATTATCTTAGCTGCTCTCAACAGACATAATGTCTGTTTAAAACATACAAATTGTTGCACAGGTCCTGATCCAACTGTTAATTGTTTATACTGTTCTCAGTTACTAAGATAACTTGCACATGCCTTAGCTAGGATCCTGCTGGACTATGATACATAGTGCATATTATATAAGCTTAGTACATTACGAACTTTTGTACATATGGGAATATTGCACGTTCTATTATCTATTATAGCAAAAACTGGTTCCACAAAGTATTGACTTAGGGGGGCTGAATACTTTTGCACAATGCTCTCTTCAGTTTTTCATTTGTGGTTGTAATGTGATAATGTGAGGAAATGTTCAAAAGGTATGAATACCTTTGCAAGCCACAGTATTTAATAAATATGTATGACATATTAGTCATACATATTTAGTCTGATCTGCCACAAGTAAAACTTCAGAGTGAGACAGAAAGTACCATGCCCGACAGACAGGGGGCAGTGCTGAGCATCATAGGAACAAAGGGAGACAGCATGTCGCTGTGTGCTGTTCACCTAAGCAGAGGGCGCAGGATTTACACCAACAACTCTAACAGTACGAAATAGAAAATCTTCCTTCCTTCCTTCCTTCCTTCCTTCCTTCCTTCCTTCCTTCCTTCCTTCCTTCCTTCCTTCCTTCCTTCCTTCCTTCCTTCCTTCCTTCCTTCCTTCCTTCCTTCCTTCCTTCCTTCCTTCCTTCCTTCCTTCCGTCCTTCCTTCCTTCCTTCACACTAACTTAGCAGCTTCAATCAGGTTTCACTACATTTTGACAAACCTAAATATATGCTATTTGGAAAGCACAACAAAGATACACAAGTAAATCTATGTGTTGATAATGTAAATAGTGAAAAGGTAACTGTCATGGTTGAGTTTTGGTTTGGCTTTGTTTTTCTGTTATTTTCATTTTTTCATCTGTTTTGAGTTAGGTTTAACTTTATTTATTGTTATCAGTTATTTTCTGTCAATTTTCACTTCACCTCCTCAGCAGTCAGTCACACCTGATAATCATTTGCTTGTTAATTAGCCAGACCCTTGTTTCACCTGTTAGTGCTCTATTTAAACCTCCCTCTGTCTTCAGTTCAGCACTGGGCCGTCATCTGCTATCCACCACTCCATGCCAGTCCCTCTGTAAGTCTTTTTATTCTGTGGTTCGTTCCTGGAGAAGCTCTGCTTTTTGTCCAGGTGTCTCCAGTGAATTGCTAACCTGACAAGCGGCTCTGGTGAAGCCCTGCTCTGTGCCCTGGTGTCTCCGGATAACTGCTAACCTGACTAGCCGCCCGGAGCCCTGGTGTTGTTATGAGGCCTGCTAGCCGAGCAGCACCTAGCGAGTGTGGACTCTCTTTCTCCGGGCCGTCAGCTCCTGTCATCACATTCATCCCTGACCTTCTGCAGTCCTGAACCTCCGGTCTTCATCACTCACCACCCAGTATACTTCCTTCAATAAAGACTCAAACTTTTAGTCCCGTGTGTGCATCCTGAGTTCATCGATAAACAAACCCTGACAGTAACTGAAATAAAATTTCTTGGTGTGATGTTGGACCACAAAATGAGCTGGACACTACACATCAGATATATTTGGGGGAAGTTGGCTCACAGTCTTGGCATCCTGTGGAAAATAATGCATGTCCTCAACCAGAAATCCCTTTACACATTATATTGTACATTACTCTTATCATATTTGAATTACTGTGTAAAAGTGTGGGGAAACACCTACAAAAGTAATCTCCAAACAATAACTACAATACAGAAATGGGCTATTAGGTTACAAAGACCACATGAACAAACTTTTTATAAAAACAGGAGCTATGAAATTTCCTGAATCCATCCAAACAGCACAAATAATATTTAAAGCAAGAAATAATTTACTTCCTAATAACTTAATGAAACTGTTTGCAGAAAGGGATGGAGGGTGTGATCTAAAAAACTGATCGTAGCAGAACAACTTTAAAAAGAGCTTATTTCAATAGATGAGGTTAAATTATGGAACAGTTTAACAAAAGAACTAAAAGTAAAAATATTAGCCACTTCAAAAGAAAATATAAAATGCAAATTCTAAATAAAAATAAGGATGAAGAGGAGCATACAAAAAGTATGAGTGTATACGTGTGTGTGTGTATATATATATATATAAATGATTCCTTTGTTTTCTTTTGTTCTGCTTTTCTAATGTAAATAAGTTGTATTATTCGGGTAAACATGTTTTATGGATTCTTTGTTTGATAAAAATTTTGTTTAGTTGTCTTATGTCTCTTCTTGTAAAAGGAACAATGTGTCCTGTTTCTTTTGTTTGCTTTCTTGTTGCCGTTTTTTTCCTTCTTGCATTTGTCTACAGAATAATTTGTAAAGTAAGATATTTATGAAAGGAAGGGGGTAGGGTCATATAACTATTTACTTCTGCCTACCTCTGTTTCAAACAAATTGAGAGATAATGTCTCACGTTGTATGAATGTTAAATTTGATATGTTTGACATAGTCAAACAAATAAAAATAATGTTGGAAAACCAATTTAAAAAATCTAAATAACCCACAGTTAACAAACATGGCCGTGTACCTGCTCCAGAGTAAATAATTCGGTGCACAGGATGTCAGTTGATGATCCATTCCCACAATCTAGCACTGTCGTCTGGAACTGGTACAGAGGTTGCTCCTCTAAAGTTGGGGGGAAATATAAAGAAAGCTGTAATTTCTGGCAAATTGACCTGATTTGCATTGATCCTCATGATTCCTCATTGCACAAATATTAACATTACTGTCTTACCTCCTCCTCTTCCAGAGCTCCAGCCAGCAGCCCAACATACTGATCCTACTGAGAATGTTCTTCCGTTGCTTAAGCAGATGGGCTGGATGTAGTCGTTCAGGGTGGGTTGGGGTGACAGCTTAAGCACTGCGAGGTTGTTTCCTGTCTGGTTGCTCATAGTGATATTTACTACATTAAACAACACCTCAACTGGATTAGAGCCGTTCTGTGTTAGACGACCCAACTTGACTTTCCACTCAGACAAACTAAGGGAGCTGAGGAATAAAAGATGGACTGAATTAGGTCTCATTTTTACACATTTTACTAGTTTAAAAAAGTTGTAACCATCTGGATTTAGCTTCTCACTAATCATTTTATGATTTACATGCAGTACATTCATCTCAGCTTCAGCTCACCCTGAGAAGCAGCTGCCGTCTGTCAGCACAGAGCTCTCAGACACCAGCGTTCCTCCACACACATGCTGCCCTTTCTTCTGAACACTCGCCATCCACGGCCACTCACCAGCTGATGCCACGGAAGATCCATTCAAAATACGAGAACCTAGTCGAGCATGTCCACAGACTACAGGTGGAGAAAGAGGACACAGGTGAAAACTATAAAACGTCTTTCACAAAACAATTTGTGCAACTTAATTTGCACAGATATCATTCAGAATTTTATCTGAAACTAGGGTTTCAGGTTTTCCAGCCATCTGGGATCTTTCTGAAGTGCTTTTTGGGTGATACAAGCGTTTACATTAGTCGTTTTCAGGGGACTTGATGGTGCCGCTAAGAATAGCAGCTTCTGGATTATGCTCCATGGTGCTTTTTGTGTTTTGTTTTTTTAAACTGTTCATACCAGAGAAGATCAAATAAACATCTGACATTTATTGTGTAATATTATTACTAATTATAATTGGATATTATATATGAAGGGTTAAGGGGCACAATATTAAATAAATGCATATATCATGAAATAAATAAACGAGGCCTCCTATTTTAGTAACTATTATTTTGACAGTTGTGTCAATAAATTTTTATTTTGCTATTTTATTTACGAGAATTGATTCAGGCATGCTTAAAGTTTTTTTTCTTGATTTAATACACTACTTTGTGTTGTAACACGTGATTCATCATTACATTGTCAAACACCAAAACAAAAAGACAAGAAATATCACTTTTGGCAAGATAAAAATTTGATTAAAAACTCTAAATATGTTTGTAAATACAAATGAACTTTATGGAATAATTAGTTAATATGAATCCTTTGCCACACCACATAAATTAAATTCATTATAATATCAAATTTACCCAGAAAACAGTTATTAGAGGCAGACAGTGAATCAGGTTGTAGAAATTATTAAATTTGTGTGTGTGAATCAAATTCACGAAATTTTTTTTTGTGCGGCAAAAATAATGTCATATTATTTTAAAGTCAAGACTGATAAAGCTATTCTATTATTTTCAGTATCAAGGGAGGTCATAGCATGGCCTTATGCCAATACACCAATGTGCACTGAAAAACTAGGAAATATGGTTATTCTGTATCTATTTAATTTCAGTTAAATTAAATTTTACTTATATAGCGCCAGTCCCCAATACGTCATCTCAAGGCACTTTATAAAGTCAGTTCAATCAAATCATTCAGACAGATTGGTTAAAAGTTTCCTATCTAAGGAAACTGTTACGGTATAAATAATGCAAGCTACACCAGCTATGCAACATTTCTTCTCTAACAGCAAGCTCACTTAGCCCTTGCAAATTGAAGTACAAGACTTTCAACTTCTGACACCATGTTACGGTATAAATAACGCAAGATATACCAGATATATTGTGAGTTTAAAGCTGTATTGGAAAACCGGGGAACAAGCTCCCTCTTCCACGGCAGTACCTTTCAAAACAAAGCATATAACTTAAACTAAATCCTGTAACATAAACCCAGCAGGTTGGCTCAAGTCTCTCCAAGCAGCATTCACTCCTCCTGAAAGAGCGTAGAGCCACAGTGGACAGTCGTCTGCATTGTTGATGGCTTTGCAGCAATCCCTCATACTGAGCATGCATGAAGCGACAGTGGAGAGGAAAACTCCCCTTTAACAGGGAGGAGAACCTCCAGCAGAACCAGAACCAGGCTCAGTGTGAACGCCCTTCTGCCTCGACCCACTGGGGCTTAGAGAAGACAGAGCAGAGTGGCGTCTCTAGCATGATAAGTTAAGTGGGGCACAAAAACTCACTATTAGCAGTAACTAATTTTTTTGTAATGCATACAACCTAACTCTGATACATTTTAAATGAATCAAAAAAATTAGCATAAACCAACACACTAGAAATCCATTTTATATAAGCTAAATGTAATTTCATTTTTATATATATAATTACAAACCAAGGCTCACTAATAATGTTAATTTATTGAACAGAAAAGATTCACGTCAATTCTTCAATGAGCCAACAAGGACAACCAACACTTAATGGTAGCAAACTATCCGACAGAACGTAAACGTAACTTGTGCAATTCCAATATTTTGATTGGACGATCCGAGCTTGGGGGCGTAGGATTTGTGCCCCACTGCTGTCTACTAAGTGTGTTGGGCATGCTCACTACAATTTCAGATGTTCATTATTTAAACAAATGCTGGTGGGCTGGCTCCAATATCAAGGCGCCTTAAGAGGGTTTAGCCTATGAGCTTGTCAGTTTTCTGGCAGGCTTAGATATATAGACACAACGATCCTGTACCACTGATTGTTGTATACATAGAACTCCACAGCCACATCTAGTGGGGTCTGGGCCCACTGGCCCCAGGTGCAGAGACTCCACAGGCTAAAAAAGAGCACAGAGGCTTTGATCCAGGAATACTTTCTATGTTAAAGAGGGTAATGGCAGACTAGCTCCATAGGTAGCTGAGTCGAGGAAAGACACAGTTAAGCAGATAGACTGAGCGACTTTTCTGATCTGGAGGAAGGAGGAGCGCACAGACAGTTAGTACTAAAACAGTAGTAGTAAAATCTCTTTTTTGATCTATCTATTCAGAATTATCAAGTAATAAAATTAATCTAAAGATCTTATTGATCTACTAACAATTAATTGATAAGTGGCAATTTTCTTGTATCAAGAGCGTCATTCCATAACATGAAGGGCTAAATGTTTTTACAAAATGCTGAATTTAAGAACAGAGGAACATTATATTTGAACAATTTATTCTGTATTAAAATTGTGGTTTTCACACAAATTAAACTTTGACACATTTATAAAATATAACAGGAACCTATTAGGTTACTGAATAGAAACAAATCAGATGAATAGAATAAAATACTTTAAAATTGTCATGATAGTATGAAAGAGGGACTCTTGACAGACCAGATGGATGGGGCTGTGGCTGGATCGGTAATGGGCACAGAACTCCACATCGCATGAGATGGCAGCAAGGCAGGGAAGTGGTATGGGGTAGTATAATTAAAGATGAGCTAGTTGGACATTTTTGGATTGAAGATGGACTCAAACTCAACTCTCAAGCCTACTGCCAGTTTTTAGAACACAGTGGTAAAGGGAAAAGTCTACATCTTTCAAGAAGACCACAATTTTTATGCAGGACAATGCTTCATCACATGCATCAAAGCACAGTATGGCTAGCCAGTAAAGACCTTAAAGATGATTGAATAATGATGATACCCTTTCCTCACCTAAAGCCTAATGAGAACTTGTGGGCCCTCCATAAACAGCAGATTTATGGTGAAGAAAAACAGAAGACCTCTCTGAACAGTGTATGGGAGGCTCTGGTGTCTGCTGCACAAGAAGTTGATCATCAACAGACCAAGAAACTGACAGACTCCATGAATGGAAGACTGCTGATATTGAAAAGAAGGGTGGCTATATTGGTCACAGATTTTTTTAATTTTCTGGAAACATTTATTATTCTCACTTTAATGGCTGAAAATAAACAAGTGAGATGGGAAAATGTTCATTTTTAAGTTAGTTGCATAGTAATTCTCCATACTAATAGTTGTTCAATAATTGTGCACATATATATATTCTCATAAGAAAGCCAAAATCTCACTTTAACTTTCTTAAATATCCAGGTTTGAGGTTTGATATTTTGGATTGACCAAGAGCACTGTAGTTATTAAAAAATAAAATTGATCCACAAAACTACAACTTGCCTGATAATTGTGCACACAGTGCATTAAACAGTAAAATAACACAACATTCACCCACACCCTGACAGTGGTATGCTACATTTGAAGCCCTGGGACAGACATACAACTCCGCTAAGCCCTCTGACCACCGTGAGAAGGCAAAGCTTGTGTCTTGCCCAAGCACAAAATGACTGAGATTCTCACAGCAGAGGTTCAAACTGGCAACCCAACAAGTACAGGACAAACTCCCTAGCTTCTGCGCCACTGTCGGCCACACATATATACACACAGAAACGCATAAAAGTATGATGAGGAAAGGAAGCTGAATGTTAGGGTTCAGCCCTCAGTCTGCTGTGTCTCACCAGTGTGTGGCCAGTAATTTTAAAAGTTTTATTTAAAACACAATAAGGCCACGGGGAAGGGCAACTGCACATGAACACAGATCAAGTTCTATATATATATATATATATATATATATATATATATATATATATATATATATATATATATATTAACAATTCTATAAAACCATTCCATTAAAATACACACTACTTTTAAGGCATACTACCCAGTCCCTAAGAAAGAAAAGGAAAGATTTCAGGAAAGCAATACTAAAAATGGTTCCACAAAATAAAACATGCAATGCGAATAATAATTCCATGCTGTCAACTTTATGGGAACAGGTTGGAGCTTCCCCTTCATCTTCCAACATGACTGAGCACCAGAGAACAAAGCAAGGTCTATGAAGACATGGATGGATGAGTCTGGTGTGGATGGCCTTGAGTCCTGCCCTCTGGATAGCACACCTTTGGGATGAATCAGAGCGCAGACTGAGAGCCAGGCCTTCTCGTCCAACACCAGTATGTAACCTCATAAATGTGCTTCTGGAAGAATGGTCAAAAATTCCCATAAACACTCCTGATTCATGTGGATAGCTTTCCTAGTAGACTTGAAGCCTTTCTTGTTGCAAAGGGTGGACTGGCGTCATATTGAATCCCTATGAATTAGGAATGGGATGTCACTTATGATCATATGCGAGTTAAGGCAGGTGAGTGAATATTTTTGGCAATATTGGTTCGTATCGGGCTCTTTACCTGGAGAGCCAAATATTCACGCCCTACGTCCCTACACAGCATGGTAATCTCTGCCCAGGAGGAATTAGCTCTAAACAAAAACAACAGCATGACATGAATGACATTTTCTCTTTTCCAACTTAATCATGCTGTTTCAAATCCTGACCAATCACATAACAGTTGATGAATGTCCTGTGTAAAAAAAGGTCTGTCCACAAGCAGCGAGAACCACAAAGCAGTCCTAAATTCATCATTTTGTTATCAAAGCTTTGGGAGCGACAACAAATTTCTCATGTAGTATGTAACAGCTTTAAATGGACAGTGTGTAACTTTAACTTGTTTATATTTGCATTTATAATACTCCGTGGCTTCTGTAGTAATTACGTGCTTGACGACGAGGTTGTTCATAATTCATTTAGCACAATACTAGATGTTGTATTAAAGCACTTACTAATGTAAGTATCAGCCATGATGTTTACTGGCAATGTTTTTTTCTTTCAGATTGGGCGAGGAGTTTTGTATTTCTTCCCGATGAGGAAGATGGCGATCCTTTTTCCCAGAACTGAACTAGATCCAATCCAAAATGGCCCAGCAGAGCAGGTTGTTCTTCCAACACAAACAATTACAATTGTGGATAGAAAACAATGACTGTGGCTCCAGTCATTCTTTTGAGTTTCATAACTTACCTCAGCCCTCCTACAAACCTATTTAGTGGCCTTTTCTATTCATGTCTGCATAAATATCCCCTCCCTCATCCTGTACTAGGGTACATTAACATAAAGGAAGAAAGACACTGGTATTTACGTTTAGGTGGACAGGAATCAGTGGATGTGAAGCTAATGAAGCTCGGTTTGGTGGTGTTGATAACACTGTTGATCCAGCTCTCATATTGGGATACTCTAGTGTAGAGTCCTGGTAAAGTGTTCTGACTACATCCCCGATACTCATTTGCGATTCCTGCTTGAATCCAGCGGTCACACTGCTTGCTAACCATTGGAACTCCATAATCCCCCTTGAAGACAAGAAATACTCCACTTGGATGAAATGAGAACTAATGTCTTCAGACAATAAACTGATGTAAACAGATAATTACCCGACAGAAACCCTTCCCTCCGTCTTGTGACTTGGCACACATCATGTTGTCAGTAATGCTGAACCAGAAAAAGCTGCACTGGCTGTTATCCACAACCTCCAGCTCCACCTCCATCAGGTTTTTAGGAGATGGAAGAGGGACTGAGGAGGCAAATTTAAATTTGACATTTAAACACATTTAATACACCTATAAGAGTAAAACGTTGGGATGTCTCTGTATATTGTTGGTTTAAAACCCACCTCCATTTCCAGTGTCTCCCCAGCCAGTGATCCAGGTGTTAACCCCAATGGAGATGGTGCTGTCTGAAGCGGCTAGGCAGACTGGTGAGATGTAACTGGTGAAACTCACTGGTTCTGACAGTTTAAGGAGGGCGATCTCATTGTCGAAACCAAAATTGTAGTTAGGATGATGAATGATCTGTGCTACTTTCCGCATGACTTCGTTTGGGTTGGATCCCTCCTGACTCTGACGACCCAGATATGCTGTCACATTAGATGGTGGGATTTCAACATATCTGCTACCATTGTTCCTGTCAGAAGAGTCAGAGAACAAACCATGAAGATAATTTTATATTTATCTAAACCACCAGTGAGATGATAGAGTCCTGTGACTTGTTGCAGATAATCAGTGTTTTATATGATGTCTATCTGCTAGACTAGTTTTGTTTGCTTCTGCTTCTTTCTAATAAAGATAACAGCCAGCAGTGTGAAAACATTAGAGCTCCCCATGATGATCTCTTATGAATCAACATCCATCCCCAACAACAGACCTGTACCAGCATTCATAAAGAATCTAAAGACTAAAAGTAGCTCTTAATGACGTCATTTTAGGAAAAATGTTAGAATATCCTGAAAAGATTTTTCTTAGAATTTTACCTCAGTAAGATAAAGCTCATAGACAAAGCATCTTAGGCCTTCAGATAGCTCCGAAAGAGAAAATATGTGAGGAGAAGTGAGGAGGACTTTTAGCGAGTCTAAGAGTGTCTGAAGCAGGGAGAAGGTGGAAACAGAGAGAGCTGATTGGATGATCCACCACCTGAACAGTGGAGGAAATGAGCGCATAAATGTCTTTTTTTTTTCCCAGTGTCCTGTCTAGCAATGTGGCAATAAGAATTGATATCTTAATGCCAAATAGAGCTCGACAGATTTTACTTTCACAAGTGGAGCAAACAGCTTTCGCCATAATGCTCCGCTTGATTTGTGCGTGTAAATAGCTTTATTGTGATTCCTGCAGGGAGAATTTCAAATTATATGGACACTACAATGGGAAAGTAGGAGAGTAAAAGAAAAACAAGAAGAGAAAAAAAAGAAAAAGAAAGAAGAGGTGAAAGAAAGAAGAGATAAAAGGAAGAGAATGATAAAACGTCCTCTGTCTGCTCCATCACCTGGAAAGAGACACAAAAAGAACAGCACAACCATCAGACATAAAGCAACAGATACAATCGAGTAACCCTTGATACCATTGCTAAATCATATGTATTATTATTTAAGCTGACATGTGTAATGTGATACCTAAAAAAGAAAGTAAAAGAAAATAAATAAATAAATTATAGCCTTTCTGTATATAAGTGAACATTTAATACCTGGGACCCAGCACCTGTGGGAGTTTGTGAGAGTGCACTAGTTTAGGTGAAAATTATCCAGAAGGAAATAGCTTGATAGTGATTGTGGAGAACCGAAGACCCACCTTCCCTGAGCACAGAGGCAGGAGTCAGGGGACCCGTAACCCCGGACTCCCAAAGGGGCCCCCAAAGCAATGCGCCCGAGAGGGGCCTTCACAGGAAATCCGCAACCCCCCCCCCCACCCCGAGGAAAGAGGAGAGACGACCCCGAGGAAATCCCCCAGCCACCGCAATGCCGACGCCCCCAAGAGCCGCGGGGATGAGCCCGTGGGCTCCGACGGCAGCCGGCCGCGCTGAAGTGGTCCCGGCCATGGGCCCCGGGGGCCAGATGCCCCAGGGGCGCCCCGCCCCCGCGGCAGGGGCCCCGGCCGCCCCCCGGGGGGCCAGGCCCCGCGAAGCCACCGCCGGGAATGGGACGGCGCCCACCCGGGAACCCGCCCCAAACCCGAGGACCGTCAATGCGCCAGAGGGCCAAGGCGCCCGCCAACGCAGCGGAGGAGGGCAGGACGTGGGGGGATGGGCTCCGCACCTATCGGAGACTTGAGATGTTCTTGGGAGAGGGAGCGGACCGGACCCGAACTTGGAAGAAAAAAAAAAAAAAAAAGCTCATTCACACCATCCCTCCCTTGTGTCCCACTCGCCACACACAGACAAAAAAAAAAAAAAAAAGGACGCTGTACACACATTCCCACATAGCATTCACATCCAAAAATCCCAAGTGGGGGGGGGGGGGGGTCACCACAATTCAACAATACAACTGCCTGTGCCCGACCCCGCCCCCGGACCAGACGCCCCCCGGATCAGGCCCCCCAAAGAGGGGGGGCCGACTCGACCCGTACGGGCCACCCGACCAGAGCCCCTCCTCACCCACTATATACCTAATGAACCCCCTCCCACCCGACCTTACCCTAGCCGCCCCTGCCCCCCATCCCTTCCTGGGGAGAGCAGAGGCGTCAGCCCCAGACCCGGTAAGCCGCTGGCTACCCGCAGCAGCCCCCCGCCAAGACCCCGGACCCAGTGGCCCGCACCTCCTCCAGGCCCCAGACTCCGTGCCGCGATCGGAGATCGGGGGTGTGCAAAAGACCCCCGATCCGCCCTACGCCCGCTCAGATGTTGTGTTGTTGCATGTTGATCTCAGATGTGTTTAAAACTGGGAGCACCGAAGGGGGTGCACGGCACAGCCCACCCCCCCTCCGGAAGTAAGCTGGTGCCAGCACCCCCCCTCCAAGCAACTACCCAGAACCCTCAATGTCTAAATGCGAGAGGGGGTGAAGGGAGCCGCCCGAGGCGAGGCTCACACAACATAAGCCCCCCCCCAGACGTCTTCCCCCCACCCCCCCATATCGTGGCCTACATGAATGTGCGTTGTGAAAATGTTTGGAGTGAAAGTGTCTAAAATGCATGATAAAATTGGGGAGAGGGACGTCACCAAAAGGTGGCAACCTCCAGTAACGCCCTCTCCCCAAGGACCTAAATGTGTGGCGGCGTGATGGAGCAGGCAGAGGGAGGATGGGGAGCAAATGACTGGGGAGCCAACCCAGGGAGCCAGCTCCCCTACTGACTCCAATAGGTACCCCCGCTCCCCGAAAGCTCCACCCGGAGAAAGGGGCCCCTCCAGCGGCACCACCATAGCCCGGGGGCCGGGGAGAGGCCGCAGGGCCCGCCAGCCAACCACCCACCAGGACCAACACCTCTACCTCCCCCAGCCCACCCCCCAAGCCTACTGGCTTTAGCCCCCCCCCCCCCAATTTTTTTTTATAATAATAATAATAATAATATATATATAAATAAATAAATAAACAAATAAATTAATAAGATGGGGGACCCTGGCCAGCCAGCCCGCACGAGCCATCCCAAATCCCACCCCCCAGGCGAAACCCGCACCGGGGGACTACACGGACCAGGACCGGGACAGGGGGCCGGACACAAGCCCACCAGAACGTCCACCCCCCCACCCCACCCGTAGATTTAACCCCTCCCCAACACTAACATTCAAACATCTCACCATACATTCGACACTAGACATCCAGGCTGGGTAAGTCACTACTCCCCCTCCCTCCCCTCCCCCCACTAGCAGAGTGCCAACCCAAAGAAAGGGAAGAGCATCTGCCCTGAGATGTTAATGACCATGCCCCCTACCAGCTCAACAAGCCCCGAGGCCCCCCAGCGCACCCGAGGCCCCGTGCAGGGGCAGACACCCGGGCGCACGCCGGCCCAGACCCCAAGCGGCACACCCCCTGGAACCGGAACCCCCGAGGCCCCCGCCCGAGGGCGGCGCGCCCCAGGGACCCCAGGCCCCCAGACCCACCCAGGACCCACCCAGCGACAGCACAGCTACCAGGTCAGTAACCCACGTCCGTCACCGCGTAGCTCCCCAAGAGCGCCGCAAGCGGTGCTGTGGGCCACCCGTAGGCCTCCCAAGCTCCTCCCAGATGGGGGCAACAGACCCTGGAGTCAGACCCACCAAGCGCCCCACTCCAAGTGCCCCCAGAGTCCCAGGAACCCCTCCACCCAGCCACTGCACCCTGCAGGAAGCAACCCACCGCCCCCCATTCCACTAAGTGATAGTGCTAATCAAAGGAGCCCAAAGAGATCGAACAGATGTTGATGCAGATGCTGTCTCAAGATTAATATGATCTAACAAAAGATCTCTATACTGATTGATACTGAGATTCTCCTTACTTTTCCAATTCATGAGGATAGTTTTCTTTGCGATACATAGTGCAGTGAAAACCATGTAAACTATTTTATTCCCCAGAGGGCTTTCCTCAAAATTACCAAGCAAGCAAACTGATAAATGTCTTTAACAATTATTCAATTATTATTATGTAAATAAGATAAGAAGAAATTTTAGAAGGAGGATGGGTTAAACATGCAACTCTAGTAACATATTTTTCATAAAGATAAATAAATAATAGGAAACTATTGAACAATCATGAATAAAAATTTAAGACCCTGATGTACAAAGAATATAGAAATTATTGTATTATTTACAGACTACAAAATATTCTCAATAGTAAACATTTTTGAAGAATTGGAAAAAGTCACATAAAAATACAGTATATACATAAATACACTGTGGACAATTCATACATGCTGTATGAATATACATAGAGAGAAGATGTATAGATAATTTGTTTGTGTGATGCACAGGGTGGTTCTCAGTTTCCAGGCTGGTGCATAAAAGCAGAGAAAAAGATGCACTGATCTGTGGGACAACTTCAAACAAGCAATAAGTGAAATCTCACCACTAGGTGCGCTGTTGAAAACTGTCTGTAGACCAAAACCAGATGTGTAGCAAGCCACGACTCTCTACCTGCACTCCATTTCTCACCTATTGCCTGTTATGCACATATTTGCAAAGGAAAAAATACAAAAAAACAGCATCACCGTTTAGAGGAATATGTCTAGTGAAAAAGTAAGAAACTCATAACTTTATGATGATGTTAGCAAAAGAGAGTTTACACATCACCCTAGCACGGTTCCTCGCCTCCTAGTGACTATCTGCGGTACTACTGCTCTCTAGGATTGAAGGAGGGACTCAAGCAAATTAAAATGGCGGCGCCCGTAACATTCAGGAAGTTATGCTTGGTTATAATTGCTTTTTGCGGAGAGTCAGGCGAAGACGGCAACCTTTGGTAAATTTACTTGACGGAGTCGGCTTTTGGGTAGTGGATAAGACAAACGAACGTCTAATCAGGGCTTCCAGACGCAGGAAACAACGACAGACGTTGGGGTTTGAGAACCATTTACACTCGAAAGTTATCTCAGTTACCGAGCTCGGACTGGTCTCAGGACGGTTAAAAAAGGACAGTGTAAACGGGGTAGATGTCTGTGAGGACACCAGCCAGCTGACCTGCACACTCCCTGAACACCCGCCCAGGTATGTTGTCGGGGCCTGGGGCCTTCCGCAGGTTGACTCTTCTCAGGGTCTTCAACACGTCGGCGATGTCAAGGCAAAGGACCTCCTCTTCCTGATGGGGAACAGCTTTCACTGCTGGAGTGCTGTTTAGTGCCTCAAACCTCCCAAAGAGGTTGTTTAGTCTATTGAGGAAGTCACCATAAACTTTACCCACAGGGGTCGAGGGCGTGTTGTATTCAGTGATCGCCCGTATGCCTTTCCACATGCTCCTGGTGTTGCTGGCATCGTGGAAAAGATCCTGGATTTTCTGACTGTAACTCCGCTTCGCTAACCTGATGGTACAGTTCAAATTGGCTCTCGCTGTCTTCAGTGCCTCCTTGTCACCAGACTTGAAGGCTGAGTTTCGTGCTCTTAGCGCTTGAGGAACCGCCTCAATCATCCAGGGTCGTTGGTTGGCTCTTTGTGGTGCTGACGTCCTCAATGCATTTGTTGATGTAGGCTTACACAGTCAGGGCATACTCATCAATGTTGATCTTGTCGTCATATGTTGCTGCAGCTTTAAACATGTCCCAGTCAGAGCAGTCAAAACAGTCCTGGAGTGCCTTCATGGCCCCTTCAGTCCAAACCCTCGCCTTGAATGCAGGAACTAGCATTACAGAAAGGTGGTCTGAGGAGCCGAGGTGGGGGCTGGGGGCTGCTCTGAATGCCTCTTTTATATTTGTGTAAACTAAGTCTAAATCACTCTACTGATTTCTACTGTTCTCCAGTCTACTGTTCTCCAGATTTGCATTGCATTACATTGAAATGACTGTTGTCATTTCAGCTTTGAACTTTTTGTTCTCTCTCTTTTTTCTTCATAGTAGGTACACCTGGTCTGACGTTCTGTTGACTGTGAAACCATCCAGGGAGGACAGATCACCGACTATTACCATCTAATGTAGAACAGATTACTAGATCAATGTGTGCTTCTGTGCTTTTTTGTCTCTTTTGTTGTGTCTCTGCTCTGTCTTCTGTAACCCCAGTCGGTCGAGGCAGATGACCGTTCATACTGAGCCCGGTTCTGCCGGAGGTTTTTTTTCCCCGTTAATGGGTGGTTTTTCTTCCCACTGTCGCTTCATGCTTGCTCAGTATGAGGGATTGCAGCAAAGCCATGTACAATGCAGACGACTCTCCCTGTGGCTCTACGGTTCCCCAGGACTGAATGCTGCTTTTCGGGACTTTGATGCAATCAACTGGTTTCCTTATATAGGACATTTTGACCAATCTGTATAATCTGACCCAATCTGTATAATATGATTGAACTTGATTTTGTAAAGTGCCTTGAGATGACATGTTTCATGATTTGGCGCTATATAAATAAAATTGAATTGAATTGAATTAGAGTGTTGCAGGCCCTCCCCTTTCCTCTCTGCTGCACTACAACCCTCCCTACAAAGCTCTTCTCCCACAGTGGAGCCTGCTGTGCTGCTCCGATGTTCAACTGTCTTTGTTTTCTGAGCAGGCGCCACTGAAGAAGTTGTCAGTTTTCTTGTAACATTTCTGCAATGTTGAGCTTGACTGACTGTGTGCAGGGAGAGGGATGTGAGCAGTGTGTAAACAAGTGTGTAATACACTGCTAAGACAATCTTTCTGGCTCTGATTAGTTGTTTCTAACCGGCAACGATTGGTTCCTGCAAATGTAAGCAGGACCACTGGGAGGATCCAGAGGAACTGCATTTTTTTCATAGATTATCTGTCTCATATTAAATTGTCAGGACATAGTGAAAATTTCAGCAAATATGGGAAAAATACATTTTTACTAAAGTTACCTACTGGAGCTATAACACATAATCTAACAGTCAAAATTTAGGGCACTTCTTAATTTTGTTTTAATAAATGGTAAATAGAAAGTTTTTTTTTCCAGATAATATATGAAATCTTATTTTTTATACTGGTTGAAAATTAACCATGAAATGAAGCTGCTGCTTCACCACCAGTTTCCAGACTGATCAGCTATCCAGCTCTGAGGTGAGGTGTTTCCTCTGGTTTTGTTTCTTACCCAGAGACGCAGTAAGCAGCAGTCAGCACCCACTGGTCGTTAATCAGAGATCCTCCACAGCGGTCCCCTGCTAACCCGGGGTAAACAATGTGCAGACTGACCATCCAGGGCCAGCTGCCTGGAGAAGCTTCCTCTCCTCCAACAATCCTGGTGTTGAGTGCTGGCTGACCACATACTAAGAAAAAACAGAAACTCCTGGATTATCTGACTGTTCTCTAACCCATCAATCATAGCAAATCTCTCAAAAGAGTAACAGCAGGAAAATAAGAATAAGAATTCCTTTAATGTCCCTCAATGGGAAAATTCATGAGTGGTTTCATTTAGATTTTACTTACTTGATAGCTGTGAGTCACACTCTGAAAAACAAGAAAAAATAATGTCTGAACAAATGTTAAATTTTTTTATTCTATCGCTCTGCTAATTTTGTTTTTACCAAACAGGAGGCAATTAAAACAAAATAGAAATATTCTTCATTGTCCCACCATGGGGGAAATTCAGGTACCAGCAGTAATGTGAAGCCTGCAGATTAATAAATGAGGGGAAACATGTAATATTTTCAAACTATAAAAATCCAATAAAAGAAATCCAGCATCTAGAAAACAGATTTAATTTCTTTAAATCAAGCAAAATCAGCCCAGATACGAGCAGGGATGGACTGGGCTTACAAGGCAACAGCAGGGCCGAGCTCAATTTGTGGCAGCGGCATCTGATACTGGCACTTCCGGTGGCAGCTGGAGGTAATAGTGGCACTTCCTGAGGTAGCTCCAGTTACTAGTGGCACTTCCTGTAGCAGCTCCAGCTAAGAGTGGCACTTCCGGTGGCAGCGGCAGCTAATAGTGGCACTTCTGGTGGCAGCGGCACCTAGTAATGGCAATTCCGGTGGCACTTTCACTGGCATGCGACTGCCAGGAAGGTGTCACGGCTGTTGCCGCATTCCTGTTGCTGTGTGTGGGCAAACAATTTGTTATAGATGCCTGTTAGTCTATAACTACTTCCAAATAATCATGTTTTATTGATATTATTTCCAATAAAAGCTTGGGGAACTTTCGCCAGCCGCCTGCCACATGGAGTCACAACGCCGCCAGTCTAGCTGCCGTAACTAATGGCAGGTCCCATGGCACCTTGTGGCAGCTGCAGTGGCATGCATCTGCCACAAGGTGTCACTAAGCCGGCAGTCCGCCTGCCACACTTCTGTTGCTGTTTATGGGCAAATGCTGTGATTTTGCGGTTATTTAATACCTATTCTATATTTACTTTCATTTAATCATGTGCCAAATTCACATAATTTAATAAACATTTTTAAACAATTTAATGAAGTTATAAGGTGACTGTATGAGTGGTTTGACTCGAGATAAGAAAAACAAATGTGGTGATATAAAAACATCACGTGAAAACACGCTGGCACACTTAGGAAGTCTGTGGCCGTTGGATACCACGAAGATGCCACGATAATGCCAGAGAATGCAAAGATGCTACAAAGATGCCAGACCGGTTGTAAAAGCCTCTAACATTCCACGCCGGCTGCAGCTGTTTTCATAGAAGCAATGCTGATTATTGGCAAACGGAATGTGAGGTTAGTTATGAGCTACTGACTGTTAGTAAATACTTTCAATTGATGGTGTCATTACTGTTTCTGAATTGATAAAAAGTGTTAGACACAAAATATAAAGTGACTGTATACTTCAGATATAAGTCCTAATAGCACGGTATGTGTATGACGTGCTGAAAGGATGGCAAAGACTCAGTGCACAAACAGTCGGTTTATTACACAGTGTGAGAAATTACTGAGTTGTTACATAACAAAAAATCTGAAAGTGTAAAAGCCTATTTGGGCATTTTAATTTGCAATTCTGAAATAAATAACACTAGTAAAAAAACATGCTTGTACAAAAAATATTTTTATTTTTTATTGGAATTGGAATGAAAACATCCTGGTGCCATAAAATGTTAAACTCTGGCCTATCCACCTTATTTTCAACGGAAATACGGAGCCAGCGAGTTGACGTTTTTTTTGTGCGACACTTCCGGCCGCTCACTTCCTATCACTGGGTATCTAGCGAAAAAGCGACTCATGCAGTTACTTCGTCTCAAATTACTTGTCCACTGGCTCTTTACTAATCGAGAGCCAGTGGAAGGACTTCAGAACAGGGTCCATGTTCACTACGTTCTTAGTCTTAGTGAGGACGCGGGCAGCAGCATTCCGGATCAGCTGCAGCTGTCTGATCCACTTTTTAGGCAGACCTGTGAAAACACCGTTGCAGTAATCAGTTCTACTAAAGATAAACGCATGGATTAGTTTTTCCAGATCCTGCTGAGACATCAGTCCTTTAATCCTGGAAATGTTCTTCAGGTGATAGAAAGCCGACCTTGTAATTGTCTTTAGATGCTTTTGGAGGTTCAGGTCTGAGTCCATCACTACTCCCAGATTTCGGGCCTGATCAGTGGTTCCTAGCTGAAGCAGCTGAAGTTGTGTGGTAACTTTTGATCTCTCCTCTATTGGTCCAAATGTTATTACTTCAGTTTTGTTTTTATTCAGTTGAAGAAAATGTTGACAAATCCATGCTTTGATTTCTTCTAGGCATTTACTCAGTGCTTGAACTGGTTCATAGTCACCCGGTGACATGGTGATGTAGAGCTGTGTGTCATCTACATAGTTATGGTAGCTGATGTTGTTGTTTTTATGATCTGAGCTAGAGGGAGCATGTAGAAATTGAATAGGAGGGGACCCAAGGTGGACCCTTGGGGAACATCACATGTAATTTTTGTCATCTGGGATGTAAAGTTACCTATTGACACAAAACAGTCCCTGTCCTTTAAGTAGGATTTAAACGAGTGGAGTGCTGTACCAGAGAGGCCGACCCAGTTTTCCAGGCGCTCTAACAGAATGGAGTCATCAACAGTATTGAATGCTGCACTGAGGTCCAATAATACCAGCACTGTGGTTCTTCCACTGTCTGTATTTATATGGATGTCATGAAACACCTTGATAAGGGCTGTCTCTGTACTGTGATGAGCACGAAAGCCAGACTGGAAAACGTCAAAGCGGCTGGTCATTGTGTTATGGAAAATATCATTAGTTGTTATATTAATCAGGCATTTTTATGGAAAATAATAGGAGGTACTTCTGGTCTCTAAACTGTGCCTCTCCTCTGAGGCAGAAAACACACAGCTCACAGGATGTTTGCTTTAAGGGCTGACAGCTATTTTATGGTTCTTGAGGTCATCTGGCTTGAACCATGATAGGACATCTGGGTGGCAAATCAGCCTTACTACATCAAGACCCTCGAGAGAATAGTCTCCTTGTTTTGGAAGCAGATAGGACCTGGAGTCACAGTGTCTGTGCCCAAAACCCCAAACTAATTGAGAGGGGTTGGTCAGTCTGATAAAAGATGGTAGACAAAGAAGCTGCAATGGCTGGGAGAAGGACATGGGTAACATAGTGAAACTAAGCTTGTAAGTTTTTCTTTGTCTCTTTGGAATTCCAAATGAAATAAATATGCATATTTTAAATGTTTGCCTCTGAAATTCTGTTTCTCCTTTACTATCAAATCTTAAACCGGGGTAAGACGGGCCTTCAGGAATAAGCAGGAGCAGGCCCATATTAATTTCAACAATTGTTAAGAAGGTGTTTAATTGTTGAAACACAGGTTTTTCAATAATCTTACTAATAAAGGGGAGGTTTCAATTCAATTCAATTCAATTTTATTTATATAGCACCAATTCATGAAACATGTCATCTCAAGGCACTTTACTGTCACAATTTACATTTTCTGTTTAGGATCTGTCTTAGTTTGGGTTTTGTTTTGGTTCTGTTTTTCACTTTGCTTTGGTCTCTCATTTCATCTGCCAGTTATCATCAGCTCAGTCACCAGTCAGATCTGTTTACCCTCCCAGACACCAATCACCAGCCAATCAGTTCCACCTGTTACCTGCAATTAGTACTCAGCTCTGTCACCTGTTCATGCCACTATTTATACCTGCTTCTGTCACTTGCACTCTGCCAGATAAATTTCAGCCTTTTGGTGAGTCTTATCCAGCGTTCTTTTCTGAATGCCTGTTGATACCGACCCGATTGTCTCAAGTTATCTGAGCCAGCCTGATCCCTGTATCTGACTTTCCTGCCTGTTTTCTGCCTGCTGACTTGTGTACCGGATTTAGCCTGTTTCTGGATTATCCGAGCCTGCCTTGACCCCCGTCTGTTCTTCCTGCTTGCCTGTGCACTAATCTGGTATATTAATCTGACCACCGAATCTGCCTGTCCTCGTCCAGCCTGTCTGCTGAACTGTGTACCGACCTTGGACTGTTTATTCAGACCACCGAGCATGCCTGTCCCTGTTTTGCCAGTCTGAGAATTAAACCATCTGAATCATTCATCTCACTTGTCTTGTTTAAATACTGGCTCTTCTGTCTTGGAATCTTGACAGATTGATCTGACCCATCTGGACCCATCGCCAGACTAGTTGATTTTTTGTTGTTGTTGTTGTTTTTGTTCTGACCATGGGTACGCCGCGCTCTGGATTGCAGATTATGATCGACACTTGGGTGCTGTTTGCGGCGGAGGGAGATGTCGCACGTTTACCTGAGGCCGTTTTGGGAGCATCACTGGAGGGTTCCAGGTTGGCGATCTGTCCTCCTGGTGTCGGTCCCAGATGCCATCTCCCCAACGACAGAACTGCTCCTCAGCCGCCCCGCCGTCGTAAAGCTCGGCGTTCGGCCGTCCGCAATCCAGTGGACGTTCCGAATCCAGATTTTCTTCTGGAGGGTGAGGAGGAAGGTGGTTGTGTTTCGCAGTACGAACCGTCTCCTGGTCACCGGAAGAGTCGGCGTCATCCTGCCAATTTGGTTGCTATACCTCCTGGGGAGCGACCAGCCGGTCCTGCACAACAGCCTTCTGCCCCGTTTTCTATGGAGTTACCAGTTATCTCCACCGCTGCGGCTGCTGTTTCCTGCCCTGCGTGCAGTGTGTAAGAGTCGGACTCTATTTATGCCCCTGATTCAGTTATGCTGCCTGAGATCTCCCCCGCTTCAGATACGATAGTGTGTCCACCTTCCAGTGCGGCGGAGTCGGCCGCTGGTCCCGCCCAGGCTGAGATCTCGACAGCTCCACCCACTGAGTCAGCCAAGGAGTTTTCTTTTAGGAATAAGGAGAAATTAAGATCTTTCACCACTGCGATAAAGCGGATGAAAGAGGCTCTGTTAAAGGATTATTCAGTGGAACTGGACAATAAATTAACTACAGTGGAGGAGAGTTATAGACAAGTCCTATGAATTAAACCATCTGAATCGTTCATCTCACTTGTCTGGTTTGAATACTGAGTCTTCTGTCTTGGAATCTTGGCACTTTACAAAGTCAAATTCAATCATATTATACAGATTGGGTCAGATTATACAGATTGGTAAAAAAATGTCCTATATAAGGGAACAAGTTGATTGCATCAAAATCCCCACAAGCAGCATTCACTCCTGGAGAAGCGTAGAGCTACAGGGAGAGTCGTCTGCACTGTCCATGGCTTTGCTGCAATCCCTCATACTGAGCAAGCATGAAGCAACAGTGGAAAAAACACTCCCCATTAACGGGAAGGAAAACCTCCGGCAGAACCGGGCTCAGTATGAACGGTCATCTGCCTCGACCGACTGGGGGTTACAGAAGACAGAGCAGAGACACAACAAGAGAGACAAAAAGCACAGAAGCACACATTGATCCCGTAATCTGTTTTACATTAGATGGTAATAGCGGGTGAGCCGTCTTCTTTGGATGATGTCACAGCTAACAGAACGCCAGACCAGGTGTACCTACTATGAAGAAAAAAAAGAGAGAGAGAACAAAAAGTTAAAAGCTGAAATGACGACAAGCAATGCAAAACTGGAGAACTGTAGTCAGTAGAGTGAGAGAAATAGACCCTGATGTCCTCCAGCAGCCTAAGCCTATAGCAGCATAGCTACAGAGATCACTCTAACTATAAGCTTTGTCAAAAAGGAAAGTTTTAAGATTAGTCTTTGCTTCAGATACAGGTTTGATATGGGCCTGTATTTCTGGAGTAGTAGTTTGTCTAATTTGTTCTTTCTCCCACTTACAGATCCATTGCATAATATCATGGAGACAGCCATGTGGATCAGAATTCGTTCGGACACCAACGAACATTTGTAGTGCCGGCCAGGCTAAGTAAAGTCTGCTTTCTGTGAAATCAACATCGGAACATAACAGCCGACTGCCCTGGAAACGGTCTGTTTGTAACCTTTCTCAGCTGTTGCAGCTGAGTCGAGATGGCACAGAGCGATCTTCTCTCTTGCCGCCTGGCAAGGCTAAGGGGAGAGTTGATCTGAAGTTACCCGCTGCAACCTGAAGAGGTCCTGACAAGAAGCAGCTAAGCCAAAGAGGTCAAGCAGAGGTCCTCTTTTCCACAGCCTGAATGCACCCTTTCCCCGGTGCTGTGTGCAGTTTGCCCAGAACTAGTTTCCCAAACAACGGCTGTTTCCCCTTTCGATCTAGCTACCTGCTTGCTGCTCAGATAACCAGCTTTACCTTGGAGTAATTCACTGCAACCGGACACCCCGTCACAACAACTAGAGAAAATGACAGGAGTATTGCACCTACATGGACCTTTAATATATTTCCCCGTTTCCCCGGCGTTTTCATACGCTAGTTGTGCTCCAGTGTTTTCATATGCTTGTCGAGCCCTAGCGTTTCTGTACGCCTGTTTTTTTTCTTAGTTTCTTTTCCTTAGTTCCCTGGTGTTTCTGTACGATATTTAGCTTCCAGTGTTCTCTAGTCTCCTTGTTCCCCAGTGTTTGCTAGGCTCTTCGGTTCCCCTGTGTTTTTTCTTGGCCCTGTAGTTCCCCTGTGTTTTCCTAGGTTATTAGGTTCCTCGTGTGTGTTCTGTTTTTTTTTATCTGGATTAACTTTGTTTTTGCCCGCCATCCAGAGACCCTCCTCCACCCACCCAGGGCAGGTTGTTCTGGGCCGTCCGGGGTCCGGCCTGGAGGGGGGGGTAATGTCATGGTTTAAGTTTTGTCTGGCTTCTTTTCTTGTCATTTTGCAGTTCACTCAGCTCACCCTCCCTCAGCAATTAGTCACACCTGTCTGAACACTAATTAGTCTTTATTCTCGTCACCTGTCAGGCTCCCTTTATAAGCTCACCTTGTTTGTTTGTTTGTCGCTGGCTCGTAGTGTTCGTTTCCTATGGAGGGGAAAAGTCAAAATATATACAGATTTTAAAAGTATTATTAATGTCAGTTTTTACTTAATAGTACGTGGCTACATGTAATAAGAATTATTAAAACACTTCTACTAATTGACTCTACCAATTGACTCTCATTTAACAGTGCATTTCCACCAACAGAACGTATCATTTCTCTTCTTCTACGCTTGTGGGGCTGACGCTCAAGGAGCCCCACAAGTGTAGCGAAATAACCAATCGTATACTGTTGCTAGGGAAGATTTATAAATATTTGGCCAATCAGCATCGCCAAAATGAATGGGTTTGGGGCTCCTGGAGTCGTAGCCCTAGCTGCACAGTGATAGGTGCACTTCACGCGTGACGTCACAAGCTACATCCGCACTACATCCGGGTCACCGTGGTCGGCAAAAAAAGTACGGTTTTTGCCGACCACCGTGACAAAACGGGTGAATTAGAGCGTACTTTTAGTTTATTTTTGGAATCTAAACAATGCCTACGACTTGTTGTGCTCCTGGTTGCACACAGAAGCATTCCAAATCATCGGATGTACGTTTCTTTCATTTACCGAAGGACGAAGAAAGAAGAAAGAAATGGATAATTTCAATGAAAGGACGCAGGCAGACAATCCCAATCGACTGTGGGAGCCATCATACCATGACAGCATTTTCAGTCTACACTTCATCTCCGGTAAATACAACTTAATTTTGCACTAGTCGTTGTTCTACTTAAATCATTATATAAATAAAAAATTAGGATATATATTTAAGTCAAGACGTAATAATATATGTACATGTACAATGTATGCAAACCCTCTGGCATGAGTTTGTGAAAAGGATTAATAAGACAAAACCACCAAAATAATCCTATGTGAACAATGTTTTTTTATTAATTAAATGCTTATTGTGGTATCGTAGTAATTTTCCGACTTTTAATTTAAATGCATGTACTGGGTTAGGCAGGGAAATCTATTGGCCAGCCCCACCAAGATTTTTTTTCACCAGCCGCCACTGTTATAATCTATTAGTGAGGAGACACATATGCTGGACAAACGCTCTATATGACATTCTTGATGTTTGGATAAAAATTTTAGGTAGGAATCAAAATGCACTCGAAACATCTTTGGTACTATTATTCTACATATATTCACAGTAACAATATTTAAATATAGTGTAACGCTCTTCTAAATCTTTGTTATAATTTATACAAAGGATCAGCTCGAGTAGAAATGGAAATCTTTATTTGATGACTGTTGTGGGCCACATCCACGCCATACAAGCCGCAAGACACCTGTCATCCTGGAGCACCGCCCATTCTGTGATTCTCCAGAATGCATAGATTGCCAGTCCATCCCTAGAAATTAGGAAGAGTAAATTGTGGACCTCCCCAAGTCTGGTTCAGTCAGGGATCGAACTTCTAGATAACAGCAGGATCCTCGTTCATCTCCTCCAACAGTTATAAGCAAGTTTCAGTAGCGTGGACATTTCCAGCTATCATACGGTTCAGACAGAGACAGGTTCTGTGTCCTAAAGATGAATGTGTTCTTGCAGGAAATCATCAAATTAACCCCAGAAAAAAGCTTTAGCATTTATTGTCACTGTAGCTTGAGTTGTTCTGAAATAAAAACAAGTTGTCGGTTCTACACGTGGATTTCTGCAGACATGCCAACATCTGAAACTAAAAAGTCAAACCAATAAAGCTCTTTTAAAAAATCCGTTAAGACAGCTGACAGACAAGCTGAAACTGCTCATTAGCTTTTAAATTGCATATAGCCAGGAGTGCCTCCAGGAATGTTGGCCCTGTGGGGGAAAAAAATCAAAATCATCTCAAAGGCTCATATGAATATATGTATATATATTTTTTTTGTTTGGGGAGTGGTGGTGGTGGTGGTGGGGGGGGGGGGGGGGTGTAGCTGTCAGTCAGCGGTCCTAACTTTTCTTCCCTATACGGCACCCCTGCATATAGCAGTGTTACCTGCTGTTACCCAGGAGGATAACATAATCTGCTATCGGCTCTTTCAATGTTCTCTTGGTCTTTGGATAAAAACCTCTGGACCTTGTTGACAGTCCCAATTCTTAAGAGGCAGAACCTCTAGTAACTTATTAAGATGATAATGGGCTGCATGAAAAATATATTTAAAGATTATAAATCCCTTTTTGTTCCATACATCACCTTCTTGGTGTTAACATTACATTTTTATGTGAAAACAAATGATAAAATTCAATACTTTAGATTTTGGGAAATTCATATGAATTAAAAACACAAAGAGCAAATTTAATACAGCAGCAGTAAATATAATAAAGTTAGACCTTAACAAAAGCTCCCCTAACTATGGGGATGTTCCTGCGAAATATATTATACTAAAATTTAAATCTTGTAAAATTGTGCCCTTTTGCACTTGACACAAACAATAGATTAGATTAGATTAGAGAGCAAAGAATAGTAAAAAGAGTAAAAAGTCAAACAAAACAGAAGGTATAGATCCAAAACTACTAGAAATGCACACAAAAGACAGCTTTAGAAAATCCATTCACATAAACCCTTCAGTAAAAAAGAACTTTAACTGCATCGGGTCAGTTCACCTCATCATCAGTCTGTAGTCAAAGAAATCCCCAAATTATTATGATGGCACATGTTTTAAATTGGAGCTATATCAATAAAATTAAATTGAATTGAATAATTCAGGCTTAAAGTGGATTTCAAACACTCCAGAAGACGGTTGTGAAAGACAGTTTAATTTAGTCATTCTTGTCTGCAGAGATTCTTACCTTTTATCAGCAGAGTCAGCACAGCCGCCACCCAGATCAACTTGTTGAACACCATCGCTGCGAGTTACCTCCAGTCGATCTGCTCTGGTTTAAATACCCAACATACGGCTTAATAAATACGCCTACAAAGAGTCACCTGCTCAGTGACATTCCAGCAACTTATCTCTGTTGTACATACTGTATATGCAGGTTGATGCTTCCTTTGTGTATATTTAATTAGAATGAATTTGTAGAAAAAATATCATCAATAAAAAGAACTCATGGATTTTATTTAATGAAGAAAAATGGATATATTACCATTTCTAAAATTAGGCAAAATTCCAGTAATATGTAGATAAACAGGATAATAAATCAGGAAGTGGCAATATTATAGAGTTAGTTTCCTGCCAAAACGTTGTACACAAAAAAATATGTTGCACACAAATAAAACTTGTTTTGCACACAAAAAATGTGTTGCACACAAATAAAACTTGTTTTGCAAACTGTCCCCAAACGTTGCACTCAAAATGTCATCTATAAATTGTCCCCGAGTACAAAACGGTCTCTGCTCGCACAAAACAGCCTCTGCTCGACTACGAAACATTTCCACACCTCTGCGGCAAATTTCTGCCAGAAGTCACGTGATGCATTAAGAGTTGTTGTTTAGACTTCCTGACAGCAGGGGGCGCACTCGAAGAAACTGAAACGCGCTGGTTTGGCTGAGGAAGACAGATGCGATATCACAGCTAACAACATCATCACTCCACAGGTGAATTTCAAAACATTCCCAGTGAAAAATTAATGGCTAACTATGCAGATAGAACATGTAAGATTTCGCTTACAGTTTTTCTCGATTGTTTACACACATTTTCTGAAAGAATGCCTCATACTCTCAGAACTCTGCACACAAATCAAAAAAACACAGACACAATGGGCAAAATCCCTCAATTCTCCTGCAAAATGAAACTTTACATTCAAAACAATGTTATTTCTTCTCAAAATGGTATTTTGTTTTCAAATGAAACACACAAACCTTCATATGATTAGAAATTCATAAGAACCAGTTGAACACTGATGAGCTCAATGTAAAACGCTATGATGAATGGAAAACACCATTCATTATAATGACTTAGGCCTTTTTTGTTCAGTGTTACACTTACTACAGACAGTACATACATAAGTGTGTTGTAAAATATTTGACTATATTGTTTTTCATACTCAGAACACACAAATACACATTCGGATAGGAAGCGAAACGTCTTCAAACTTCGAAAAAAGTCCAGTTGTTTTGTTTTTTACCGTTTTGGAATGATCATGACCTGGATGACTGAGAATCACCAGCACACAAATACACATTATAGTAACAAATATATTTTATTTGTCCCAACAAAAACAATGTACACAGTGTACATCCCATTCCCAAACACAAAGATGCAGATACACTACATACAAAACATCAGAAGAATTTTTTGAGTAAAAAAAACAAAAAAAAAGACACTACTACATAAAAAAACTACTATGCTGCATCCTGTCTTCTGTTGCGGTCTGGCCACAGCACCTCATCCACATCACACGCAATGTTTTCCCGGGTCAAGCAGCGGGGGAAATATCGCTTAGCATGGCGATTCCAGCCATGAAAAGCATCAGCTGCTATATCTCCACATGCGTCCAGGAATGTGATCAGATGGGCGGTGTTGTAGGGGCCAAGGGTAGCATGGTGATTGGTAATCGCTGCACACATTGTGATGTTCCCTCCGCGCTGGCCAGGGACTTCAACAATGGCACGCTGGCCGATGACATTCCTTCCCCTCCTTCGTCTTTTTGTGAGGTTGAAACCAACCTTATCAAAGAAGATGAACTATCAGAAATAGACATGGAGTGGTCACTATTGTGAAGCACAATCATTGTGATTACAATATTGAAATATGTATAATTTACTGTATGCAGAGTTGAGAGTATGCATCAATTGTGGGACTCACTTGCACATAGTTATATCACAATTCTTTGATTCTTTCTGAATTGTGTTCAAATGGCACCCTGTAGACCTGCTTCATCCTGAGATGATTCCTGCGCAAGACACGGTCCAGTGTTGATAGGCTTACCCTATCAATATTTTGAAATATGTAATTGTTTTCTATTATTTTTCTTTGTATTTGCTGTAGTGTTATGGCGTTGTTTTCTAGGACCATGTTTATGATTTCAGTTACCTGTTTAGGAGACAGAACACGTTTCCGACCACCTTGCGTTGGTAATCTTTCAGTTCTGCCAAACAAATAGTAAAATACAAAGTAGGTATACATTTCATAAATACTTGAAACATACTTTACAATATTTTTACAGTCCTACAGAAGTCCACAGGCAATACTGTACTACTGTACTCATTGAGTACTGTGTTGATATGCAGTACTGAAATTTTATAGTGCAAGTAGATTTCTTACCTATTCTCATTTCGGAAAGTCCGGATGATGAATCCTACCTGCTCAGATTTGGCTGTACTCTTTGCCCAGCCTCCCTCATTGTTAGACCATGGTTGACTACATGATCAATCACAGTGGCTCGGATCTCATCAGGGATTACAGTCCTCGTCCTCCCTGTCCTCCTCCTCTTACTCTCACTCCTCTGGCTCTGCCTCTGTTTCCAATGTTGGCATCCATTGCTCCATTGAAGAGCTCACCTGTTGCCCTTTTATGCTAAAGCTCTGATTTCTAATTGGAAAATTCTGTGACAGGTGTTTGCCGCTGTGATGAGTCAGTGTGCATATTTGAATGGCTGTGTGTTCCTTGTGAAATAGGATATTTTCTGCATGAAACTTGTGCCAAAAGCAGAGAATTGTGTGTAGTGTTTTGAAAACAGTGTGTTTTAGAACTGCAATTTGAGTGTAAAGCAGGAATTGTGCTTGTAGTTCAGCAGAATTGGTTCAGGGGTTTGGTGAATGAGTTACATGTTGTGGTCATTGTGTCTCAAGTACCAGAAAATGTGTGTAGACAATCGAGAAAAACTGTAAAGGCACTGCTATGTTACGGTAAGGGATCATGTTACTTTTCAGAGCAAATAACATGAAAGCAGCCTTAGGTTGAACGCCATGCTAAAACAACTTGCTTTGTAATGCAGCCCCTGTGGTTGGCTTCTCCCTTTACTGTGCTATGTCAAATAAATAGTACCAGAGTGGATACCCAGATAAACGCATTGTTAACAGATTATAATGTGTTCTTTGTGTTGTTATTACAGTAAATGACTGTCTATTGTTCTTATTGGTGTAAACCTAAATTGGTGTTTGGATTTGGTAATTTATCCTAAAACTGTCAAACCAATAACACTTCTATTTGTCCAGTCAGCCAAACTTTGGTTGGATGCTTAGCAGACAGAATGCATGAATGCTTATGTGCAAAATGGATTCTTAAGGAATTTAAAATAATTGCAACGAGTGGATATTGATTATGTGAAAATTGGTAGGGAAATTCATTAAAAATAATTTAAGTTTTCTAACACAAATATGAATGTTACAAGTAAAGTATATAACAGCAGATCTAGATTATATCTCACTACCTTTCTAACTCCTTAATTTCTTCAAAGTAAAAATGAGGTCATATGTGCCAAATTGCAAATATGTGTTGTGCACTGTAAAAATGGTTTGGCCATGGCAAAAAAACAGAGCTGGAAATGGCCACATGGGCAGCTATTTACTTGAAAAGTTTGTTGGTTTCATCTTAGTAGTGATTTACTTTTTTCTTTAAAAGGAGTATTATCCTTTACATAACCATAACACATTTCTGTTTTGCAGCATCCACTGATGAAAAGGCCATCAAAGTTCTGGGTTGGATGGAAGGCTCCTACACAAATTCTCACCGTGGAAATTAGCCATGGTAGTCTACCCAGGTCATCAACATGCTTTGAGACACTACGGCTTCGATCACACTACCAAGACTTTGAACAATTCAAGATTTAATGGAATCGACACAGGATTTGGGCTTGTTTAAAAATAATCTTAATATGTAACCGTTTTAGTTCCCAGTATTAACTACTTTGATCATTAACTGTTGCAGCATGTCGCCTAAACAGTAGGCTGAACACAAAGGTTAGGAAAAAAAAGGCCAGGTTTGACATTGTTCTAAATTTCCTGACAGTCTTACATGCAAAAATTGTTTTTCATAGTCCTGTTTTGTGGAAAAGGTGTATTCACTTTTCTAACTCCACGGAGTCGTCAACAAGCTGCAGACAGATCATCCACGCTGCCTCCTGCTGATAACGGGAGATTTCAATGACGCGCCCCTCCGCTCCACCCTCCCCACGCTCACGCAGTACGTCACGTCCTCCACAAGGGGAACCAAGACGCTGGACCTTTTCTATGCGAACGTTAAAGACGCTTACACCTCCGCCCCCCTCCCCCCACTCAGTCGCTCGGATCACAATCTTATCTCCCTGCTCCCCCATTACACTCCACTGGTGAGAAGGACATTAGCACAGAAGAAGTCGGTGAAAATCTGGTCAGATGAAGCCAATGAGAGACTGAGGGATTGTTTCAGAACGACAGACTGGAGCATGTTCCAAAGCTCTCATGGTGATGACATCAACAGCCCGACAGAAAGTATCACTGACTACATTAACTTCTGTGTGGAGAGCACAGTGCCCACACGACGGCTACGGTGCTTTGATAATAACCACCCCTGGGTGACCCCTGAGCTGAAAGTCCTCCTGAACCAGAAGAAGAGGGCTTTCAACTCAGGGGACAGAGAGGAGCAGCGTAGAGCACAGCGGACGCTCCAGTGGAGGATCAGGGCGGCAAAGAAGGACTATGGGAAGAAGATGGAGGAGCAGCTGGCAAAGAACAACGTCAGAGATGTGTGGAGAGGTCTGAAGAACATCTCCGGCTTTGGGCAGAAGACCAGCGGGGCTGCAGACGGAGACATCAAGTTTGCAGATGAGCTAAACAGGTTCTTCACCCGTTTTGAGTCCCCTAACACCGGACCCCTCCCTGCCCTACACTCTCCACACGACTCCAACGACCAGCCATCCAGAGACCTACCCTCCCCCCTGCTGTCACCCTCACCAACGACCGACCCATCCACACCTTCGGTCCTGCCTTCCTCCCCCCTCACAGTCACACCAATGCAGGTGAGAGATCAGCTGAAGAGGATGAAACAGAGGAAAGCCCCTGGTCCGGACGGCATCCCCCCCAGGCTGCTGAGGAGCTGTGCAGATGAGCTCTGTGAGGTCCTCAGCTACATCTACAACCTGAGCCTCAGCCTGGGGGTGGTGCCCACCCTGTGGAAGACCTCCTGTGTGGTACCGGTTCCCAAAACACCGCACGCCAGGGAACCGGCCCACTTCAGACCAGTCACCCTCACCTCCCACCTGATGAAGACCATGGGGCGCCTCATCCTTGCGCACCGTGGTGAGCCCCACCCTGGACCCGCTGCAGTTTGCCTACCGGCCCAACATCGGAGTAGAGAACGCCATCATCTACCTGCTGCAGCGGGCGCTCACCCACCTGGAGACCACCGGGAGCGCTGTGAGAGTCATGTTCTTTGACTTCTCCAGCGTTTTTAACACCATCAGACCGGTGCTGCTGAGGGGGAAGCTGGAGGACAAACATCTAGCTGACTGGACCATGGACTACATCACTAACCGCCCTCAGCACGTGCGGCTGAACGGCTGTCAGTCAGAGGTGGCACTCTGCAGCACCGGGGCCCCCCAGGGCACCGTTCTGTCTCCGTTTCTCTTCACCCTCTACACCTCGGACTTCACCTACAACACGGACAGCTGCCACCTTCAGAAGTTCTCTGACGACTCGGCCATTGTGGGCTGTGTGTCTGAAGGGAACGAGCTGGAGTACCAGTCGGTCATCACGAACTTTGTGGACTGGTGTGAGAAAAACCATCTGTGTCTAAACACCAGTAAGACCAAGGAGATGGTGATCGACTTCAGGAGAAGACCCCCACCTCACTCCCCCGTGAACATCCAGGGGCAGGACATAGAAACTGTGGAGAGTTTCAAATACCTGGGTGTTCACATCAACAATAAGCTGGACTGGACTTATAACACTGACGCTCTGTACAAGAAGGACCAGAGCCGCCTCCACCTCCTGAGGAGGCTGAGGTCCTTTGGAGTGAGCAGGCCTCTGCTAAAAACCTTCTATGACTCTGTGGTGGCCTCAGCCCTCCTCTACGCTGTCGTCTGCTGGGCCCCTGGCAGCACAGAGCGGGACAGAACGAGGCTGAATAAGCTGGTGAGGAAGGCCACTTCTGTCCTGGGCTGCTCTCTGGTGGACAACACCCTCCTCTCAGCTACTTCCTCTGTGGAGGAAGTAGCTGAGAGGAGGGTGTTGTCCAAGCTCACATCCATCATGGACAACACCTTCCACCCCCTGCACCAGACTGTAGAGGAGCTGAGCAGCTCCTTTAGTGCCAGACTTAGACATCCTGTCTGTAAAAAGGAGCGCTACCGCAGGTCATTCATTCCTGCTGCTACAAGATTATATAACACTGCAATATAATAGTAACCACAACCGTAATAAGTCATGTGCAATAACTAACGTACAATAATATGCAACTCATGTGAATTCAATCTCTGGATTATACGTATAACTGTATAACTGTATAACTGTTACAATTACTGTAATAAGTGTTTTGCAGTAACTACATGCAATAATGAGCTATTGTCAACATAAAGGCCATTCATTCCTGCTGCTTCCTGATCATACTTCGCTGCTTTATAACTGTAACCATTATAGCAATTACTGCAACCATGCACCATAGCTGCAACAATGACTGTAATAATTTATGTGCAATAAGTTATTTATACAAGGTGCTGTAACCTGTGCAATACGCCTGTGCAATAACCATGTATAAAGTGTATAATAACATATGTGCAATAACCTATTTATACATAGGACTGTACAGAATTGTAAATAGCTGTATAACTGTGTTTAACTCCTTCTTCTGACTTTTGATTATTGAGCCGATGGGACTAGTGAATTTCTCCATTGTGAGATCAATAAAGATTATCTTATTATCTTATCTTTGATTGATATTGGTAAGAATTGGAAATAAAGACTTTATAAAAGCAATGTTTATTATACAATGTGGAAAATAAAGAACTGTTTAATTGTCCCACAATGTTTGCATCCTCAGTTTTAGTAACAGCCCCATGTGCCCCTTTTTTCAATAACCTCAGCATTTTTAAAAGGTTTATACAGTACCTTACATATATACTATCAAAATCCCAGCACTTCTACATTTTTATTCAGTAAACACACTAACTTAGTTACATTTTCCTGGCTGGATTTTACTACCTAAAAACCTTTTGCAATAATGGTAACCACACTAAGATTAAACTTGTAAAGTGTTGGACATACTGGATAGTAGCAAGATATATATCTGAGCCGTGTGATTCAGAATGTCCCAGTGCATCCATGGCTGCCCTCAGTGCTACCAGTTGTTCGGGGCTCAACACATCGGCAGTTTCAGGAATAGTGACCCCACAGTGTGGGTCATCAAGCACTCCACCGTCGTCCCAGTCAATATGAGGCAGACAGAGTCCCTGCAAGAAAGATAGAGATTTATAGAGAATTAAAAAACAGGCCATAATTCTGTTGCTACAACTTACTAAATATAATTTAATTCATGGAGCTAAGGATTGAAAAAAAGACACCAAAATCCATTAATTATGTTCAAGGTCCATAATAAACACATTTCAAAGAAACCAGTATCAACGCCACCTCTCTGATGTACTCAATGTTTTGTTGTATTGGAGTGGTCAGATAAATTATCAGATAAATTCCTTTCTGGTTTGAAATATAGACAATGTGAAGAACTTTATAATGGCAAGCACAAAAAAAATCTATCTTACCTCTGTGATTTCTGGTTCTACGACAGCATGCTGGATGCTTCCCATCTCCCATAACTGAGTGTTAGATTCCCTTCAGTTCTGAGTGGATGGTTATCCCAGCCACTGCTGATGGTGTTAAAACTTGCTTGTAGTCTTGAGACAAATAAATAGTGACAACAGAAGTTATGTTTGACAGGTCAAGCAAACTGTTGTCCTCTCGTGAGTGCAGCACATTGTAGTTTGTGTTAGTTCCTGCACACCACATGTCTCTCCAAAGACGTTAAATTCTGAAAGAGTTAAAGATCAAATCATGGTTTAAATACATTATTTTTCAAACGTCCGTTACACAGCATTTTTAAATTAGAGATAAAACGAAAAAGTGCCTTTAACTGAAATCTTACATGTTCTATCTGCATAGTTAGCTATTAACTTTTCACCGTGAATGTTTTGAAACTCACCTGTGGGGTGTTGATGCTGTTAGCTGTGATATCACGTCTGTCTTCCTCAGCCAAACCGGCGCGTTTCAGTTTTTTCGAGTGTGCCCTCTGCTGTCGGGAAGTCTGGACAACTCTTAATGCATCAGGTGAATTTTGGCAAAAATTTGCCGCAGAGGTGTGGAATTGTTTCGTAGTCAAGCAGAGACCGTTTTGTACTCGGGGACAATTTATAGATGATATTTTGAGTGCAACGTTTGGGGTTTGCAAAACAAGTTTTATTTGTGTGTAACACATTTTTTTGTGTACAACGTTTTGGCAGGAAACTAACTCCATACAATATTGCTTAAAGGGGAAAATATGAGAGATAACTAAAATTATGCAGAAACTTTGCCAACATCCATGTCTGTCTCATAAAACATATTTTAACCCTTGAGACTGAATCGTTTGCTAAATAACATTCCTTTTAATCTTTTTTTTTATTTTAAACATTATTAAAGACACTAAAACCTGGTAAATTGTAGAAGAATAAAAAAACTGCTGTAATAATAATATTACAACATAGATAGTTTATACATATAGGCAGAAAGGCCATTGCCTCCACATTTTAGATGTAAACCTGACTGAGTTGATCCTGGGATTGACCAGGGATTGTATAGTGCAGTTCTGCTGGATCATACAAGCCATAAAACCATAGATCCAGTTCCTAATAACTGCTGTAAAGATCTAACTCCACAATTACCAAACATCTCTCTGGCACCACTGTGACTTAGTGTTCTCAATATTAGCCTCTAGGAGTCCGTGTAGGCCACAGTCAAATTCTGCATGCATGTTTTGAACAATGCAACTTAACATTACTTGAGGACATGCAAAACTTGGGTAGATTTGCCTGCACATAAAGATTGCATCACTGTCTATACAAGTCTCTATTGTCTAAGAGATGAATAGTGAGGTAGTGTCCAAGATATTGATCTCATCTGTTGCCTCTAGAAATTTTCCACAGAAATAAAAGAAGATCAGGAACAGACAGTTCCTGATCTTCTTTTATTTTTACAAACATTATGTGGATTTTTAGGGCATTGTACTTTATGTTGTGCACAACACCATAACAGAGCAAATATTCAAGAGGTTCTACAGGGTCTCACCATTTTTGGAAGTCAGTGTAACTGATGTTGCCCTGTCTGATCCCTTTTTTATAACTTTTGAACGCATAATTTCCAATGACTCAGTTAGCCCAAGAGACATCATGAGAAAACGCATCTTTAGGGATGATGCCACTGAAACCTTTAACCAAGCTTACTCTTTTACTTCTTTGTCCTGCAACTCAATAGATGAACTGGTTGAAAACTTTCAATCTATAGTTTCAGATATTATTAACTGCATCGCCCCAATTAAAGTGAAAGTTGTTTCTTGAAAGAAACGTTATTTGTGGAGAAGTGCTCCATCAGTTAGAATTGAAAAAAGGGAGTATCTGAACACAGGTGGAGAAAGACTAAACTCCAGGTTCACTATAAAATCTGTAAAGAGATACTTTACAGATAAAAAGTTACATCTGAAAAATGCAAGGGAATCTTTCTTCTCTGAGTTTATCAACTAAAACATTAATAATCCTCATGCCTTATTTGCCACAGTTGAGTGGTTAACAAACCTACTGTGTCCAATAAATATATATACTGTATATATATTGGCCCAAGGACTAAACCTTGTCACACTCCACAAGTGACCCTAGAGTTTGAAGAAGATTTATTAGTAACATGAACAAACTGGAATCTGTCTGACAGATCAGATTTAAACCAGCCTAATGCTTTCCCCTTAATCCCTACAGTATGTTCAAGTCTTTGTAGGAGAATACAGGTCCATCTCAAAATATTAGCATATTGTGATAAAGTTCATTATTTTCCATAATGTAATGATAAAACTTGAACATTCATATATTTTAGATTCATTGCACACTAACTGAAATATTTCAGGTCTTTTATTGTCTTAATACGGATGATTTTGGCATACAGCTCATGAAAACCCAAAACTAGCATATCATGAAAAGGGTCTCTAAACGAGCTATGAACCTAATCATCTGAATCAACAAATTAACTCTAAACACCTGCAAAAGATTCCTGATACCTAGAACCAGAACTAAACAAGGAGAAGCAGCCTTTAGTTCCTATGCTCCACTTATCTGGAACAAACTTCCAGAAAACTGTAAAGGTTCGGAAAGCCTGAGTTCCTTTAAATCAAGATTAAAAACACATTTGTTTAAGATTGCCTTCAACTGTTCTAGTTAACTGAATCACCACTTTTTTGTTCTTTTTTTCTATCTACATTTTCAATTCAATTCAATTCAATTTTATTTATATAGCGCCAATTCATGAAACATGTCATCTCAAGGCACTTTACAAAGTTAAGTTCAATCATATTATACAGATTGGGTCAGATTATACAGATTGGTCAAAATTTCCTATATAAGGGAACCAGTTGATTGCATCAAAGTCCCGACAAGCAGCATTCACTCCTGGAGAAGCGTAGAGCTACAGGGAGAGTCGTCTGCATTGTCCATGGCTTTGCTGCAATCCCTCATACTGAGCAAGCATGAAGCGACAGTGGGAAAAAAGACTCCCCATTAACGGGAAGGAAAACCTCCTGCAGAACCAGGCTCAGTATGAACGGTCATCTGCCTCGACCGACTGGGGGTTACAGAAGACAGAGCAGAGACACAACAAGAGAGACAAAAAAGCACAGAAGCACACATTGATCTAGTAATCTGTTCTACATTAGATGGTAATAGCGGGTGATCTGTCTTCCCTGGATGATGTCACAGTTAACAGAACGCCAGACCAGGTGTACCTACTATGAAGAAAAAAAAGAGAGAGAACAATTCAATTCAATTCAATTCAATTTTATTTATATAGCGCCAAATCATGAAACATGTCATCTCAAGGCACTTTACAAAATCAAGTTCAATCATATTATACAGATTGGGTCAGATTATACAGATTGGTCAAAATGTCCTATATAAGGAAACCAGTTGATTGCATCAAAGTCCCAACAAGCAGCATTCACTCCTGGGGAACCGTAGAGCCACAGGGAGAGTCGTCTGCATTGTACATGGCTTTGCAGCAATCCCTCATACTGAGCAAGCATGAAGCGACAGTGGGAAGAAAAACCACCCATTAACGGGAAAAAAAAAACCTCCGGCAGAACCGGGCTCAGTATGAACGGTCACAAAGCGGCGTCATACAGACCGCGTCTCAGCAGAGAGGAAGACCCGCCCGGTAGGTTAAAAAAAAAATTGTTTACTACGGACTATTTAGGTGTTTTTGTCTTGTTAAAATGGGTGGGGGTGTCGGCGACATTGCAGCGTAAACACAGAAGTACTAGCGCCCGTGACGTCACGCGTGAACTGGTCTATTGATCGAACGAGCCGCGAAGAGGGGTGGGTGGGTCCAGGAGCGGTGATCAGCTGATGGTTTGAGCTGCTGACAGGAGGACTACGCTGAACTTTCCCACGGGGCGGTTGAGGCAGAGCGTCTGGGTGGCTGGCTGGTGGGGGTGTCCGGGTGATCGGATGGAATCCCTTTAGCCAGACTTGGAACCTCCGAAGGAACCTCGGGGTTGGGATTGTCACGAGTAGTTTTCAGATCGAAGCGAGACGGAGGGCTTGAGGCAACCTGAGAAACACAGGAGCAAGGATTAGCGTGTAATATACACTATGTACTCATCATGCCAATAAAAAGTCAATTCAAACCTTCAGTGCAGGACCTCAGAATATTTTGTCAAACATGGAAATCTTTAAGAAGTGAAAGGAGACAAACAGAAAAGTGAGAAAGAATGACACCTGATGGACTTGCTCAGATGATCCCAGTACTGGCATCTTTACTCTAGAAAATATTTGATTTATGTATTCTATATAGTACTTACTTAGTGCAGTTCTTCTCAGACAATGTGGCACACCCTTGGGGCCAGATTTGAAATCTGGCCTCAAAATACCTCATTCTCATATTTATTCCACCTAGTGTCTTATGCATTCAGAACTATTAAAATTAAATTTTCTGTCTCCTCTCTCATACAGTGCTCCAGTGGGGATAGTGAATCAAACTGGTGTAATGGGATTGACACAATTTGTTAAGGTTTTGAGGAGTTTGCAGATAACAAAGTGACAAAAAGCTGCATTGCAATAATTAGTAATATAATGGCCAAATTACTGTTAAATAAAAACAAGCATAAACCAGGTGAAAATAAGATAATGTAAGAAATGCAATCTATGTAACTTTACTGTTTTAAGGTACAGAAAGGGTGGCCTCATATTCATGCCATCATAGTTACGACCTCAAGGCTGAGAAATTAGCGAAGGGCCTAAAAACACTTTACCAAAATGTATTTTAAATTTAACGGTAAAATGCCCATAGAATATAATGAAGGAAATAATGTCCTCGAGCGTTTGCTGATGAATGTTGGGAAAAAAGAATAAAATAAAAATGTAACTTTTCCAGAATATTTATGTGTAAAAGACTAAAACAGTAAATCAGTTTATTTAAACTAAATGCAACTTTTGTGTTCCAGTGCAGCATCACATCTCCTGGCAAATCCTTTACTGAAGCACTAAGATCACTATGGCTAACATAGAAACTAAATTGTCAGACGGCTTTAATGTAACTATTGACTTAAAAATTTGCAAAGACAATGAAAATGAACCACACCAACACTGGATTTATATCTTGTCCAGGTAGACAGCAGTTTATCACTACTTGGAAGTAGAGCTATCTGAAGGACCGCTCCATTTCCAGAACACTACGATCAAAAAATTAACTACTCCTACAAGTTCCCAGAACCAGATTTAAAAGCAGAGCAGACCGCACATTTGCCGTTACTACATCTAATATGCGGAACAGCTTACCTCAATATAAGATCTGCCCAAAGTTTGGAACATTTTAAATCACTTCTGAAAACTCATTTATATTCCTTGACAGCTAAATGAAGTCTGACTCTGTTAACTACCTGTCCCATTTATTCTTATTTTATTCCTGTGCTTTATTCAAATGTGTTTATTTCATTGATGGTTTTATGAAAACTGTACAGCACTTTGGTGCAGTTACAAGCTGTTTTTGAAGTGTTTTATGAATAAAATTGACATTGACAGCTGAAGTTATTACTTTTTGAATTAAACTTAGTATTATGAATGATCAGATCTCCTGGAGTGGCAGAATATGATGGATCGCAGAAAACAGTGAAACACCTGGCGGGCAGCCAGGGGCCACCTCCGCCATCAACACCTGCGGCTGGTTCGGATGCTGCTGCTGAAGTGGACGCTCCACCACAGCCACCATTAAATGTCTCTTTTCACACATTTGGCAGCATCTGCATGAAGGGCTTGCCTCTTTTTAACTACATATTTTTGGGGACCACTTTTTTGATTTTTGCCACTCTCCCCGTTGTTCTCCGTTTTCCTATTTCTGCATATGATTGAGTGATTGACAGCTGTGGTCTGAGAAGGACTGGGCATCAGCCCTCGGCTGCTGTAGCTGGTCCAGCACAGAATAAATCATGACTATTGGGCGGCTCTAGCAGTTTTGTGTACCAATAACCATAATAACTAGAAAGAAAGTCCAAGCAAACAAAAAATACATAAATAGATAAAGAAAAAACATACAGCCCAGCCCGAAATCACCACCGGCCCACCGGGCAAGTGCATGATAGCCTCCAGCGGTGGACATCTGTCTGGAACTCCACGACATTGAAACGTTAAAGGGCATATATGATGAAAAATCTACTTTTTCAAACATTTACCTTTGTTATGATAGTATCAATATCATGGCCAAAGAGGCATTTTACATAAGTAATGAATGTCTGAGTAATCCTCGTGAATTCAGCTCTCTGAGCAGCATCTGTTCCACGTCCATAACAGTTCCACGCAGAGCTGTCATTACCTGCCCCCTACAGAAGTACCTACCTTTACCGCTCTGCCCCTGGCCAGCAAACAACTCTCCATTTTTCTCCAACCAGCGAGGGGTGATGTGAAGCAGAGCGTGATTAGTTCTGCTCATGTTGAGACGAAGAGGCTCCTTTAGCACATGATCTGCACAGTGACAGCAACTGCTCTTTTTATTTAGCTATATAGAACATTTCTAACTGCTGAAAATATGTGTTCAGCTGCAAGATGTCTCAGCCTTTGTTCAGCCTTCATAAAGAAGAGTCTAATTGCCATAAGCGGTTGGATTTTATTTTTGGGACCATGCTAAAAACCTTCAAGCTTTGTCTGTCTTTGTCTGTGACCGTCACTTCACTGATGACTGCTTGGTGAAACCTCGGCTTGTACCAAAGCGGATTGTCCGGCAGCCGTAAGTAAATCCAACCGCTTGCTAAACTCTAACAGTTATGTTGGGAGATATCATGTTTAGGGCTTCCTCCGCTGCATTATAGGCCTGGTGAGCCACCAGGTTTTGCTTGACCCCCATCACCAGGCTAAGCGTTTATTTATTTTAAATATGTTTTTTTTTAATCAGTCAGCAACAGTGATGCCAAAGATAGTATAGAGTAAGGTTGTCAAAATAATCCATGCCTCGATGTCTGAGAGCAAAACAACAATGTAAAGCTTCTGTATCTACATCAGTGTAGTAGTAAGCCTCCCAGACAATAAGCCTCTTGGATAAGCCAACGCTAGCAGTTATAAACAAACCTCCCCGATCAGCGCAACAACCTCCTGCCGACACACGCTAGCCCTTTACTACAACTACCACCAGGATTAGCCAGTAGCTGGAGTTGCCTTTAAATGGGAATGTTCTGTTTAAACTGTTGTAGATCACTGAAACATCATTAGATTACTTCCCAGCAGAGGGCGCTGGTGACAAACTAATTTGCCACTGCAGATATATGCAGCTTTAATATCGTTGGTTCGTTATTTTTATCAGGATAAAAAAAAGGAAATAGATAAAACTGGATATTAAATAATCTGCAAACTGTAAAAAACACTTTTTAAATGTTTAAATGTTTAAAATTGACTGTATACCACTACCTAGAAGGGTGAATTGTCCAATAATTGGTTTAGCAGTAATAATACATATTATTTATATAGCAGTTTTCATAAATAAAACTCAGAGTGTGCTTCACAGATAAAAAAAAACACAATAAGGGACTTGAAAAAACACCAACATAATTAGTTCAAAGCTTTTCTGTAACAAAAAAGTCTTTTGCTACCTTTTAAAAGAGTCAATGGAGTTCTAAAATTTCCTGGCAACCATTGAAGGGAAGCCAAGACAGGAGTAAAACAATAATAGTTGCAGGTCAAGATAGTTTGGACTACAAAATAATCTAATGATGTTTCAGTGAATTACAACACTTTAACCAGAACATTACCTTTTAAAGGCAACGCCAAACAAAATAGTTTTTAACCTTGATTGAAAGGAACTTTCAGCACTTTTACAGTTTTCTGGAAGTTTGTTCCAGATCAGTGGAGCATAGGAACTAAATGCTGCTTCTCCATGTCTGGTTCTGGTTCTGGTTCTGCAGAGCAGGCTGGAGCCAGAAGACCTGAGTGGTCTGGAGGGTTGATTCCCTGATAACAAGTCTGTGATGTATTTAGGTGCTAATTCAGGGATTTATAGACTAACAGAAGGATTTTAAAGTCTATTCTCTGAGATCCAGGGAGCCAGTGGAAGGACTTCAGAACCGGGTCCATGTTCTCTACTTTCTTAGTCTTAGTGAGGACTTCAGAACCGGGTCCATGTTCTCTACGTTCTTAGTCTTAGTGAGGACTTCAGAACCGGGTCCATGTTCTCTACGTTCTTAGTCTTAGTGAGGACGCAGGCAACAGCGTTCTGGATCAGCTGCAGCTGTCTGATCCACTTTTTAGGCAGACCTGTGAAAACACCGTTGCAGTGATCAGTTCTACTAAATATGAACTCATGGATTAATTTTTCCAGTTTTTGCCTCGATAAATAATATACTATTAAATTCTAATAAAGTAACTATAAATGAGTTTTGAATTGAAGGCTGCATACTAAAACGTCTTTATATTCTGAATTAATGCTTAGTTGTTAAGAGAAACAAACAAATAAAGATGGACAGAAATTCTTACACCTGCGTGAAAGAAATGAAGCAACCAGAACCCATCAGGAAATAATGAAAAGTTTAATTTATTGCTTTTTTTTATTCCTCTATATCTGTAAAAATCTGTGAAACCTGCGGTTAATATGAAACAATTTATTAAAAGGTGATTTTTTTAAGAAAAAAAAGAAATACAAAAGAATACATTATAACAATCCGTTACAATGATCTTGTATAGAAAGGTCACACTTGAAGATGCCTGGATATGATTTAAACCTTTAATCCTTCATGAGTTGATTCCTGTTGGTTAACCTTTGACCTGATGCAATGATTGCATGAAGTTTTAGGCTTTGAACTTATTTCACTTTATGTTTTTGGTTTCCTCTACAAATGAAAAGGAAAATGTTTCCAGTTTGAAGTTTGCTGCCAAATGCTTCTGATCCTTTAGATCTGCATCGATTAACCAAAGGCAGAGATCAACTCTGTTATCTAAGAGAAGTTTGGACTAAAATAAAAACCCGTCACCTGTTTTTGTCTGCTTGTTTCACATCTTGGAAATCAGACAGCATAAACATTTCCTATGGGAAGACTTGAATGAATAAAGAAAATAGCAGAATATGGCATAGGAGGAAGAAGGGGGAGTGGGAAATTGTAACCCCATTGGTTGTCATGGTGGGGCTGGGGGTTGTGGTGTTGGTGCTGTTGTTCTCATTGGCGGTGACGGCCGGAGACAAGAAGGTTCCCAGGGTACGAGTCAGGAAGGACTGAAAATGGTCCAGTTTTTCAAAGGTCAACATGGGCTCGGCGGCTCGCTCCCTACTGGTGGAGGCGTTCACATATGACAGCACGACCGCCTGGAACCAGGACCCGCCCTGCTCACACATGAGTGGACCACCAGAGTCACTCTGAAAGAGAGGGAAAATTCATCATCTTCTGCACATTCTGACATTTAGACAGGCTGAACTCAGAGCATTTAAACCATGAATCATTTTAGAACATGCTAATCTCTCCGATTAGCAACCGTTATGAGTAACAGCAAAACACGTTTTAACCAAAGTCCCTCTAAAGCCCCATTATTCACACTGCAGTAACATCTGTATGTAAACAACTGGTTTTTAGTCTAGTTTCAGAGTTTAGTTTTATGTTTAGTCACACGTGTGACCAGTGACGCGCCGTCAGGCCTCACCTTTCATCATGATGAGAAAAATATTAACAATGTTGAGCAAAAATAAAATTGACCACTTGACTGTGCTAGAAATTTGTTTTCTGCCTGTTTTCTATATTATTATGGTTGAAATCACTGCATTTACGCATCGCCTGTTCAAATACATGAGAGAAGAGCGAGGTGATGAGTGACGAGCTGGACCTTCCCTCTGGCTCTGTCTCACACACTGACTGATTCAATTCAATTCAATTCAATTTTATTTATATAGCGCCAAATCATGAAACATGTCATCTCAAGGCACTTTACAAAATCAAGTTCAATCATATTATACAGATTGGGTCAGATTATACAGATTGGTCAAAATGTCCTATATAAGGAAACCAGTTGATTGCATCAAAGTCCCGACAAGCAGCATTCACTCCTGGGGGACCGTAGAGCCACAGGGAGAGTCGTCTGCATTGTACATGGCTTTGCTGCAATAACTCATACTGAGCAAGCATGAAGCGACAGTGGGAAGAAAAACCACCCATTAACGGGAAAAAAAAACCTCCGGCAGAACCGGGCTCAGTATGAACGGTCATCTGCCTCGACCGACTGGGGTTACAGAAGACAGAGCAGAGACACAACAAGAGAGACAAAAAAGCACAGAAGTACACATTGATCTAGTAATCTGTTCTACATTAGATGGTAATAGTCGGTGATCTGTCCTCCCTGGATGATTTCACAGTCAACAGAACGTCAGACCAGGTGTACCTACTATGAAGAAAAAAGAGAGAGAACAAAAAGTTAAAAGCTGAAATGACGACAGTCATTTCAATGTAATGCAATGCAAATCTGGAGAACAGTAGACTTGAGAACAGTAGAAATCAGTTGAGTGAAAAAAATAGACCCTGATGTCCTCCAGTAGCCTAAGCCTATAGCAGCATAACTATAGAGGTAGCTCAGGGTAACATGAGCCACTCTAACTATAAGCTTTGTCAAAAAGGAAGGTTTTAAGATTAGAGACTGATGTGTGTAGTTGGAGCATGCCCACTGCTATTGCTCTTTATATCATTTATATACATGTTAAAGTAAACATGTACCACACATGCTGAGGTTCTAACCTGACTCATGAGAAGGATTACGTTCCGCAGAGCTCCACACATCCATCTGGGATCGATCCATTGGAGATGTATTTCAGAAGGGGGGGTTCTTATCAAAAATCCTTGCAAATGATTGGATAAACCACTTGTCTGTCATCTTTACTGACGTGCTACTATTGAGGACGATTGTCACCATTGTTTCCTTGCTTGCGAGCCGCCATTGTTGTCTGAAACCAAACAGTTGCTTTTCTGATACGTCACATCTACGAAAATCCCACTCGGCGATCCTGATTGGCTCGTCCATTTTATGTGGTATTGAAATCCCTCCCAATGGCAGCGATTCCAGATGCATGTGTGGAGCCGTGTGGAGCTCTGCGGAACGCAATCCATCTGATGAGAGTCAGGTTAGAGGTTCCACAATCTGTCAAATATGTTTAGTCTTTCTAATCCTCCATAAATTTGAGTGAAAATTTGAAGGGTGGGGCAGAAAGTACCGTGCCACACAGATAGGAGGCACCTAGGAACAATAGGTGACAGATGCACATCGCTGTGTGCTTTGCTTTTACGCACAGGGTGCAGGTGTTGCACTGACAAATCTAATGGTACTTTTAAATTTGTTCAGAGAAAATGGAAGATTTAAGACTCTAAACTAAATGATTTATTGACATGAAGACTTTACCAAGAAGTCTCACATTCAAAGACAGATGTGAAAGAGTACCAAAATAATGTACTCAAGTAAAAGAAGTTACTTCTATAAAATTGTACTTAAATACAAGTAAAGTTACAAATTTAAAATGTTACTCGAGTGAAAGTACAACATACCTCATTAAAATTTTACTTTAACTAAAAAATCCTTCTCGTACATTTCACAAAGGAGAGATTGGTCTCAACCTGTTCTTAATTAAATGAAGCATCTCAGCATCTGTCTCTGTCGCACCAAACCCTCTAAATTCTATGAAGCGTCTCTGTGGTTTTCCTCTTCTTAAGAACCTGGCAGTTCTGAACTTCATCCTATTCTTTGCCCAATATTTCCACTATCCCATATCTACTAGTTTTAAATAACGGACTCCGAACTCAGCACCCTATCCTCTATTTTCAGTTTTAGCCAATACAAATTATAATCACAGGTACCAAATAAAACTGATATTATTTACATAATTTTTAAAATTGTATTTAGCATGTTTACATGGACAAAGACTTGAACTTTAACCAGATACCGTCCACTTATCGACTCCTACATGCAGTAATTAGATGCCACCTGGTTAGCGCTACTGATGCTATTTTTAGGATTCGATTACATTCATTGTTCTGTCGCTTTGGCATACTCTGTCAGAAAAGTATACCGGTAGTTGATTTTTAATCAAAACAGCATATCGATTTTTGTGTAGGAGTTTTTTATAGGTGGTTATTTCTTAGAAAATACAGTTTACAAAGGATTAAAATCTGTTTTGACAGATTTTAACATGTTTACTCTGGAGCAGTTTGAGGGGAAGGTGCTAAATGCTAATAATGCGATCCACCAGAGCGAATGATTTAACACAATATTAAACAATTTTACCACTCCACTTGCTAAAATAAATTATAGAAAACTTCAATGTACATTAATTGGAAACGTACAATGGATGCCATTAAGTAATGTGTAATTAATGCGCAATATGCTGAAATGATGGTTGGAATTCAACATATGCACAACTATGCAGGTTTAATTGCGGTGTATGTGCATTAACTGAGATTATGCCTTTCTGAATGTATGGAGAACAATCAGAACATTGGTAACTATGTTAAAGAGTAAAAAAATAAATAAAAAATGTCCAAGAAAAATTAGCATAGTTTCTCTCTAAACTCTAAAACCTTTTTTTAGAGTTTAAATGTTGGATTAAACTTGATGTTTTTAGGCAAACAGAGTTTACATTGTGTTATAAAAGCTGTTGCCTCTTTTGTACTTAAACTTGTCCCTTAAGTATAACCTTGGGTTTTCTTCTTTTTCTTGGTGGTCAACTTTACCTATAGTTGATGTGTTTTTGCTACCGCCACTAACATCCGACTGATGTGCCTCCGTGTTGGGATTTCTTTTTTTTTTAAAACAGTATCTGATATGATTTCAAATGTAACTGAGTAAAATACTTAAAATAAATCATACTCAAGCGCAAGTAAAAGTTCAGCTTTTCTAAACTACTTAGTTTGCAAAAGCACATACAAATTGTACTTAATTACAGTAACTCGAGTAAATATAACTAGGTACTTTCCAACCCTGCCATAACGCAAAGGTGGGGAAGTACCCTTTAAACCTTCTTTCCTTCCTTCCAATTACATATTTGCCGCACAATCCAGTCCGTGGGCGTGGGGTTGCTCGGAGTGATCGACTCTTCTGCTGCTTTGTTAACGCTAACAGGAGCAAGAATTAGCAAAAAGATGCCCTCCAAGCTGTCAAAGAGGGTGAAACAGCACCACAAAGGACTTAATTGAGCTCTGTGGATATTGCATTGAAGAGTTCACTCACAGCCAATTCAGTATGGGTGTTGTTGTTAAAGAAATGTGAATGTAATCATTTTCTTTTTATTAAGGACTGTTCTACTGTTTTAACTTCACACAGGAGAAACAGATGTTTCTCCTAGACAAGGAATCTCTTGCTGTATATGTTAATCCTACACCTCTTTGTGTGCCAACCCCATGTTGTAAAACCCCCCTTATCTTTTCTTTTGTTTCTTAAACCCCATGTTGTGAATTCCTGACTCCTCCTGCCTTTTCTTTGATGTCTGATAATAAAGGCAAAGAGACAGAAGGTAGCCAGCGCAGATGGAGCCGAGACTGTGATGAAAACGGCCTCACATTTCTTGCTCCCCTGCCCTCTTTATTTTTCAGCATGAGGAATGTTGTGTGGTGTGCGCATGTGAAATCAGGAATATTCATGTGCCTAACACTCATGAGACTTGAATGCCCTGAATGCCTATAAGACACCACTCTGTACTGAATTTATTGTTTTACATATTAAAATTAATTACTGAAATAAAGGAAACAATGTTGATAATATTCTAACCGCTCAATGAAGACACATATGTCAGATTGGTCTCCTGTTTGAAATCATTGACACTTAGCAGTTTCAATCAGATTTCATAACGCTGGAAAACACAAACAAAAAGAAAACAACTACGTAACCCACAGTTAACAAACATGGCTGCGTACCTGCTCCAGAGTAAATAATCGAGTGCACATCATGTCAGTTGTTGATGCACCCCCGCAATCTAGCACTGTCGTCTGGAACTGCTGCAGAGCTTGCTCCTCTAAAGTAAGGGAAAAAAACAGAACTGTAAATTCTGGTAAATTGACCTGATTTGCATTGGTCGTCATGATTCATCATTGCACAAATATTAACATTACTATCTTACCTCCTCCTCTTCCAGAGCTCCAGCCAGCAGCCCAACATACTGATCCTACTGAGAATGTTCTTCCGTTGCTTAAGCAGATGGGCTGGATGTAGTTGTTCAGGGTGGGTGGGGGTGACAGCTTAAGCACTGCAATGTTGTTCCCTGTCTCGTTGCTCATAGTGATATTTACCACTTTCAACGACGTCTCGAATGGATTAGATCCATTCTGATTTAGACGACCCAACACGACTGTCCACTCAGACACAATGGGGGAGCTAAGGGATAGAATATGGATGGAATTAAGTCTGAACAGATATTCATCTTACAGTTTAAAAATGCTGTAACTGGATTCAGCTTCTCATAAATTATTTTATGATTTATATGAACATTACAGCTGTGCATTCATCTATCTCTTACCTTTTACTTAATAATACTTCTGAATTGTTATTTAGTGGACTGATATGAAGTTGGTCTTTGATATTAATTGTAATAACGTTTAATGTTTATATTTTTCCTCATCAGGTCAAACGGTCCAAACACCAATTAAATTTACCCGTCATTCTGAGCTTCAGCTTACCCTGAGAAGCAGCTGGCGTCTGTCAGTACAGAGTTCTCAGACACTAACGTTCCTCCACACACATGCTGACCGTTCTTCTGCACGCTCGCCATCCACGGCCACTCACCAGCTGATGTCACTGAAGTTCCATCCAAAATACAAGAACCTAGTGGGGCTTGTCCACAGACAACTACCGCTGCAGAAAGAGGACACAGGTGAAAACAATGAACATCTTTCACAAAACAATTTGTGCAACTTAATTTGTATGGATGTCTTTCAGAACTTTATCTGAAATCTAAGAAGGTTTCCATAGATTTATGGCATTAGTTTTTTGCAAAATAACGGTCCAACTGTCTGGGATGTTTCTGATGCTTGCATCCAAGCATTTATATTAGTAATTAAAGTTACAATAAGAGTTATTCAGGTGTGATGCATTAAAATGCTGATTTTCAACAACAAATATAGGTTCTTCAATATATTTTGACCCACACCTGATAGAGAACTTTAGGATCAAGATCCCAAATGTAAGACCTGTTTTACACATCAAAACAGAAACATTTTGTTGCATTACTGTCTTGTAAAACATATCGGCACTTACCCGTTTCAATGACAATAGAAAAGGCGGTAAAGCAGTATTATTGTAGACTGTGACCCAGCACCTAAATTATGTCTTCCTAACCATCCCAGGTTTGACCTGGAGAGACGTCCAATTGATACTATCCATGTAAACGTTGTCAGCAGTGTAATCCTACTTATACAAACATTTAACCACAGCTAACCTAGACTGGAAAAATACTAACCAAAAAATGGCTGGTAAAACTATTCGACCACTTATGTATTGCTAAACGCTGTGGTACTATGTCACGTTAACCCTGGGGTCACAGACTGACTGTGGTGCGGGTTACAGTTCTTACCCAGTGCAGGTTTGCTCCAAACCCCCGCTCACATCGTTCCAAGCTGCAGGAAGAGGGTTCGCTAGAACAGAAGTTCATGAGGTCCTTTCTGTTGCTGTCCCTCATTAATAATTAAAAAAACAGCTTTGGTTTTTGTTTTCTAGGGTGAAGCGCTTTATCCTTGCACATAAATAACTTATTTTATCTTCCAAAAGCCCCTCTGTTTTCTCGTGTTTCAGTGTTGCAGTTTTGAAATTAACTGGAACTCTCTCCTGTCTAGTGCATGACTTTTCATGTTTGGCTCCTAAAATACCCGAGGGGCACTGCAGTGTTTGGCCAAACTTCCTACTTGCTGAATTTTTTGCAGTGCCACATTGTCTAGGTAACCGGACCCGCACGTGACTCATATGAGTGGTAGACATTGTAAGGATTTGGGTTCCTTGTTGCACCCGGACCATATTGAATACCTCAGCTTCTTGCTTTTCACGAATTGCTTTTCCAAACATTACTCTTTGATATTATATTAATAATATTGCCTATTTTTGTATAATTGCACATCTTCATTTTGCTTGAGGTTGCTCGACAGTTTTAACCATGATATTATTTGTAGTTATTTTGACAGGATATGTGTTCTCTAAGATTCTTCCACTTATGAAGATTTGCATATTATGGTGAAGAGGTCTTTACATGTCCTGTGATTAGAGCGACTGTTTGTATATCCATTCTTGTAGTGTAGGATGGGCTATGTACCTGAAATTACACTAAAATTTCAACCCGGGACCTCCGACAAAGACAAGAGAAAGTGGAGAGGCTAAACAACATCAAATCCCTTGGTCTCCACATCTCCTGTGATCGCACATGGTCCTTTAACACCTCTCACCTGGTTATTAACCGAAAATGCACCAGAGAGACACACACCTTCATTTATGTTTAAGTTAGACTTCTTGTTTAAACAAAAACTTTTATGTTTTAATCTTATTTTCCATCTACCAAGCCATTCAGAGATTAAGTGAATGTACAATAACAAATATTACACTACCTACTGCTAGTATTGGTCTCAAAATTTTATTTTGAAATAATTGAATGAGTGTTAAATTCTGCAAAGAAAGAATAAATTAATGACCCCATAACCCCCGTCGTCTTTGCAAAGATTTTCGCTAAAAATACTAAGCAAAGTTGAAAAAAAAAAACTAGGAAATATGCACTTAGAAAATGGGCATGCACATTGGAAAACCACAAGTAACCTGTGTTGCAGTGAGCTACATTGGACTGTGGATGATCAGTTCACAGCACTGTCCATTCAGAGCTCAGTATAAAACCCCTCCTTCTGTGGAGCTGTTTCAGCTTCTTTCACAGCTTGTGGCCATCAGTAATTATTCGCGCTGCAGTTCATTTTAACAGAGCAGCAGGAAGAGCGATCAGAGTTATAAATAATTTTTGGTCTTAACCAGTGGTGAAATAAGCCGGTACGGTCTGGTACTGCGTACACAGGGGCAATAGGGGAGAGTAGCTGCCAGATAAATCCTTCATTCAGAACCAGTCATGGGTGCACACTGGATCAGAAAACAGATCTGCTAACCAGATGCAGTCTAAAATGCCACCCTGTCTGTTTATTAGTTTCATTTTTATTAATTCTCCATTTTCTGAACTACTTGTGCGTGTTTTGGTGCCTCAACGCGCTTACTGCTCCTCTCCCCTCTCTTTCCTCGGAGCCAGGGGCTTTTGTCAGCAGCCAGCCTTGAAAATGTGAACTACTGCGTTTAATGTCCTTCCACCCATAGCAAAATGTCCCACTTAAAATCAAAAGGAAAGTTAGTAGATGTGTTTCATGCTGTTTTGATTAAAGACACAGAATTAGTGGTGCAGCGGTGGGTTGATTTGTCGCCTTGTGCTTGAATTCAGTTGCGCAAAATGAAGTTACATGTAATTTAGGTGCGCACTTTTAAGGGGCATTTTAAGGAACTTGTAACATCAGGGGCTGCAGCTCAGACCCATCGTTTCTCCTCTTCCCTCTAAAGGAGTCCTTTACAGTCTTTATTTATGCTTTTTTCCCACTGTTTATTCCTCGTGCACAGTGAACCAATGGGGAAAGAAATCCGTCCACCTCACTGCCTCAAACTGGCATCTTTAAGTATAAATTATACTGGTACCAGACCCTACCAAAAATTTTTGTTTTTTCTCTACAGTCACTTAGGAACCAGTGAGGCGCAGGGCTTGAATTGTGGCGCCTAAACTGATAGAATCTAGGGTTGAAATGCATAATTATCGCCTCCAGTATGTGCCTGCCTATGCTATGCTGCCAATTTGGTCATTCACCACAAACCATGACAGAATGATGTAACCAGGAAGAGCAATGGTTGCCATTTTGGGGCTTGAGGCTGGCCATCCTTCCCTTTTCTTTGGACTCTAGTGGGCACCTGGACCAAAAAAAAGGTCCTCACTTTACATCAAAGTCCCCACTTTACAAGTAAAATGGGCAAAAATATTTCTTGCTCTGCTGCAAGTACAAGAACCCCCCCTCCCATATTTTAAGAGTTTGGGGTTTCTTCAATTAAAAGGATCAGACAAACAACAGCAATCAGACTTAAAGCAGATGCAGGCCAACTGTTGCTCAGTTTTTCTGAAAACTTTTCAACCGCTATTCAGGAGACTCAACTCTGGTGGTTCGCATTTGAATGGCTCAAGTCTGTTTGCCTCTGATTTAAGCCTGTCTGTTGTTGTGATGACCTGAATAACTGAGAATATGCACATTTATACTAGACCTAAAGTCTAGGCAATGTCAGTGGTATTTTGTCTATAATCGCTGTAGCAATCGGTCGCTAAAATCGGTTAATTGTAAAGCGATCTGGGCAGAACCTATTAGGAATAGTTTTAAATGCTTAATTATTCCAAAGGGAGTTTGTTTTAACTGTGATGAATATTTCCAATGTGTGCATGGATCATAAGTGATTTTTGCTGTGTTGGTTTTGTTTGATGATAAACTGGCCGTGCTGACTGGCTGAAATTAGATTTGCTCTCTCTCTTTCTCCTCCCCCGTTTGGGTTTCCCGCACTTTGTCGAAGCCTTTGCCTCAACAGGTACCACCCTACGTTCAAACACGCTAGGCTAGTGAGTTAGTTGGGATCTTGGAGTCGCCATTTTACACACTACACGTGGTCGGAGGTCATACGTCATCAGGACCGCCTCCTTACGCACCGCACGCAAGGTCGGAGGTCATATGTCGTCATAGTCGCCATCTTGGGTGGGACATCGAGTAGCCCGAGGCTGTTAGCCATAGGCTGTTGTGAAGTAACACTAGCTTAGCTGCCATTAGCCAAGTGCTACCTTGAAGCAGGACTAGAATGAGTTAAAAGCTAGTTTTTGCCAGAAGCGTTCTCCATCTTACTTTCAGGTCTGTTTCGGTACACCAGTTTTGCTATTTGCTATTTATCTTTCAATGCTGTTACCTCAAAGTACTGACCAGCATACATTCTAATAAAGCTTATTGCATATACAAATCAAATTGAGCACTATGGTGAAAGCAGTAAGGCTCCACTTCGTTTTGGCATTAAGACAGCAATTCTTAGTGCCACATTTCCGGACAGGGCACACACAAAAAGATGAACACATCTTTACCATTTTAGCTTGACTTCACATATATTTAATGATTCCTTTTTAAGTTCTTCTATTTGTTTTAAACCTCCTCATGGACTTGCCCCTTGCTACCTTTTTGAGCTGCTGCACCATTATACACCATCCCGCTCCCTTAGGTCAGCTGATCAGCTGCTTCCTACGGTGCATAAACTAAAATGGAAGTTTAGAGGAGATTGTCCGTTGGTGTAGAAGGTCTTAAAATGTGTAATCAGATGAAACTAGACAGGGTACATCCCTGTCTGATTTTAAATCTCTTCTTAAAACTAATTTCTTTGTCTTGGCTTTTGACACCATGGGAGTAGTTGATATTAGTGTCTGCTTATTTTATTATTGTTTTAATGCATGGCTGCTAATGTATTTTAATTATATTCCATTTCTGTATTTTATGCTTGTTTCCTTACAATGTCATTTTTAATGTTTTATGTGGGTTTTTTTATGGATTTTGTACAGCTGCACAGTGGCGCAGTGGGAAGCGCTGCCTTGCAGCAACAGCGCAACCCAGGTCCTGGGTTCAAGTCCAACCCTGGGTCTTTCTGCATGGAGTTTGCATGTTCTCCCTGTGCATGCGTGGGTTCTCTCGGGGTACTCCAGCTTCCTCCCACAGTCCAAAAACATGACTGTTAGGTTAATTGGCTTCTCTAAATTGTCCTTAGGTGTGTGCATGAATGGTTGTTTGTCCTGTCTGTCTCTGTGTTGCCCTGCGACATACTGGCGACCTATCCAGGGTGTACCCCACCTCTCGCCCAGTGAACGCTGGAGATAGGCACCAGCAACCCCTGCGACCACATGAGCGATTAAGCGGGTCAGAAAATGGATGGATGGATGGACTTTGGTCCCTTTGGTTATTTGCCTGATGAAAACATCAGGCACTCACGTTCAGGTGGAGTTGGTGTTGTCAGAGTTGTTGGTGTTTTAGTGGTAGCATTGAGGTCACCGCCAATCCCACTGGATGTGAAGCTAATGAAGCAAAACATCGTTCCTTTAAACCAGGCCAATAACAACCCTAATGACTCCTCGTTACAGAGGAGTGGACCAGTTTTGGTTCAATCTGCTGGCTTAATGACTTTAACGACCGCCCATTACTAAGGGGTGGACTTGTTTCTGTTGAATTTGCATGTTATCTAAGCCATTACAGGCCTTTGTTTGGCAGGAGTATAAAGCTTGGTACTCCACATTACTCCAGACTTTTTGAATTGAGAAAGCTTCCTGGAGAGGAAGCGAAACGTCTTCAACTACGGAAAATAAGTCCAGTTGCTTTGTTTTTTACCTTTTTTTGGAAAGCTAATGAAGCCCGGCTGGTTGGTGCTGATAACACCGTTGATCCAGCTCTGATACTGGGATACTCTGGTGTAGACTCCTGGGAAATTTGGCTCAGCACATCCTTCTCCAAAACTTACGATTCCTGCTTGAATCCAGCGGTCACCCTGCTTGCTCACCATCGGACCTCCTGAATCCCCCTTAAAGACCAGAAACACTTCATTTAGATGAGTTGAGAACTAATGTCTGCAGACAATAACGAACTGAGGTAAGCAGATGATCACCTGACAGGAATCCTTGCCTCCCTCTAATAACCCGGCGCATATCATGTTGTCAGTAATGTTGCTCTGTCCGTAGCTAGACCTGCACTGACTGTTGTCCACAACCGGCACCTCCACCTCCATCAGATTTTGAGGAGACGGAAGAGGGACTGAGGAGACAAATTTACACTCGAGATATAAACAAATTTAATACAACCATTAGAGTTCAAAAAGATTGGTTTACAACCCACCTCCACTTCCAATGTCGCCCCAGCCAGTGATCCAGGAGTTAACCCCACTGGAGAAGGTGCTGCCTGAGGCGGCTAGGCAGACTGGTGAGATATAACTGGTGAAACTCACTGGTTGAGAAAGTTTCAACAGTGCAATATCATTGTTGGAAGTCCCTGAATTGTAGTCAGGGTGATTAATGATCTGTGCTACTGTCCGATTGACTTCATTTGGGTTGGATCCTTCCTGACTCTGGCGACCCAGATATACTGTCAAAGCAGATGGGGAACCAGTGCTCCTGTAAGAAGAGTCAGAAAGCAAATCATATTTATTTAGCTAAACCACCACTGAGATGATCATGGATTTGCACAGATAGACCCGAGGTGGGGCTGGACCACCTGCCCTATTTGTTCTGTACAAAAAAGTGCCCTCCTGAACTTTTTTTTCTTCTTTCTTTTTTATTTTATGAAATGTGTGTTTGTCACATGTACAGCATGTGGTGAAGTAACTTTTCTGAATTTAAAAGCTTATTTTATCAGTGCACCACATTTTCTGTAAATTTGCCTGATAAGAACTACCTCCGTATGCTGCGCGAAGCAGACAAGTGTATGAAGCGCCAAAACGGCCCAAAGCTGGACGAAACATGCAAGACCAATCAAGGGGAACTGTGAGTAAGACCGAGTTAGTCACAGCTAGTTCGGCTGTTCTTCACATCTTTTATTTCAGTGAAAGAAGTGAAAGTGCTATTTTTTGTAAAAAAAAATTCAAAACTTTCTAAACTGTACAGTGTTTTATTTATATTTTTAGCTCTTCTTTGTGTGTATCTGCATACTTATATTGTCCTTTCAGTTTTCAGAGGACACATCCCAATTTTCCCACTGTTTGACAAAAAAATATATCTGTTCTTTTTTGTGATTCTCTAGTTGTATTTTTTTGTTTTATTTTTTACCGCAAATAAAAGTATAAATAGAATTGTTTTATTCAGTTCAGAAATTTTCTCCAAATAATATGACTGCCCAAATTGGATGAAAGTTTAACAAAATAAAATAAAATGGATGTCTGACCATTATAATCAACAACATGACAACATATGACAATGTTACTATTCCAGTTTCCCCATCCAGTTTTCCATGAACATACAGTTCCTTCCCAAAGGTACATTATGGCTAAAATTGTGTTTGTATACTATTTTCCAGTTTAATAACAGCTGTTTGTGAAAAGCATATAATTTGACGGGTAATTTAGGAATGCCAAAGTCATATTTTAACAGGAACTCAAATCCTCCCACTTTACTGAGTGAGGAGAGAAAACCAAATTCTATGACTGTTTTCTTAAGAAAAACTGAAGCCATTTAAGTGTTAAAACACAATACATTACTCTAAAATATAATAACTATAACTTCTCTATATAATAAACATAATTTTTTACTGTATCTCCTTTTTTGATGTAATGGTGTTTATATCTCTAGATGAGGTTACAGTTTAATTTGTTAATTTTCTCAATAATTTTTGCAGGTATAGGTGATGAATATGTATGCTGAAAAAAATCTTGATAAAGTCTCTATTTTTGTCACGAGTGTCCTCCTTAAAAGACTTTGGTCTCTCTGTAACCAGCTGTGTAACAATTTACATTTATTAATCTTATTTGTCAATTCTTAGTTTGACACTTTTGCTTGCTCTTTTGTAAGACACATTCAAACCTCTCCATTTGACAAGTACATGGTAGGTTTGAAAACAGTTTAAATACTCATTATATGTTGCTACATCCATGCTCGGTATGGATGATTGCTGAGAAGTCAACGACTCAGTGCCAGTGACTGTCCACTGTGGCTCCATGCTCCTCAGGAGTGAATGCTGCAAGTCAATGACTTGATGCAATCTGCTGGGTTTGCCCAGAGAGAAAACCTTTTAAAAAACTTGTCTGGAGGATTTGATTGACTTAACTTTGGAAAGAGCCTTGAGACAACATATTGTGAATTGGCTACGTGAATAAAATTTAATTGAATATATTTGTTTTACAACTTTCAAAATTTTGATTTAGACCTGAGGTTTGATCCATTGTTTGGATCAGAAGTGTGAGCTGGTGCTTTTTTGATAAATTTTCTGGTTTTCTCAGCTAGTTTCTCAGCTAGTGTACTTGTATTGATATTCTGATTAGAAACCCCAATAATTGGAGATTATGTGATGAACAGGGAAAGTGTTGCAGTACTTCCTTGTCTAATTACTTTTTATTTTAAATCTAGGTCATGTTCCCTTCACTACAGAAACACGACTGTTAATGTCTGAATGGAGCATGTGGATTATATATGAATTAGTTTTGCCAAAGTCAAAATGTTTGTGTTTCAGAAATGAGTAGATGTTTAAGATGTAAATCCAAAAACAATATAAAATCATGATCACTATAGTTTTCTACATGTTTCGTCCAGCTTTTGGCCGCTGTGGCACTTCAAGTGGACAGGCATGCGGTGGTGGTGCAGTTGCAGCTGCAGCAGCAGCAGTGCCTCCTCCCCAGCCTCTCCACCCCACTGTACTAAAGCCCTGCCCCTGGTGGAAGCCCGTTTAACCTTCCAGTTAACAAGCAAAACCTGTGCATTTGCTTCCTAAACCTCAAATGAAAAAGTTTAAACTTCACTTATTTCACATGTATCTAAGCTAGCGGAGGATACCTTCCTGCTATCTGCTAAGGCCACTGTCACCAGGTGCCCGGAGAACATTTAAAATTTACCACTTAAATTAGAAAAAATTATTTGATTTAAATGTATCATTAGATAGAGTTATTATTTTTGCTATGATTGTCCCCACGACTTTAGTTCTGTCTGTAAAACATTTCAGTTAAACACATTTTAGGCCAAGTGAGCTGAATACTGATGATTGAAAATTACTGTCATAAAGTTCATTAAATAGGAGGCATGTAGGCTTAGTTATATTTCCTATTTCTGTGCGTGTAAAAAATATGACATGGACAGTTCATTTTAAAATGTAAATAGCAGACATCTCAGCGCCTGTACTGTACACTGTAGTTCATCTCATTAAAGGTATATGGTCAAGTTAAATGCCTATGCCAAAGAGATCAAAATCCAGTTGATTATGATAAAATAAAGCTATATACTCCAAGTGTCTGTCCACATTGTGTTTTGATAGTAATTTTTGAGCCTAAATAAAACCCCAGCAATGGGCGCGATGAGCAGATATAAACAGACTTTGCGCCATCTACTGGCAATACCGCAGAACTATCAGAAAGCTATATGGTGACTTATAAATCAAAATTAAATAATGGCGGACCAAGCCTGACCCTCTGAAATGTCTCACTGTAAAGCAGCAGCTCAGTGTGTTCGAAGACCTGCAGTTATTAGTTAAATAACCCGATCTAACTGCAACTCTAAGGCCTTATATCAGAACATCACAGTGAAATTAATTTCCCTGTCTTAAACGGAAACAAGGACACAGCATCAAGATAAGAAGCAATTAATTAATTGATTGATTTATAATGTTGTTTGTACTTAAGACTGTAGAGGCTAAGAAGCGAGTTGCTATTATTATTATCACAGTATAAATAAGGACATTTACTCATCTCAGTCAACTTTACCTTCCACTTCTGTGAACACTAACGTTCGGACTGTATTCCCAGTCCAGCGCTATTCCAGTCTTTTCCCTTTTGAAATCATATACTGTATATATATATATATATATATATATATATATATATATATATATATATATATTTTTTTTTTTTTTTTTTCAGTAGATCTTGGATCATTCTTCATTGTTTCCATTACTTTGCTCGGAGTTCCTAATAGCCGTTAGCTGCTTCCTTGTGTTATTCCCTATTAGTTAAAAAGCAGAAACAAAGGATAAAACACAAAATAACAACTAATACGCCAGCAGGACGTGATAATCTTTCATAAAGACTTTGTATGCAACCAGAGTGAGCTACTGATGTATAAATAAAAAAAGTAAAATAACGTGGCTATGCACCTTCAATCTCAGCTTTCTAAACATATTTTCTGTCAAACATCACACTGGTATGCATATACATATGATACTGCCTATGACCATATTCTCTGCTATCAGTTTAATTTAGACTACAAATATTTTATAACTTTTTCTGATTATAGATTTAAGCTGGATAGTCAGTAGTTACTTAAAACTCACAAAGTGACCCATACCTGGTAACCTCCTTTGTTACAACATACGGTGCAGATGATATTTTTTGATAAAAGTACATAATAATAGACAAACACATTGTGCTTGCTCTCTAAAAATGCAAAATACAAACAAGGGTAATGTAAGTTTAAAATTTGACCAGAACGTTTAGCTTAAGAGCTGGTAGTGAGTCACTAATCTATTAATCAATTTACAGTCATTTTGGTGCTTTATTAATCTTAAAAAAATCCAGACACAGACTAGGCTCTGAACTCATTCTTTATGTTCTGATGGGATTTTTCTCCACCAAAGGCACTTCTGATTATTTTTGATTTCTTGCTGAAATGGAGCAGCACTAGTGCCAAGCTTTAAAGCCCCAGTGGGTAAGATTTTCCCAGTGGAGCACCATCTAGAGGTGCGCTAAATGAATTCTAAACGATCTTGCCATTAAGCGCGTAATAGCTACTACAGAAGCCCTGGAGTATCATAAATGTAACAATGTAAACATGTCCTTCATGTATTAGCTACAGCGAACAGCTGTGGTCCTCCACATCTGGTTTAAATCTCCATTCCCTCATGAATTATCTTCACCTGGTAATAATAGCTGTTCCAATTAGACTCTAGTTCTGTCCCAGTTATTACTTCTTTTTCTTTTCTTGGTTACTTTCGCTTCCCTCTCGCTGAGCAAAGACCATGGATGGTCCTCCATTTCAGAAATAAATGGCAAATAGAATGAAATACGATCATCTTTGCTTGTTTCCTACTCCTCCTCCACCGACATGTCCTCATATAGAAGACAGATTGGGGGAAATGCGTATGGCTGACAACTTAGTCTCCTCTCGGCTACTGAAATCAGAAATAGCGAGGCAGCATGGTGTCTCCCAGTGGGTGCACCTAAACCTATGTATTTGTAAGCTATGAGAATGTTTTCATTTTTGATGTGATGTTGTTATACTTTCCCATAATATGTATTTATAAAAGCAATACTTTAATAAAAGCCAAATTAGTTACATACTGTCCCTTTAAGGCTTTTATTTCTTTAAGCTTGACACATACTTTACTGGTCAAACTTTTGGGCATAGAGGGCATGCTCTAATTTTAGTCTTATTGAAGGTTTTATGGCATCCATTGTGTTGTAATTGTTGAATAGGGGTATTTTTGTCCAGATATGTATGAAATCTTGTTTTTATGCTGGATAAGAAAATCATAAAATCAAGCAGATCAGCTATCTGGCTGTGAGGTGAGGTGTTTTCTCTGGTTTTGATGCTCACCCTTGGAAGCAATGAGCAGCACTCAGCACCCACTGGTCGTTGATCAGAGATCCTCCACAGAAGTGGCCAAAGTTGTGCAGACTGACCTGCCAGGGCCAGCTGCCTGGTGGAGCTGCCGCTCCTCCAACAATCCTCGTGTTGAGTGAGGGCTGACCACATACTGAGAGAAAAAAAACAGACAAACCTCTGGATTATCTGACTTCTCTATAACCCACCAACACCCTAATAATAGTAAAGAGTAAGAGTAGGAAGACTGGTTTCATTTATAAATTTGCAGGGAAGATTTGACTTACCTGACAGCTGTGAGTTACTCTCTGAAAAATGAAAGAGAAATATGCATGAACTACTGATTATAAATGTTTAATAATCCTTCCTATCCTTCTGCGACAATTTTTTAACCAAACAATAGATGAGAATAGAATTAAAATATCCTTCTTGTAAGTTCCCCAGTCTCCAAAGACAGCATCTCAAACCTCCATTTTACCTGTAAGATTATTAAAAAACAACAGTTAAATACCTTCCTAACAATGACCAGGCGCTTTGATGTTTTCCAGTCAGGTTTCCGTGCTCACCACAGTACAGAGAACCCCCTGGTCAAGGTGTTTAGTAACGTCCATATAAATGCAGACTGTGGAAGAACCACAGTGCTGGTACCATTGGACCTCAGAGCAGCATTCGATACTGTCGATCACTCCATTCTGTTAGAGTACCTGGAAAACTGGGTCGGTGTTTCTGGTACAGCTCTCGACTGGTTTAAATCCTACTTAAAAATTCATGGAGTTTTTGTTTTCAGTAGGTAACTTTACATCAGAGGCGAGGAAAATCACATGTGGGGGTCCCAAATGGTCCATCCTTGGTCCCCTCCTATTCCGTATCTACATGTTCCCTCTAGCTCAGATCATTAAAACATCCGTTACCATAACTATGCGGATGACACACAGCTCTACATCACCATGTTACCAGGTGACTATGAACCCATTAAAGCACTGAGGAAATGCTTAGAAGAAATTAATGCATGGATGTGCCAACATTTTCTTCAATTGAATAAAAACAAAACTGAAGAAATAATTTTTGGAACAATAGAGGAACGATCAAGATCTCTTTTACAGGTCTGCCAAAAAAGTGGATTAGACCAGTGCAGCTGATCCAGAACGCTGCTGCCCACATCCTCACTAAGACTAAGAAAGTAGAACACGTCACTCCAGTTCTGAAGTCCTTCCTTGGGCTCCCTTTATCTCAGAGAATAGACTTTAAAATGCTCCTATTAGTCTATAAATCACCAAATGGCTTAGGACCTAAATACATCCCAGAGTTATCAGTGCATCAACCCTCCAGACCATATCATATCCTTTTGGATATACAAAAGGATATGATATTTAAAGCAAGTATAGGAAAAACAAATATCTTCTGCAAGAATCAACGGGTGATATTCTACAACGACGTTGCTACGGAGATACACAAACAGCGCAGGCAGTACGATGGAGTCTGCAAACACCTCCGTGAGCTCGGGCTGAGTAATGTCATCATCCCTCTGGCTAAACTGGTGCTAACGTACCAAGGGGAAACTTTCAGGTTCAACACACCAGCAGAGGTCCAAACGTTCAGATCAGATTCAAAAGAGACAGATAAGTGCAAAGGAATGAATGAATAGACGCAGTACTGATAGAATGTAGGGTTGGTGCATCTGTGCTAAATATACCTTTTTGTTAGATAAGCATTATGTTCACATTGTATAACGTAAAGTTGCAATCTTTATTATACTTTCTTCAATATATACCTTATACTTCCAGGTTCATTATTCTGTTTAGATGTTCTACCTCTGTTATACATACTAGAGATCACCTCAACTGTATAGGGATAAGTAGACTGTTGGAAGCGCAGGAGAAAGTCGGGTACAGTACATATATTTATTTTTATTTGTTGGTGGATGTTAAGAATTGAGAGAATAGATCATAAGGATCTATACATGTCAGTGGTTGTAAGCAATACATTGGGAGGGCCTGACCATTTGGTTGGGAACGGGGTTTTGTTTGTTCAAGTGGTTCAGGGTTTGTGGATGTATGTTGATTGTTCAATTGTTTTTGTTGCCCCGCTTAGACATATTTGTGGAATTATTGCATCAGTGTCTTTTGAGTTGACATGATGCAGAGGACGGAAATTAAATGCACATCCTGGAACTGTAGAGGTTTACATAAAACAAAAAAAATCAAACAAGTCATGAACAAACTGAAAGAGTATTTTTACAAGAGACCCATCTCTTGGAGGAATAAAATATAAAATTGTATAGAAGGTAGCAGGGGGATATATATGTAGCTCCATTTACATCAAGAGCCAGGGAAGTAATGACCCTAATTCATAAATCTGTTCCTTTCCAGGTGACCAATGCTATTAAATATAAATTGGGGAGATATCTGATTATTCAGTGGTCCATCTTACAAGAAACTCTGAACTTAGTAAATGTGTATGGTCCCAACTCTGATGATGATGTTTTCTATACCAACTTCTTTCTTGCCCCTTCATCGCTGACAGAGATGGTTGAAAGATGAGAAATTTCTTAACTATGTCGGAGAAAAGATAGACGAATACTTCAGTATTAATACCACACAAATGTCAGCCTGTATAAAATGGGACCTTTTAAAGCATGCTTGAGGGGTTATATAATCAGTTACACTGCGTCAAAATCTAAAGAACATCGCAAGAGCAGACAACAATTAGAATCTAAGATTAAATTACTAGAACTACAAACTTTCAGAAATGGCAACGCAGAAACAGAGAAGGAATTGCTGTTATTAAAGGCGCAATATAAAAAAGAATCTGCAGACAGAGCGGCCTCCAGTTTATTAAGATTAAATCAATCATTCTATGAGCAAGGAGAAAAACGGGAAAATCTTGGCATGGCAAAGAAAACAACTGGAAGTGCAAAAAAATATAACCTTTCTTATTAACAGCAAAGGGGAAACTTTAGTAGACCCAATCAAAATAAATGAAGAGTTTAGAAAATACTATGAAAGGCTGTATGATTCTCAAGATACCTCAGATATACAGGAACGTGCCTCATTTCTAAATAAGTTAGTTATTCCCTTGATGGATGAAGGTTATAGAGAGCAACTGGAAGCTGAAATTACAGAAGAAGAGCTGGGTAAAGCTATTGACAGTATGAAGGCAGGGAAAAAAGCTGGACCAGATGGGTTCCCTATAGATATTTACAAAAAATTAAAAAAACAATTAATAAGTCCTAACTTAGAGATGTTTCAAGAGGCATACTGCAATGTTAGCTTCCCAAAATCTATGACAAATACTTTAATCTTTGTGCTTTCCGAACCAGGGAAACCCAGCAATAAATGTGAGAACATGAGGCCAATTAGTTTGCTTAACGCTGACCTAAAAATACTCTGTAAATTATTAGCAATACGCTTTCAAGATTCACTTACTTCAGTGATACACAGGGATCAAAATGGCTTTGTTTTGGGACGGGAGGGGCTACACAATGTGAGGAGGCTTCTAAATATTATTCATGGCTTGGGTGTTAAATCAGGAACTGCACTTCTTTCTTTAGATGCCGAGAAGGCGTTCGACCGAGTCGAATGGCCCTATCTATTCTAAATCGTTTTGGTTATGGAAATAATTTACAAAAATAGATAGACCTATTATACTTGAATCCTACTGCAGAAATATTAACAAATAAAAATGCGTCTAAACCAATTGTTATCAAACGAGGATGTCGTCAAGGATGTCCTTTATCCCCTTTGTTATTTACCTTAGCATTGGAGCCCCTTGCTATAGCTGTAAGGTCCCATAAATCTATAGCAGGCATTACAATTAGACAAGTAGACAATTTAGGGGGAGGGGGGGGCTCTGGCCGGGTGGCTCGTGCGGGTCGTGTTGGCCCGCCCTCTTGGGGGGGCCCGGTCCGGGGGGCGTCTGGTCGGGGGCCGGGGCCGGGGGTCGGGCACAAGCAGTCGTATAGTCGATTTGGGGTGACCCCCCCCCCTTTGGTCAGTGTTGGATGTGAGTGTTATGTGGGAATGTGTGTACAGCGTCTTTTTTTTTTTTTTTTTTTTTTTTTTTTTTTTTTTTTTTTTTTGTGTGTGGCGAGTGGGGCACAAGGGAGGGATGGGGTGAATGATTTTTTTTTTTTTTTTTTTTTTTTTTTCTCAGGTATGGGTGTGGTCCGCTCCCTCTCCCAAGAACATCTCAAGTCTCCGATAGGTGCGGAGCCCATCCCCCCACGTCCTGCCCTCCTCCACTTCGTTGGCGGGCGCCTTGGCCCCCTGGCGCGTTAGTTGGCTTCGGGTTTGGGGCGGGTTCCCGGGCGTGCGCCGGCCCGCTCCTGGCGGCCTCTTCGCGGGGCCTGGCCCCCCGGGGGGCGGCCGGGGCCCTCGTCACGGGGGCGGGGCGCCCCTGGGGCCTCTGGCCCTCAGGGCCCATGGCCGGGACCACTTCAGCGGGGCTGGCTGCCGGCGGAGCCCACGGGCTCGTCTCCGCGGCTCTTGAGGGCGTCGGCATTGCGGTGGCTGGGGGATTTCCTCGGGGTCGTCTCTGCTCCTTCCTTGGGGGGGGGGTTGCAGATATCCTGTGTCGGCCCCTCCTGGGCGACCTGCTTTAGGGACCCCTTTGGGAGTCCGGGGCTACGGGTCCCCTGACGCCTGCCTCTGTGCTCGGGGAAGGTGGGTCTTTGGTTCTCCACAATCACTATCAAGCTATTTCTGGATAATCTTCACCTAAACTAGTGCACTTTCACATCTCCCACTGGTGCTGGGTCCCAGGTATTAAGTGTTCACTTATATACAGTAATCTTATAATTTATTTATTTATGTTGTGTCACGTTCTTTTTTCAAATATCACATTACACATGTCAGCTTACATAATAATATATATGATCTGTACCGATCCGTTGTGGTGAAGAGAGAGCTGAGCCAAAAGGCGAAGCTCTCGATTTACCGGTCGATCTACGTTCCTACCCTCATCTATGGTCACGAGCTTTGGGTCGTGACCGAAAGAACAAGATCCCGGATACAAGCGGCTGAAATGAGTTTTCTCCGTAGTGTGTCTGGGCTCTCCCTTAGAGATAGGGTGAGGAGCTCAGTCATCCGGGGAGGACTCAGAGTAGAGCCGCTGCTCCTCCACGTCGAGAGGAGCCAGTTGAGGTGGCTCGGGCATCTGGTCAGGATGCCTCCTGGACGCCTCCCTGGTGAGGTGTTCCGGGCACGTCCCACCGGGAGGAGGCCCAGGGGAAGACCCAGGACACGCTGGAGGGACTATGTCTCCCGGCTGGCCTGGGAACGCCTTGGGATTCCTCCTGAGGAGCTGGCCCAAGTGGCCGGGGAGAGGGACGTCTGGGCCTCCCTACTGAAGCTGCTACCCCCGCGACCCGACCCCGGATAAGCGGAAGAAGACGGACGGACGGACGGACCTAGGTGTTATTCGAGTGTATCTGTTGCTTTATGTCTGTTGGTAGTGCAGTTCTTTTTGTGTCTCTTTCCAGGTGATGGAGCAGACAGAGGACATTTTATCATTCTCTTCCTTTTATCTCCTCTTACTTTCACCTCTACTCTTTTTTTTTTCTTTTCTTTCACTTTTTGTTCTTCCTTTACTCTCCCATTGTCATGTCCATATAATTTGAAATTCTCCTTGCAGGAATCATAATAAAGCTATTTACAAGCATAAATCAAGTGGAGCACTATGGCGAAAGCTGTTTGCTCCACTTGTAAAAGCAAAATCTGTCGAGCTCCATCTGGCATTGAGATATCAATTCCTATTGCCATAGTGCTAGACAGGACACTGGGAAAAAAAAAAAAAAAAAAAAAAAAAAAAAAAAAAAAAAAAAAAAAAAACAATTAGACAAGTAGAACACAAACTTTCATTATATGCAGACGACATAATCCTGTTCATTTCTAACTTAAAAGAATCTATTCCAAATTTGCTTAATTTAATAGAGGAATATGGACATATTTCAGGGTATAATATAAATAAAGCTAAATCTTCATTGTTACTATTGGATGGAAAAGAAATGCCCCCAGAAAAAAGTTCAAATATTTAGGAATTCAAATATTTTCAAAGCTAAATATGATTGTAAACAAGAACTATATATGTTTAACAAAAGAAATCACTGAAAATATCAATAGATGGATGCCCCTTCCAATCCGAGACCATGGTCTTGAACCGGAAAAGGGTAGAGTGCCTTCTCCGGGTTGGGGAGGATGTGCTGCCCCTAGTGGAGGAGTTCAAGTATCTTGGGGTCTTGTTCACGAATGAGGGGAAGATGGAGCGGGAGATCGACAGGCGGATTGGTGCGGCGTCTGCTGTGAAGCGGGCGCTGTACCGATCCGTTGTGGTGAAGAGAGAGCTGAGCCAAAAGGCGAAGCTCTCGATTTACCGGTCGATCTACGTTCCTACGCTCATCTATGGTCACGAGCTTTGGGTCGTGACCGAAAGAACGAGATCCTGGATACAAGCGGCCGAAATGAGTTTTCTCCATAGTGTGTGTGAGCTCTCCCTTAGAGATAGGGTGAGGAGCTCAGTCATCCGGGGAGGACTCAGAGTAGAGCCGCTGCTCCTCCACGTCGAGAGGTGCCAGTTGAGGTGGCTCGGGCATCTGGTTAGGATGCCTCCTGGACGCCTCCCTGGTGAGGTGTTCCGGGCACGTCCCACCGGGAGGAGGCCCAGGGGAAGACCCAGGACACGCTGGAGGGACTATGTCTCTCTGCTGGGAACGCCTTGGGATTCCCCCGGAAGAGCTGGCCCAAGTGGCTGGAGAGAGGGACGTCTGGGCCTCCCTACTGAAGCTGCTACCCCCGCGACCCGACCCCGGATAAGCGGAAGAAGACGGATGGACGGATAAAATGCCAAACATGAAATTTTCACCTCTGGGTTGGGGACATTGGGATCCTCTGAAATAGGCATGAGAGTATAAAGGGGGAGAGGGAGAATGGATGGACATCAGTTTTATTTCACACCATCATGCACTTGGTTGCTAACAGAAGCACTTGCCTGAATTTTCATTACGTGGCCTGTGGTGTAAACTGACTCAGGAGGAGATGTGAGCTGTTAGTGGACCTGAGTCAATCATTGAAAGCTCTGAGCATTTCAAAACTTGACAGCGGCATTGCTACTTATTGCTTCAAGTTGCTTTAATTTCTGTCCTGAAATGAAAGAGAAACTTTTAGTTTCTTCAAGCCAGCCACGTCTAACCAGATTTGTAACTGACACACTAAACCTGAGTTGTTTTGGAAATAAAACCAGACTTCCTGTTCTACCTGTTCACTTCTGCAGACTCATCAACAACTGAAAGGAATGAAATGCCATGCTGACAGAGCTGTTTTAAAATCTGCATTAAAAAAGCAGACGAACAGAAACTGCTCTGTAGCTTTTTGGTTGCATATAGCAGCATTATTTGCTTAGTAATGACACCTGTTATCTAGGAGGATATCATAGTTGCCTAGAGTAATCATTAGGATGACTTGGTCTATATAGGCTCTTACAATGTTGTCTTGGTCTTTGAATAAAAACCTCTGAACCTGGTTAAAAGTTTCACCTTGTAAAGCAGCTAGATAATTTTGGAGTGGCAGTCCCCCAAAAGTAAAGAGAGAGAAATGTTTTTTATTTATTTCTCTTGCTTATAGTCAATAATTTTGTAGCCCAAATAAGTGATTTCAAGGTAAAAAAAAATGCCCAAAAAGCGCAATCTGCAACTCACGAAACTTATAAGAGACTACAGAAAAAAAAGAAGCTAATCGTTGCTTATAATAAGCAGTCTTGGTAACACTGCTAGTAATGGCCTTACAATGGGCTGCCGTAAAGCTGTTGGTCTTACTGCGAGAATGAGAACAGAGCTGTGAGACTGTCACCAGGTCACCGCATAAAGAAGTTGCAAGTGTAGTTTTTTGGTCAGACAGTGGGGAGAGATGACAGACCCCTCAATTGTCTCATAAATTCTTTGATTAACATCACAGGAACTCAGAAGAGGGTATGTTAAGGTAGCGCTGCTTTAGCTTGGGACAAATAGTAGAACAAGTAAAAAGCACAAGGAAATGTTCAAGTTATGTGACTTGAAACTGAAGAGATTTTTTTTGCATTAAAGGAAAAAACTTAAACAGAGGTTATAGATCCAATAATACTAGAAATGCCTACAAAGACAGCTTGAGAAAATCCTCACACATAAGCTCTTTGTGAGGAAAATACTTTAAATGCTTTGGGTCAGTTCACCTCCTCACCAGTTTGTAGTCAAAAGAAATACTCTAAACATTTTTGATATTAATTCCATCAGTTGTGGTTCTGATTCCAGTTTGGACCCTTTGACTCTTTGGATATATGACTGATTATGACCCCTGATTAAATAAAAAACATTTATGATTTTTTGTGGGCGTCATATAAAAACATTTCTCTCATAGCAGACTATGAGCAGATTGCAATAAACTATTTTAAATTACTAATAAAGTGGTGAAGTTTTTAAACTTGTAACTTTTTAAAACAGCTTTCTGAACAGCAGACTTTACCTGGTGCAGCAGATGAAGGAGGAAAATAACTATTCACACTTTCAGGATAAAATTGTTTAAAGAAAAAAGTCCCCAAATAATTCAGACGTTAAACCAACTTTGAAACACTCCAGCAGACAGTTGTAGAAGGCAGCTTCAGTTAGTCGTTCTTGTCTCCAGGGATTCTTACCTTTTATCAGCAGAGTCAGAACAGCCGCCACCCAGATCAGCTTGTTGAACACCATCGCTGCGAGTTTCCTCCAGTTGAGCTGCTCTGGTTTAAAAACCCAACATTCAGCTTTTTATTTACACTCACAGAGTAACCTGCTCAGCGACATTCCAGCAACTCACCTCATGTATTGTAAGCACAGGTTGATGCATCCTATGTGTAGGTGTACTTAGAATGAATTTGTAGAGAAAAATACCTTCGATATAAAAGACTGATCGATTTAAATGATAAAAATACATCAAGTTTTTATATATTTGTAAAATTGTGGGAATTTCCAGTAATATGCAAAAATACAAGATAAGCAATTGGGAAGCTTCAATGCTGCTCAGAGGGGAAAATATGAGGAAGTTTTGCAGGAACTTTGCCAACATATGGTTGCTGTCCGTCTCACAAAAACATGTCTATATTTAAAACGTTGAGCCTAAATCCTTTGCTAAATAATGTGTATTTATTTATAAACCAATTACATTTCAACCAAATTCAGTCAACTTCAAATATTCTCCTATTTAATCACATTATAATTCAGCAGGTCATAAAATGTCAGTTAGTAAAATCAATTAAACTTTTCAGTATTTATTTTTCTGAAAGTTAAAGAAAGAAAAAGGTGTATAAACAATCACTCTAAAAATACTAAATTCATCCATAAATAAAAATACTCCACCCATCCATTTTCCAACACTCTTATCCCTTGTGGTGCCTAACTCCAGCTGTCAACGGACGAGAGGCAGGGTGCTCCCTGGACAGGTCGCCAGTGTAACACAGAGACAGACAGGACAACCAACCATTCACACACACACCTAAGGAGAATTTAGAGAATTAGAGAATTAACCTAACAGTCATGTTTTTGTACTGTGGGAGGAAGCCGGAGTACCTGGAGAGAACATGTAAACTCTCTTACCGTACTGTCTGTCTCCGTGGTTGCCCTCATTCAGAGTCTCACTTCTTTAAACATGACAGCATTGATAAGGTAATTGCAATAATAAAGGCTTCTAGATAAATATAAAATGCAAGACATAGACCGACAAACTAACAACAACCTGTTCAAAAGGAGAGAGCCATAATAAATTAAACACATTTTTATTGATCTGAAGTAATCCTGAATGTAATAAGTTTAGCTTTACTGGAAAGTCCTCATATTTGAAAATAAAGGATTGAAAACATCCATCTGTGTGTAATTAATCTATATATAGTGTTTCACTCAGAAAACAACTGTTACTGAAATAAACTTTTCAACAGTGTTTTAACTAATTGAATATCTAATTCAATTAGAATTAAACTAAACTAATTGAAAATCAGAGCTCTGATTACCCCGTATGTTCCTAACAGAGCACTTCGCTCTCAGACTGCAGGTCTGCTGGTGGTTCCTAGAGTCTCTAAAAGTAGAATGGGAGGCAGATCCTTTAGCTATCAGGCTCCTCTCCTGTGGAACCAACTCCCAGTTTTGGTCCATGAGGCAGACACCCTGTCTACTTTTAAGACTAATCTTAAAACTTTCCTTTTTGACAAAGCTTATAGTTAGAGTGGCTCATGTTACCCTGAGCTACCTCTATAGTTATGCTGCTATAGGCTTAGGCTGCTGGAGGACATCAGGGTCTATTTTTCTCACTCTACTGATTTCTACTGTTCTTCAATTAAGCATTGCTTGTCATCATTTCTGCTTTTAACTTTTTGTTCTCTCTCTTTTTTCTTCATAGTAGGTACACCTGGTCTGGCGTTCTGTTAGCTGTGACATCATCCAGGGAAGACGGCTCACCCGCTATTACCATCTAATGTAGAACAGATTACTAGATCAATGTTTGCTTCTGTGATTTTTTGTCTCTTTTGTTGTGTCTCTGCTCTGTCTTCTGTAACCCCCAGTCGGTCGAGGCAGATGACCGTTCATAGTGAGCCTGGTTCTGCTGGAGGTTTTTCCTTCCCGCTAATGGGTGTTTTTTCTTTCCACTGTCGCTTCATGCTTGCTCAGTATGAGGGATTGCAGCAAAGCCATGTACAATGCAGACGACTCTCCCTGTGGCTCTACGCTTCTCCAGGAGTGAATGCTGCTTGTCGGGACTTTGATGCAATCAACTGGTTTCCTTATATAGGAAATTTTTGACCAATCTGTATAATCTGACCCAATCTGTATAATATGATTGAACTTGACTTTGTAAAGTGCCTTGAGATGACATGTTTCATGAATTGGCGCTATATAAATAAAATTGAATTGAATTGAGTTGAATGTGATTGAGTAAATTTAATTTTCAAAGCATTTTAGAGAAAGTGGAAAAAATACTATTTATTTATTTATTTATTTATTTATTTATTTTTTTCAAATAACTTTATTATGATTCCTGCAAGGAGAATTTCAAATTATATGGACATGACAATGGGAGACTAAAGGAAGAACAAAAAGTGAAAGAAAAGAAAAAAAAAGAGTAGAGGTGAAAGAAAGAGGAGATAAAAGGGAGAGAGTGATAAAACCTTCTTTGTCTGCTCCATCACCTGGAAAGAGACACAAAAAGAACAGCACAACCAACAGATATAAAGCAACAGCTACACTCGAATAACACCTAGATGCCATTGCTAAATCATATATATTATTATGTAAGCTGACATGTGTAATGTGATATTTGAAAAAAGAAAGTGAAAGAACATAAATAAATAAATAAACACATTATAAGATTACTGTATATAAGTGAACACTTAATACCTGGGACCCAGCACCTGTGGGAGATGTGAAAGTGCACTAGTTTAGGTGAAGATTATCCAGAAATAGCTTGATAGTGATTGTGGAGAACCGAAGACCCACCTTCCCCGAGCACAGAGACAGGCGTCAGGGGACCCGTAACCCCGGACTCCCAGAGGGGCCCCTAAAGCAGGTCGCCCAGGAGGGGCCGACACAGGATATCCGCAACACCCCCCCCCAAGGAAGGAGCAGAGACGACCCCGAGGAAATCCCCCAGCCACCGCAATGCCGACGCCCCCAAGAGCCGCGGAGACGAGCCCGTGGGCTCCGCCGGCAGCTAGCCCCGCTGAAGTGGACCCGGCCATGGGCCCTGAGGGCCAGAGGCCCCAGGGGCGCCCCGCCCCCGCGACAAGGGCCCCGGCCGCCCCCCGGGGGGCCAGGCCCCGCGAAGAGGCCGCCGGGAGTGGGCCGGCGCACGCCCGGGAACCCGCCCCAAACCCGAAGCCAACCAACGCGCCAGGGGGCCAAGGCGCCCGCCAACGAAGTGGAGGAGGGCAGGACGTGGGGGGATGGGCTCCGCACCTAGCGGAGACTTGAGATGTTCTTGGGAGAGGGAGCGGACCACACCCATACCTGGAAAAAAAAAAAAGAAAAAAAAAAAAAAAAAAAAAAAAAACTCATTCACCCCATCCCTCCCTTGTGCCCCACTCACCACACACAGAGAAAAAAAAAAAAAAAAAAAAAGAAGACGCTGTACACACATTCCCACATAACACTCACATCCAACACTGACCAAAGGGGGGGGGGTCACCCCAAATCGACTATACGACTGCTTGTGCCCGTCCCCCGGCCCCGGCCCCAGACCAGACGCCCCCCGGGCCCCCCCAAGAGGGCGGGCCAACACGACCCGCACGAGCCACCCGGCCAGAGCCCCCCCCTCCCCCTAAATACCTAATAAACCCCTTCCCTCCCCCCACCTTACCCTTGCCATCCCTGCCCCCCGCCCCCTGGGGGGAGCAGAGGTATCAGCCCCAGACCTGGCAAGCCGCTGACTGCACACCGCAGCCCCCCACCAAGACCCCGGACACAGTGGCCCGCTCCAGGCCCCAGACTCCTTGCCGCCATCGGAGAACGGGGGTGTGCAGAAGACCCCGACCCTCCCTACGCCCGCTCAAATGTTGTGTTGTTGCATGTTGTTCTCAAGTGCGTTTAAAAACTGGGAGCGCCGAAGGGGATGCACGGCACAGCCCACCCCCCTTCCGGAAGGTAGCTGTTGCCAGCGCACCCCCTCCGTGTGACTGCCCAGAGCCCTCAATGTCTAAGTGGGAGAGGAGGTGAAGGGAGCCGTCCGAGGTGAGGCCCACACAACATAAGCCCCCCCCCAGACGTCTTCCCCCCACCCCCCCCTACCATGGCCTATATGAGTGTGCGATGTGAAAAATGTTTGAAGTGAAAGTGTCTAAGATGCATGATAAAATTGGGGAGAGGGGCGTCACCAGAAAGTGGCAACCTCCAGTAACGCCCCCTCCCACATGACCTACATGTGTGGCGGCGTGATGGAGCAGGCAGAGGGAGGAGTCCGGGGATGGGGAGCAAATGACTGGGAAGCCAACCCAGGGAGCCAGCTCCCCTACTGACTCCAATAGGCACCCCCGCTCCCCGAAAGCTCCACCCAGAGAAGGGGGCCCCGCCAGCGGCACCACCGTAGCCCGGGGGACAGGGAGAGGCCGCAGGGCCCGCCAGCCAACCACCCACCAGGACCAACACCTCAACCCCCCCCAGCCCACCCACCAAGCCTACTTAAACTAAATAAATAAATAAATAAATAATTAAATAATAATAATAATAATAATAATAATAATAAGAGGGGGGGACACTGGCCAGCCGGCCCGCACGAGCCATCCCAAACCCCACCCCCAGGTGAAACCCGCACCGGAAGACGACACGGACCAGGACCGGGACAGGGGGCCGGACACAAGCCCACCAGAACGTCAACGCCCCCAACCCCCCCCCCCCCCCTCCCGTAGATTTAATCCCTCCCCAACACTAACGTTCAAACAACTCACCATACATTCGACAGTAGACATCCAGGCTGGGTAGGTCCCTACTCCCCCTCCTTTCCCCCTCCCCCCACTGGCAGAGTGCCTATCCAATGAAGGAGAAGAGCATCTGCCCAGAGGTGTTAATGACCATGCCCCCCTACCACCTCAACGGGCCCCGAGGCCCCCCAGCGCACCAGAGGCCCCGTGCAGGGGCGGACACCCGGGCGCCCTTTGTTCTTTTAAATACTATTTAAAAGAACAAAGAATATTTGTTTTGTTCTCATTTAATGTAATTGTTCCTTTTAATTTTTATGTGTTCTAAATGTTTAAGTATTTTTTTTCAATGTTTCTTTTTTTGGACGTGATTTCATAATCTCTTGTCATTGAAGGACTCTTTAGGACGCTGATTAGTTGAAGCAGGGACCCCGATGCAGAACAAGCTTGGTCACAATATGTTAGCAGCAGTTCTGTTATTTATATTTACATTTTTTTATATGTAGGCTACCCTGTACAATGCCTTAAATAATTTTATGCCCATTTGTACTTTTAACTAAAGCAGGACATCTGATGAATAACCTGTTGAACCATCAAAAGAGCAGCTATGTGGGAAAACAAGTGCTATCTGTTTCCTAGTCCTCAGGTTGCTTGAATGCTTGTGGTGTTTGTCATCTTTGAAAACTTTGAGCCGTTCCTGTAAGAAACACAATGCTGGTAAAAACTGCACAAACTGGAAAATGAGAAGAATGTTTTCAGATGAAACTTAAAGAAGGTGAACGTGACAAACACACTCTTTCTGTTTGGGAATAAATAGATTTATTACAGACTTGTAGTCCAAATCACATAAAAACAATAAATGAAAAAGAAAGATAAAAGGTACATAAACGAAAATACATAAAAAGACTCCTAATCTTTTTGGAGGCACTCACACCAATGTTTCCAATATACAGATGTACAGTATATCTCACTGCACTATATTTAGTGTTAACAGTAGGATAATTCTGTTATTGGACTCATTTAGTCGGCAAATACAATTATACATAAGATTCTTTAGAACAGCCCTGAAAGAGCTGACATTACCTGACACAAGCAGTTCACTGGCACTGCTTCATCTGGGCTTCTTTAACAAAAGTCTGAATGCATCATTATAAGACTCGCTTTTTTATGATTTCGCCATTGGTGTGCCGTATACAGTGAGGTACAATATGATCTAAACAAGTGTAGTATAATTTCATCAGAACATCAAAATTTTCGAGCAAGGACATTAGCTTGAGTATAACACATTCTAACCTGACGGTTATTGTCCTCATCTGATAAACAGTCTGTCAGCACATGACCTAGATATTTCATTTCATTTGGGACATTCAGTAAGATCCCAGACAACTTAAAATCCAATCTCTGATCAGCCATGAACCATAATTTACCCGAGTGTAAAGAGTGAAAACTGTCAACCAAACTTCAGCTTTAACAGATGAACAGGGATCAGATCTACTTTCTATGACATCAAATTACACAAAGGCTTAAGGCAAAATGCACTTTAGATTCAGACATCATGAAAAGCATTAAAAAGGTCACAATCAGATTTTCCATTACATCTTAAAGTGAAGATGTTATTAAAAAAAATTTCTGGCAAGAAAAGGCTGAAGAAGTTATTAAAACATTTTTCTGGCAAGAAAGGCTCAATTTGGACCATAACCTCTAAACAGACAATGCTTTTCCTCTTTTGAATGATGATGTAGCATCTGTAACCACAGTCACCATGTGCAATTTTCAACAGGGACCAGATGCATACAAAAAATGTTCTTTAAAGTTTTCATCTGCTGACAAAACAACTGTTTTCTTATTTTGTTTAATAATAATAAATATTGTCTCAAAGAAAAAGTGTAGTAACAGTAGTTCTCTGTTTATTAAAACGGTTCTGTGTGTCCTGGGTGTCTGGAGAGATTATGTGAAGGATTTGATGTTCCTCTTTCTTTTACAGATAAAATGTATTTTTACAGCAGCTCCCAAACTGCCAGTAGTGCACACATTTTACTAATTTAAATGGGGCGGACCAAATCCATTTTGCACTTTCTATTCACTGTGGATGCAATCTTTGAAGATCAGGTGCAACATGGCCACTTACAGCTTGGATAGTTTTTTTTTCTGTCCATGCAATTTAACGGTCCACATAGAGAATCTGTTAATATCAGGCCTTTCAAATTTTATAATAGAGAATAATATACCTCTGTCCTGTCAAAGTCTATCAGTTTAAATGCAATAATGTTTTTTAACCTCACTGCTTAGTTATCAATAACCCTGTCGGTTCGTGGCCTTTTGAGGCTGGAGTTTCAGCAGGAATGATGACGAAGCCGCAGCATGTGGAAGTAGTAATATATTTATTTGTTGGTAGCAGCATTCACTCTGACAACCAATATTTACCTAATACAAATACACACACACATTCCCACCTATTTTTTTATAAATATTTTTTCTTTTAAACCCACACCTAAAAACCCCTTAAAACAAACGTGCAAAAGTTCCCCCCCCTGCTTTTCCCATGGTGTCTCCCGGAACCTATAAATGGTGTCTGGACCCCCGGGGAAGCATTTGTCCAAACACCCTGGAGAGGACATAGAAAACAGGTAAGTCACCACATGCTAACACTCTGTCTCATCTCACTTCTCACAGATTCTATACCATTTGCTTAAGTTTCCAGACAGTAGACCTTAGCTCCAAATAACAATTCTTCTTTCCACAGTACCGGTGTCAGAAACAAACTTGCGTAGCATATTTTTGAGAGTCTGATTATATCTCTCCACTAGCCCGTCCGTTTGGGGGTGATAAGGGGTGGTCTTAAGTCCCTTAATCCCTAACAACTTGTAAACCTGCTGCAATAATTTGGACAAAAAATTTGTCCCACAATCTGTAAGAATTTCTCTTGGTATTCCTACTCTAGAAAAAAGCTGCAGGAGACAGTTAGCAACATGACGTGCTTTAATGGACTTGAGTGGAAAGGCCTCAGGGTACCGTGTAGCATAGTCGCATACTACCAATATGTAATGATGACCTGCAGAACTCCTTTCTAATGGGCCCACAATATCCATGCCTAGCCTTTCAAAAGGTGTTTCAATGATTGGCAGTGGCTGTAGCTGGGCTCGCGCCACGCCCTTGCTTGACGTCAACTGACACTTTTCACAGGAGCTACAAAACTTAGAAATCTGAGTATACATTCCTGGCCAACTAAAACGCCTGCTGATTCTACTCAGTGTCTTGTGAAAAGCCATATGACCTGCCCAGGGAATTGAATGTCCCAGCTCCATAACTTTAGGTCTGAATTGCTGTGGGAGGGCTAAAGCTTCTGACTTTCCCTTCTTCTGATACAAGATGCCCCCTTTAATTACAAAAACAGTGTCTTCCAGGAAGTTTACCTGGCCGTGAGGAGTTCCCTCCACCCCTGTTACCTTTTCAAACCAGGGCTTTAGAGTAGGATCCTCCTTCTGGAGTGCCCCTATATCTGAAGGAACGTCAAAATCAAAGAGGTTAGATGGTTTAGCCAACTGTGCTGTCCCCTCACTACCTGCACCTTTAAACTTATCCATTCTTTTCTGAGCTCTAGACTTCTTAGTCTTTCCCAGCTCCGCTTCCAGAGATTCACCAAAAAAAGGCACCTCTTCAAGATCTCCCCTTGCACTTTGTGCTCTTGTTACTACATGACAGTGTTTTAAGTGTCCCCCAGCTAGCCCTTGAGTTTTATCCACTGAAATATGCGAGTTTGTGTCACTGAACCCTTGGGTATCATACTCTAACTGATGTAGCAGGTCAAAGAGAGTGGGGATATCATTTCCAAGAATAACTGAATATGGTAAAGAGGGAACTACAGCTACCTGTACCAGGTATGTTTGGCCTCCCACTGTCAAATACACCTCAGCTGTAGGATAAACGTGTTCATCTCCATGTACACAACTTATTTTAGTCCCCACCCCACTAAGTTTCTCTACTGAGATCAAACTCTTATGCACCAGAGACTGGAAGCACCCAGAATCAAGCAAAGCTTCTTCTTTCTGTCCATTAATCAGAACTGGAACAGTGCAAACTTTCTTTTCTGCCATCTCTCCAGCTGGTCTTGGAACTGAACACAAAAGTGAGGGCTTTGATTTAAGGATAGGGCAAAAGTGTTGTGTATGGCCAAAATTATTACAGTTATAACATCTTACATCCTGGACTGAAGATTTGGAAAATGACTTCTTAACATTCTGTCTTTGGGAAGGGAGATGCCTTAAACCTGAAATATTTCTAGCCTGAACTTGACCAGAGCCCTGTTCACCCCCAGTGGACTTACTTGGTTGGGCATAGTGGGTCTCTCGGCCAAAGTAGGTGCTCTTGCTCCCCTTCCTGGCGGATGTGAAGACCTCTGCGAGGCTGGCTGCTTCTTTTGCCGTCTTCGGGTCACGCTCACGTATCCAAATCTCTAATTCTGGATTAACCATTCTCAAAAACTGCTCCAAAATTATCTGCTCAGATATTTCTTGCACAGTAGTTTTTTTAGGTTTAACCCATCTTGAAAACAAGTCTTTCAGTCTTACATAAAGTTCACATGGCGTCTCACCTGGTTCAACCTTCAGGGATCTGAAGCGGCGTCGATAAGTGTCAGCAGTGATCTCATACTTGGCTAGAATTGCTTCTTTCACCTTGTCATAGTTCTCTGAGTCTGCAATATCCATGAGAACATAGGCTGTGCGAGCTTTTCCTGTCAATAGGGGGACAAGGCGAACCGCCCACTCATCTCTGGACCAACGACACACCTGGGCCATCCTCTCAAACGTTGTCAGAAAATGTTCAATGTCGTCCTCCAAGGATAAGGGAATAAACTTTGGCTCCATTGTGGACCTGGAACCATGGGCCACCTGGATGTCACCCCGATCAACTTCATGGACCTCAGATGTGGTAGGGGAAGATTGTGCTTCTGATAGGTCAGGTTTGTCAAGTATAGAATTTACTTGAAGTTGAATTTGTTGAAATTGGTGTTGCATGCTTTTCCACCTTTGCTCCTGACGAAAGAAATCTTTCTCTAACTTCTGGTCTCTGGCAGCTTGAGAATGCACAAGAGATTTCACCAGTACTGCCAGCTCCTCCAACTTGTCCCCAGGGTTGGTTACTGTCATGGCCTCCAGATCAGTTGAAGCTCCAACTTCATCATCAGGCGCCTCCTCTTGGCCTGGCTTTTTTCCACCTCTTGTCATCATTTTCCCACTGCAGCGTGACAAGTCCCACTCCTGACACCACTTGTCGGTTCGTGGCCTTTTGAGGCTGGAGTTTCAGCAGGAATGATGACGAAGCCGCAGCATGTGGAAGTAGTAATATATTTATTTGTTGGTAGCAGCATTCACTCTGACAACCAACTAACAACCAACTTGGTTTACAGACACAATCACTGCCTTAAATACCCTCTGCTGATTAAGGGTTAAACCATTCTGTACTAAACAATTTACTACCAACTTTACCTATAAAATACAATATTTACCTAATACAAATACACACACACATTCCCACCTATTTTTTATAAATATTTTTTCTTTTAAACCCACACCTAAAAACCCCTTAAAACAAACGTGCAAAAGTTCCCCCCCTGCTTTTCCCATGGTGTCTCCCGGAACCTATAAATGGTGTCTGGACCCCCGGGGAAGCATTTGTCCAAACACCCTGGAGAGGACATAGAAAACAGGTAAGTCACCACATGCTAACACTCTGTCTCATCTCACTTCTCACAGATTCGATACCATTTGCTTAAGTTTCCAGACAGTAGACCTTAGCTCCAAATAACAATTCTTCTTTCCACAGAGCCCACACCATTTCCCAATGAGGAGCAGCTGTGCAGAGCCTGAACAAAAGGCTACATGCTAATTATTAAAATATCCAATAAATATTCAATAAATAGTTAAAACTTCTCGTTTGCAAATGGTTATTTCTGTGCAAAGTCATGCTTAAAGTGCTGTGCAAAACAAAGTGCTAATTAAGGTGCAAGTTTACAGTGCAATAGTATTCTTAAAGTGCAATACCAGTTACTTTTCCTAAAACAGTCCCAGTAATGAAGACCTCTTCATTACAAACCCAAATAATTTTAACATGAATCCAAATTCTGCACTTTCGATTGACATCGGATATAAATGCACTCATTCTCGACGTGTCCCATATGCATTTATAAAAGCGTATGACCATTCATTTAGCAGGTCTGGATCAAAAACAAAGCTTTGGATATTGTTCTGTTGGCAGTGGGAAATGAGCCATAATTGCAAACCATGACGCAGAGAACATATCCTGTAGCTTTTTAAATCATTGAACTTAGTCACAAAACCTGTTGTTCTCCCATGTCAACTCGGCTCAGGTTGCTTCTGCTAGATTTGTGGCTTTTTTTCTCCTAAGCGCTGCAACAGCAGGTAGCTCGTGTCAGTGGCTTTATATTTCTACTAGGTTTTCTAAACTTTTATCTTTATCTACTTCCAGTTGTGTGTCACGGAAGCGTATTGCTGTCACTTGAGAAAAGAACATTTTGAAAACTATCATTTTATAACAAGATAATTATATTGTACAAATATGATAATTATCTTGTATAAACATGATGATTATATTTTATAAATGTGATAATTATTTTGTAAAAACGTGATAACTTTATCCAGATAGTGGCGGTAGTATGCTTTTAATCTGGATTGACCGCGAGACTAATTTAAGAAGAAGAAGAAGTTGGCGTTCCATGTAAATTTTTGATTGAAGTGGAGAAGATGGACAGCCCATTGCTTTGATTCCTGCGAAACCGCAGCGTGCCAGAGGAGTGTTCCTTACTCATGGAAGAAGAACGCGTAAGTTTTCTAGCCACTCATATTTCAGAAATATTATTAGCCGTTAATGGTTATAAATTAGTATAATACTGAAAAAATATTAGATTAAACCTTCGATTACCAGTCTGCTCTGTATGACGCTAGATTAACTAAGAACAGGCCGATCCAGAGCGCAAGTGACAGCAATAATACTGAGGTCAGGATTTATCGTGATCATTTTCTTACTGTCAAACAGTAAGAAAATGTATACTACTGTTTTGACTAGTGTCTTATACCCAGCTATTTTTAAGGGCATGTTTGTGCAGGATGGATCTTGGCCTGAATCTTGGATCCAGATCTTGACCTGGATGTGTTAGGCATGGAGCTCGGTTTCTCTCACGCTGTTTGTTCCTGTGTTGTTATGATTATTCACTCTGCACAGTTCTCAGGTTTTTGCTGTTTTGTCCTAGATGGTGACTCAGTCTTGGCCTTTCTTCCTCTTCTTTCTTCACAGTCTCTGGTTTATGGACTTCTAATCTAATTATAAATTAAATAAATCTAAATAAGAGTTTTGACAAATATCAGTAATTAGCAATTAAATGTTTATTGTGTTGCCATAAAGCCATCTAACAAGCGTCCTGAATCCCACCTCCACGGTCTAGGCAGCACTGACTTGAAGCATTGCTCAGTCGGCGGCTCAAACTGACGAGGTAGATACAGTAAATGTTAGATGGACTGAATTTATATATCGCTTTTTCGGTCTTACTGAGGACTCAAAGCTAGCTGCTGCTCTCCACCCCAATGGGATTTGTGGGAAAGGGAGTGGAGTGGGGATGTGTCTGCTGCACACATCCCCACTCCCCTCCCTTTCCCATGTATCCCGACCCACTTTGATGGAATTTCTCAAATTTGTCTGGGGTTAGGGTTATGCTTTTACGTGGGGGTGAGCTACAATTTAAACACTGCCTGATGGAGAGGAGTTCAAGTTTGCTGCTGTCTTTTACAAAATAAAGGCAGGATGGAGCAGGACATGAAGTGACAGATTAGGGCCTCGCCTGCAGTAATGGAGGTCCTGCTCTTGACTTCATGGAGAAGGAATAGCTGTAGCCAAGCTGTTGGTGGACGTGAGCAGATCTGTGTAAACAAATTTACTGAGCTCTTTAAAAACTTGACAGCAGCTATGCTGCCATCGCTTTAGGTTGCTTTGATCTTGCTGTCCTGAACTGAAAACACTTTCTGTTTCTTTTAGCTTGCTGCACCCAACCATATTTGTATTTGTCAAACCTAAACTTGAATTGTTCTGAAATAAAAACATGCTTTCTGTTCTACCTGTTCCTTTCTGCAGATATATCGACATCTGGAAAGAAAGAAAAGTCAAACTGATAAAGCCTTTTTTTTAATGCATTAAAAAAATCCTGTCTTGCACGCTCTGTAGCTTTTTTAGTTGCATGGAGCAGCATTATTTACTCAGTAATGACGCATGTTACCCAGGAGGATGACATAATCTGCTAAAAGCATTGTTAAGATTTCTCGGTCAATAAGCTTTTACAATGTTGTCTGGGTTTTTGAATAAAAACTTGTGGACCTGGTTGAGTAGGTGAATGCAAATGGTTGTTATTGTAACTCTTACAAAGTTCTGTCAAAACAACACCAGGGATGTCCAAACTTTTCGGCACATGGGCCAAAATTATCAAGTCAAACTATTTTTTAAACCCCCAAAAAAATCTTTTCATTTTTTACCTGCTCTACAAATATCAAAATTTTAAATAAATTAGTCATATTTTTTGTGGGAAATTAATCTGTAAATCACTTTTGAGACATTGGTAATGTGTTTTAATCATTTGTCGTATTTAAAGATGGTCATCCAGTTTGCAAATTATTTTGAATGATAATATTTTACTCTTTCACAGCTAACAGAACTCCAGACCAGGTGTACCTACTATAAGGAAATAAAATGACAGAGAACAAAAGGGTAAAAGTTGAAATAACAACAAACAATGCAAATTGGAGAGCAGTAGGAGAAGTCAGTAGAGTGAGAGAAATAGACCCTGATGTCCTCCAGCAGCCTAAGCCTATAGCAGCATAACTATAGAGGTAGCTCAGGGTAACATGAGCCACTCTGACTATAAGCTTTGTCAAAAAGGAAAGTTTTAAGATTAGTCTTAAAAGAAGACATAAAAATAAGAATATATTTGTTTTGTTCTAATTTTTAACAGAACATTTCCTTTCATGTCTATTAGGTTGTGAATTTTAAGTATTGTCTTTATTTTTTTATTTGATTTCATAAGATGTACAACTCCTTAGGACACTGAATAGTCGAGGTTTGTTGAATGAGATAGCAGACAGCAATCCTGATGAAGACCAAGCTTGGTCATAACGTGTTAGCAGCATTATTTATTTATTTATTTTCATTTTGAATGGTAATTTTTCATGTACTACGTAGGCTCCCATCTATCCTTTTCATGCATACTTGCTCTTTTCTCACAGGGGTCTTTTTTAATTGAAGCAGAATATGTGATCCATAACCTATTGAAGCATCAAAAGAGCAGCTGCGTGAGACAACAGCAAGTACTTTCTAATTCTTTGACCTCAGGATCCTTGAACTAAAGTTCCTCGAAAGGAACGTGATGCTGGGAATGACAACACAACCTGGAAAACAGAAGGAATGTTGTCAGATAAAAATCAAAGAATGTATAACGTGGCAAACTGTGTGTGAATGAAGCAGGAGGAACTGGAGCTGCCAGTTGGAGAATAACAGCATTCAGGATGCTGAGGGGCAGTCAAACCAGAAACCTTGCACTCTCTCAAAGATGTAACCACCCTGCTCTCTAAGCGCTGAGCCAAAGGGTCCCAAAGTATCCATCGGGACCCTCAAGGGTTTTGTGAAACACACTGTGGGGGTACATGCCTCATATAAAACGGCATACATGCTTTAAAAATATTAACATCAGCGCTTCTTTGACAGCATGGTGGGAGTTTCTTAAAACCAAATGAGTCTGCAGCCGTACACCCAATAATCCTGATATCCTACAAAAAAATAGTCTGATAAACTCTCCATACTGGAAGAATAAAGGTATTGAATACCTGGAACATACAGTATATTTGAAGGAACTGAGTTCATCACATTTGATAGATTAAAGATATTATATGGTATTAATAAAAATAACTTCTTATAATATCAACAAATTAAATCTATAATTAAAAAGTAATTTAACAAATTCTAATAAATGTATTAGAGTTCCTGGATCTAAACCACCAAAACTACTGTGTAAATCATACAGGACACTGACGAAACTAGATGATTCATTATTTTTTTATTTATTTATCAGTCAACTTTGCACAAAACATTTGGGCTCAGATATGATTAAGAATTTTCAAAATGACTAGAAACCTGAATTTATAACTAATACAACACAAAATCATTCACAGAGTACACTATACAGGTCAGCGATTATTCAGGATGGGTTTTGCACCCTCAGTTTGCTTGTTGGGTAACTTGAATGATGGATGATGGAAATAAATCAGATGGCATGGCTTTCACTACATGATGTATCGCAAAGAAAACTACCTTCATGAATTGGACAAGCAAAACAATTCTCAGTATTAATCAGTATAAATATCAATACGCCTCCGGCGACCGCTTGCGATGCTCTTCAGCCGCAGTGGACGTGTGTTACTGCCCTGGTAGCTGTGCTACCACTGGGTGGGTCAGGGGCTCTGGGTTCCTGGCGTGTGTTTACCTTGAGCTGGTGTCCTAGCGGGGCCTCGGGAAATCGGATTCTGTTGAGTATGTCGTTAGGGGTTTTGGCCGGTATATACCCGGGTGTCTGGTCCTACCCAGGGCTGCTGGTCTGCTAGAGGGCCTAGGGGCCTGTCGAGGGGACATGAACATCTCATGGCTTATGCTCTCCCCTTTACGGCTTTGCATTCTGCTAGCAGGGGGATGGGAAGAGGAGGGGGGGGTGGGAGTGAACCCAGCCTGTGTGTCTATTGTCGTATGTGGTGTGGGAGTTTTTTGAATGTTAGTGTTGGGGTGGGTTTAAATTATTTTTTTCTTTCCTCGGTGGGGGTCCTCAGCTGCCCCCCCCCCCCACCCCACATCTTGATGTTAGGGTTCACCTCCTGTGTCCAGGGGCTGTGTAGCCCTCTGGGGTGCCAGTGCTTGGCCCTGGGAATATACGTAGACTCAACAAAAATATAATTGCAACCCTTTTGGTTTTGCTCCCATTTTTATGAGATGAGCTCAAAGATCTGTTTCCTGTGTTTAATGTTGGATAATTTACCAAAAATAAAGTAATTGATTGATCGATTGATTGATCTAAAACTTTTTCCACATACACAATATCACAATTTCCCTCAAATATTGTTCACAAACCAGTCTAAATCTTTGATAGTGAGTGAGCACTTCTCCTTTGCTGAGATAATCCTTCCCACCTCACAGGTGTGCCATATCAAGAGTGGCCTTTTATTGTGGGCAGTCTATGGCACACCTGTGCAGTAATCATGGTGTCTAATCAGCATCTTGATATCTGTGAGGTGGGATAGAGAGGTGCTCACTATCACAGATTTAGACTGGTTTGTGAACAATATTTAAGGCAAATGGTGATATTGTGTATGTGGAAAAAGTTTTAGATCTTTGAGTTCATCTCATAAAAAATGGGAGCAAAACCACAAGTGCTGCATTTGTATTTTTGTTGAGTGTAATATGCACAGAGCAATAACAGTACATTTTGAGTTGAACACAAATTAATTTTTATTGTGTAATTTTATTAGGAATAATAATAAAAAGAAACAAAAAACAAAAAGAGTGGCTGCCTTGCATGATGGGATGAAATGCTAAACTGATGCTACTACAATTTACACTTGCTAGTGGGGTGGCCAGGACATGGCATGTGGGGACCATGGCCATCCTTGGACACCCCCTGGTTGCGCCACTGACGCAAGCCCATTACTACAACTACCACCAGGATTAGCCAATTGCTGCAGCGACTGTAGGGCGATGTAGGACGGTGGCACCCGCCCAGGGACAGGCACTGTTGTGAAAGTAATAAAAAATAGAATAGGAATACTGGAAAATCCCATAATTACTTTTTATTTTATAATGCACGCTTACAGTGGGGCTGCACACTTGGTAGCACTGTTGCCTTGCAGCAAGAAGGTACTGGGTCTTTCTGCATGGCGTTTGCATGCTCTCCATGTGCATGTGCAGATTCTCTACAGTAGCGCAGGAGCTAGGAAGTTTGTCCTGCAATGGGGTACCGCGCACGTGACGTCACCGCCTCAAGAGCAACGCCCCTTTTGCCGCTTAGGTAGGACAAACCGATAGAGAACGCACGTAGCAACCAGCAACAGAACCAGCGATATGACCGACTTTGCAGCCATTAAACTTTCCCAAAACGATGTCCCAGGCGCACGGTTTACTGGTCGCACTGTCGAAGAACACACCAACCTTCAGCTCAAACGATGGCTTGAGTGTCGAGGGCTTAAAAAGACCGGAAAACGGGCCGAGTTGATCGAACGGTAAGCTTTGTTTTTTTTTTCCTGCGCGGCGGTCATGCCGTCGTCGGCCGTTTTTTTTTGTTTGTAATCACCGTCCAGGGATCGGTATATGTTTAATGTTTGTCTCATTTGAAATGTTTTTGAGTAGGCTATCCTGGTAGCAGGGTATCATGTTAGCGCCTGCTACTATGATAGCCTATATGCTATCATGGTAGCAGGCGCTTCATTATTAACATGGCCACCAAAATAATCTTACCTGTTCACTACTTGATGTCGCTGGAATTGGGTCAGGATGTTCTTCGGTTGGGCCCTTTCCTCCGACAAAATGCTTGCTACATATGTAGGCCGACCGCACCGATGGACCAAGCGCACACATTTCTCCTTGGCACTCTTGAATTTCGGGAAAGTAATGAAGAAAACATCCTTCATATGCGGCCGATCAGCGTACCTCGAGTCGCTGTTGCACGTTCCATAGCAACAATGTTTATAAACCATGGTCTTAGATTTTGGAAAAAGCAGTCTTTTAAACGAGTACAACCTAGGCTAACGCACGTCTCTTCCACAGCAAAACAGCGGCGGGTTTGGGAGTTTGTCCTACTGCGTACCACGTGATGTGACGTCATCGTGACGTTACGTTTCTAAAAATAGCTCGCTCGCGGTACCCCATTGGCAGGTTGCTCTGACCATCTCAGTCATTGTGTCCTTGGGCAAGACACTGACAGCCTCACCTCTGTCAGTCTGCTCCAGGGAAGCTGTGGCTACTAACAAAGCTCACCACCATCAGGGTGTGAATGACTGACTGTAGTGTAAAGCGCTTTGGGGTCATTGTACATAGTACAAGCCATTTACCATTTCTCTCAGCGTACTCCAGCTTCCTCTCACATTCCTAAAACAAGACTGAGGTTTGAGTCCTGTGCTTAGCAGGGGGCCTTTCTGTGTGCCGTTGGCATGTTCTCCACGTGTCTGCGTAGGTTTCCTCCGATGATGACAAATTAAGCATCTTTTCTTATCTTAGCTACTGATGATTAACCTGACAACAGCCAGATGCATGTCTCGCTCCGCCTAGCTTCACTCACATACATCTGGGACACCGCCGATAGAAAGTGATTTCTCCAACCAATTTTATGGTCTGGCCAATCAGGACGCAGGGCTGGAGTTTCATAGATGTGACGTAGTGGAGACGCGACCATGACGTGAGACTGTTTTGATAGCAATGGCGGCTCGTCGAGGAAGCAAGCGTTAACATTGATGCTGCTATTTCTTCCGTGTTGTCCAATCTACCTAATATTGTTTCATTAAAAGAACATCAGAGAACGGCTCTGAAGGCTTTTGTTGGTGGAAACCATGTTTTCGCCCTTCTCCCGACCGGATTTGGCAAGTTTTGTTTTCCGGGGCGCGTCCGCGGCGGACGCGGAAGCGCCCCGGAGCGGTTAGCGGTTAGCACGAACCATATTAGGAGGCCTTTAGTCCTCAATGCGGTCAGCCCGGGATCGACTCCGACCCGCGGCTCTTTGCCGCCTGTCTTTCCCCCTCTTCCTGTCAGCTCACTGTCAATAAAACGTGTGCCACTAGAGCCGCAAACACATAAAAAAAAATTTTTTTTTTTCCTGCGTCGCTACCATCAGCGTCACGGGTTAGCTTCGGTGTGAGTGGTTGAAATAGTACGTCGATAAAGATGACAGACAAGTGGCTTATCCAATCATATGCAAGGATTTTTGATAAGGCCCAGCCTTCAATAAAGGCGATTCCTATGGAGGTGTCCCAGATGTATGTGAGTGAAGCTAGGCGGAGCGAGACATGCATCTGGCTGTTGTCAGGTTAACTGATGATGCCTCTCTGCAAAACCAGTAGATTGAGAAAATTCTTCATTTCTGCTGCTGTCAAACTGATAAACTCCAGCATGTGAGGTTCTTTTTTGGAGATGTTGTTGTATGTTTTTTCCACTGTGTCTATCTGCTGAATGCAGCAAATTGCTGTTTGGGGACAACAAAGGCTAAACTGAATTGACCTTTTTATTTAGAAGCTTAAGAGGAAAAGGTTAATAAAACACACATCTTCGCACCTTCCTTTGGTGTTTTATTGACAGATGAAACATTTAATCACATTTGTGTCATGTAGTTGGAGCCACATATCTAAATATGACGGTCTGTAAAGGTGTGCAAATCAACAAAGAATAAAGAAGTTTTTACTTCCCAGCAGAGGGCGCTGGTGACAAATTAATTTGCCACTGCAGATATTTGCAGCTTTAATATTGTTGGTTCATTATTTTTGTCAGGATAAAAAAAGAAGTAGACAAAACTGGATTTTCAATAATCTGCTCACCGTAAAAAAATACACTTTTTAAATGATTAAAATATTTACTGTATACCACTATCTAGAAGGGTGAATTGTCCAATAATAATCCAATGGAGTTCTAAAATTTCTTGGCAACCAATGAAGGGAAGCCAAGACAGGAGCAAAACAATAATAGTGGCAGGTCAAGATAGTTTGGACTACAAACTAATCTAATGATGTTTCAGTAAACTACAACACTTTAAACAGAACCTTAACCTTTAAAGGCAACTCTAAACAAATGTGTTTTTAATCTTGATTTAAAGGAACTCAGGCTTTCAGCACTTTTCCAGTTTTCTGAGAGTTTGTTCCAGATCAGTGGAGCATAGGAACTAAATGTTGCTTCTCCATGTCTGGTTCTGGTTCTGGTTCTGCAGAGCAGGCTGGAGCCAGAAGACCTGAGTGGTCTGGAGGGTTGATGCACCGATAACAAGTCTGTGATGTATTTAGGTGCTAATTCAGGGATTTACAGACTAACAGAAGGATTTTAAAGTCTATTCTCTGAGATCCAGGGAGCCGGTGGAAGGACTTCAGAACCGGGTCCATGTTCTCTACGTTCTTAGTCTTAGTGAGGACGCGGGCAGCAGCGTTCTGGATCAGCTGCAGCTGTCTGATTGTATAATAATTCTAATAAAGTAACTATAAAAGGAGATTTGAATGGAAGGCTGCATACTTAAATGTAGATCTTTATGATCTGAATTACTGCTTAGTTGTTAAGAGAAACGAACAAATAAAGATGGACAGAAATTTGTAACACCTGCGTGAAAGAAAGAAATTAACCAGAACCCAAAAGGAAATAATGAAAATTTTCTTATTCCTCTATATATGTAAAGATCTGTGAAACCTGCGGTTAATATGAAACAATTTATTAAAAGGTGATTTTTAAAGAAAAAAAGAAATACAAAAGAAAACATTATAACAATCCGTTACAATGATCTTGTATAGAAAAGTCACATTTGAAGATGCCTGGATATGATTTAAACCTTTAATTCTTCATAAGTTGATTCCTGTTGGTTAACCTTTGACCTGATGCAATGATTGCATGAAGTTTTAGGCTTTGAACTTATTTCACTTTGTTTTTGGTTTCCTCTACAAATGAAAAGGAAAATGTTTGCAGTATAAAACTCTGTATATAACTCAGTATATAACTCTGTTATCTAAGAGAAGATAGGACTAAAATAAAAACCCGTCACCTGTTTTTGTCTGCTTGTTTCACATCTCCGAAATCAGACAGCATAAAACTTTCCTATGGGAAGACTTGAATGAATAAAGAAAATTGAAGAATATAGCCTAGGAGGAAGAAGGGGGAGTGGGAAATTGTAACCCCATTGGTTGTCATGGTGGGGCTGGGGGTTGTGGTGTTGGTGCTGTTGTTCTCATTGGCGGTGACGGCCGGAGACAAGAAGGTTCCCAGGGTACGAGTCAGGAAGGACTGAAAATTGTCCAATTTTTCAAAGGTCAACATGGGCTCGGCGGCTCGCTCCCTACTGGTGGAGGCGTTCACATATGACAGCACGACCGCCTGGAACCAGGACCCGCCCTGCTCACACATGAGTGGGCCGCCAGAGTCACTCTGAAAGAGAGGGAAAACTCATCATCTTCTGCACATTCTAACATTTCTAACATTCTAACATAATCTCTCTGATTAGCAACCATTATGAGTGACAGCAAAACACGTTTTAACCAAAGTCCCTCTAAAGCCCCATTATTCACTGCACTGAGTAACATCTGTATGCAAACAATGATAACAACTGGTTTTTAGTCTAGTTTCAGAGTTTAGTTTTATGTTTAGTCACACGTGTGACCAGTGATGTGCCGTCAGGCCTCACCTTTCATCACAATGAGAAATATATTAACAATGTTGAGCAAAAATAAAATTCTTCAGAATCTGGCAGTTCTGATCTTCATCCTAGTCTTTGTCCAATATTGCCACTATGCCATATCTACTAGTTTGAAATAACGGACTCCAAACTAAGCACCCGATCCTCTATTTTCAGTTTTAGCCAATACAAATTATAATCACAGGTACAGATAAAACTGATATTATTTACATAATTTAAAAAATTGTATTTAGCATGTGTACATGGACAAAGACTTGAACTTAAACCAGATACCGTCTACTTTTCAACTCCTACATGGTTAGCGCTACTGATGCTATTTTTAGGGTTCGATTACGTCCGTTGTTCTGTTGGTGTGGCATAACCTGTGAGAAAAGCATGCCAGTAGTTGATTTTTAATCAAAACAGCAAAGCAATGTTTGTGTAGGAGTTTTTAATAGGTGGTTATTTCTTAGAAAATACAGTTTACAAAGGAGTAAAATCCGTTTTGGCAGATTTTAACATGTTTAATCTGGAGCAGTTTGGGGGGAAGGTCCTAAATGCTAATAAATCGATCCACCAGAGAGAATGATTTAACACAAGATTTAACAATTTTACCATGCCACTTGCTAAAATAAATTTTAGAAACTTCATTGTACATTAATTGGAATCGTACAATGGATGCTATTAAGTAATGTGTGATTAATGCACAATATGCTGAAATGATGGTTGGAATTCAACATATGCAGGTTTGATGAGGTGTATGTGTCAGGGTTCTCTGTATGTGCCTGCTCTAACTCTGCTCCTCAGGTGTGTCTAGTTGGTTGTGGGGGCGTGGTCCACACCTGCAGCTCGTTGGAGAGCTGCCGTTCTCCACTGTTCTCAAGTTCCTGTGCTGTTCCACGTTCTCAAGTTCCTGTGCTGTTCCACGTTCTCAAGTTCCAGTGCTGTTCCACGTTCTCAAGTTCCAGCAGCTGATCCACGTTCTCAAGTTCCAGCAGCTGATCCACGTTCTCAAGTTCCTGTTTTCCCTGCGTTCTCAAGTTCCTGTCTTAGATCTTTAGTTTCCTAGTTTAGCTTTTATTTTCTAGATTTGCTTTAGTTTTTCTGGTTCTCTTGTTTTCTAGTTAGTCTTCTAGTTTCTGTCCAACTTCTCCAGTTTCTGTCTTAGTTTTGAGTTACTTAGCATTCCTTAGTTTTAGAGTATTTCAGTGCTTTTTAGATTTCTTAGAGTTCTTTAGTTTTTGTCTTGCTTTGTTTTTCGTCCTGCTTTATGTTCTAGTTTAGCCTTAATTATCTAGTTTCGCTTTAGTTCTCTAGGCTTCTAGTTCTATCTTAGTTTTCTAGTTTTGCTTTAATCTCTTAGCTCTTGCTTTAGTTTCTCGGTTTGCTTTGCCCTGTAGTTCTCGTCTAAGTTTTGTAGTTCCTGTCTAGCCCTGTAGTTTCTGTCTTCTTAGTTTTAGTTTTGGCCTCCTAGTTCCCCTGTTATACCTAGTCCCTGTAATTTATCTTTTTTTTACCCTGTAGTCTCTGTCTTAGTCTTGTAGTCTCTGTCTTAGTCTTGTAGTCCCTGTCTTAGCTTTGTAGTCCCTGACCTAGTCCTCTTTGTCTTGTCTTCCTCGGTGTTTAGGCGCCGCCAGAGCCCTCTGGCGCTCCAATGTCGCCGGCTGAGCCCTCTGATGCGCCCGGCCTGTCGCTGCCCAGCGCACGCCAGCCGCCGCCAGAGCCCTCCAGCGCTTCCTAGTCGCCGGCTGAGCCCTCTGGTGTGCCGGCCTACCGCTGCCCAGCACACGAAGGCCCCGCCAGAGCCCTCCAGCGCTTCCTAGTCGCCGGCTGAGCCCTCTGGTGCGCCAGCCTGTCGCTGCCCAGCGCACGCAAGCCACCGTCAGAGCCCTCCAGCGCTTCCTAGTCGCCGGCTGAGCCCTCTGGTGTGCCGGCCTACCGCTGCCCAGCACACGAAGGCCCCGCCAGAGCCCTCCAGCGCTTCCTAGTCGCCGGCTGAGCCCTCTGGTGCGCCAGCCTGTCGCTGCCCAGCGCACGCAAGCCACCGCCAGAGCCCTCCAGCGCTTCCTAGTCGCCGGCTGAGCCCTCTGGTGTGCCGGCCTACCGCTGCCCAGCACACGAAGGCCCCGCCAGAGCCCTCCGGCGCTCCCATGTCGCCGGCTGAGCCCTCTGGCGCGCTCGGCCTGTTGCTGCTCGGCGTACTCCCTGTTCCTTGGCGTGTTAGGACGCCCTCCGTTCGTGTTCCTTGGCGTGTTAGGATGCCTCTGTTCTCGGTTCCCTGGCGTGTTAGGACGCCCTCCGTTCTTGCTTCCCCTGGCGCTTCCACACGCCTGTTCTTTCCCCAGGCGTTACCATACGCTAGTTGTGCTCCAGCGTTTCTATACGCTGTTGAGCCCTAGCGTTATGGTCCGCCTGTACTTTCCCCTGGCGTTTCCATACGCCAGTTCTTCCCCTGGCGTTTCCGGACGCCCGTCCTCTCCCCTGGCTTTTCCGTACGCTATTTGTGCTCCAGCGTTTCCGTACGCTGTTGAGCCCTAGCGCATCAGTCTGCCTATCCTTCCCCCTGGCGTTTCCGTACGCCAGTTCCTTTCCCCTGGCGTTTCCGTACGCCAGTTCCTTTCCCCTGGCGTTTCCGTACGCCAGTTCCTTTCCCCTGGCGTTTCCGTACGCCAGTTCCTTTCCCCTGGCGTTTCCGTACGCCCGTTCCTTTCCCCTGGCGTTTCCGTACGCCCGTTCCTTCCCCTTGGCGTTTCCGTACGCTTTCCTAGTACCCAGTGTTCCCTAGCCTCTTTGTTTCCTAGTGTTCCCTAGCCTCTTTGTTTCCTAGTGTTCGCTAGCCTCTGTAGTGCCTCCGGTGTTCCCTAGCCTCTGTAGTGGCGCTGTAGTGTATTTTCCTCACTCTACTGATTTTTACTGTTCTCCAGATTTGCATTGCATTACATTGAAATGACTGTTGTCATTTCAGCTTTCAACTTTTTGTTCTCTTTCTTTTTTCTTCATAGTAGGTACACCTGGTCTGACATTCTGTTGACTGTGAAATCATCCAGGGAGGACAGATCACCGACTATTACCATCTAATGTAGAACAGATTACTAGATCAATGTGTGCTTCTGTGCTTTTTGTCTGTCTTGTTGTGTCTCTGCTCTGTGTTCTGTAACCCCCAGTCGGTCGAGGCAGATGACCGTTCATACTGAGCCCGGTTCTGCTAGAGGTTTTTCCTTCCCGCTAACGGGTGTTTTTTCTTTCCACTGTCGCTTCATGCTTGCTCAGTATGAGGGATTGCAGCAAAGCCATGTACAATGCAGACGACTCTCCCTGTGGCTCTACGGTTCCCCAGGAGTGAATGCTGCTTGTCGGGACTTTGATGCAATCAACTGGTTTTCTTATATAGGAACATTTTTGACCAATCTGTATAATCTGACCCAATCTGTATAATATGATTGAACTTAATTTTGTAAAGTGCCTTGAGATGACATGTTTCATGAATTGGCGCTATATAAATAAAATTGAATTGAATTGAATAGTGCCTCCGGTGTTCTGTTTTGACTCTTGCCCACCATCCTGGGACCCCCTCCTCCCACCCTGGGTAGACGGTTCTGAGCCGTCCGGTGTCCGGCCTTGAGGGGGGGGGGGGGGGGTGATGTCAGGATGCAGCCTATATGCTGCAATTTGAGCATTTCCTGGCTCCTTCTCCCTTCACTGCAGCCCTGATTACACCCTGATCAGCCACACCTGTCAGGCTGCAATCAACCACGGACTCTACTCTCCTTTATAAGCTCACCCCAGTCTTTTCCTGGTTGCCGGGTCGTCTGCAATCTCCACCTGCAACCTCCACTCACTCCACGCCTGTTTACTGCCTTGCTGCTGGAACTCCTGTCACCCCAGTGCTTCACTACTTTTGTTTTCTCCATTCAGCCCGCTCCTGCAACTCATCAACTCCAGCCCGGTAACTGACTCTGGTTTTCACCTTCCACTACTCCCTCTTTGCAATAAACTCTCAAGACCAGCTCTGTGTTTGTGTGCTCTGTCCGGGTTCATGAAGACAAATCCTGACATAGTTGATATGTTTTTGCTACCGCCACTGACATCCGACTGATGTGCTTCCATTTTGGGATCTTTGGATATCTTTTTTTTTTTAAATAGTAACTGATATGATTTCAAATGTAACTGAGTAAAATACTCAAGCACAAGTAAAATTTCAGCTTTTCTAAACTTCTTAGTTTATAAAAGCTCATACACAATTGTACTTAATTACAGTAACTCAAGTAAATATAACTATAGGTACTTTCCAACCCTGCCATAACGCAAAGGTGGGGGAGTACCCTTTTAACCTTCTTTCCTTCCTTCCAATTACATATTTGCCGCACAATCCAGTCCCTAGGTGTGGGGTTGCTCGGCGTGATCGACTCTTTTGCTGCTTTGTTACGCTAACAGCAGCAAGAATTAACAGGAACAGATGCCCTCCAAGCTGTCAACCAGGGTGAAACAGCTTCATAAAAGGCTTAGTTGACCTCTATGGATGGTGCATTCAAGAGATCACTTACAGCCAATTCAGTATGGGTGTTATTTTTCAGCATGAGGAATGTCATGTGCTGTGAGCGTGTGAAGTCAGGAAAATTAATGTGTCTAACACTCATGAGACTTGAGTGCCCTGCAGTGGCGGCTGGTGAAAAAAAATCTTGGTGGGGCTGGCCAATAGATTTCCCTGCCTAACCCAGTACATGCATTTAAATTAAAAGTCGGAAAATTACTACGATTCCACAATAAGCATTTAATTAATTAAAAAAAAAACATTGTTCACAAAGGATTATTTTGGTGTTTTTGTCTTGTTAATCCTTTTCACAGACTCATGCAAGAGGGTTTGCATACATTGTACATGTACGTATATTATTACAAAACAAACGTTTACGTCTTGACTATAATATATGTATCCTAATTTTTTAATTATATAATGATTTAAGTAGTAGAACAATGACTAGTGCAAAATTAAGTTGTATTTACCGGAGATGAAGTGTAGACTGCAAATTCTATCTTAGTATGATGGCTCCCACAGTCCATTGGCATCCTGCATCCTTTTCATTGAAATGATCCATTTCTTTCTTATTTCTTTGTCCTTCGGTAAACGAAACAAACTTACATCCGACGATTTGGAATGCTTCTGTGTGCAACCGGGAGCACAACAAGTCGTAGGCATTGTTTAGATTCCAAAAATAAACTAAAAGTGCGCTCTAATTCACCCGTTTTGTCACGCTGGTAAGCGAAAACAGTGCTGTGTTTGCCGTCCAACGTTACCCGGATGTAGCGCGGATGTAGCTCGTGACGTCACGCGTGAAGTGCACCTATCACTGTGCAGCTAGGGCTACTACTCCAGGAGCCCCAAAGCCATTCATTTTGGCGATGCTGATTGGTCAAATATTTATAAATCTTCCCTAGCAACAGTATACGATTGGTTATTTCGCTACACTTGTAGGGCTACTTCAGTCACAGCCCCAAAAGTGTAGAAGAAGAGAAATGATACGTTCTGTTGGTGGAAATGCACTGTTAAATGATAGAGTAAATCAGTAGAAGTGTTTTAATAATTCTTATTACATGTAGCCACGTACTATTAGGTAAAAACTGACATTAATAATACTTTTAAAATCTATATATATTTTGACTTCTCCCCTCCACATCTAGGGAGGGCAGCGCCCGAGCGCCCCCTATGGGCCAGCCGCCACTGGTGCCCTGAATGCCTTTAAGACACCACCCTGTACTGAATCTATGGTTTTACATATTAAAATTAATTACTGAAAAAAAAGAAATGATTTTGATAATTATCTATTTGACCAATGAAGACACATCTGTCAGATTGCTCTTCTGTTACAAATCATTGACACTTAGCAGTTTCAATCAGATTTCATGACGCTGGAAAACACAAACACAAAGTAAACTACATAACCCACAGTTGTCAAACATGGCTGTGTACCTTCTCCAGAGTAAATAATCGAGTGCACAGGATGTCAGTTGTTGATGCATCCCCGCAATCTAACACCGTCGTCTGGAACTGCTGCAGAGCTTGCTCCTCTAAAGTAAGGGAAAAAAACAGAATTGTAAATTCTGGTAAATTGACCTGATTTGCATTGGTTGTCATGATTCATCATTGCACAAATATTAACATTAGTGTCTTACCTCCTCCTCTTCCAGAGCTCCAGCCAGCAGCCCAACATACTGTTCCTGCTGAGAATGTTCTTCCGTTGCTTAAGCAGATGGGCTGGATGTAGTCGTTCAGGGTGGGTGGGGGTGACAGCTTAAGCACTGCGATGTTGTTGCCTGTCTGGTTGCTCATAGTGATATTTACCACTTTCAACAACCTCTCAAATGGATTAGACGCATTCTGATGTAGACGACCCAACACAACTGTCCACTCAGACAAAACAAGGGAGCTGAGGAATAGAATATGGATTGAATTAAGCCTGAATTGATATTCATCTTCCAGTTTAAAAATGCTGTAACTGGATTCAGCTTCTCACAAATCATTTTATGATTTACATGAACTTTACAGCAGTGCATTCATCTATCGCTTACCTTTTACTTATTATACTTCTGAATTGTTATTTAATGGACTGATATAAAGTTGGTCTTTGATATCAACGGTAATAAAGTCTAATGTTTATATTTTTCCTCATCAGGTCAAACGGTCCAAACACAAATTAAATTTACCCGTCATTCTGAGCTTCAGCTTACCCTGAGAAGCAGCTGGCGTCTGTCAGCACAGAGTTCTTAGACACTAACGTTCCTCCACACACATGCAGGCCGTTCTTCTGCACGCTCGCCATCCACGGCCACTGACCAGCTGATGCCACTGAAGTTCCATCCAAAACACGAGAACCTCGTGGGGCTTGTCCACAGACAACTACCGCTGCAGAAAGAGGACACAGGTGAAAACTATAAACCTCTTTCACAAAACAATTTTTGCAACTTAATTTGTATGGATGTCATTCAGAACTTTATCTGAAATCTCAGAAGGTTTCTGTAGGTTTTGTTAAAATATGGCATTAGTTTGTGCAAAATAACGGTCCAACCGTCTGGGATGTTTCTCATGTTCATGCTAAAATGTTGCTTATCAACCTATCAAAAAATACAGCTTCTGCAATATATTTTAACCCACACCTGATAGAGATCTTTAGGATCAAGATCCAAAATGAAAGGCAATTTTTACACAACAAAACAGCAAAGTTTTGTTGTGTTACTGTTTTGTACAACACAACGGCACTTCCCTGTTTCAATGGTAATAGAAAAGGCGGTAAAGCAGTATTATTGTAGACTGTGACCCAGCACCTAAATTATATCTTCCCAACCATCCCAGGTTTGACCTGGAGAGACGTATAATTGATATTATCCATGTGCAGTGTAATGTTACATACATAATTCAAACATTTAACCACATCTTACCTAGACTGGAAAAATACTAACAAAAAATTACAGGATAAAACTACTCGACCACTTAAGATATGTATTGCTAAATGCTGTGGTGCTATGTCACGTTAACCCTGGGGTCACACTAACTGTGGTGCGGGTTACAGTGCTTATCCAGTGCAGGCTTGTTGCAAACCCCTGCTCATACCGTTCCGAGCGGCCAGCTGCGACTCCAGCTGCGGAAAGGGTGTTTGCTAGAACAGAAGTTCACGAAGTCCTTTCCGTTGCTGTCCCTTATTAATGATAAAAAAACAGCTATGAGTTTTGTTTTCTAGGGCGAAACATGTAATCCTTGTGTATAAATAACTGATTTCATCTTCCGAAAGCCCCTCTGTTTTCTGGCGTTTCTGTGTTGCAGTTTTATCTTGAAATTAACTGGAACTCTCTCCTGTCTAGTGCCCGACTTTTCCTGTTTGGCTCGTAAAATACCCGCGAGGTCACTGCGGTGTTCGGCCAAACTTCCTACTTGCTGGGTTTTTTGCAACACCACATTGTCTTGGTAACAGGACCTGCATGTGGCTAACGTGAGTGTAGACACTGATTGTAATGATTTGGGTTACTTGTTCAGTGTGAGCCCAGTAAGATTTTAACCTTACTTGAGGTTGCTCAACAATTTTAACTATGACATTATTTGCAGAGGATATGTTTCGCCTAAGATTCTTCCACTTATGAAGCATTTGCATATTATGGTGAAGAGGTCTTTACATGTCAGGTGATTAGAGTGACCTTTTGTATATCCATGCAGTTAGTCTAAGAAGGGCTATATGCCTGTAATAATGTTTTACTAAAATATCCAATGTCTATTAACACGTCCCACCTGGTTATTAACCAAAAATGCACCAGAGAGACACACACTTACATTTATGTTAAAGTTAGACTTCTTGTTTAAACAAAACCTTTATGTTTTAATGTTATTTTCTATTTACTGAGCTATTCAGAGTGAGTGAGTGAGTAAGTGAATATATGATAACAAATATAGCATATGCCCCTTATGATGAGTACGATTATTGGACCTTGTGTTCCCTCGCCCGGACGCGGGTCACCGGGGCCCCACTCTGGAGCCAGGCCTGGAGGTGGGGCACGTTGGCGAGCGTCTGGTGGCCGGGCTTTTGCCCATGGAGCCCGAAGAGGCGACATGGGTCCCCCTTCCGATGGGCTCACCATCGGAACCCGACCCAGGACTCTGGGTCGGGTTCTCCCATCTCTGGTGCTGAGGTTGCCAAGGTTGTTAAAAAGCTCCTCGGTGGCAAAGCCCCGGGGGTGGATGAGATTCGCCCTGAGTACCTTAGGACTCTGGATGTTGTGGGGCTGTGTTGGTTAACGCGGCTCTGCAACATTGCGTGGACATCGGGGGCAGTTCCCCTGGATTGGCAGACTGGGGTGGTGGTCCCCCTATTTAAAAAGGGGGACCGGAGGGTGTGTTCCAACTACAGAGGAATCGCACTCTTAAGCCTCCCTGGTAAGGTCTATTCAGGGGTTCTGGAAAGGAGGGTCCGTCGGATAGTTGAATCTCGGTTTCAGGAAGAGCAGTGTGGTTTTCGTCCTGGCTGTGGAACACTGGATCAGCTCTTTACCCTCAGCAGGATTCTTGAGGGGGCATGGGAGTTTGCCCAACCAGTCTACATGTGCTTTGTGGATCTGGAGAAGGCATTCGACCGTGTCCCCCGGGGGATCCTGTGGGGGGTACTCCGGGAGTATGGAGTACCGGACCCTTTAATAAGGGCTGTCAGGTCTCTGTATGACCGGTGTCAGAGTCTGGTCCGCATTGCCGGCAGAAAGTCGGACTCGTTTCCGGTGAGAGTTGGAATCCGCCAAGGTTGCCTTTTGTCACCGATTCTGTTCATAACTTTTATGGACAGAATTTCTAGGCGCAGCCAAGGTGTTGAGGGGATCCGTTTTGGTGGCCTTAGGATTGCGTCTCTGCTATTCGCGGATGACGTGGTCCTATTGGCTTTATCAGGGCGTGATCTACAGCTCTCACTGGAGCGGTTCGCAGCCGAGTGCGAAGCGGCCGGGATGAAAATCAGTGCCTCCAAATCCGAGACCATGGTCTTGAACCGGAAAAGGGTAGAGTGCCTTCTCCGGGTTGGGGAGGATGTGCTGCCCCTAGTGGAGGAGTTCAAGTATCTTGGGGTCTTGTTCACGAATGAGGGGAAGATGGAGCGGGAGATCGACAGGCGGATTGGTGCAGCGTCTGCTGTGAAGCGGGCGCTGTACCGATCCGTTGTGGTGAAGAGAGAGCTGAGCCAAAAGGCGAAGCTCTCGATTTACCAGTCGATCTACGTTCCTACCCTCATCTATGGTCCCGAGCTTTGGGTCGTGACCGAAAGAACGAGAGCCCGGATACAAGTGGCTGAAATGAGTTTTCTCCGTAGTGTGTCTGGGCTCTCCCTTAGAGATAGGGTGAGGAGCTCAGTCATCCGGGGAGGACTCAGAGTAGAGCCGCTGCTCCTCCACGTCGAGAGGAGCCAGTTGAGGTGGCTCGGGCATCTGGTCAGGATGCCTCCTGGACGCCTCCCTGGAGAGGTGTTCCGGGCACGTCCCACCGGGAGGAGGCCCAGGGGAAGACCCAGGACACGCTGGAGGGACTATGTCGCCCGGCTGGCCTGGGAACGCCTTGGGATTCCTCCGGAGGAGCTGGCCCAAGTGGCTGGGGAGAGGGACGTCAGGGCCTCCCTACTGAAGCTGCTACCCCCGCGACCCGATCCCGGATAAGCGGAAGAAGACGGACGGACGGAAATATAGCATTACCTACTGTAAGTATTGGTCTTAAACGTTTTATTTTGAAATAATTGAATTAATGCAAAAGAAATTCTGCAAAGAAAGAATAAATGAATGCCCCCATACCCCCCACCCTCATCGTAAAGCTATTTGCTAAAAATACTGAGTAAAAGTTTAAAAAAATAGGAAATATGCACTTAGAAAATGTGCATGCACCTTGAAAAACCACACCTAACCTGTTATTTTTAACATTTGTAGTGTTGCAGTGAGCTACATTGGACCAGGCTAACAGCTGAGCTACTTAGCTAACTATCAGTTAATGGGGAACATCGCTAAATTCCCAATGTTACCAACTTCTTGTCTGAGCTTATCCGTTGAGTCAAACTGGGACTGAGCAGCTCTGGCTAAATAAGTGGCTAACCTAATGGTTATTTAGCAGCTAATGCTAAACAACACTTAAGGACTAACATCCTTTGGACAACTGGAGGAGACATACAAGGTTTCCCCAGAAGCTGATTCATTTAGTTCACTTTGATACATGCTGGGGTTACCTGCAGAATATTGCCATAATTCAAAATATTTTGTCCAGGAGTCATCATGTAAAACTAGTCCATGCATTTGTTACTTCAAGGCTTGACTTTTGTAATTCTTTACTATCAGGAAATATACAAAATACAGTTCAAAGCCTCCAGATTATCCAAAATGCTGCAGCAAGAGTTCTGATGAAAATCAACAAGAGGGATCATATTTCTCCTATTTTAGCTTCCCTTCATTGGCTTCCTGTTAAATCAAGAATAGAATTTAAAATTCTCCTTCTTACATATAAAGCCCTTAATAATCAAGCTCCATCATATATCAGAGCTCTGATTACCCCGTATATTTCTAACAGAGCACTTCGCTCTCAGACTGAAAGTCTGCTGGTGGTTCCTAGAGTCTCTAAAAGTAGAATGGGAGGCAGATCCTTTAGCTATCAGGCTCCTCTCCTGTGGAACCAACTCCCAGTTTTGGTTCGTCAGGCAGTCACCCCATCTACTTTTAGGACTAATCTTAAAACTTTCCTTTTTGACAAAACCTCTAGTTAGAGTGGCTCATGTTACCCTGAGCTATCTCTTCATGCATGCTGAGTATGAGGGATTGCTGCAAAGCCATCAACAATGCAGACGACTGTCCACTGTGGCTCTACGCTCTTTCAGGAGGAGTGAATGCTGCTTGGAGAAACTTGATGCAACCTGCTGGGTTTCCTTAGAGAGGAAACTTTTTGACCAATCTGTCTGTAACATTATCTGGGGAATTTTCTTAACCCATATGCTGAGAACCACAAGTGAGACACAGCAAATAGTCCAATATATTTATTTCAATAGGAGGTATTTCTGGAAGGTGGAGAGGACCAGGTACAGACTTGTGGGTCCTTAGTGATCTAGAATGTGACTGTGAAAAGATACAGGTAAGGCCAGGAGGGAAGTATTGAGATCCTGGGGTGAATTCTGGGGAGTCAGAGAGGCGATAAAGAGTTATCAGGCCAGAGGAGCAAGGGTTCGCAGCAGTGGGAGATCACTACCAAAGGTAATTTCAGCAATGAAGTTCTTAGAAGTTGACTGGTAAAGTATCTGACGGCAATCAACCAACTGTGTGGGACCATCATACGAAGAATGACTACAACACTGCTCCTTATAACACTGCAGGAGATGATTGGAATGGCAGACTAGCTCTAGAAGTGGTTGTGTCGAGGAAAGAAACACAGTTAAGCAGGTAAGCGCTGAGTCAGTTTTCTGGTCAGGAGGAAGAAAGCAAGCACTGACAGTTAGTGGCTGTTAAAACCCAGCCCTATCTATTAAGGATCAAAGTTAGTGATTAATGACATGATCTAAAGTAGATTGATCTTATTGATTGTTTAAGGATTAATTGATGAAAAGCCAGTTTCTTATAAACCTTTGTTCTCTCTTATCAAGCGGGTCCTTCCGTACAAAGTTATTTTACAATATGCTTAATTTTTAAAATGAGACTCATCATATTTTATCACTTTATTGTGCCAACTGTAGTAAATACTGACTTATTAAACACAAACTGTGGCTTTCTCAAACTACAGCAAGTACAAAACAAACTACAAGCCCAGTATAGCCCAGGCCGAGATGAAGACAGCCAGACAATGGCTGTGGGTCAACAGCGACAGTGTTCACAGATCTACACAAACTCACACATGATCAACACTAACTCACACAACAGCCCCATTTACACTACCATTTTTTAACAGAGCCGAGACCAGTCCGAGCTTGGTAACCGAGATAACTATCGAGTGTAAATGGAAAGCAAACTGAACTGAACCGAGCCAGACACAACCGGACCGCGCTAAATGCAGACCAGTTCCAGAGGTGGGTTCTGCTCGGTTTTTCCTTATCTCGGATATCTGATAACGAAGAGCACATGAGCAGACCGCGTCATCTCTATACAGCCAGCTGACATTTTAGGCATTCATAAAAATACTAGCTTCCCTACCGTGACACATGATGATTCTGCTTAGCAGAGATAGACACACACCGCCTTCGCTGCGCTTTTCTCTACTCTGTTTGCTTTCTGTTTTAGTTGTAGTTTCAAAAGGGTCAGATCAGAGACCTATTTTTAATAGTAGCTTTAATGACTTAGTATAATTTTATTACAATGAAACAAAAGAAATCTGTGACTAGAAACAATTACGCCTGCTTTATTTTAGTTGTACTCTCAGAAAAGTTTGACAAAACTACTTTAGATTAGAAACCCCCAAGGAAATTGTTTTATTTTTTTTATCATGAATAGAAACAATTAAAAACTGTGGTTTTAATGTATCAATAGAAACAATTAAGCTGGTGATGAAGCTTGTTTCTTAAAATCAAGAAGTCTAGTAATATTTTCTTTTCTGATGTAATATTTTGTTAATGTTCTGTTCCTCTAATGTTTTTCTGTTCATGTACAGCTCTTTGAATTGTCTTGTTACTGACAAGTGCTGTATAAATAAACTTGTTTTGCCTTAGCAGAAAGAACTTTATTCTCAGAATTCTGAGAGTAAAAACAGAATTGAATAGACTTTTAATTTAATTTTTTTGAATGGCCCTAATCCTCTTCCGTATGTAATCATTTAAAAGGGTCAAAGATCTTGAAATACTTTTTGCTGTTGGATGATTATTTTCAACATGAGCATATGCTAACATGGTTGGAAGTGTTAAACCTCAGTTATTGTTTTGCAGTCACCTTTTTGAGAAAACAACAATTCAAGAGACATAAGTAGGAGCAAGAAGTTTCTACTTTACAGGGTAGAACACACTAAACTGATATTTCACCTGTTTTAACTGGTTTCCTTAGGTCACTTCAAAATATTGTTGGACTTTGTTGGTGCTAATCAATACAGGCTCAGCCCTTGATCGCAACCATTTGAAATAATTTTCGTTATAGCTATCTTTTGATTTTGAATGATATATCATACATTATAATTGCCAGTTATAACTAATAATATTCAGAATCAAAGAGGTATAACTGCATAAAACTGTTGCGTGTAATTTGTAAAGCTTAAAAAGAATAAAGAATAACTAAGTATTTATTAAATGTTTTACATTCTCTGAGTCAGTGTTTTCATTAAATGGAAAGATTACACATTAAAATGCTTGTATTAATAGTGTGTCTATAATCTCATCTAGATATGCAGTCTCAAAGGTAACACCAAGTCTGCCTGTGATTGTCAGATCAGAATCCTGACATCTCCTCTTCTAGAAGCATCTGCTGCCGAGACGAGGGCTGACTCCCAAGAGACAGTAAGACAAACAACCATGAACCCACCAAGAAGCTTTCCTCAACTGGGTCAGAACCAGGCAAAAACACTGTCAGATTAATTTATGATGTATATTTTATTTGCATCATACAGTGAACAGTTTTCTTTTGTGTAAAGTTGTGCAAAGTTCAGTAGTCCTCCATATACTATAAGGGCACTCAGTGCACATTTTGTAAATTGGATTTTATGATCAAAATCCACAGAAAGGAATAAACAAAACAAGCAGTTATAAATATGACCTTTAAATATGGGCCTTTTTCTCTTTTGTGGTAAAAAGCTGGTGAGAAAATGTTTAGATTTTGCTTCATATTCTGCAATTGATTAATTTGTGCATGCTGTTATTTCAGCCAAGAAAAAAAAAAATCAGCATGTTTCTAATGCTAAAAGAAGCAGCAGACACTCCCTCCTCAAGGGAGTGCCTCTCCCAGCAAGGTCCCTACTGAAACCACACTGCCTGAACCACTCTGTCACAATTCAAGCCCGATCAAAGCTATTGATGAATTTTTTTCGACGGGTAGGCAACGAAAGGGGGACCCGTCCAGTCCTGAATTGACTCATTTTGTGGGATACACCCTATATTCTTGGATGGAAAATGGTGTGTCTTTTGACTTTGTCATTCCTGGATGTTTTAAACATTTACATGTTTGGATTCAGGATACTTGAATTTCTACTTATTGGATCTGTTGGATTTTTGATGTATCAGCAAATACAGCGGATGTCGGTAGCCATTTGGCCTTGATCAGGCTGCCGGCTGCATATGACGCGCTCACTAAGGCGGTGAACGGACAGATCTGGAAGGTGGAGGAGCAGAGCCGAAAAGCTGGATGAGCTGGTACACAGACTGGCTTCGGTGGTTGAACTCAAAAGGGAGATGGGATAAAATCTGGAAGTGATGTGCGGAAAAGCCCAACAAATTGGAAATTTGGATTTCACCATTTGGAGCAAAAGACTTAAAGCTGACAGCAAAGTCAGTACAGCTCGTCTCATAACAAATAACATATTTGCCCTCCCTGTCAGGACACAGCGGGCAGCACCGTGCAGTTTTCTGCCGGTCCTGTTTTCCCTGCTCTTTCCGCAGGTGATCGGAGTTGGCTGATGGGCGTGGTACACACCTGCAGCTCGTCGAGTTGTGTGCAGCGGCAGTATAAGAACTGCGTTTTGACAGCTGGAGGATGCCAGATTGTAAACCCTGTTTGGTATGCAACAACAGCCCCTGGCTAGTGTAACTTGCCGGCATCTGTTCTAAAAGGTTTTTGTCTCCTGTGTCCCAGGTTTCGTCTCTCTCTGGACCCTGTGCTCGGCTTGGACTCTGACGGCATAAGTAGCTTGGCAGAGGATTCCTTCAGACCGTCCTGGTTTCCCCCAGCTGTTAGTGGACCACCCATCGCGCCGCCGCCACTCACTCCATACGGAGACCACCAACCCGCCCATCGGCCGCTCTGTCACCCAACGCCGTCTCGGAGGACCATTACTCCACTCCACTACCCCCCCCGGCGAGGTTGCAGCGCTCGGCGATCGCTCGAGCCGACTTCCCCCTCCCCTCACCACCGCGTCTTTACCTCGGCACTGCCTGCTGTGTGTTATCTGTGCCTTTGTCGGACAAATTAATCAAATAAAGTTCTTAAAGCTGCTCTGCTTCTCACGAGTGAATTCTGCATGTGGGTCAGACACCTAAAGAACATGACAGAATTACAATCTGGCCAAACAGACCCAGCTGATTCACTCGAGAGAACGCTCTCCGACCACCAGGAGCAGCTGCAGAACCTCGGTTTGGCGGTACAGGCGACCCAGGCTCAGCTGCAGGGACTCACGGCTCAGATCAGCCAACTGGCTGACATGCTGCGGTCACCCGCGCCGAATCCCTCACCCGCGTTGCCCAGCGTTCCTCCGGGCTCCACGCCCCCCGAACCACCCTCGCCGATCGGCGCAACCTCCGCTCCCTGCCCGGAGAAGTTCTCGGGAGACAGTGGGGATTGTGGAGGGTTCTTATTTCAATGCTCCCTAGTTTTTAATCAATCTCCCCGAGCGTTTTCTTTAGATCAGACTAAGATCTCGTTCATTTTGCGCTTGTTGACGGGAAGGGCTCTCAGGTGGGCTGAGGCTCGCTTCCCCGATTGCCAGCAATTTGGTTGCTCCTTCGATGAGTTTGTGCTGGAGTTTAAGGCGGTTTTTTCTATTGAATCTGATCCGACCCAACAATCCCGACAGTTATTGGCGATCAAGCAACGGGGCCGCCGCGTCTCAGATTTTGCGCTCGAGTTTCGGACCGTTGCGGCTGCAGCGGGTTGGGAACAGCGAGCTCTTAAGGCGGTGTTCTTTCAGGCTCTCGATGAGTCACTCAAAGACGAGCTAGCTCGCCTTGAGGAACCTGACTCCTTGAACGATCTTATCAATTTATCCGTTCGTTTAGATGACCGCCTTAGGAGTAGGAGCCGTGGCAGGGCGGAGAGACCTGCGTGCCCGGCGGCCCCCCTCTTCTCTGAGCGATTACCACCCAGACCGGCTGCTGCTGCTGCTTCGCCTCCGTCTCCGGAGCCTATGCAGATCGGCCGGGTTCGTCTTACTCCAGAGGAAAGGCAGCAACGCATAGACGCAAGACAGTGCATTTATTGTGCCTCACCTGATCACTTTATCCGAGCCTGTCCGGCGCGATCAAAAGAGCAGGTCCGTCGGCTGTAGTGGGAGGGTCGGCGGACCCGATCAAATCCCCGTCCCATGTATTTTCTTGTCCTCCCGTGTCCCCACGTCTCTGTCTTCGAGCGATTATTCCTACGGCTCAAGATAATATGAACCTCTCTGCGTTAGTAGATTCAGGGTGCGATTTTAACTTAATCGACCAGTCTCTGGTTCAGAAGATTGGGATCGAAACCATGCCGTTAACCACGCCCCTCCATGTTTCCGCCCTGGATGGGGGCAGTCTCCCGCGTATAACCCATCAAACCAGACCCATAGAGATTGTTATTTCGGGCAATCACCGCGAACGGATTCCGTTTTTCATCTTTCCTGTGAAACACGCTCCCCTTGTGCTAGGATACTCGTGGTTAAGGGAACACAATCCTCATATTAATTGGGCCGAGCAGCGGATCGAATCTTGGTCGTCAGCCTGTCACTCACGCTGCTTGGTTTCTGCGATCCCCTCCCATCCACCGATAGAGGAGCCAGCGATGAGGGAACCCACAGTGGATCTAAATTTCGTACCTGATCAGTATCACGATCTCCGTCTGGTATTTAGCAAAAGCAGGGCCGAGTCGTTACCTCCGCATCGGCCTTATGATTGCGCAATCGACCTCCTGCCTGGCGCGCCTCTACCCACTAGCCGGCTATATAATATTTCTCGGGCCGAGCGCCAAGCTCTAGAGCGCTATATTAGCGAGTCCCTCGCTTCTGGTTTAATCCGTCCCTCCTCCTCCCCATTAGGAGCTGGGTTCTTTTTTGTGGGGAAGAAGGACGGGTCTTTGCGCCCGTGCATCGACTATCGCGGCCTCAATCGGATCACTGTTAAGAATAAATACCCGTTGCCGCTTCTTTCCTCCGCGCTCGAGCCCGTCCAAAACGCCACCATCTTCACCAAATTAGATCTGCGAAACGCTTACCACCTAGTGCGGATCCGCCGGGGGGATGAGTGGAAGACGGCCTTTAAAACTCCCCTGGGCCACTTCGAGTACCTTGTGATGCCTTTTGGCCTTTGCAATGCCCCCTCCGTCTTCCAGGCCCTTGTAAATGACATCCTTCGTGACTTTCTGAATGTGTTCGTCTTCGTCTACCTGGACGACATCTTGATTTACTCTCAAAACCTAGCAGAACATCATCATCATGTGCGCCAAGTATTACAACGACTACTCGAGAACCGGCTCTTCGTTAAACCAGAGAAATGTGAGTTCCACAAGCCATCAGTGACGTTCCTCGGCCTTATATTAGAGGGTGGGCGGGTACGGTCAGACCCGGAGAAAATCAAAGCCATCCTCACCTGGCCCGTGCCTGAGACCAGGAAACAACTTCAGCGCTTCCTTGGCTTCGCCAATTTCTATCGTAAATTTATTAGAGGTTTCAGTCACATTGCCGCTCCCCTGCACGCGCTCACCTCACCCAAGACTTCTTTCACCTGGAACTCAGACGCCAACTCAGCATTTGAGGAACTAAGGAAGCGGTTCTCTCAGGCACCCATCCTCATCCACCCCGACCCACAGAAACAATTCACACTCGAAATCGATGCCTCTGACACAGGAGTGGGAGCCATCCTGTCCCAACTATCCGATGATCAGAAACTTCACCCCTGCGCATTCTTTTCCCGACGCCTGACACCCCCCGAGCGTAATTATGACGTGGGCGACCGCGAACTGCTCGCTATAAAGCTAGCTTTGGAAGAATGGCGTCATTGGTTAGAGGGGTCGGAGCAGCCCATCATTATTTGGACAGACCATAAGAATCTAGCTTACCTGCAAACAGCCAGACGTCTTAACCCCCGCCAGGCCCGGTGGTCCTTGTTCTTTTCACGTTTTAATTTGTCAATCACCTACCGTCCCGGTTCCAAAAATCTGAAGCCCGACGCCCTCTCCCGTCTCCACACTCCTGATAACTCAGAGCCCAAACCAGCCCCCATTTTGCCACCCACCTGCACATTCGGCACCCTTCATTGGGAGATAGAAGACCTCATCGCCAGGGCACAGCTGAACGAGCCGGATCCGGGTAATGGGCCCCCCGGCCGGACTTATGTTCCCCGTGCTGCACGCCCCCAAGTTATCTGTTGGAGCCATGCCTCTAAACATTCAGCACATCCAGGAATCCACAGGACCCTCTCCCATGTTTCCCGCCGTTTCTGGTGGCCAAACATGTTAAAGGATGTTCGAGAATACGTTCTCGCCTGCGCCATTTGTGCCCAAAATAAAACATCAAACCGACCCCCTTCTGGCCTCCTACAACCACTACCTATTCCCAAGCGACCTTGGTCGCATATAGCACTCGACTTTGTCACTGGATTACCACCATCCCAGGGTATGACAACTATTCTCACTATAGTCGACCGTTTTTCGAAGGCTTGCCATCTGGTGGCCCTCCGCAAGCTCCCCTCTGCCTTCCAGACAGCGCATCTCCTGGTTAAACATGTCTTCCGTCTCCACGGTATACCTGTTGACATCTTGTCTGATCGAGGCCCCCAATTCACCTCCCAGGTCTGGAGAGAATTCGCCACTGCTTTAGGGGCCCGATATACTCTCTCCTCCGGGTACCACCCTCAGACAAATGGCCAGACGGAACGCCTTAACCAGGAGCTCGAGTCTGCTCTGCGGTGCCTAACATCTGCCAATCCAGCAGATTGGAATAAATACCTTCCATGGGTGGAGTACGCCCATAACACTCACACCTCCACGGCAACCGGTTTTTCCCCTTTCGAGGTCTCCTTAGGCTATCAGCCTCCTCTCCTACCCTCGGATGAGAGACAGATCCCCATTCAGTCAGTAGACAGCCACATCCGCCGCTGCAGGCAGTTCTGGACCAAGACCATTCAAGCCCTCCACAGAACTGCCGAGCTGAGCCGCCGATTCGCTGACCGCAGACGTACACCTGCCCCCTGTTATCGCCCCGGACAGCAGGTCTGGTTACTCTCCCGAGACCTACCCACCAGAACCCCACGCAAATTGGCTCCCCGCTATTCCGGACCCTACACTATTGAGTCAGTCATCAGCCCCACGGCCGTTCGCCTCCGCCTACCTCCCCACTCCCGTGTCCACCCGACATTTCACGTCTCTCAAATTAAGCCTGTACGTTCCAGCGTGTTATGCCCTCCGGCCGAGCCCCCGCCGCCCGCCCAGGACCACCAGGGTGGCCGGATCCAAAGGATCGTGGACTCCCGTCGTCGGGGGCGTGGTTGGCAATACCTCGTGCACTGGGAGGGACACGGGCCCGAGGACCGGTCATGGGTGCCCGGCTCTGCCATCCCTGATCCGGCCCTAATAGACGTCTTCCTAGCTTCCCGTTCCTCCACGTCCGCCTCAGGGTCGCCGGGTGGCGACCGTTGAGGGGGGGGTGGTGTCAGGACACAGCGGGCAGCACCGTGCAGTTTTCTGCCGGTCCTGTTTTCCCTGCTCTTTCCGCAGGTGATCGGAGTTGGCTGATGGGCGTGGTACACACCTGCAGCTCGTCGAGTTGTGTGCAGCGGCAGTATAAGAACTGCGTTTTGACAGCTGGAGGATGCCAGATTGTAAACCCTGTTTGGTATGCAACAACGGCCCCTGGCTAGTGTAACTTGCCGGCATCTGTTCTAAAAGGTTTTTGTCTCCTGTGTCCCAGGTTTCGTCTCTCTCTGGACCCTGTGCTCGGCTTGGACTCTGACGGCATAAGTAGCTTGGCAGAGGATTCCTTCAGACCGTCCTGGTTTCCCCCAGCTGTTAGTGGACCACCCATCGCGCCGCCGCCACTCACTCCATACGGAGACCACCAACCCGCCCATCGGCCGCTCTGTCACCCAACGCCGTCTCGGAGGACCATTACTCCACTCCACTACCCCCCCCGGCGAGGTTGCAGCGCTCGGCGATCGCTCGAGCCGACTTCCCCCTCCCCTCACCACCGCGTCTTTACCTCGGCACTGCCTGCTGTGTGTTATCTGTGCCTTTGTCGGACAAATTAATCAAATAAAGTTCTTAAAGCTGCTCTGCTTCTCACGAGTGAATTCTGCATGTGGGTCAGACACCTAAAGAACATGACACTCCCTATCTCTACATCTGGATTGTTATGGCGGAGAGTGCTCAGAAACTCTACCCGGCTACCCACTCCCCTGCTGACACCTGTGGATGCTTCCTGAACTGTTGGCTGGCTGATAACATCAAGGACAATGGCCTCTTGAGAGTGTTCATGAAAATATAAACACTTTCACCCAAACAGGCACACATAACTGATGCTCATATAAACTGATGAACTTACACGCGACTGGTCTTAAATGTTTACCTTCTGCTATATGTGTCTCATCATATTTGTGCTTTATGTGCAAGAGGTTTTTGATATCTCAAACTGTATCCTGTTATAGGATAGAGTATAAGTTATGTTTTTTTTCCCTTTCACCTTCGTTTTTTTGTGGCCTCTATCTTTTCACAGAGTAATGGCAGCGCCATCTTGGCAGCAAGGCCTCAGTAAATCGTCTCCCCCTGAAATGTTTGTGATGTTTGTTTGTGTATGTTATGGCGATTGTACTGAAACAACAATTTCGATGTGGGATTATTAAAGCATTTCTGATTCTGTATCCTGGCATTGTCATCTTGAAATATGCCCGAGTCATCAGGGAAGAAAAAAATCCATTGTTGGAATAACCATTCAGTATATTCGGGTAGTCAGCTGACCTCATTCTTTGAGCTCATACTGTTGCTGAACCAGACCTGACCAGCTGCAGCAACCCCAGATAATAGCACTGCCCCCACAGGCTGCTACAGCAGGCACTAGGCACGATGGGTAAATCACTTCACCTGCCTCTCTTCTTACCCTGATGCAAAAAGGGCAAATCTGGACTCATCAGACCAACTATTGTCCTAAAATCAGCTGTTTGGGCTGATATTCAACAGAAAATACCAAACAGACCGAGAGTTATTTAATAAATATTAAATAACTTCAAAGCATGCTTAATGGCAAACCAATATTTATGTTTTTTCTGTATATCAAGAATAAACAACAGGCACTCACGTTCAGGTGTAATTGGTGTTACCGGGGTTGTTGGGGTTGTACAGGAAACGTTAAGGTCACTGTCAGTCCCGTTAGACATGAAGCTGATGAAGCCCGGCTGGTTGTTGTTGATAACACCGTTGATCCAGCTCTCATACTGCGATACTCTGGTGTAGACTCCTGGGATATTAGGCTCAGCACATCCTATTCCAAAACTTACGATTCCTGCTTGAATCCAGCGGTCACCCTGCTTGCTCACCATCGGACCTCCTGAATCCCCCTTGAAGACCAGAAACACTTAATTTAGATGAGTTGAGAACTAATGCAGATAATAACAAACTGAGGTAAGCAGATGATCACCTGACAGGAATCCTTGCCTCCCTGTAGTAACCCGGCGCATATCATGTTGTCAGTAATGCTGCTCTCTCCATAACTACACTTGCACTGTCTGTTCCCCACAACTGGCACCTCCACCTCCATCAGATTTTGAGGAGATGGAAGGGGAACTGAGGAGACAAGTTTACATTTGATATATAAACACATTTAATACACCTGTAATTTCTCTTCCTTTCTCTGTATTTTGTTGGTTTAAAACCCACCTCCACTTCCAATGGTGCCCCAGCCAGTGATCCAGGTGTCAACCCCGCTGGAGAAGGTGCTGTTTGAGGCGGCTAGGCAGACTGGTGAGATGTAACTGGTGAAATTCACTGGTTTAGAAAGCTTCAGGAGAGCAATGTCATTGTTGGAAGTTCCTGAATTGTAGTCAGGGTGAATAACGATCTGTACTACTTTCCGAATGACTTCGTTTGGGTTGGATCCCTCTTGACTCTGACGACCCAGATATACTGTCAAAGCAGATGGGGAACCAGTGCTTCTGTAAGAACAGTCAGAAAGCAAATCAAGATAAATTTATATTTCGCTAAAACGAGATTTGCACAGATCGACACGAGGTGAGGCTGGTTTGTTCTGTACAAAAAAGTGCCCTCCTGAAATTTTTTCCTTCTTTTTTTTATTTTATGAAATGTGTGCTTGCCACCTGTATAGCATGTGGCGAGATATCTTTTCTGCATTCAAAAGCTTATTTTACCAGTGCACTACATTTTCTGTAAATTTGCCTGAAGGAGCACAGGTCAGGCGGTGAGGCTGGCAACGAGGGACGCAATGAACGCAGGAGAGAGTCTGGTGAAGAGGCAGATGATCCGACAGGGAAGAACAGACTGAGGAGGGTTTATAAAGGCTGATTGACAGGTGAGTTGAGTTCTCTTAATTAACGGTTATAGGTGGCAGTGATCAGGTGAAGTGGAAACTGAAGGCAACTGGGCTGGGTGAGAGGTGGAAAGTTCTAGAACTGTCCAAAGTCACGGAGGCCGGAAACTGAACCCTGACAGCTATCTGCTATAGACTAATTTTGTTAGCTTCAGCTCCTTTCTAATACAGATAACATGCTGCAGTGTGAAAACATTAAGGCTCTCCATGATGATCTCTTAGGAATCAACATCCATCCTGTTGAGGAAAATAAATATCTTAGTTGTTATATTTATCAGGCAGTTGTATGGAGAATAATAAATGGCATTAGGCATCCCCCTTTGAGAGTAAGACAACATGCAGTTGTGTTTTATGGCGGGGATAGGTCATTTGGCTTGACTCCTTGCAGAATACAACAGCTTTAAGAACAGATCACCCCCTCCCATGCATGGGAGGGACGCAGCCTTTAAAAGATGTATTCAGACTAGGAAAAGTTAGACAGAGATCTTTTGCATCGCCATGAGCTGGGATGTCAGCTTGTACAGAATACAACAAAATGGTAATGTAAAATTCTGTCTCTGTTGGGAATTCCTAATGAATTAAATATGCATATTACAATGTTTACCTCTGATCAATGTTTTTCTCATTTACTGCCAAATCATAAACCGGGGTAAGAATGGGCCTTCAGAGCTAAACAGGGCCAGATTCTGAACTCTTCTGTTATGTTCTGAGGTGATTTGTTTTCTCATCCACAGGTACTTTTCATTATTTTCTGTTTACTGCTAAAATAGAGCGACTTTAAGGCTTTAATTTCTTTAATATTAACACATGCTTTGCCAGTAACAACTTTGAGCATAGATGACACCTTCTCAATTTACACTGCTTGGCAAAAAAAAAAAAATTAATGAAAAAAATCGCCACCTGGATTTAACTAAGCAAATAGGTACAAGCCTCCCATTGGATAGTTTCTGCGTGGGTGATTATGTTTCAGCTGGCAATAAGTTAGTTAACCCCAACTGGTGCAATGAGTTGCTTCTCATTTCTTGAACAATCATCTTGAATGACATATCTTACTGGGATCTGGGAAGTTTGCAGCAGACACTAGAGGTTGTGGTGGGGTGTGACATCTTGCAAAAGAAAACACTGCTGTATAAAGGACTAATTAGATTTGTCTTGTTAGAACTGAATGGACAAGGTTAGATCAGACCAGAAACTTTATGTGGACCCAGCTGTTCTCCTTCTCATGAGAAGAAAATAAATTCAGACTTTGATATCATAAGGAAAGCAATGAGAGAGGTTTTTTCAGGTTACAGGCGACTACCTTAATACTGGACTCAAGCTTACCACCTCACACAATCAGGAAAATGGGGACAGAAGCAAAAAAAACTGTTGTTTGAAAAGACAAAGTAACAAATAGTAACTTGGCTCTTTTCTATTTTTAGCCAAAAACAACATGTCTCTTAATTCTGTAAGAGTATTTATGTGTAATATTCTTCTTCTAACGTATAAAGCCCTTAATAACCAAGCTCCATCATATATCAGAGCTCTGATTACCCCGTATGTTCCTAACAGAGCACTTCGCTCTCAGACTGCAGGTCTGCTGGTGGTTCCTAGAGTCTCTAAAAGTAGAATGGGAGGCAGATCCTTTAGCTATCAGGCTCCTCTCCTGTGGAACCAACTCCCAGTTTTGGTCCGTGAGGCAGACACCCTATCTATTTTTAAGACTAATCTTAAAACTTTCCTTTTTGACAAAGCTTATAGTTAGAGTGGCTCATGTTACCCTGAGCTATCTCTATAGTTGTGCTGTGATAGGCCTAGGCTGCTGGAGGACATCAGGGTCTATTTTTCTCACTCTACTGATTTCTACTGTTCTTCATTCTACGGTTCTCCAGTTTTGCATTGTATTACATTGAAATGACTGTCGTCATTTCAGCTTTTAACTTTTTGCTCTCTCTCTTTTTCTTCATAGTAGGTACACCTGGTCTGGCGTTCTGTTAACTTTGACATCATCCAGAGAAGACGGCTCACCCGTTACTACCATCTAATGTAGAACAGATTACTAGATCAATGTGTGCTTCTGTGCTTTTTGTCTCTCTTGTTATGTCTCTGCTCTGTCTTCTGTAACCCCAGTCGGTCGAGGCAGATGACCGTTCATACTGAGCCCGGTTCTGCCGGAGTTTTTTTTTCCCCGTTAATGGGTGGTTTTTCTTCCCACTGTCGCTTCATGCTTGCTCAGTATGAGGGATTGCAGCAAAGCCATGTACAATGCAGACGACTCTCCCTGTGGCTCTACGGTTCCCCAGGAGTGAATGCTGCTTGTCGGGACTTTGATGCAATCAACTGGTTTCCTTATATAGGACATTTTGACCAATCTGTATAATCTGACCCAATCTGTATAATATGATTGAACTTGATTTTGTAAAGTGCCTTGAGATGACATGTTTCATGATTTGGCGCTATATAAATAAAATTGAATTGAATTGAATTGAATTAATATAACTCCCTGCTCCCTGTGCTGCACTAGCATTTAGCTCCGAAAAAACAGCATCCGGCAGCTTTGATTACTGATAGATGCTGCACCTGGGAGGAGCTCTATATAATTCTTGCTCTCCCAGTGTGTAAGCGCCAGATTATTGAAAGCCACCCATGTTAGTAGACCTTCCAGTGGTCATTGGCCTTCCCATGTGTGACTCAGATTGGTCTGTGGATTCCTGCCCGTTTGCCTCGACCTTGTCAGACTCTTTCGTTTGGCCTTCTGGTTCTGGACATTGAACCCTTGCAGGTATTCTGAGCATGCACGTTTTTACCTCTGCGTGTGTGTGCATGTTTGTGGATCAAGTCTTTGGATGTTTTCTGGACAAAGACCCTTGGATTCTCCCTCTGGTACCTCCGCCTATCTCTGAGTATGACCCTGGAGTGTTTTATTCTGGATAACCCTCATGCTGCTAACTGTCAGGGGCTCATAACTTCTCCTGCCTAGCTTCATCCAGTAAGCAGCTCAGAACCACAACTTGTATTATATACCACTTCCCGGATTCAATAATGGTTAGTGGCTTTCTCTCAGTGTACACAACCATCCAACCTGTTTCTTTCCCTTCCAGTTTTTCCTGAGTACGAGCTAGCCGGTTTACAGCCCATCTACACCTGTTGCTTTAATGAAACTCTTAAACTGCACCTTGTATCTCGGCTCAATTATTGGGCCCAAACCTTGATTCTTTACATGTATGTACTTTGAATCTGCTCTTGTTGAGACCTGCAGAACATTAAATATTCAATTCAATTCAATTTGATTTGAATTATATAGCGGCAATTTATGAAACATGTCATCTCGAGGCACTTTACAAAGTCAAATTTAATCATATTATACAGATTGGTCAAATATTTCCTATATAAGGGAACCAGTTAATTGCTTCAAAGTCCCGACAAACAGCATTCACTCCTGGAGAAGCGTAGAACTACAGGTAGAGTCGTCTGCATTGTCCATGGCTTTGCAGCATTCCCTCATACTGAACAAGCATAAAGCGACAGCGGAAAGAAAAACTACCCATTAGCGGGAAGGAAAAACCTCCAGCAGAAACAGAACCGGGCTCAGTATGAACAGTCATCTGCCTCGACCGACTGGGGGTTAGAGAAGACAGAGCAGAGACACAACAAGAGAGACAAAAATGCACAGAAACAAACATTGATCCAGTAATCTGTTCTACATTAGATGGTTTTAGCGGGTGATCTGTCTTCCTTGGATGATGTCACAGTTAACAGAACATCAGACCAGATGTACCTACTATGAAGAAAAAAGAGAAAGAGCAAAAAGTTAAAAGCTGAAATGACAAATGAAGCTGAAGCGCAAGTTCAATCGAAGAAACTCATCGCCTGCCTCCATTCAATCAGAGTCCGATCCGCCTCTGATGTGAGCCAATCAGCTACGAACCGCACCTCCATGAAACCAATCAGCATCCCGCGCTCATCTTAAAAGCAACTTCAAATCCACGTCTCAGCCTGCTAACCAGCAAGCGCAAACGGATTGCATATCGGATTTCGAATCAGATGTCCGATTCAACCCACCCCCAACCCCTTCTCCACCATCGTAGCTGAGTTCATCTAGCTTCCAAGACGTTCCTCCATCCTCAACCCATCAGAGTGTTTTCTCCCTTCAGTCTTCAGCACTCCCTATCACCTCGTTATTGGTCTGGCAGAAGACCACCATGTTGGGCCCGGTTCTGCCAGAGGTTTCTTCCCAAAGGGGAGTTTTTCCTCTCCACAGTCGCTTCAAGCTTGCTCATCATGGAAAGTTCATGCAAACCTGTGTTTATCAAGTTGGACATCTATCTTAACAGATCACCATATGGACTGAACAAACTTCTTCTATCTCCACTCCACCACCAGTTTCAGACCTGGGGGGAACATCACTGTTCTCATACATCTACTTATGCATATTAAAATATAATTCAGCATTAATGTTCCTGCCGAGGTCTGAGCGCCAAAGACTTAAAATATTGTGTCAATACAATCCTTCTAATTGCCATTTCTTTCTCTGTGAGTTTTTCAGATTGAACAGTCATTTGAATGCAATGCAATGCAAAACTAGAGAACAGTAGACTGGAGAACAGTAGAAATCAGTAGAGTGAGAAAAATAGGCCCTGTTGTCCTCCGGTAGCCTAAGCCTATAGCAGCATAACTATAGAGGTAGCTCAGAGTAACATAAGCCACTCTAACTATAAGCTTTGTCAAAAAGGAAAGTTTTAAGATTAGTCTTAAAAATAGATAGGGTGTCTGCCTCATGGACCAAAACTGGGAGTTGGTTCCACAGGAGAGGAGCCTGATGGCTAAAGGATCTGCCTCCCATTTTACTTTTAGAGACTCTAGGAACCACCAGCAGACCTGCAGCCTGAGAGCGAACTGCTCTGTTAGGAACATGCGGGGTAATCGGAGCTCTGATATATGATGGAGCTTGATTATTAAGGGCTTAATACGTTAGAAGAATAATTTTAAATTCTATTCTTGATTTAACAGGAAGCCAATGAAGGGAAGCTAAAATTGGAGAAAAATGATCCCTCTTGTTGATTTTCATCAGAACTCTTGCTGCAGCATTTTGGATCAGCTGAAGACTTTGAACTGCATTTTGTGGACTTCCTGATAGTAAAGAATTACAATAGTCCAGCTTTGACGTAACAAATGCATGGACTAGGTTTTCAGCATCGCTCCTGGACAGAATGCTGGTGAAGATTCTCAGTCATTCAGGTCATGGTCATCCCAAAAAAAGTAAAAAAACAACTGGACTTGTTTTCCATAGTTGAAGACGTTTCTCTTCCTGGAGAGGAAGGATCAACGGAGCTATGACTTTGTAAGTTTGGCAACTGTACTGAAGAGAAATCTAGGATTATTTTTGTTCTCCTCAATTAATGATGAAAAATATGCTGCTCTAACTCTGCAAAGGATCTTGTTATACAACAATAGACTGTCCTTCCAGATTAGGTAGGATTCCTCTTGGTGTGTAGAGCGCCATTTTCACTCCAATTTCCTAACATTGTGCTTCAAGGAACGCAGCTTTGAAAAAAACCAGAGAGCCAGCTTCCTGTGAATAATCACCTTTTTCAAGGGAGCTACATTGTCTAATGCAGAATGCAATGATGAAGTCACACCGTTAACAAAGACATCTATTTGTGAATGGGAAGAAACAACATTGCTGCTATCTGCAGAGTATTTCTGCAAAACTGACGATATTAAGAGGGGGACAGACTCTTTAAAGTTTGATGCAGCATTGTCCGATAAAGATCTACTATAATGGAACCCTCTTTTGGGGGTGGAGAACTCAGTTAGATTAAACTCAAATATTATTAAAAAAATTATCAGATAAGAAAGGGTTGTGAGGAAATTTAGTTAATTCTTCACAATCGATGCCATATGTCAGCACAAGGTCTAAAGTATGGAGCCAAGAGTGCGTCGGTTTATGCACATTTTGAGCAAAACCAATTGAATCTAGGATAGTTTTAAAGGCTACGCTAATGTTATCACATTCTGTGTCAACATTAATAACCTTGTCAGTGTTTATCACCAAATCAGATAAGTCTGACAACTGATCCAAAAACTGAGAGTAAGGGCCCGGTAGAAGATACAAAATAACAAACAGAAGAGGTTTTATTGCTTTGCAATTTGGATGAGGGAAACCTAGGGTTAAATGTTCAAAAGAATTGTAGTTATTAATTGGCCTGGGACTAATTAGTAAATCAGACTGAAAGATGGTTGCCACTCCTCCTCCTCTTCCCACAGATCTGGGAATGTGGAAATTTGAATAATTGGAGGGAGTTGACTCATTTATTCTAACATAGTCCTCTTGTAGCCAGGTTTCAGTGAGACAAAATAAATCAATCTGTTTGTCAGAAATCAATTCATTAACTAATGATTGCTTTATTTCATACTTAAACTGAGTTGAAATATTTCTCTGCAAGTTCCAAAAAAAAGTAAAAAACAAAGCAACTGGACTTGTTTACCGTATTTGAAGACGTTTCGCTTCCTACAGCGGCCGCTTGCGGCGCTATTCGGGAGGTCCGCCATGATGGATGTGGGTTACTGACCTGGTAGCTGTGGTCCCGCTGGGTGGGTCCGGGGTGGGTCTGGGGTCCCTGGGGTGTGCCGCCCTTACTTATTTAATTATTATTACGTTTTTTTTTTGGGGGGGGGGGAAGCCAGCAGGCTTGGTGGGTGGGCTGGGAGGTGGAGGTGTTGGTCCTGGTGGGTGGTTGGCTTGCGGGACCTGCCGCCTCTCCCTGGCCCCCGGGCTATGGTGGTGCCGCTGGCGGGGCCCCCTCCTCCGGGTGGGCTGTCGGGGAGTGGGGGTGCCTATTGGAGTCAGTAGGGGAGCTGGCTCCCTGGGACTGCTGTAGGCTCCCCAGTCCTTTTCTCAACATCCCCGGACTCCTCCCTCTGCCTTCCTCCATCAAGCTGCCACACATGTAGTACCTTGGGGAGGGGGGCGTTACTGGGGGTTGCCACTTTCTGATGATGTCCCTCTCCCCAATTTTATCATGCATTTTAGACACTTTCACTCCAAACATTTTCACTATGCACATTCATGTAAGCCATGGTATGGGGGGTGGGGGTGAAGACATCTGAGGGGGGGCTTATGTTGTGTGAGCCTCCCCTCGGATGGCTCCCTTCACCCCCTCTCACATTTAGACATTGAGGGCTCTGGGCAGTTGCTTGGAGGGGGTGCGCACCCCCGTCGGCGCTCCCAGTTTTAAACACACTTGAGAACAACATGCAACAAGACAACATCTGAGCAGGCGTAGGGAGGATCGGGGTCTTTTCCACACCCCCGATCTCCAATTGCGGCACGGAGTCTGGGGCCTGAAGGAGGAGCGGGGGGCACTAGGGTGGGATGGTGTGAATGAGCTTTTTTTTTTTTTTAAGTCTGTGTGTGGTGAGTGGGGCACTAGGGTGGGATGGTGTGAATGAGTTTTTTTTTTTTTCCCCCAGGTTCGGGTCCGCTCCCTCTCCCAAGAACATCTCAAGTCTCCGCTAGGTGCGGAGCCCATCCCCCCACTTCCTGCCCCCTTCCGCTGGCTGGCGCCTTGGCCCGCTGGCGCATTGGCGGCCCTCGGGTTTGGGGCGGGTTACCGGGTGGGTGCCGGCCCGTTCCCCCTTGCTGCTTTTCCCGCGGGGGCGGGGTGCACCTGGGGCCTCTGGCCCTCAGGGCCCATGGCCGGGACCACTTCAGCGTAGCTGGCTGCCGGCGGAGCCCACGGGCTCGTCCCCGCGGCTCCTGGGGGCTTCGGCATTGCGGTGGCTGGGGGATTTCGTCGGGGTCGTCTCTCCTCTTTCCTTGAGGGGGGGGGTTGCAGATTTCCTGTGTTGGCCCCTCTTGGGCGCCCTACTTTGGGGGCCCCTTTGGGAGTCCAGGGTTATGGGTCCCCTGACGCCTGCCTCGGTGCTCGGGGAAGGCGGGCCTTTGGTTCTCCACAACCACTATCGAGCAATTTCCTTCTGGATAAATTTCACATACGCTACTGCACTCTCACAAACACCCACAGGTGCTGGGTTCCAGGTTCTAAGTGTTCACTTATATTTTTTTTTCTTCACTTTCTTTTCTCAGGTATCACTTTACACATGTCAGCTTAAATAATAATACATATGATTTAGCAATGGCATCAAGGTGTTACTCTATTATATCTGTTACACTATGTCTGTTGGTTGTGCTGTTCTTTATACATCTCTCTTTCCAGGTGATGAAGCAGACGGAACACGTTTTATCATTCTTTCCCTTTCATCTCTTCTTTCTTTCACCTGTTCTCTTTCTTTCTTTCTCATCTTGTTCTTCCTTTACTCTCCTACTTTCCCAGTGTAGTGTCCACATAATTTGAAATTCTCCCTGCAGGAATCACAATAAAATTATTTATATGCACAAATTAAGCGGAGCACTACGGCGAATGCTGATTTCTCCACTTGTGAAAGCAAAATCTGTCGAGCTCTATTTGGCATTAAGACATCAAAAAAAAAAAAGCCAGTAAGCCAGCAGATTGGACCGAAACTGGTCCACTCCTCTGTAATGAGTAGTTGTTAGGGTTGTTATTGGCTTGGCTTAAAGGAGTGATGTTTTGATCACTCGTATGAGAATTGAGGTAATGATTGGCTGGAATTAACCCTGTAGCTGTGTTGTACGTTTTTCTTTTTTTTTTTTTTTTCTCCCCAGTGACCTGTCTAGCAATGTGGCAATAAGAATTGATATCTTAATGCCAAATAGAGCTCGACAGATTTTACTTTCACAAGTGGAGCAAACAGCTTTCGCCATAATGCTCCGCTTGATTTGTGCATGTAAATAGCTTTATTGTGATTCCTGCAGGGAGAATTTCAAATTATATGGACACTACAATGGGAAAGTAGGAGAGTAAAAGAAAAACAAGAGAAAAAAAAGAAAGAAGAGGTGAAAGAAAGAAGAGATAAAAGGAAGAGAATGATAAAACGTGTTGTACGTTTTTGAGAATTGGAATCTAAGGCCTCCTCCTCTGTTAAAGGTTGGTTTTTCTCTCTTAACGTAGATGGCTTCCTTCACACCCCTTTCAAACCATCTGTCTTCTTTGTCCAAATTGTGAACATTTTGGTCCTCAAAAGAGTGTCCTTTGTCCTTAAGGTGTAGGTGGACAGCAGAGTCTTGACCTGAGGAGTAGCTCTCCTGCGTTGAGCCATGCATCTGTGGAGAGGTTCTTTGGTTTCTCCAATATAAAGATCAGAACATTCCTCACTCCACTCAATTGCATAAACACCACTCTGCTCATCTTAGGATTGGGTGTTTTGATCTTTATGAGAACCCCAAAGGAAAGCGTAGGGGTCACACCTGGAGGACATTGGATGAATTGAGCCCTCAGGCATCTTCTGAACGAAGGGAAAGGTAAGGAGGTCAGGACCGATGTAGCAGTGTGGTACGGAAGGAAGTGCCTAAACAACTTAAGGCGGGAGACAGGACTGATTCGCATGATGTAAATCATGGAACAACACCTGCTTCCCACCTGACCCCTGGCACTGTCTGCTATGATCTTTTTCCCCCACCAGGGCGACAGGAGCACCGTTCCTGGGACACAGGTGAACCCCACTTCTCTGAACTGCGTCCACAGACAAGAGTTCATGACTAGGAGGGTCCCCCGGCGTCCCACGAATGGCCAGCGATGCCATGTAGGTGGTCAGAACTGGAGCCCCCCTCCTATCGTGGTTAATGCATGCAGGAGTCGTCAGAGGAGGACTCAGATGGACCGGCCCCGATTCCTGAACAGGGACTGCGGATGCATCAACTTGAGTCCCTGGCCCGAGACATAGAGTGCAGGGACGAAATGCTCCCGGGTTGGAGGAAGACCACACTTTCAAATCTTTGTTCCTCCACAACCTTCATGAAAGTGTGCGTTATGAGGTTACCATGCATTGTAGAACCAAGAGACTTACCATGCAGGAAATCAGGAAATACGCTCAAGTTGCATGGGAAACCAGAAAAGAGATTAGGTCTGGAGGGACAGGAGAAGCCTCCCTTCAAACCTAAAACTAGATTTGGGTCCAAGAAGCAACATGGTTTTGAGCCGCAGCAGAAGAAATCTTCTCAGGATAGGAGAGGTCAGCATGACAGCATGGAAGGTGAGAGGTTTCAAAAATGGCACAGGTCGGATCCAGCCCGAGACGATAAGCAAACTGTAAGGTCAGAAAAGCCTTTTTCGCAGATCACGCCGCAGCCGTCCCCGCCATCATCCAATCCTGCCGACCAGGCTCCCCCCTCTAACAGAGATTATCTGATTAAGTGGGGGGACCAACCGAAAAATCACCAACAATCTTTTAAAACACCATCAGCAGGTGATCAGAAAACCCCTTTTCTAAGGTTTCTAGGTGAGCTAAACCTTTGTGAAAGCGTGCACCACTTGTACTGCTCGACAGTTATAGGAGGATGTGTAACTGCAAATGCTCTTTTAGAAACAGGTTCCAAGATCAGTCTGATGTGCTCAGATTTGTTTGATGAGGTGACCAGAGCTATGGTGTCTCTTGGGAAACCGTTCCAGGTGGAGACCTGCATCACCAGCTACACTCAGGATCAGTCATGCATCACCAAACGGGCGTGGTTAGACATCACTTTCCGTGACATGACCCTAGTGCACCCCATCTACATCTCCACGTTGGACACAGAACCTTTTCTTGTGGGTCAGGATCTGTTGAACAGGTTAGTTCCACTCATCGACTGCCATCATGGTCATCTTTGGGCCCAAGTGGGGATCCCCTAGCCTCTTACTCCTGGAAGTGGACCGTCCGTCCCTATCCACCAGGTGACCTGCTCAGAAGAGTCCAAAGAACTCTTGACACAGCTTCTGCCTTCAACAGAGCCGATTTCCGAATCCTCTGACACACCACCGCTTCCTGGCAATCAGAGAACTTCTCTCTGCAGCCACACATCTTTCCTTTGCTCACTTAAACACTCTGGAGTTTAACCCTATAACCCCAGAGTGGCCAAAGGTGTGCACCTGGAAAGCACATTCATGCCAGACGTGCTGCTGGCTCTTTGGTCGGAGAAATCAGCAATCAGCAGAGATCTGTACAGCTCTTTGTGCCGTGAAAAGCCCCATCTGACTGAAACAAAACACAGCCACTACTTGCTCTCAGCAGACTGGCCTCGTCGGCTTCTGAAAGCAACGGGGGTGTGCATACTTTATGCACAGATTGGCACAAGACAGCTCTCTCATCCTTTCAGCATTGTGGAGAATTTATATCCTCCAGTGTTTGTTGGTGCTGAATTTTCTGGTACGGCTAGGTGCACAGCTGGACACTTGTAACCAGGTCCTGCGGGCTCAGGCTTATGTGACCACAAGTTCACCCCTGAAGTCCTGCGATCAGGCCAAACCATCCCACAGGCTTGCCAGGTGACTAGCGAAACAAACGTGCTAATACCACCACAGACTGCAGGTGTACCTATCAGATTAGTCATCCTGAAAGGACAACAAATACAGAGCACACAGGTTTTCTTTCAGCCGCTTTCTTACTTCCAGGAGTCAAACCTGGTAATCCGGGGCACACCACTGCTTGAGTTGAACAACCGCTCAGCTTACCTTCTGGTGGAGAATCCAACCCACATGCTGATCCAAGTTGTGGCGAAGAAACCTCTTGGGATGCTCATCGAAAGCTCCTTCCACGACTTTGAGCTGAGCATTCCCGTCATTGGAGACTTGCCCTTATCCTTGACCGGCAGACAGGACTCTCCAGACACAGTGTTTACTTTTCCTTCCAACATGATCCTAATCAGGCGACATGAAGCTCTGCCTGCTGGATCCCTTTGTGGTGCTATGCTGGAAGCTGAAGGTAACCTGTTGGGGTATGCGATAGAAACCAACCCAACAGAACCAGCACCAAATCAACCAGAGAACTGGTACTACTGAGCCCTGCCCTGGTTTTGAAGCAGAAATCATGCAACAGCTAGGAAAAGCTGATGCACTGACCACTGAAACGGAGAAAACAGCACTTAAAGAGCTGCTCCATAAGCTTCAGCCAATTCTATCCAAAGATTCCAACAATTGTGGGATCATATTGACACACGTCCATGACCCACCAGTAGGAGGACACAGAGGCTACAAAGCTAATCTAAAAACTTTCCAACAGGTGGCGCACCGGCATTCAATGGCCCAGGACACCCAGGAGTATGTACAAGGTTGCTTAATCTGCTGCCAATTACAACCCACACGACCGCTAGACCGAGCCCTGCTTCAGCGAAGGGGGGTTACATTTCTGTGGTCACATCCGCAGACTGACTGGATCGGTCCAGTTCCCAAATCGTCAAGAGATAACAAATATCTTTTGTCAATAACATGCAGCTTCACATAATGGGTCGAATGTTTGCCGACACCGAATGACACCGCTGTCACCACAGCAGTCCTGCTGCTAAATCACGTTTTCAGCCGGTGGGGCCTTCCCTTGTCCATCAACTCGGTCAGAGGAACGCATTTCACGTCAAACATCATGACTGCGCTTTTCAACATGTCATACCACCCACAGTCATCAGGAAAGGCAGAGCGAATGAACCGCACCGTGGTCAGCATGTTAAAGGAACATGTCAGCAGCCATGGCAAGGACTGGGACATACAGCTTCCCCTGGTAATTAATAATAATAATTATAATTATTATTATTAATTATAATTATTATTAAAATTAATAATAATAATCATACTCAAACAGCTTCTAGCATAACAGCTGGGTAAGAATAAACCATTAAATGAAGTTCCATCTTTCCAACTTTCCACTCGAACTGATCAACTATCTGGCTCTGAGTTGAGGTGTTTTCCCTGGTTTTGTTGCTTACCCTTGGAAGCAGTGAGCAGCAGTCATCACCCACTGGTCGGTAATCAGAGATCCTCCACAGAAGTGGCCAAAGGTGAAGATGTGCAGACTGACCTGCCAAGGCCAGCTGCCTGGAGGAGCTTCTTCTCCTCCAACAATTCTGGTGTTGAGTGATGCCAGACCACACTCTGACAAAAAATGAAATTACAACCAGGGATTATCTGTCAGCTCTGTGTGATCCGATGAAAACACACCATATATGGAATATAATATTGAAGTAAATTAAAAAATCAGGAAGCATTTAACTTACCAGATAGGTATGTCACATGCTCTGAAAAATAAATGTGAAAAAGTATTCAAAAAAAGGAAATTAATGTTTATAATGTTTTGCCCCTTAACATTCATCCCCAAAACACCTAAAAATGACTGTTAAACGCAAACCCAAGTTATTTGGTGTTAATTAAAAGAAGAGAAACTGGCAGATGTTCACTGTCGCTTCATGCATGCTCAGTATGAGGGATTGCTGCAAAGCCATCAACAATGCAGACGACTGGCTCTACGCTCTTTCAGGAGGAGTGAATGCTGCTTGGAGAGACTTGATGCAACCTGCTGGGTTTCCTTAGAGAGGAAACTTTCTGACCAACCTGGAGGATTTGATTAAAATTGACTTTGGAAAGAGCCTTGACATGATATGTTTCATGCATTGGCACAATATAAATAACATTTAATTGGCAGCCATTTGGGCTCAGGTAGGAATAATTATTTGAGTTTCAGATTGTGACGCAATCTCATGTACTTCTGGACCGTCCGCGAGCCACTGGACCCTTCAGGTTTACACAGCTGTGCTTTTGAGGTTTGTCTGGTTTAATTCTCTGATCTGGATTTATGCTTTCTGTTCTGTTGCCTTGACTTTGTCCTGAAACCAGCAAGATATTTTACATATACAGATCTTTAGTTGTAATCATTTAAAAGGGTCAAAGATCTTGAAATATTTTTTGCTGTTGCAGGATTATTAACAACATGAGAATAAGCTAGCATCGTTGTTCAAAGAAATCGGCATAAAGTGTTGAACCTCAGTTATTGTTTTGCAGTCACCTTTCTGAGATAATTGAAATCAAAAACAACAATTCAAGAGACATAAGTAGGAGCAAGAAGTTTCTACTTTACAGGGTAGAACACACTAAACTGAGATTTTACCTGTTTTAACTGGTTTCCTCAGGTCACTTCAAAATATTGTTGGGCTTTGTTAGTGCTAATCAATACAGGCACAGCCCTTGATTAAAACCATTTGGAATAATTTTCGTTCTAGCTATCTTTTGATTTTGAATGATATACATTGTAATTGCCAATTATAACTGATAATAATATTCAGAATCAAACAGGTATAGCTGCATAACACTGTTGTGTGTAATTTGTAAATCTTAAAAAGAATAAAGAATAACTAAGTATTTATTAAATGTTTTACATTCTCTGAGCCAGTGTTTTCATTAAATGGAATGATTACACATTAAAATGCATGTATTAATAGTGTGTTTATAATCTCATGTAGACATGCAGTCTCAAAGGTAACACCAAGGGCCCCGTTCTTCGTACGTTGCTTAAAACATCCAAGATCAAATGAGGCATCCAAGATGATTTCATCCGGCTAATCATGATCCGGCTAATTGGGTTCTTCGAACACACCTGTTGTTTATGATTAGTATGGCTGGATTGAGTTATCTGAGATAATTGCGCGTTCATGCGTTTGTTTAAAAGGGGAAATGTATCGATAGTAAAAACATTGATCAGCAGCGCTGCTATTGGCTGTTCAGCATGGCCAAAGAACGCCCACAGTTTTTCTCTCAAGCAGAACAAAAGCTTTTAATGGAAGGTTATGCTGAATTTGAGTCATTAATTAAAACAACAGGACACACCTCTGAAGTCTGTTAAAGCCAGAGAGAGGGCTGGCAAAAAGTAGCAGACAAATTAATGTGTAAATACTGTCCATGGTAGATGTTTCTATCTCATCTGTATTCTGGAGACATTGGTATGATTGCCTTTTGAAAGGCTAGGAGTTTTCTTTTTAATGTACTTTTATTCTTTTATTCGTTTTTTGTAATTTGGACCTTGGGTCTGTAATAATAAAATTTATCTATCACTTTCTACAGTATGAATTTTTGCATTTTAATAATCTCATATTTACTTATATCAGAGCCTCCACGGGACCCTCTAGAACATGGGGACGAGTAAAAGTGAAATACAAGAATATTATACAAAATGGTAGCATTTAATTATTATACTTTATTTTAAAATGGCACTTGTTATGTCAAGAGATCCAAATTTCGGTGTCATTCCTTAGACACTGGAAGTAAAGGACATGTGCAAACTGGGAATTTTAACAAAAAAAATTCTTTATCTGACAGGGCTGCACAGTGGAGCAGTGGGTAGCACTGGTGCCTTGCAGCAAGAAGGTCCTGGGTTCAAGTCAGCCTTGGGTCATTCTGCATGGAGTTTGCATGTTCTCCCTGTGCATGCATGGGTTCTCTCCGGGTACTCCGGCTTCCTCCCACAATCCAAAAACATGACTGTTAGGTTAATTGGTCTCTCTAAACTCTCCTTAGGTGTGAGTGTGTGCATGAATGGTTGTTTGTCTCTGTGTTGCCCTGCGACAGACTGGCGACCTGTCCACGGTGTACCCCGCCTCTCGCCCAGTGAACGCTGGAGATAGGCACCAGCACCCCGTGACCCCATGAGGGATAAAGCAGATCAGAAAATGGGTGGAATTTTTTATCTATAAAAAATTAAGTTCTTCCTTTTCCAAGTCTTACACAGTTTACACAGTAAAACTGTATTGCTCCGTGTCTAGACAATCCATCCATAGTTTTTTCTAATACAATATACAGCTCGACAGGAAGCAAGCCTTTCAAAGTAAACTAAACTTCATAATAAAATGGCCTGAACAAATCGTCTTACTGAATATGATAAAAACAAAAAGCAAACCATCATACGAATAATTTAAATATTTTCTATTTATGGCTCTAACAACACTTTTTCCTCTTTAAAAGCCACTGTTAAATGATGTGCTTGTCTGTTTATAACAGCCACCAAGAAAAAATCAGCACTAAAGGATCCCTTTCTATTGCGAAATACGCGATTAGTTTGAAAAACTCTGCAAATTATTCTTGCACCTTCCGCAACAGGTTGCAGTCGTAAAAATGGACATGACTACGACCGACTTCTCTATCTCCTCCGTTTATAAAGCTGCGATCTAATCCTGTTTACATCAAATAAGCCTGCTCTCGAGCAGGTTTAAGCTGGCGCATATGTTGCTATGACAACAAGTCCAGGATGAGTTTCGAAGAACCAAACTATCCAAGATCATGCCAAATCGTCAACAATCAAATCCAGCTAACTAAGTTAGCGACGTACGAAGAACGGACCCCAAGTCTGCCTGTGATTGGCAGATCCGAATCCTGACATCTCCTCTTCTAGAAGCATCTGCTGCCGAGGCGAGGGCTGACTCCCAAGAGACAGTAAGACAAACAACCATGAACCCACCAAGAAGCTTTCCTCAACTCGGTCAGAACCAGCAAAAACACTGTCAGATTCATTTGTGATGAATCTGAAACTGCTTATTTATAGTTGTCATGGTTTAGTTTTGACTCGGCTTTTGTGTACTATTAGTTTTCAGTTTTTCCTCTTTGTTTGGGTTCTAGTTATGATTTGACTTTATTAATTGTTAAGTTTTAGTTTCCTCCTCCCCTTCTCACTCAGCCTTCACTTCACTCCCGTTGCAGTCAGTCACACCTGTTGGTAGTTAGTCAATCAATCAGTCAGACTCATTTCACCTGCCAGCTTCCTTATTTAAGCCTCCCTTCGTTTCACTCTAGTGCCGGTCCGTCATCATTCAACACCTTCTCATCGCCTGTCTGCTTGGTTTTCACCTTCTGACCATTTGTTTTCTGCCTTAGTGTTTTGATTTGTATCTCTGCTGGTTTCTGGATCCACCTGTCTCCCCTCTGCATCTCAGGCTGAGTTTCTGGACTGTGTTGACTCAATCTGCAAGTATTCACCTGGATTAGGTGTTATCCTGCTATGGTTCTGGTCTTCAAGTATCCACCCTGTCCTGCTGCTAATCCTGCTGTTATTCTGGCCTTCAGGAACTCATTCCCTGCCGTGCTGAAGGGCCTGCTGCTGTGCTCTGGCTAACTGCGGACTCTGTTGCCTAACTCGTTCATGGACTATTACTCTGCTCTGTACCTGCCAGTCAGATCCTGCATCCTTCATCCCCGCCTGGTTACAGACTCTGGTTCATCATGTCGTCATCATACACTGCTTGCAATAAACTCTCTTAAAACCAGCTCTGTGTGTGCGTGCTGTGTCCGGGTTCATTCAAAGAGAAATCGTGACAATAGTAAGCGGTTTGCTTTTGTGTAAAGTTGTGCAAAGTTCAGTAGTCCTCCAGATACTAAAAGGGCACTCGGTGCACATTTTGGAAATTAGATTTTCTGATCAAAGTCCACAGGAATAATCAAAACACGCGGTTATAATATGACTTTTAAATATGGGCCTTTTGCTCTTTTGTGGTAAAAAGCCGGTGGGAATATGTTTAGATTTTGCTTCATATTCTCCAATTGATTAATTTGTGCATGCTGTTATTTCAGCCAAGTAAAATAAAATCAGCCTGTTTCTAATGCTAAAAGAAGCAGCAGACACTCCTCAAGGGAGTGCCTCTCCCAGCAGGGTTCCTACTGAAACCACACTGCCGGGCCAGAAACAAATTCACCACCAAAAAAAAAAAAAAAAGGTCACGGACTAACATTTTGTTGGACCACATTTGGCTTTGATTACAGCACACATGCGCTGTGGCATTGTTTCAATAAGTTTCTGCTATGTCTGAAGATTTATTTCCACCCAGTGTTGCATTAACTCTTCACTAAGATCTTGTTGCATTGACAATCGTAGAGTCTGCCCGCAGCGCAAAGCCTTCTCCTGTACATCCCAAAGATTCTCAATGGGGTAAAGGTCTGGACTCTGTGGTGGACAATCCATGTGTGAAAATGACATCTCATGCTCCTTGAACCACTCTTTCACAATTCAAGGCCGATGAATCCTGGCATTGTCATCTTGAAATATGTCAGCGCCATCAGGGAAGAAAATAAAGCTGCAAAAACCCCAGATCATAGCACTGCCCCCACAGGCTGCTACAGCAGGCGCTAGGCATGATGGGTAAATCACTTCACCTGCCTCTCTTCTTACCCTGATGCGCCCATCACTCTCGAAAAGGGTAAATCTGGACTCATGAGACCAGCTATTGTCCTAATATCAGCTGTTTGGGCTGATATTCACCAGAAAATACCAAACAGACCGAGAGTTATTTAATAAACATTAAATAACTTAAAAGCATGCTTAATGGCAAACAAATATTTATGTTTTTTCTTTATATATTAATATCATCTTTTATTGTCGTTGAAACATACATTGAAACATACATTACAACGAAATTTGTTCTCTGCTTTTAACCCATCCCCTTGGGGAGCAGTGGGCTGCCATGTGCGGCGCCCGGGGAGCAATAGGGGGTTAAGGGTCTTGCTCAGGGACCCAGAGTCCCAGCACTGGGGATCGAACCGGGTACTTGCATCCTTCTCTGAGTGCAAGCGTGCTGCTCTAACCAGTAGGCCAACACTTCCCCAAATCCCCCATATCAAGAATAAACAACAGGCACTCACGTTCAGGTGTAGTTGGTGTTACCGGGGTTGTTGAGGTTGTACAGGAAACGTTAAGGTCACTGTCAGTCCCGTTAGACATGAAGCTGATGAAGCCCGGCTGGTTGTTGTTGATAACACCGTTGATCCAGCTCTCATACTGCGATACTCTGGTGTAGACTCCTGGGATATTAGGCTCAGCACATCCTATTCCAAAACTTACGATTCCTGCTTGAATCCAGCGGTCACCCTGCTTGCTCACCATCGGACCTCCTGAATCCCCCTTGAAGACCAGAAACACTTAATTTAGATGAGTTGAGAACTAATGTCTGCAGACAATAACAATCTGAGGTAAGCAGATGATCACCTGACAGGAATCCTTGCCTCCCTGTAGTAACCCGGCGCATATCATGTTGTCAGTAATGCTGCTCTCTCCATAGCTACACTTGCACTGTCTGTTCCCCACAACTGGCACCTCCACCTCCATCAGATTTTGAGGAGATGGAAGTGGAACTGAGGAGACAAGTTTACATTTGATATATAAACACATTAAATACACCTGTAATTTCTCTTCCTTTCTCTGTATTTTGTTGGTTTAAAACCCACCTCCACTTCCAATGGTGCCCCAGCCAGTGATCCAGGTGTCAACCCCGCTGTAGAAGGTGCTGTTTGAGGCGGCTAGGCAGACTGGTGAGATGTAACTGGTGAAATTCACTGGTTTAGAAAGCTTCAGGAGAGCGATGTCATTGTTGGAAGTTCCTGAATTGTAGTCAGGGTGAATAACGATCTGTGCTACTTTCCGAATGACTTCGTTTGGGTTGGATCCCTCTTGACTCTGACGACCCAGATATACTGTCACAAGCGATGGGGTCTCAGCGCCCCTGTCAGAAGAATCAAAAAGAAAACCATGAAGATCATTTTATATTTAGCTAAACCACCACTGAGATGATCGAGTCCTGTGACTTGTTACAGATAATCAGAGTTTGCATGGTGCTATCTGCTATAGACTAATTTTGTTAGCTTCAGCTCCTTTCTAATACAGGTAAAAGGCCACAGTGGCCACAGTGAAAACATTAAGGCTCTCCATGATGATCTCTTAGGAATCAACATCCATCCTCAGCCTAAGGCTAGGTTCTGAACTCTTCTGTTGTGTTCTCAGGTGATTTGTTTTCTCCTCCACAGGTACTTTTCATTACTTCTGTTTGCTGCTAAAATGGAGCGACTTTAAGGCTTTCATTTCTTTAATATTAACATATGCTTTGCCACAAACAATTTTGAGCATAGACGGCACCTTCTGAATTTACACTGCCTAGCCAAAAAAAAATAAAAAAAATCGCCACCTGGATTTAACTAAGCAAGTAGGTACGAGCCTTCAATTAGATAATCACTGCGTATGTGATTATGTTTCAGCTGACAAGTTATTTAAGCTCAACTGGTACAATGAGTTGCTTCTCATTTCTTGAACAACCATGTTGAACGACACATCCCGCGGTTGTGGAAAAGATGTCAGTCTGTTTCAGAAGGGTATTATCATTGGCATCCATCAACCAGAGAAAACATCTAAGGAGATAGCAGAAACAACCATAATTGGATTAAGAACTGTCCAAAAACTGGAAGGATAGTGGGGACCCATCGTCTTTGAGGAAGAATGTGGCCGTAGTAAAATCCTGAATTATCGTGATCGATGATCACTTAAATGTTTAGTGAAATCAGGGTGAAGAAAACAGTACAACTCTGGGCTATGTTTAAAAGTGAAAGTAAGAGCATTTCCACGTGCACAATGCGAAGGGAACTCAAGGGATTGGGGCTGAACAGCTGTGTAGCCTTAAGAAAACCACTATTCAGTGCGGCTAACTGGGAAAAAAAGAGTTCAGCTTGCTAGGGAGCCTAAAGATTGGACTCTGGAGCAATGGAAGAAGGTCATATAGTCCAGATTTACCCTTTTCGAGAGTGATGGGATTTTGTCTTCCCTGATGGCACGGGCATATTCCAAGATGACAATGCCAGGATTCATCGGTAGCTGTGTTCTGATACGGATATCGGGCTAGATACCACTCTATACCAGGCAGTGGGGCTATACACCAAGAGGTTGTTTGCTGATTCTCCAAAAGAAAAAGAAGATAAGAAGAAAGCTGAAGCTCTAACCAAATTTATCGCCCTTGATGGTCAGTCGTTTTCAGTGGTCAATGATATTGTTTCATCCATCGATCTATCCATTTTCTAACACGTCTATCCCTCATGGGGTCACAAGGGGTGCTGGTGCTTATCTCCAGCTGTCAATGGGCGAGAGGCAGGGTACACCCTGGACAGGTCTGTTTAGTTATTTGTGATCTATAAATACTAATTTATTATGCACTTGAAATCGGCAAGTATCTAAACTGAAGTACTCGTACTTGTATGGGACACCCCTATTCATTGGGCTTGAATTGTGAAAATGTTGTTAAGAAACATGAGATATAATTTTCACACATGGATTGGCCACCACAGAGTTTAACCCCATTCAGAATCTTTGGGATATGCTGGAGAAGGCTTTGCACAGCAGGCAAACTCTACCGTCATCGATTCAAGATCTTGGGGGAAAAATTAAGCTAGGTTTGGCAATTTTTCCATAAGTTTCCCCAAGTCCCTGTTTGAACAACTGTGCATGTGAAAGAGCATTTTATCTTGCTCTTCCTCTCGTCAGGGGGATAACTTGTTAAAAATGTCCCGAATTCACTTTGGTCTTATTTCTTTCTACTGAGGCCATCCTCCTCTTCTCATAAACATGAACGCGGTTTGCTTTTAGCAACTATCAGCCATGTTCAAAGTCTACAGAGAGACCTGTGGAGCCACAATGAACAGCTAACCACTATGCTAACCTACCCGCTAAGCTAACCGGATACATAAACACTAGAAGTGCGCATGAACGGCTAGCAAGCTGAAACTAGGAAGGAATGAGAATGCACACTGGCATTACATGAGCACATAAGAATGATTGACATGTGGGACAACCAATAGATAATGTAATTCCCCCAGAACATGAGGGACAGAGACTTAGACAACTTTATTTGTCATTTTGTATGTACAGAGTGCATACAGAATGAAATTTCGTTGCATACAGCTTGTAAATTACAGTATAAATGCATCAGTGATTAAAAAATAAACAATTGAAATGTAAATGTAAACAATGCAGGAGAAAGAAACAGTGTGCAGGAGAATATTTAAACCATTTGTATGTGCAGGAATGATGGTGCAAAAAGGCATTTTGTGCAAAAATACATTTAGAAACTAAGAGTTCGGCAGCATTTGTAATGCTAGATAATGATGCAGTGATGCAAATGTGCAAATGAGCAAATGTGGAAATGTGGTGCAGAGTCCAGTTTAGAGTTCAGCAGTTCAACAGTCTGATGGCAACAGGGAAAAAGCTTTTGCAGAACCTGGTGGACCTGCAGCGAATGCTGCGGAACCTCTTCCCAGAAGGCAGCAGGGAGAACAGTCTATGGTGGGGGTGTGAGAGCAGGAACAAAACTCTGACATATCCCTGCCCTTTGGACCAAAACACAGAGATTGGTTGGAGTTTACAGGTTGGAAGCTCCCACAGAGAACAATTTGTTTAAGCTCCTTTTGGTGAATACATAATGCATGTACTACTTTCAGGATGGAAAGACGATTTTACCCCTTATAAGTGTTTCTGAACAGGATTACCAACTATAGCTTTAAGGCAACACTGGGTGGAAATAAATCTTGTGATATTGCAAAAGCGTATCTAAAAAATACTACAGTGAATGTGTGAAAGTCAAAGGCTGTCCAACGAAATATTGGTGACCCTTTAATTTGGTGGCAACTTTTTTTTCACAAGGTAGTGTAGTTTTAGTTTTGATAGATGGCATCCACTGTGTTTGATTAAATGGTGATCAGCGGTATTTTGTCCAGACACATAAAGTCTTGCTGGGTGAGAATAAGATATAAAATGAAACACATCAGCTATCTCTAGTTTTGTTGCTTACCAAACTATGCAGTGAGCAGCAGTCATCACCCACTGGTCGTTGATCAGAGATCCTCCACAGATGTGGTTATAGATGTGCAGACTGACCTGCCAGGGCCAGCTGCCTGGTGGAGCTGCCTCTCCTCCAACAATCCTGGTGTTGAGTGCTGGTTTACCACATACTGAAAAGAATTGAGATTAAACTGGATTATCAAATCAGTTAAACCGATTTGAAGTCAGGATGTCAAATTGGCTTACTTCAGCTTATTTAACAAGGCAACAAATGTGTTTATGGATTTAATTGAATTTAACTTAGTAAAGTGTCTTGAGATGACGTGTTGCGAAATGTTGTCATTTAAATAAAATGTAATTGAATTGAATTCAAAGCAGCTTCTGTGTTACCATCACATTGTTTTCTATACGATTTAGTGTGTAGTACCTTCAGATATGTTTACTGTTATCGGGTCGAAGGTGGGTGCTGTACAGTTAACATTGAGGTCAGTTTTGGTCTCGTTGGATGAAAAGTGGATGAAGCCCGGCTGGTTTCTGGTGATGTGACTGTTGATCCAGTTGTTGTACTGGGACACTCTTGCATAGACTGCTGGGAAAAATGGCTTGGCACAGCCTACCCCAAAACTCACAATTCCAGCCTGAATCCATCGATCCCCCTGCTTGCTCACTAGTGGACCTCCAGAATCTCCCTTTAAGACCAGAAACATTTTGTTTAAATTAGGTAAGAAGAAGGAATAAGTGCAGAGAGTCAAATATGATCCAATGACTTAAGACTTACAAAACAGGGTCCCTTCCCTCCTTCCCGAAACCCAGCACATATCATGTTGTCAGAAATTACGTCGCCAAGTATTTCACTGTAATCACATCTGCATTGGCCGCTGCCCACAATCTGCGCCTCCACTTCTAAAAGGTTTCCTGGTGAAGGAAGGGGATCTAAAGGAATAAGAAATTCAGTTTGTTAACAATAATTTCCCTCTGGGATTATTAAAGTATATCTGATTCTGATGAGCGAACTAAATAATTACGTTACTGTATCAGGGTACTGACAGCATTTTAATGACAGATGTTACTCAGTTTGGTGATGATTTTATCTACAACGATGTGTTCAGCACAGTTTATTGCATTCATACGTGGGAGTTCTCTTCAACTCACCATAAAATCCAGTGTTTCCCCAGCCAGTAACCCAGGATTTCACTCCACTGTAGATGGTGCTGTTTGAGGCCGCCAGACAAACCGGGGAGATGTAACTGGTGAAATTCACTGGTGTGAACAGCTTCAGGAGAGCAATGTCGTTGTCAAAACCAAAAGTGTAGTTAGGGTGAGAAATGATCCTTGATACTGTCCGAACGACTTCATTTGGGTTGGATCCCTCCTGACTCTGCCGTCCCAGGTACACCTTGAGACCAGCTGGGTTGCTACCAAGCCTGTTGAATAAGAAAATTAAGACTTTTCCCCTTTTAAATTAGTGATATACTTAAAACAGCAGTTAGAAAAAGCTTTTTGTGTAGTTGCATATACTGACAGAACATTAAAATCTTAGTTTTTTGAAAATATATTTCAGAAACTCATGTCACTGATAATTAGTCATGTTATTTTAGATCTTTGAAGTTCTTCTGTTTGATGTTTAATATGATGAGTTCTGGATGAGTGTATGAACTGACCACCTGTCTGTCCTCGAGCTGAAGTGTTTTCTCTAGTTTTGTTGCTTACCCTTGGATGCAGTGAGCAGCAGTCAGGACCCACTGGTCGTTGATCAGAGATCCTCCACAGAAGTGGCCAAAGTTGTGCAGACTGACCTGCCAGGGCCAGCTGCCTGGAGGAGCTTCCTCTCCTCCAACAATCCTGGTGTTGAGTGCTGGCTGACCACATACTGAAAAGAAATTAGATTAAAAATAAAACTAAAGATCAGGTTTACTGCTCCAAGGGCACCACTGACCACCAGCACCACCGAGGGCTTGACTCTCTACAACTGCTCTTCTTCTTTCGGCTTTTCCCTTTCAGGTTCACTACAGCCACGCATTTGTCTCCATCTAGCCCAATCTTCTGCGTCTCAATCGCTCAAACAAATTGCAAGTTCTCTTTCACTTTATCTGCAAATCTCCACTTGTATTTTCTCTTTAAACTCTTGGTATTTCTTCATTGTCCAACACCATAGTGTCCGTTTGGCGAGCCATCGCTTGTTTATCAATGTGGATCTGGCCGATTCTACAGGATTTTAATTTCAATATTCTGCAACATTCTTGATGGTGTCTCACACTTTGACAGGGGGACCTCCACCTTACACAGGGCAGAGATGTTCCTGTAGACTATTTCATTCACGTGGTTTGCCATTATGTTCTGGATTATTTTAGGGGCATCTTTGTACAGCCTGGATCTTGGCTTGAACGTGATAGGCCGTGTTCTCATGCTATTTGTTCCTGTGTTGCTGTGATTATTGCCTCTGTACGGTTCTCATATTGTTCTTGCTTTGACCTAGTTGGTTGCTTTCTCTTGGCCTTTCTTCTTCTTAGCGCAGTCTCAAGCTCCTGGACTTTGGGTAGAACCCTCCATGTGTTCTGAGAGCTTTCTGTTGTTGATATCAGGACTTCCGTTCCCTCATTTCGGGATGAGGGGGTGGAAGCCCTGGCTGTTTTCCTGGGATCTGAAGGTATTTGTAGCTGTCTGCTGCATCTTCAATGTTGCCTTCTGGTAGTTCAAGCCCTTCAATAGCTATCACCCACCTGGATACCATTCAGGCATGTTTAATCAACGTGGATGAAATATCCCGTTTATTCTGGTATGGGTGGATCGGTGAGATAATGAGATATAGCCTAATGTCATCCACTAAGTCATTCTTTGTTGGTTTCTTTCTGTCTGTCTGCAGATCTTAGAAACTCATTCATGATCGAAACAGGTGCACGGCAATACATTTGAATATAATGAAAGGTATTTTTTCTATAACTGAGTTCAGAAAAGGAATCTCATATGTAAGACATAATCAAGACACAGCTCGTCTGCATCGTTGGCTCTTAGATACTCTGGGGACTTCAGGTCAATGTGCTAGCCAATCAATACTTTGGTTATCATAACAGGTATTGGTAATTTTGTCAGTGTTGGCCAGTACAAAGTCCTGCTGGAAAAGCAAATAAGTATCTCCATTTAGTTTGTGAGCAGAACTAAGCATCATTTGGTCCACAATTTCCTGATACGTCTGCACTGATTTTGCACTTGATGAAACACAATGAACACCAGCAGATGATTCGGTTCCCCAAATTATCTCTGACTGGTGAATGTTACTCTGGACCTCAAGATTCTTGGATTCAGAGACTCTTCGCTTTTCCTCCAAACCCTGAGATCTTATAGGTCATAGCTGCAACTGTTTCATCAAAATAGTTATTATTATTTTTTAATTTAAATCCACACAACGTTTAGAGAGGTGCAGAAGAAATTTAATAATTTTACTGAAAAATAAATGTCTAGTATATAAATATCTGGTTTTATAAATTATGCAGATTATATATATTATTACTTCTTGACACAAAAGGATTTTGCACCAATAGGAATAGCAGGATGGATTCAGGTGAGATGGAGCTCAGGTGTTGCCAGATCATAGTAGCTCCGTGATAGCGCTGAGAAATGTCTTCTTCTCAACGTTACATTTCTTAGATTGAAGCGGATCAAGAAAGAAGCAGAATGAGGCTTAACATTGATCAAGCTTTTGAGTATCTATGCTGACTAAAGGAAGCACATGGGGCTCAGAAGCCACCCTGAGGTACATACATGCTTTCCTTCGCTGGTGTAAGTGGGCCGCCTACTTGCTGGAAGGAGTTAAACTTTTAGCAATCCCCTTTAAATACCACACTGAATGTGAACTACCCTCTGATCTTAAAAGAGGACTTTTGAACACCAGGCAACAGTTCAGTAATTTTTATCCGAGAAAAATACTGTCTGTGTGAAGTGTAAGAGACAACATCAGAAGCAACTTGGGAAGTGCTGTGAGGAGTGGCTTCACACAGATGTAGCCCAAGTCCTGGGTACATCAGAGGTATTGACCGACTCCAGCTGCAGGGTGCATATACTCTTGAAAAAGGCTTTCATTCACAACCTTCTCAAGGCTGTGGTTATCCCCGTCACCTGTGCAAACTCTCTACCTCAGTTTTTCATTCCACTCAACTTTCCATTAAAATGTTTAGAGACAGCTGTTTGTGAACAGCCAGCTTCTTGAGCCAATGACTGTATCCAAATCAGCAGTTGTTCTCCATGATTGTGTTTGACATAACTTAACATTTACTTATGCAAAATCTTTATTTTTATTGGTTTCATGTAATTTTCAAGTTCTCTGAGGTTTCATGTGATCTAAGCCATAATTATTAATATCAATAAATTTTACCCTGTGTGATAAATTAGTTCACGTTATGACCTAAGTTATTTAAACCAATTAACTTTTTGATAATAAATGATTGAGATGCATCTTTCTTACCACACAAAAGAAAAACAACAAATTTTATTTGCCAGCACCCAAATAAATTTAAGTATTAGTATGAACTGTTTTATTTTTGGGAAATTTTTACACTAGAGGTACTGACCTTCAGACATGTTTATTGTCGAGGTGACGACAGGCGACTGGCAGGAAGAGTTGTGGACATCTTCTGTCCCGTTTGACACATAGGCGAGAAAGCCCGGCTGGTTCCCGTTGATGTGGCTTTTGATCCAGTTCTCAAACTGGGACACTCTTGCATAGACTGTTGGTAAGTTTGGTTCAGAACAACCAGCAGCAAAACTCACAATTCCAGCCTGAATCCATCGACCCCCCTGCTTGCTCACTAGTGGACCTCCAGAATCTCCCTTCAGGATCAGAAACATTTTGTTTAAAGCAGGTGAGGAGAAAAAAAACAAGTGCATATTGCAAAATATGACCAAAATAGTTAAACTTACCTGACAGGTTCCCTTCCCTCCTTCCTGAAACCCAGCACATATCATGTTGTCAGTAATCACGTCTTCATCTATTGCACGATAATCACATTTGCATTGGCTGCTTCCCACAAACTGCACTTCCACTTCCGAAAGGTTTCCTGGTGAAGGAAGAGGCTCTGAAAGGAAAATTTCAGCCAGTTACCAAAAACAACAAACTACATCCTGGCAAACTCTCTCTCTGTCTATATATATATATATATATATATATATATATATATATATATATATATATATATATATATATATATATATATATATATATATATATACACACACACATATGTATGTATGTATGTATGTATGTGACAGTAGGGCAAAAGAACGGCTTTCCTCAATGTCTTAACAACAGGTTAGCGTCTCAATAGTTCCTAAAGGCCCTGTTTTTTAGTGAACCCACCTTTTTTCTCGCAGATTTAATTACAGTGTCAAAAGTTGCTAACAGGATGTGGGCCAATGTTAAAGCCACCCCCATGAAGTGTTTCCCTCTTCCTGGGCTGTTGAATCACAAAATGGGTGAGGATACATCGAGTAGGGAGGAGCCAAAGGACCCAAAACGAGTCAGGTCGGTTGAAGTGCTCCTTAACAGTTGGGCTTTGGAGGTTTTTTATTTCCTTCACTGTCTTCCTGATTGTGTAAAGTGATAAACCTGGGTCCTTGTTTTGATGTGTGCTACCCGGTAGTCGACCCATTAATATTTCAGTTTTATCAGAATAATGCCCTATTCTGATAAAGCAGAAGGCCGCTGCTTCAGTTACGTGATTTATAGCATGTCTACACAGAGGTTTTTAGTACCTTGTTTCGCTTTCACTGCAATTAAATGCGATTCAACTCACCCCCAAATCTAATGTTGCCCCAGCCAGTAACCCAGGAGTCAAGCCCGCTGTGAAAGGTGCTGTTGAAGGCTGCCAGGCAGATAGGTGAGATATAACTAGTGAACTTCACTGGTTCAGACATCTTGAGGAGGGCGATGTCGTTGTTGAAAACTGGTGAGTTGTAGTCTGGATGAATAATGATCTGTGATACTGTCCGGGAGACTTCGTTTGGGTTAGATCCGTTCTGAACCTGACGGCCCAGATACACCGTCAGAAAAGCAGGGTTATAGATCCTGTTTGATTAGACAGACAAAAGTAACATGTAATAACTTAAAACAACCTAAAACAATGTGTTTCTGAATTCTGTAAGAGAAGGTATGTACTTTGAATCCGCAGTTGTTGAGACCCGCAGAACATTAAATCTGATTTGTTAATTTCATGCTTAAAGTTAGTAGAATTGTTTCTCTGCGAGGAAAACCCCATAATCTCTAACCTGCAGCTTTAGACTCCAAAGTGGCTCCTTAGAGCTTCCATAAAGACCCTAAATAACAATACCTTTGTTTGTCAAATGATAACCAATGTTACCGCCACCACCATCCCATTTCTACACTGCAATGGGATGGTGCTTGTGTACCCCTGCTGTCTAAACGAGAGGTGGGATTCACCATGGACAATTTCATCACCGGGCAGCATAGAGACACACAGAACAAACAACCATCACTCACACTCTCTGAACTAAGGCCAATTTAAAGAGACCATTTAACCCGCCAGTCATGTTTGTGGACTGTGGAAGGAAGCTGGAGTACCTGGAGAGAAGCCACTCATCCACATGGAGAACATACAGAGATACCCCGGGCTGGTATTTGAAAACAAGATCTTTTTGCTGCATGGCAAGAATAATACATTTTTAGATCTATTTCTCTTTTCATTCATTTGGAAATTATGGCTTTTTTATCTACATAATTTAATCCCAGGAGAAAAAAAATATGTTTCTTAAACGTAAAAAGAAATAAAATGGTGGTTCTTTTAAAAATGACAACTTTCTTACAGAAGATTTTTGTCAAACATAATAAATTCTCTTTTTTCAAAATCTAGGTTACAGGTTTGGTTATAAAGGGCACTTCTCACATATCAGCTCCTTCTTCATCACCTTTTTTTACTCATCAGTCATCTAGCTCTAAGGTGAGGCATCTTCTCTTGTCTTATTGCTTACCCTTGGACGCAGTGAGCAGCAGTCAGGACCCACTGGTCGGTAATCAGAGATCCTCCACAGATGTGGCCAAAGTTGTGCAGACTGACCTGCCAGGGCCAGCTGCCTGGTGGAGCTGCCTCTCCTCCAACAATCCTGGTGTTGAGCGGTGCCAGACCACACTCTGGCATAAGATTAAATTAAAATAATTATCTGTCAGCTCTGTGTGCGCTGATAAAAACACACATATAATATTAAAGTAAATTAAAAAGGAGAAAGGCTTTAACTTACCAGATAGGTATGTCACATGCTCTGAAAAATAAATGTGAAAAGATATTTAAAAATAGGAAATTACTTGTAATATTTACAATGTTTTGCTCTTAACATTTGTCCTCAAAACACAGAGTGCCTGTAAAATGCAAACCCAAATTATTTGGTGCCATTTAAAAGAAGAGAAACTGGCGGGTATTTTGGCTGAGTGGTTGTAAGAATTGTTCTTGACTAATTTGATTAATATTATTGATAATTTTAAAATAGTAGCCTGTGAACTTAATGACCATCCCCGGGCTGCCAGACCTTTAAGGGTTAAACAGTTTAGGTGTTGTGGTTTGGTCCTTTTGCTCGGTTTAAAACTGGGGAACTTACTTTATGGTTTTATTCCACCTGTCAGACTGTTTTTGACTCTGTTGCTCCAATGAAATCCAAGTCATTGTCCCTCCTTCCCTGCAGCGGATTGCTTCACCCAGTTCACCTGCGCCTTGTTATCCGCCATTGTTTCCCTTTGTCTCTTCCCCTTTAAATTCAACTCACACTGTCAGACACATTGACTCATTTTGAATACCCTTAATAACTACACTTAGCTTCTGCTCCTTAACCATGCTGTGTTCCTGGTTCCTGTAAGCATGTTATCCTGTAAGCCTGTGCGTTAAGTTAATAAATTGCATTGAACTCATCATGCAACCCCCGAGCTCTTGCCTGCACTTCAGGATGCGTTCAGAACTGTGGCGTTGGTTGATAAACTTTCCATCATATCAAGGAGAAATGGTGTCTGGACAGCATTCATGGACAAACTGCACACACTAACTCACACACACACAACTGATGCTCATTCCTACATGGGACTCACATGTGACACCTAATGTCTCCAATGTAACCCTCTTCTGAAATGTTGTCTTGTCATATGTGCTTTTCTTGTGCTGTTTTTTCTCAAACTGTACCCTGTTAAGGATAAAGTGTGAAATATGCCTCTTTTTCCTCTCGCTCCCTAAATGTGGCTCCTATCTTTCCACAGAGTTAAAGGCAGCACCCTAAGAAAACTGCGTCTCGGCAGTCGAAGGAATGCGCCTAACGGCTGCGTTCCTTTGGCATGCACAGCCTCAGTCAACCGTTCACCCCAAATGTATATTGATGTATGTGATGGACTGTAGTACTGAAACTGTAATTTCGATTACAATGAAAATTGTAGTTGACAATAAAGATAGATTTATTGATTGATTGATTCATTTTGTAATGTATTTCCTTCCTGTTGGTACCATTGTGGAACCATGGTGCGCTCTTCCATCTGATGATAGTCAGATTTCCATCTCACTTAAAAAGAAGGATCGACAGTCTGCCAATTCACTACTAAAATGTCTCAATGACTTAAAAGCTTGGATTATCTTTTTAAAGTTTAATGAGAGTAAGCCAGAAGTCATTTTTTTGGTGCCACAGCAGACTCCTTTTATTGAGATAGGTTATTTGTCCCAATTTAAAAAAGCTTTTATTACTAACCTTGGGCTTAATGTAGATGCTGACCTTAAATTTGACAGTCAGATAAGGACAGTTGTGAAGTCTAGCTTCTATCAGTTAAGGCATTTGGCTAAAATAAAGCCAATTCTCTCCAGGAAGGACTTTGACAGTAATCCATGCCTTTGTCAAAACTCGGCTGGTCTACTGTAATCCACTTTATGTGGGGGTTAGTGGCTTCTATATTGCCCAGCTACAGAGAATGCAAAATGCAGCGGTACGTCTTTTATCTGGCACACACAATGATGAATACATCAGGGACCCGAAGCGCCCCTGGGGCCTCGGGTCCCTCGTGCCCATGACTAGATCTGCTCCGTCATAGATGGCTGCCGGCGGAGCCCACGGGCTCATTCCTTCAGTTCCGGGGACTTTTGTGGCTGTTGAGGGGTTTCTTGGGCCCATCTCTGCTCTTCCCTCAGATGGGGGAGGCAGCTTTCCCTGTGTTGACCCCTCTTGGGCACCAGGTTCCCCTGACGTCTGCTTCAGTGCTCTGTGGGGCACGTCTATAGATTTAGCACCTCACAACCACTATTGAGCATTTTTCTTATGAATAATCCTCACATACAGAAGCGAACTCTACCAAACACCTACAGGTGCTTCGATTTAGGTACTTACAGACTCACTTCTATACAAAAAGCCCCTATTATTATCTTTAGCCACGCCCGCCGACGGGGGGGGGACAAACGGGTCAGTTGTCCCGGGCCCAGGACAGAGGGGGGGGCCCCAAAACTGTTATTCTGACTCATCATTAAAATGGTCTCTGGCCCCCAGGGCCCATATCCGGGACCACTTCAGCGCGGCCGGCTGCCGGCGGAGCCCACGGGCTCGTCCCCGCGGCTCTTGGGGGCGTCGGCATTGCGGTGGCTGGGGGATTTCCTCGGGGTCGTCTCTCCTCTTTCCCCGGGGGGGGGGGGGGGGGGGGGGGTTGCAGATTTCCTGTGAAGGCCCCTCTCGGGCGCACTGCTTTGGTGGCCCCTTTGGGAGTCCGGGGTTACGGGTCCCCTGACTCCTGCCTCTGTGCTTAGGGAAGGTGGGTCTTCGGTTCTCCACAATCACTATCAATATATTTCCTTCTGGATAACTTTCACCTAAACTAGTGCACTTTCACAAACTCCCACAGGTGCTGGGTCCCAGGTATTAAATGTTCACTTATATACAGAAAGGCTATAATTTATTTATTTACTTTCTTTTACTTTCTTTTTTAGGTATCACATTACACATGTCAGCTTAAATAATAATACATATGATTTAGCAATGGTATCAAGGTGTTACACGATTGTATCTGTTGCTTTATGTCTGTTGGTTGTGCTGTTGTTTTTGTGTCTCTTTCCAGGTGATGGAGCAGACAGAGGACGTTTTATCATTCTCTTCCTTCTATCTCTTCTTTCTTTCACCCTTTTCTTTCTCTTTTTTTTTCTCTTCTTGTTCTTCCTTTACTCTCCTACTTTCCCATTGTAGTGTCCATATAATTTGAAATTCTCCCTGCAGGAATCACAATAAAGCTATTTACACGCACAAATCAAGCGGAGCATTATGGCGAAAGCTGTTTGCTCCACTTGTGAAAGTAAAATCTGTCGAGCTCTATTTGGCATTAAGATATCAATTTTTATTGCCACACTGCTAGACAGGACACTGGGAAAAAAAAAAAATTAAATAAATAAATAAATAAATAAATAAATAAATAAAATGGTCAGTAACAGACTACATCGCTCGCTGACTACGGCGCTCGCTGACTGACACTCTGCTGCTCCCCCTCCCCTCTCCTACATGGCTCAGCGGCGCCAGCCAACCAGCTAGCAGGCTCAGCCTGGCCCGCCCATTCTGCTCTCACACAAACTCAACACACAAACAATCGCGCTGCTGAGAGAGACCGCAGCAGCGAAAAAACATGAACAGGGAAAGTAGCGCCGTTTGGCTTTATTTTAATACCGTAAATGAAATCAAGCTGTATGTTTTGTAAAAAGCCGGTTATTTTCAGTGGAAACACAACAAATTTATCTAAGCACGTGAAAAAACATGAGCAAGAAAACGTCGAGCAACAAACGGAGAGAGGAGACGAATCTTCTCTCATTGCCCCGGCAGACCCACAGACTGACGTCACTGACTGAGGCGTTTCAGTCCACCAGCGAACATCCAGGTAGATCAGTGGTCATCTTCAGCAGCAGTTCATGATAACTTTCAAAGTAGATATTATCTATCATATGTTACTGGAGCCCACATAGAAAATGTAATTAAGACCTTGAAAGAACCCAGCACATATATCCTATTAAAAAGTGTTATTTAAGATAAGATAACATTAGCTAATCCTTCATTTATCCCACGACGGGAAAATGAATAGGATTAAAGCAACAGGCAGGTGCACACAACACAAACAAAATTACATAACGATTGAAAGATACAACAGGTGGATAGGGAAAAAAATACTGAACATAACATTATTATTATTATTATTATTATTATTATTATTTAATTGTATTAATAAAATAAAAATCACAAAACCCAAAAGGTCAACAGTTTCATGATACATCAAGCTTAGGGACTGGCTAATATACAGCAGGTCAAAAAAGGCCATATTCTGGCTGCAGTGCTGCTGTTCTCTGATGAAGAAAATATCAACCAGTGCACTAAATTCAATAGATGGGTTGAAAATATCCAGTATAAAATACAGAGATTCCCAGGGCATGAAGAATACAGTTAAGTTGACTTTTTTTGGTGTGTGTGTATGTGTGTGTGTTGGCGGAAGGTGTAGAGGGGGGGCCCAAAATGACTGCGTTGTCCCGGGCCCTGGCAAAGCTGTCAGCTGGCCTGTCTTTAGCTGTTAGCTGTTTATACATTTTGTTTTAAATAATACTGTATGTTCTTCAGTGATGGTATCAAGGCATTGGTTGTTTATACTTGTAATATTTTATCAGTTGGTTTTGCTGTTCTTTATCTCTCTTTGGAGGTGTAGAAGCAGACTCAGAGGATGTTGTTCTCTCCCTTTCCTCTCCTTTTTCACCTTTTCTCCGTTTTAGCATTTTGTCTCATTTGATTCTCTCATTTTTTTCCTCTTCTACCTTCCCGTTTTAGTGTCCACTGAACATGACAGCATAAACTCTAATAAAGCTTCTTGCATATATATAATCAAGCAGAGCACTATGGCAAAAGCAGTAAGGCTCCACTTGTGAACGTAAAATCTGTTGGGCTCTTTTTGGCATTAAGACAACAATTCTTATTGGCAAAAAAAATAAAAAAGATGAACACATCTTCCCCATTTTAGGTTCACTTCACTGGCTTCGCATGCATTTTATGATTAATTGTAAAGTTCTTCTATTTGTTTTTAAACGTCTTCATGGCCTTGCCCCTTGCTACCTTTCTGATCTGCTGCACTATTATACACCATCCCGCTCCCTTAGGTCAGCTGATCAGCTGCTCCTTAGGGTGCATAAAACAAAACGGAGGTTTAGGGGGCACCTTGCCTTTGATGTAGCAGGTCCTAAAATGTGGAATGAGCTAAAAATAGCCAGGCTACATGACTGTCGGATTTTAAATCTATTCTTAAAAATAATATCATTGCCTTGGCCTTTGACATGTGAGAAGTTGATATTAGTGTCTGCTTATTTACATCAGGCACTCACGTTCAGGTGGAGTTGATTTTGTCAGAGTTGTTGGTGTTTTAGTGGTAGCATTGAGGTCACCGCCAATCCCACTGGATGTGAAGCTAATGAAGCCCGGCTGGTTGGCGTTGATCACACCGTTGATCCAGCTCTCATACTGGGATACTCTGGTGTAGACTCCTGGGAAATTTGGCTTAGCACATCCTTCTCCAAAACTTACGATCCCTGCTTGAATCCAGCGGCCACCCTGCTTGCTCACCATCGGACCTCCTGAATCCCCCTTAAAGACCAGAAACACTTCATTTAGATGCGATAAGAACTAATGTCTGCAGACAATAACAAACTGAGGTAAACAGATGATCACCTGACAGGAATCCTTGCCTCCCTCTAGTAACCCGGCACATATCATGTTGTCAGTAATGCTATTCTCTCCGTAGCTAGACTTGCACTGACTGTTCCCCACAACCGGCACCTTCACCTCCATCAGATTTTGAGGAGACGGAAGAGGGACTGAGGAGACAATTTTAAACTCAAGATATAAAATAAATATAATACAACCATTAGAGTTAAAAAAGATGGGTTTTCTCTTCATTTCTCCATAAGTTATTGGTTTACAACCCACCTCCACTTCCAATGTTGCCCCAGCCAGTGATCCAGGAGTTAACCCCACTGGAGAAGGTGCTGTTTGAGGCGGCGAGGCAGACTGGTGAGATATAACTGGTGAAACTCACTGGTTGAGAAAGCTTCAACAGTGCAATATCATTGTTGGAAGTTCTTGAATTGTAGTCAGGGTGAATAATGATCTGTGCTACTGTCCGATCGACTTCATTTGGGTTGGATCCTTCCTGACTCTGACGACCCAGATATACTGTCAAAGCAGATGGGGAACCAGTGCTCCTGTAAGAAGAGTCAGAAAGCAAATCAAGATAAATTTATATTTTGCTAAACAAGATTTGCACAGATAGACACGAGGTGGGACCGGTTTGTTCTGTACAAAAAAGTGCCCTCCTGAAATTCTTTTCTTTCTTTTTTATTTTATGAAACGCATGTTTGCCACATGTATAGCATGTGGCGAGGTTTCTGGATTTTAACCTTTGCCTCTGCCCTCTCTCGATTCTCCGTGCACGACTCTGGACTGCCTCTGCGTTTTCCCCTATTGCCTGCCCCGTTCAGGAGAAAGGACTCTGTTTTGGATTCAATGCCCTTTACGGATCCAATTAAGGTTAGTGGCTTTTCTTGTGCAGATGTAATTTCCCTCTGCAAGCTCACAGCCACTCACCTGTCTCTCTCCTTTTCAGAGCAACCAGTCCTGTTCCCTGAGGCTTGCCTTTTCAACTACGTTTCTTTTAATTAAAAAAATTAATTTTAACGTACTCTTGGTGTTGTGTGAATTACCGGGTCCGACTCCTGAGATTCATAACAACAGTGTATTAAGAATTTTTTAATAATAATAATTTTTTAATAATAATAATAATAATAAATCTTCACCTGGTAATAATAGCTGTGCCAATATAGATCCTAGTTTTCTACCAGTTATTACTACTTTATTTTTGCTTCCCTCTCGCTGGCCAAAGAGTATGGATGGTCGTCCACGTTAGCAGAAAATGGCAAATAGAATGATCTACGGTCGTCTTTGCTTGTTTTCTACTCCTCCACCGACATGTCCTCATATAGAAGAAAAATAGGGGGAAATACATGGCTGACAAGTTTGTCTCCTTTCGGCTACTGAAATCAGAAATAACGAGGCAACATGGTGTCTCCCAGTGGGTGCACCAACACCTATGTATTTATAAACTACTAATTCTAAGTTACGAGAACAATTTCGTTTTTGATGTGATGTTGTTAGACTTTGCCATAATATTCATTTATAAAAACAATACTTTAATAAAAGCCAAATTAGTTACACTCTGTCCCTTTAAGGCTTTTATTTATTTAAAATTGAAACATGCTTTACTGGTCAAAACTGTGGCCATAGAGGGCATGTTGTAATTTTTGTTTTATTAAAAACAATTTTATTGCATCCGTTGTATTTGTAATTGTTGAATAGGGGTATTATGATATTTTGTTGCTTACCCTTGGAAGCAGTGAGCAGCACTCAGCACCCACTGGTCGTTGATCAGAGATCCTCCACAGAAGTGGCCAAAGTTGTGCAGACTGACCTGCCAGGGCCAGCTGCCTGGTGGAGCTGCCTCTCCTCCAACAATCCTGGTGTTGAGTGCTGGCTGACCACATACTGAGAGACAAAAAAACAGACAAACCTCTGGATTATCTGACTGTTCAATAACCCCCAATCATAGCAAATGTATCTAAAGAGTAAGAGTAGGAAGAGTGGTTTCATTTATAAAATTGCAGAGAAGATTTGACTTACCTGACAGCTGTGAGTCACTCTCTGAAAAATGAAAGAGAACTATGTGTGAACAAATCTTTATAAATGTTTCAATCTTTCCTTCTGCTACAATTTTTTTAACCAAACAATAGACGAGCATACAATAAAAATATCCTTCTTGTCAGGAGTTTTCCCCCAGTCTCTAAAGACAGCAATTGTCAAACCACTGTTGAAAAAGAACAATTTAGACAAACTACTTCTGCAGAACTACAGGCCCGTTTCAAACCTCTCCTTTATCAGTAAGATTATTGAAAAAGCTGTATTTCAACAATTAAACTCCTTCTTATCAATGACCAGCTGCTTTGACGTTTCCAATCATGTTTCCGTGCTCACCACAGTACAGAGAACGCCCTTGTCAAGGTGTTTAATGACATCCATATAAATGCAGACTGTGGAAGAACCATGGTGCTGGTATTATTGGACCTTAGTCCAAAAGCATCTAAAGACAGTTACAAGGCTGGCTTTCTATCACCTGAAGAACATTTCCAGGATTAAAGGACTGATGTCTCAGCATGATCTGGAAAAACTAATCCATGCGTTTATCTTTAGTAGAACTGATCACTGCAACGGTGTTTTCACAGGTCTGCCTAAAAAGTGGATCAGACAGCTGCAGCTGATCCAGAACGCTGCTGCCCGCGTCCTCACTAAGACTAAGAAAGTAGAGAACATGGACCCGGTTCTTAAGTCCTTACACTGGCTCCCTGGATCTCAGAGAATAGACTTTAAAATCCTTCTGTTAGTCTATAAATCCCTGAATGGCTTAGCACCTAAATACATCACAGACTTGTTATCAGGGCATCAACCCTCCAGACCACTCAGGTCTTCTGGCTCCAGCCTGCTCTGCAGAACCAGAACCAGAACCAGACATGGAGAAGCAGCATTAAGTTCCTATGATCCACTGATCTGGAACAAACTCCTAGAAAATTGTAAAAATGCTGAAAGCCTGAGTTCCTTTAAATCAAGAGTAAAAACACATTTGTTTAGGACTGCTTTTGACTGCACTAGTTAAATAGTCGAATGCAATTATTATTATTTTTAATATAATCCAACTGCTTTTTCCTACTTTCTTTTTTCTGTTTTATTTTCTGTATTTTAATAATGTAAAGAACTTTGCATTGTCTGTGTACTGAATTGTGCTATATAAATAAATTTGCCTGGACTTGCTTTCATTGTCCTGCCATAGGAGAAATTCATGTACCAGCAGCAAAGTAAAGGGCTAATGGCATTATCGTGATAATGCTACCATAGTAGCTGCTGTTGCACAACATTTAGTTCTCATTCACAAAATGGTGAAAATTGGTACAGTTCTAATCAACTGTTAATTGATTACAAATTGCTACGTCTACAATTAATCCACTCCAACTGAATTTTTTGTTTTCTATTTTTCATGTCTTACTTAGAAGCGAGTAGTGTTTCTAGTAGTCATTAACTGAATAATTACTGTAACAGGGAATTATCAGCCTAACAAATAACTAATTCGATCGTATGCTGGTGAAGATTCTCAGTCATCCAGGTCATGGTCATTCCAAAAAAAAGTAAAAAAAAAAGCAACTGGACTTGTTTTCCGTATTAGAAGACGTTTCGCTTCCTCTCCAGGAAGCTTTCTCAATTCAAAACGTCTGGAGTAATGTGGAGTAACAAGCTTTATACCATTGCAAAAAAAAAAGGCCTTGTAATGGCTTAGATACTCAAGACGTTTTGAATTGAGAAAGCTTCCTGGAGAGGAAAGCTTCCTGGAGAGGAAGCGAAAAGTCTTCTACTACGGAAAACAAGTCCAGTTGTTTTGTTGTTTACTTTTTTTGGAATAATTCAATCGTAGTTGTTTGTGGTAATTTTTAATCAGCTATTGAATGGTCTCTAAGAGTTACTGAATTACCTCCTTTTAAGTTAATAATTTAATATACTGAGACATTTTCATTGGCTTACCATCATGCAAATATTGAAGACTGTGCATTAGGAAATTATTGTGACATAAGATATTGGTCAGTCTTTCCTGTCTTCTCAGGATAACCCAGAGAAGCTGGCTGCTTCTCTGGGTTTGTGTGCTGGATTTGTGTGCTGGACTCAGAGACTCACTGAGATGGTGTTTGTGTCTGGGGACCCTGTGTCAGCGACCTGAGGTTAGGAACTGTGCTACACTACGATGCTGCTGAGAACCTGCCTAATGCTATAATTTTAAGTTTTATCTCTACTTTGCTTAATCCATTGATAATATGACCTATGATGAGGTGGATTGTGGGGACAGTTTACAAATGGATGACTTTGGGCGGTAGCCATCAGAAAGGCAAGAGGAGCTGACAGGCATAATCAACTTTTCCAGGTTTTATCACTGATGTTTACTCGTTTCAATTAAACTTTTGTTGTACGTTTAATTTTTTTATGTAGCACTTTGAGAAAGTTAAAGTGTACTATAAATAATATCCATTAATGTCATCGATATTCAAGTTACTTCAAGCATCCATCTTCTATACCTGCTTATCCGTTTAGGGTCCTGAGGTGGAGGGGGGACTCCCAAACTGCCAGTGTCACACAAAATTAACAAAAATTTTTTCATGTAACATCCATTGCAGACTCAGTCTTTGAAGATTTCTGTTCAGGTTGTTTTTTTTTTTAGCATTTTCCTTGTTTGTTTATTATGTCTTACAGGTCATGTTGTTTTTTGCCATTTAGGTTTTTGGGATATTAGTTAATTTGTCTCTGCTCATGTGTTTCATGTTTTTTTTCAATGTGTATATTTCTTTGCATTTAGCTTTTAGTTCATTCTTGTTTCGTATACGTTGAGATATTTCTGTATGCCCTTACCCCCGAGTTTACTGTATCAATGTTTATGCTCAGTTCTAGATAAGTGGTATTCCGCTCCGCCCCCTTTTCAACCTCGATCCACACTTTGGTGAAGTCTGCTTTTATGCGGGCTTCATTGAAATGTATTACCTGCATTGTATTGCTGCCTGTGATGTTTTGAGCCACAAGGTGAAAACATTTGATCTAAAAAGACCTTAAATCATACAGCTGCCTTAAATAAATGATTAATCACCAATTTTTGTCCCTACCAAATATGGTAGTTACTTTCACTTATAAAATTGAAATTTCCTTTAGCAGTAGCTGCTGGTTTAATTTTATTCTTTCTGCTTTGTTGAATTTATTTGATGTATTTGAACTTTGAAATCTGCGATAGACTGCCAACCTGTCCAGGGTGTACCCCGCCTCTCCCCCATTGACAGCTGGAGATAGGCACCAGCAACCCCTCGCTACCCCAAAAGGGATAGGCGTGTTAGAAAATGGAAGGATGGATGGATGAACTTTAAAATGTTTGAAAGCACCAAGTAATGTTTTGCACATCTATTTATTGATGTTGTTTTATCTCAAAGCGTGTTTCTAAACAAGTAAGAAACCAGATATGCTTCCTGTCTACCATGTTGATGTTTTTACCTCACAGCAGATGTTGATGAAGTTATGAAAAATATCAAATGTCTTTTTTATTATTTTTTGCATCAAGGTTCTGTCATTAATTAAAGGCACACAACATATGTTTTTTGTTATTTTATATTTATTTTGGTATATATTCAACAATATTATTTTCCATTTATTTCTCATTTGTGGCATTACCCGCCGCTCTCAAATTTCAGTTCCTGCTATTTATTCCCCTCAAAATGATTACTTGTTGCAAATTTAATAATCTTTAGCAGTAAAGAATGCAAAAACAGTGGCGGTCCTTTCTTTCTTGGTGTTGCAGTTATGACACAGAGGCACAAGTCAATGACATAACTCGTAGTGTCCCTATCCTCCTGTTTTGGACGCTTGTAACCTGTGCACTAGAACCCTTACATGCATTTCCACCAGGTGCGTACTTCATAAAACTGAGACTGAAACTTTCAGTTCAGTTTCTGCAAGCAGGCTTCGTCTGACTTGATTTGTAACTGACACACTAAACCTGAGTTGTCTTGGAAATAAAACCAGACTTCCTGTTCTACCTGTTCCCTTCTGCAGACTCACCAACATCTAAAAGGAGCAAAAAGCCATGCTGACAGAGCTGTTTTAAAAACTGCATTAAAAAAAAGACTAACAGAAACTGCTCTGTAGCTTTTTGGTTGCATAAAGCAGCATTATTTGCTCAGTAATGACACCTGTTATCCAGGATGATATCGTAGTTGCCTAGGGTCATTATTAGGATGTCTTGGACTATATAGGCTCTTACAATGTTGTCTTGGTCTTTGAATAAAAACCTCTGAACATGGTTAAAAGTCCCAACTTTTAAACCATCACTTGGAGTGGCAGGCCCTCTCAAAGCAGAGAAACAGAGAAATGTTTTATATTTATACCTCTTGCTTACATCATTTTCCAAATAAGCGACTTCAAGGTAAAAAAAAAAAAAGCCCAATAAACCATAACCTGCTGCTCATGAAATTTATAAAGCACTTCAGGAAAAAAAGAACAAGCCAGTCATTGCGTACAATAAGCAGACTCGGTAACACTGTTATTAATGGCCTTACAATGGGCTGCCATAAAGCTGTTGGTCTTACTGTGAGAATGAGAACAGAGCTGTGAGACTGTCACCAGGTCACCGCATAAAGAAGCTGCAAGTGTAGTTTTTTGGTCAGACAGTGGGTAGAGATGACAGGCCTCATAAAGTCTTTGATAAACATCACAGGAACTCAGATGAGTGTACTTTAATGTAGCGCTGCTTTAGTTTGGGACAAATAGTAGAACCAGTAAAAAACACAAGAAAATCATAAAGTTTTGCGACTTGTTTTTTTTTGCATCAAAGGAAAAAACTAAAACGGAGGTTATAGATCCAATAATACTAGAAATGCCTACAAAGACAGCTTGAGAAAATCCTCCCACATAAGCTCTGTTTGAGAAAAATACTTTAAATGATTTGGGTCAGTTGACCTCCTCGCCAGTTTGTAGTCAGAAGAAATACTCTAAACTGATGGACAGGTTAACTTTATTCCACATCTTTGATAATGTCCTTCAATTGAGGGTCTGATCCCAGGTTGTACCAGTTGATTCTTTGGATATATGATTGATTATGACCCCTGATTAAATAAAAAAACACTTTATAGTTTTTTTTTTTTTTTTTTGAGAGGGGGGCATCATTTAAATACATTTCCTTACATGAGACTATGAGTAGATTGCAATACGCTATTTTAAATTATTGGTAAAGTGGTAAAGTACAAAACATCCCAAGGTTGTTCTGACGTAACATACAGTTGGTGTGAAACGTCCCGGCAGATGGCTCTATTTCAGGCTATGAAACAACCAAAACTGCGAAAGGAAGAAATTGCAAAGGATTCGATTTTACTTAATGTACCCGCTTAAGTAAAATAAATGCTCCCTTGTTAATTAAAAAAACATGCAACAGATAAAAAAGTGTTTTTGAAGCATCTTTCTGAACAGCAGGCTTTACCTGGTGCAGCAGATGAAGGAGGAAAATAACTATTCACACATTCAGGATAACATTATTTAAAGAAAAATAATTTTCTTTAAATAATTTTTAAAGTTAAACCAACTTTGAAACACCCCAGCAGTCAGTTGTAGAAGACAGCTTCAGTTAGTCGTTCTTGTCTCCAGGGATTCTTACCTTTTATCAGCAGAGTCAGCACAACCGGCACCCAGATCAGCTTGAGCGCCATCGCTGCGAGTTTCCTCCAGTTGAGCGGCTCTGGTTTAAATACCCATCATTCAGCTTTTTATTTACACCCACAGAGTCACCTGCTCAGCGACATTCCAGCAACTCACCTCATGTACAGTTCGTGCAGGTTGATGCATCCTATGTGTAGGTTTAAGTAGAATGAATTTGTAGAGAAAAATACCCTCAATGTAAATGACTGATCAATTTAAAGCTATGATAAAAAAATACATCAACCTGTTCAAAATATCAGAGCCATAATAGATCAAACACAGTTTTTATTGATCTGATGTAATCCTACATGTGGTATTTTTAGCTTTACTGAAATCCTCATAGTTAAAAGAAATAAAGGCTTGAAAACATTCATCTGTGTGTAATTAATCTATATATAGTGTTTCACTCAGAAAACCACTGAGTTACTGAATTAAACAAACTTTTCAACAGTGTTGTAACTAATTTAATATAATTATAAATACATTTAATTCTCAAAGCATTTTTTAAAAAGTGAAAAAAATTCTCATGTTTAATATAATTGTTCGATTAAATTTTATGTGTTCTAAATGTTTAAGTATTTTTTTAATGTTTCTTTTTTTGGACGTGATTTCATAATCTCTTGTCATTCAGGGACTTTTTAGGACGCTGATTAGTTGAAGCTTGTTGGCTGAGATAGCCGGCAGGGACCCCAATGCAGAACAAGCTTGGTCAAAATGTGTTAGCAGCAGTTCTGTTATTTGCATGGCTGTTTTGTTTTTATTCATAGGCTACCCCGTACAATGCCTTAGATAATTTTTATGCCCACTTCCCCTTTCTCACTGTAGTCTTTTTTAACTAAAGCAGGACATCTGATGCATAACCTGTTGAAGCATCAAAAGAGTAGATATGTGGGATAACAAGTGCTATCTGATTCCTAGTCCTCAGGTTGCATGAATGCTTGTGGTGTTTGTCATCTTTGAAAACTTTGAGCCGTTCCTGTAAGAAACACAATGCTGGTAAGAACTGCACAAACTGGAAAACGAGAGGAATGTTTTCAGATGAAAGTTAAAGAAGGTAAATGTGACAAACACACTCATCTGTGTGGGAATAAATACACAGACGTGTAGTCCAAATCACATTACATGGTTACAGACAGCAGATTAAAATCTTTGTTCAGAGGTGCGAGGAACACTTTCTGACTCTTAATGTCCAAAAAACACAAGAACTGATCTTTGACCCTAGGGCGGTTGGAGACCACTCTCCAGTGGTCATCCATAATCAATTAATTGCCCAAGCAGATTCATATAAATATCTTGGATTAATAATCGATAATAAATTATCATGGATTGCTCAAATTGATTATGTCTGCAACAGGGTCCAGCAGCGGCTACATTTTCTGCGCAGGCTGAGGGCCTTTGGTGTCAGTCAAAAAGTCATGCTGCTCTTTTACCATGCTGTAATAAAGAGAATCATTAAGTACGGCATTTCTGCCTGGTTTGGTAACCTGTCTGTCCAAATGAAGGCCAAACTTACCTGTCTGACCCAAAGAGCAATGAAGTTGATGGGAGTCAAGCAGCACCCCTCACTTCAGACCATCTTCAATGAACCAATAACCAGACAGGCCCAGAAAATCATGTCAGACCCCACTCATATTCTTTATTCAGAGTATCAGTTTCTTCCTTCAGGTCGACGTCTTAGAGTCTCTGCCTGTAGATTAAACCGCTATAAGAACTCATTTGTTCCGCTTTCCATTAAAGCAACAAATAGCATTAAGCAGTAAATTGTGGAATAGGCAACAGTATTCAACATTTAAACTGACACATGCTCTTTTATTTTTTTTATTTTATTTATTTATTTATTATTTATTTATTTTTTCAGTATCTCTTAAAACAGATTTTTTTTAAAGAACGGTTTTTATACATGTTTATTTATTTATTATCATTATTATTATTTTTTTTCTCTTCTTTCAAATTTTTATTGTGAATATAATGTAACATGCTCCTTTATGTATCTATTTATTGTCTTATAATGGAATTTTTATAGTAGTGTTATGTGTGAATGCAGTGTGACACAGTTTGGACTATGTAGCAGCCAGAGTCTGTAACCCAAATCAAATTTCCTTTGGGACAATAAAGTTAATCTATCTATCTATCTATCTACATAGAAAACAATCAATGAAAAAGAAAAAAGAAAGAAAAAGTAGCATAAACAGACTCGTAATCTTTTAGGAGGCGATCATACCAATGTTTCCGATATACAGATGTATACTTAAAGGTATACTATGCAACCGGGGTTGATTTTCCAGCGAGGCTCCCCCAGAGGGCGAAAGTAAAAGTGTACTGTCGTAAATATGCTCAGCTGTTCTACTGGTTTCTCCGTCAAGCCATACGCGGTTGTTTATAGCAGTTCTCGCCGTAAAGCAAGACCGACTCTCGCGATGCACACGAGACTACTGAGCCTGTGAGTGCGCGCCGAGTGTTCCTGCAATTGCAAGTGCGGTATTTCCCCCACAGATCACCAGGGCGGCCGAGAAAACCTTAGTTCATCCAAAACGGTATGGAACACATTAATTAACTGAAAAATGTTGCATAGTATGCCTTTAATGTTTAATGTTAGTTCACAGTACAATAATTCTATTATTGGACTCATTTAGTCAGCAAATGAAGCTGAGGCGCAAGTTCAATCGAAGAAACTCATCACCAGCCTCCATTCAATCAGAGTCCGATTCGCCTCTGATGTGAGCAATCAGCTACGAACCGCACCTCCATGAAGCCAATCAGCATCCCGCGCTCATCTTAAAAGCAACTTCAAATCCACGTCTCAGCCTGCTAACCAGCAAGCGCAAACGGATTGCATGTTGGATTTCGAATCAGATGTCCGATTCAACCCACCCCCAACCCCTTCTCCACCATCATAGCTGAGTTCATCTAGCTTCCAAGACGTTCCTCCATCCTCAACCCATCAGAGTGTTTTCTCCCTTCAGTCTTCATCACTCCCTATCGCCAGTTATTGGTCCGGCAGAAGACCACCATGTTGGGCCCGGTTCTGCCAGAGGTTTCTTCCCAAAGGGGAGTTTTTCCTCTCCACAGTCGCTTCAAGCTTGCTCATCATGGACAGTTCATGCAAACCTGTGTTTATCAAGTTGGACATCTATCTTAAACAGATCATATGGACTGAACAAACTTCTTCTATCTCCACTCCACCACCAGTTTCAGACCTGGGGGGAACATCACTGTTCTCATACATCTACTTATGCATATTAAAGTATAATTCAGCATTAATGTTCCTGCCGAGGTCTGAGCGCCAAAGACTTAAAATATTGTATCAATAAAATCCTTCTAATTGCCATTTCTTTCTCTGTGAGTTTTTCAGATTGAAATACAATTATATATAAGATTCTTTAGAAAAGCCATCAAATAGCTGACATTAATTGACACAAACAGCTCCCTGGCACTGCTCCATCTGGGCTTCTTTAACAAAAGTCTTGAAGCATCATTATAAGCCATCTGCAATCTCTGAAGACTGCCTTTTTAATGATTATACCATAGTGCTGTATACAGTAAAGTACAATATGATCTAATCAAGTGCAGTTTGATTTCATCAGAACAATATTATTTCTCTGGGGACTTTATGGACAAACAACGTGTTCTGTTTGCTTGTCTGAAGATCATTGAGGTATGTCAGAATATCAAAAATATCATGGTCTTTATCATGGTCTTTTCAGAGCTAGGACATTTGTTTCAGTATATAACATTTGAACCTGACGGTAAATGTCCTCATCATCTGATAAACAGTCTGTCAGCACATGACTTAGATATTTCTCTTCATTTGAGACATCCAGTAAGATCCCAGACAACTTATAATTAGGTAAAACCCTATATTTATCTTTTTTAGTGTGACATATCAGAATAATACTTTTTGATGGATTGACTTTAACATAATGTAGTTCACTGCATACCGACTATACATTAAAGAAGCTTCTTAAGAAAAGAAAACAAAGATGAACTGGATCTGCCAGTTGGAGAATGTGCTGCATAAGGTGTGTTAGTGTCATAGAGCTGATTAAGAACGTTTCCTGGTCAATATGAAAATAAACTGCACACACATGAAAGCAGTCTGACTGGTTGTAGTGAGTAATGACTGGAACAGTAAACAGGAAAGAAGTTCAGAGTTTAAGAGTAAATCATGCTATGAACTGAAAATACCTGCAACTGCTCCACTGTACAGCCTTCATGTTAATAATAGAGACTAGAAATGAATTAGTCATTTTGGTCAGAAACCTGTTGTATTGGATGTTTTATCCAATCTCTGATCAGCCATAAACCAAAATAAACCATAATAATTTACCTTGTTGCTGAGAGTAGAGAAGATAGTGATCAGTTGACCTTCTCTCCAAAAGTTTGAAAACACACAATTTTCTAGAAAAAAAACCTTTATATGTTTTGGGTCAACAATGATTTACAGATTTCTGTGGCCCACGAGTTCTTTCAACTTGATGGTATTTGTGTATGTAGTAACCATAGACCTTTTATAAGTAATTCCAGTGTTGCTTAATTTAGAAACTTATATACAGTGGCGTCTTTGGCATGATAAGTTAAGTAGGGCACAAAAACTCGACACCTATTAGCAGCAACTATTGTTTTTTGTGATGCATCCCAAAAATATATCCTTTAAAGTTAATTAATTTATTATTGTCTCCAAGAAAAAGTGTAGTATCAAAGGTTCTCTATTTATTAAAAACGGTTTAGTGTGTCCTGGATGTCTAGAGAGATTATGTGAAGGATTTGATGTTCCCCTTTCCTTTACAGCAGCTCCCAAACTGCCAGTAGTGCATACAATTTACGCATTTAAATAGGGTCCACCAAATCCATTTTGCACTTTCTATTCAATGTGGATGCAATCTTTGAAGATCAGGTGCAACACGGCCACTTACAGCTTGCATGGATTTTTTTTTTTAGTCCATGCAATTTAGCGGTCCATATAGAGAATCTATCAAGATCAGGCCCTTCAAATTTTATAATAGAAAATAAATGACCTCTTTCCTGTCAAAGTCCATAAGTTTAAATGCAATAATGTTTTATAACTGCACTGCTGAGTTATCGCGAACCCAAAGAATTTATACATAAATCCAAATTTTGCTCTCTACATTGACATCAGATATAAATGCACTCTCACTCTCGATGGGTTCTATATGCATCTATAAAATCGTATGCTTGTTAATCAACAGGTCTGGATCTTAAACAAAGCTTTAGTTACTGTTTTGTTGGTAGTGGGGACTGAGCCGTAATTGCAAACCATAAAGCAAAAAACATATCATCGAGCCATTTAAAACATTCAACTCAGTCACAAAACCTGTTGTTCTCCCATGTCAACTCGGCTCAGGTCGCTTCTGCTAGATTTGCGGCTTATTTCCTCCTGAGCGCCGCATCAGCAGGTAGCTTGTGTCAGTGGCTTTGGATTCTTACTAAGTTTTCTTTTCTTTTTTTTTTGAAGATTTTTCACAGCTCTAGTGGCTTGCTTTTTAAAACAGTAAGCTGACAGGAAGAGAGAGCTTCTCTTCCACAAAGGACCGCAGGTCAGAGTTGAACTCGTGTCGACCACGTTGAGGACCAAGACCTCCGCACATGCGCACCAGGTTTAGGTGCGCCACCAGCGCACCTAAACCTTTATCTTTATCTACTTCTAGTTCTGTGTTACGGAAACGTATTCCTGTCACTTGAGAAAATAAATTGCATCTCCAACAACTCAAGCTGAAAATCAAAGCTTTCGTTTTTCTGGATGATGCATGACTCAGAAGAATGTTAAGATTTGTTACGGGGTCAGATGTTATCTGTGTTAAAGTTGAAGTACTTTTCACATGAGTAGGTCTGGTTTCTTGTCATGTTTTTGTCTGCTATTGATAAACCTTTGACAGAACTAAAATGTTTTCACATCCTTGTGGTGTGTAAGTGGCTCTGTACCTGTAATATTAATACACTTGGGTCAGAATCACCCAGTGACAATATTTGTAACTTTTTTTGTCCATATTAAATGGACAAAAGATTAAATTAATTTATTTAATGAAAGTGAATATTTTACAGTTAATGCAAAGGTTCAAACGAAAACCATGCACCATTTTGTTTGAGAGAAAGTAAATCACAGATTGTGTGTGCGTGGCTTTGTGCACACCGTTTCTTTGAGTGGCCACAGGATATAGCAAAAAACACCAAGTTTCTCTATAAGTTCTAATATGATTTTCCTTCTACACAGATTGATGCAACAGTTATTGACTGTATGGATGATGGCACTCTCTCTCTGGTTCCATCCCAACATACAGGGATCACATAGCAGCAAGACGCTTCGTTTGGAAAGTAAAGGTACAAATACAAAAGATTTCACAAAACAGTCACTGCTTGAAAAACTAAAGGGGAAGATGGGCCTTTGTAGCAATGATGATACAAATTTGGATGAACTAATGTTGGAGAGGACTGAACTTTGAGACGAGACAATGCAGCTCCTTCTTAAAACACCAGGGGGATTTTTAATCCATGACTTACACTCATTACAGAATCCATTACAGAATCCCAACAATATGGTGTAACTGTCATCCTTTTATAGGGTGACAGTCATGTAAATGCGAACATGATATATTACTGTGCACGTGGACCACTCTACCCAAACCAAATGTTTCCTTTCTTCCCTAGATGGAATGCTTATATAACCGTTGCACTGTGCACAACAGAAAATAGCTAAATTACTCTTAACATAGTTGGGAGGATGTTCAGTTGTTAATACAAACAGGATTCAAATGGATGGCAATAGTAAAAGGTCAGGCTGTCTTCTTCATAACCTTACTAGGAACTATCCAATCTCCCATTATCGCTCCTTTTTCACTAAAAGTAAATCATTCAAATAGTTATATATATGTGAAATTAAAATGGAAAATTGCATAACAGAAATGATTTCAAAGTATCCATACAAATTAATAAATTTAAATGAATAACATACTTGCAGTAAATGCAGAATAAAATGACAGTAAACACACAGATATATAAAAAATGTTCATTGTTTTCTTCCAACTCATATGTAGCCGAAAAATCCCTTCTGCCAGTGTTTATGTCTTCATTCAGGGCATTAACTGCTACATGGACCCCTCCCCCTCGGGCGTCCGCCAGCCGGCCACCCAACCGACCAGCATGAATTGGAAAATCAGCTGTGATATTCGTGTGGTTCACTGTGGTTATTATAACAGCGGTGTATGTACCTCCGAGCGCAAATAAAAAAGAGGCCATGAGTATCATCAACAAATGCATCGAGGGCGTCAGCTCCAGAAAGACCATCGTCATCCGAGCTAATCAACGACCCTGGATCATTGTGGAGGTCCATCGAGCTCCCAAAGCACGAATTTCAACCTTCAAGTCTGGCGACAAGGAGGCACTGAGAGCATCGAGAGCCAACTTGAACCGTGCCATCAGGTTAGCAAAGTGGAACCACAGTCAGAAAATCCAAGAGCTTTTCCATGACGCCAGCAACACCAAGAGCATGTGGAAAGGCATACGGGCGATCACTGAATACAACACGCCATCCCCCTGGTTGGTGAAGTTGATGCTGACTTCCTTAACGGACTAAATAACTTCTTTGGGAGGTTTGAGGCACTAAACAGCACTCCAGCAGTGAAAGCTGTTCCCCATTAGGAAGAGGAGGTCCTCTGCCTTGACACTGCCGACGTGTGGAAGACTTTGAGGAGAGTAAACCCGCGGAAGGCCCCAGGTCCCGACAACATACCTGGGCGGGTGCTCAAGGGGTGTGCAGGTCAACTGGCTGGTATCCTCAGACATTTTAACACCTCGCTGGACCAAGCCACAGTGCCAGCATGCTTCAAGTCTGCCTCCATCATTCCGGTGCCGAAGAAACCTAAAGTCACCTGTTTCAATGACTACCGATGAGCCTAGCACATCTGGAGGAGAAGAACACGCATGTGCGGATGCTGTTCCTGGACTTTAGTTCAGCGTTTAACACCATCATCCCACAGCATCTGGTGGGAAAACTGGAACATCTGGGCTTCAGCACACCCCTTCGAAACTGGCTGCTAGACTTCCTCACCAACAGACCCCAGTCGGTCCGAGTCGGACAGAACACTTCTAATGTCATCACCCTCAGCACGGGCTCCCCGTGCTCAAGGACACTTGATGTGCCCAAAGATTTAAATAAATCAGATCTTATTAATTATTCCAAAGAACTTTTCTTCCCAAATGGAAAATGTAGATTTGGACATTTTGAGACATTCAGTGATGACGTTTTGGACTTCCAGGAGGAAGTTGTGTTGGATGAAAACATCACTGTGGGGGTCCTCTACTCTGTACTGAGATTAGGGATGTTAAGATTTTACCTGTGCACTAAAAGCCAGATCAGTCTGAATGATGAAGAATATGGGGGAAAGAAATCTGATGGAAGTAGTCTGGAAATGGTGGACATGCTTAAAGGCAACCAAGAAAACTGAAACCATGGTCATTCAATCATCAGATTTTGAACTCGATACAGATGCACTGTCAGACCCATTTGAGGTGACTTTTGGCCCAGTCCATGGAGAGCCCATAGCTGGTCAACTTGATGACACTTTGATATATCAACCAAGCACGCAGTTTGAAGGAGAAGAGTCAGGCATCATATCTACTGAACTTCCTTCCACAAGCACAGCACACTTCAAGCACCAGTACAGCATCATATGAAATGGTTTGTATCACTTGTGAAACCTCACCTGAGCAATCTTCTTGAGGAGTTGATAACACATTTTAAGGATCAAACACTCCTGAGTCAAACCCTGAAATTCAGTTTTATAGATGAAAAGGGAGCTGATGCAGATGGTGTCTCAAGAGACGTCTATGCCCCTTTTTGGACTGAGTTTAAGGACAGACGCATAGCAGAAGGAGAAGAAGTGATGTTCCCTTCATTGCCTAATAAATGGCAGAAAGAAGAATGGAAATCCATAGACCAGGTTTTAAAGGGATTTAAAGATCATGGATACTTTCCTTGTCGCCTTGCCCCTGCTTTTGCAGTTGTTCTCATTTTCGGTGAGAGTGAAGTCTCAAATGAAATGCTGTATGAAAGTCTTCTCCTGTTCATCAGTCAGTCAGACAGGGATCTTGTGACCATGGCCTTAAAAGTAGACAGTCTAAATGAGGACCGAGATGAACTTATTGATCTTTTGGGTCTTTTGGGTAAATGTAACAACACTTCCAACAGAAGATAATTTGAAAGGAAACCTTTAACTGCAGAACACAAGCATTTCATCCAAAAAGGAAGATATGCTGCAGAATAAATGTCTTCTACTAATAGCCACATTTTAAAAGAGTCCTTTTCCAGCCCACAAGCTGTTCTACAGATGTATGAAGATAAAAAGCCAACAACAACAAAATTGTTGAAGTTACTGGATGCATTTCCAACAACTCAAGCTGAAAATCAAAGCTTTCGTTTTCTGCAGCAGTACATCAGGGGACTAGATGATGCACAACTCAGAAGAGTTAAGATTTGTTACGGGGTCAGATGTTATCTGTGTTAAAGTTGAAGTGCAATCACATCAGTAGAAGGTCTGGCAAGGCGACCTATTGCACATACTTGTGGACCAGCTCTGGAACTGCCATGGACATATGGTTCATTAAAGGTTATCACCTACCTTGGGTAAATGGAGAACTTATCAGTCTGTTTAAGCAGAGGGACAGAGCGTGGAACAAACATAAAAAAACAAAGCTTCTTAATGATTGGGAGGAATACAAACGGCTAAGAAACACGTGCACAACCCAAACAAGAAATGCTAAAGCCAATTACTATAGAAATAGTTTGTCACATGATTTCAATAATCCTAAACAATTTTGGAAAAAAATGAATACCTTAATTGACAACTCGAACAGTACCAGCAGTAACATGATAATCAATAATGCAACTGTTAATGATCCAGCTGTTATTTCAAATGCGTTTAGTTTGCATTTTGCTCAAACACCTCAGGTACAGTCATCACTCTTTCACCCTGTGTCGAATGTTAATTCTCAGCCCTACGACAGCTCTTTTACATTTCGACAGGTTAGCTCAGCTGATGTCCAGTTGGCCATTAGCAAGCTATCCTCTAGCAGTGGATCGGGCCCTGACGGCATTGAGGGTAAGTTTATTAAAATTTCTTCATATGTCCTCTCCTCTCCATTGGCTGAGCTTTTTAATTTGTCATTTATAACCAATGAAGTGCCTCTGGCATGGAAGTGTACCAAAGTCATTCCATTGCATAAAGGAGGGGACACCCAAAATATGAACAATTATAGACCTATCTCAATAATTAATAGTATTGTGAAAATTTTTGAGAAAATTATCTTCGATCAAATATCTAATCATCTTTCTGATAATAATTTACTATCTCAATGCCAGTCAGGTTTCAGGAAATACTACTCAACTACTACTGCTCTTTTGAAACTTACGAACGATATTTTTTCTAGTTTTGATAACAACATCAGTACTGGTGCCATCTTCTTAGATCTTACTAAAGCATTTGATCTAGTTGATCATTATCTACTCCTGGATAAATTGTACTCTATTGGCTTTTCCCGTTCATCTCTTCTGTGGTTTAATTCATATCTTCATCACCGCCGCCAGAGTGTGTCCTTTAGGGGTAGTCAGTCGAATTTTATAGGCGTAGATAAAGGCATTCCACAGGGTTCTTCACTTGGGCCTTTGTTATTTTCCATTTTTATTAATGACTTGCCACTCTGCTGTTCAGGATGTGACATTCATCTTTATGCAGATGATACAATCATATATTGCTCCAAATTGAATATTTCTGACATAAATTATTCCCTACAATGTGACTTCGATTCTGTACAGCACTGGCTGTCATTTAATAAACTTCTTTTGAATAAATCAAAATCTTACTGTATGCTTTTCCAGAAGAAAGATAGAAATAATCTTAATCTGCATTTTCTGGATTCTTCTCCTTTAGAATCAACTGAAAAATATAAATATCTCGGTGTTTGGCTAGAAAGTGATCTTTCATTCAAAGCTCATATACACACACTTAACAATAAACTTAACTTTCGTCTTAAAACATTATATCAATCGATAGACTGCTTTAATTTTCAGGTTAGGAAAAAAATAGTCTCCCAGTTGCTGTTACCTATATTGGACTATGCAGATATTATATATGCTAACACTACTGCCACTTACCTACACTCTCTCGATGTGGTTTACAACAGCCTGTGCCGATTCGTCCTTCGCTGCCCCTATAGGACACATCACTGTATTATGTATGACCAGCTGTCCTGGCTTGCACCTTCAGCCAGAAGACAATATCATTGGTTTCAACTTATATTTAAATGCATTTACTTTCAATATCCATTTTACTTATCCCAATATTTAGTGCCTTACAGCTCACAATATAATCTTCGTCACAACAAACAGATCTTCTTTACTGTCCCCAGAGTTAAGAGAGAATTTGGGAAACATGCTTTCTGTGTTAAAGCCCCTCGTGATTGGAACAGCCTTCCTGCATCTATCCGTTCGCTTACGTCTTTTCCTCTGTTCCGAACTGCTTTGTTAACACATCTTCAGACCACTTGTCTATGTTTTTAGTATTCTAGATTTAGCAGTAATATGTGTCATGTTAGTTATGGTTGTATGAATGTGTTTATCTGTAGAAATATACGTATCTAGTAATGTCAACTCTGTCAGTTATATTTGGGAGTATTATGCCCTACTTATTACCATTTCTGAAATGCTTGACTTTCAGATCACCATCATGCTGAGTCTAAGATTATATAAGGTTTTATTGTCTAGTGGTATAATTACTGCGGTTTGGGAATTACTTCAATTCAATTCAATTCAATTTTATTTATATAGCGCCAAATCATGAAACATGTCATCTCAAGGCACTTTACAAAATCAAGTTCAATCATATTATACAGATTGGGTCAGATTATACAGATTGGTCAAAATGTCCTATATAAGGAAACCAGTTGATTGCATCAAAGTCCCGACAAGCAGCATTCACTCCTGGGGAACCGTAGAGCCACAGGGAGAGTCGTCTGCATTGTACATGGCTTTGCTGCAATCCCTCATACTGAGCAAGCATGAAGCGACAGTGGGAAGAAAAACCACCCATTAACGGGAAAAAAAAACCTCCGGCAGAACCGGGCTCAGTATGAACGGTCATCTGCCTCGACCGACTGGGGTTACAGAAGACAGAGCAGAGACACAATAAGAGAGACAAAAAGCACAGAAACACACATTGATCTAGTAATCTGTTCTACATTAGATGGTAGTAACGGGTGAGCCGTCTTCTCTGGATGATGTCAAAGTTAACAGAACGCCAGACCAGGTGTACCTACTATGAAGAAAAAGAGAGAGAGCAAAAAGTTAAAAGCTGAAATGACGACAGTCATTTCAATGTAATACAATGCAAAACTGGAGAACCGTAGAATGAAGAACAGTAGAAATCAGTAGAGTGAGAAAATTAGACCCTGATGTCCTCCAGCAGCCTAGGCCTATCACAGCACAACTATAGAGATAGCTCAGGGTAACATGAGCCACTCTAACTATAAGCTTTGTCAAAAAGGAAAGTTTTAAGATTAGTCTTAAAAATAGATAGGGTGTCTGCCTCACGGACCAAAACTGGGAGTTGGTTCCACAGGAGAGGAGCCTGATAGCTAAAGGATCTGCCTCCCATTCTACTTTTAGAGACTCTAGGAACCACCAGCAGACCTGCAGTCTGAGAGCGAAGTGCTCTGTTAGGAACATACGGGGTAATCAGAGCTCTGATATATGATGGAGCTTGGTTATTAAGGGCTTTATACGTTAGAAGAAGAATTTTAAATTCTATTCTTGATTTAACAGGAAGCCAATGAAGGGAAGCTAAAATTGGAGAAATATGATCCCTCTTGTTGATTTTCATCAGGACTCTTGCCGCAGCATTTTGGATCAGCTGAAGACTTCGAACTGCATTTTGTGGACTTCCTGATAGTAAAGAATTACAATAGTCCAGCCTTGAAGTAACAAATGCATGGACTAGTTTTTCAGCATCACTCCTGGACAGAATGTTTCTAATTTTGGCGATATTCCGGAGGTGAAAAAAGGAAACTCTGGAAACCTGTTTAATATGGGATTTAAATGACATGTCTTGGTCGAAAACAACACCAAGGTTTTTAACTTTATTACCAGAGGCCAAGTTAATGCCATCCAGATTAAGTGATTGATTAAGAAGTTTATTTTTTGAGGACTCTGGCCCAAAGATTACAACTTCTGTCTTGTCAGAATTTAAATGCAGGAAATTTAAAGTCATCCAGCTTTTGATGTCATCAAGACATGACTGCAGTCGAAGTAACTGATTGGATTCATCAGGATTTATGGATAAATATAGCTGAGTGTCATCAGCATTGTCAAGTTGCCAACTCAGTTATGCAGCTTCCCCAACTTGAAAGGGATTATGACCAGTCTACATGGAGAATAAACTGGAATCCACTCAGTTTGCTTCTTTTCCACTTCTTTTTTCTTTTATTCTCTTTAGCAGTGGTCAAACAGGTAAAAAACCTTTAGACAAAAAAAATTACACACATAAATATCCATAAATTTTTACAAATATACATGTAAATGTCAGCCTTAAATACTCCATTCAATACAAAATGCTACTTGATGAATAACACCAAACACTGAAACACATACAAGCTTACGTAGCACAAACCACATATTGCCACTTTAATTGCACAAACCCCATTTAACCTATTTAACCTTTATATCTGTTAACCCAATTAAAAGGCAGACCCTCTTATCACACCAATCGACCAAACACTTTCTAATAATATTTAAGAAATACGCAGCTTATGGCCATACTAACACACATTTCATCAAGACAATCAAAGCATGGCAAAATCAATTGAACAGAGCTACGCATCCATTCTGCTGCACACTAACACGTAAACAAACACCACTCTCAAACGGCTCAGCAGCAACAGTAGCGACTCTGTAGCACAGATTTTAAGTTTAGCTTCTTACCGGCTGCCTCTCCAATCGTTGTAGACGTTCAAAGTACTCTGCTGCGTTGGTATTAGTTTTAACAGGATCCTCGTCCGTGTCTCAATAACTTCTGCTCCTACTTGGGTCTGATATCACACCTGCGCTTCAGGGATGCACCGCGTATGTGACGTCATGAGCTCTTGAGCGCACCAGGCAGCAATTAAGCAGATTGTCTCCGTTGGTCTTGTGGGTGGATTGTCTCCGTGCAATTCACTACTGCCGTCAGTGAATTGCACCCCCGTATTTAATCTCTTTTAGTGCAAATTATAACTTTATTTATTTATTAAAAATACACTCATCTCAAGTGTAATTTGACTTGACAAGCATAACAGTGGAAATTAATCCCATGCTGTCTGATAATTTTGCCAACCGGAAGCATATATATAGTAAATAGAATTGGTCCAAGGACTGAACCCTGTGGTACTCCACAGGTGACCCTAGAGTTTGAAGAAGATTTATTATTAACATGAACAAACTGGAATCTGTCCGACAGATAAGATTTAAACCAGCCTAATGCTTTTCCCTTAATCCCTACAGTATGCTCAAGTCTTTGTAGGAGAATATTGTGATCAACTGTATCAAATGCAGCACTGAGATCTAACAGGACAAGTATAGACACAAGTCCATTATCTGAGGCCATGAGAATATCATTGGTGACCTTCACCAGAGCTGTTTCAGTGCTATGATGAGCTCTAAAGCCTGACTGAAACTCCTCAAGTAGGTCATTACTTTGTAAATGTTCACAAAGTTGATTAGCAACTACTTTCTCAAGAATTTTAGATAAGAAAAGAAGATTAGATATAGGTCTGTAGTTTACTAGCTCATCTTGATCAAGAGAAGGTTTCTTAAGTAAAGGTTTAATAACAGCTACTTTAAAAGCCTGTGGTACATATCCATTTACTAAGGATAGATTAATCATGTCTAAAATAGGACCACTGATCAGAGGGAATACCTCCTTAAACAACTTGGTTGGGATTGGGTCTAACATACAGGTAGAAGGTTTAGATGAAGCTAATATTCTAGATAGCTCAGAAAGCTCTACTGCTTTTAAACAGTTCAGACACTGCGCAGGTTCTAAGGATTCCTCCAATGCTGCCTCACTTACTGAGGACGAGGTAATCATGTTTGGGAGGATGCCAATTATTTTATTTTTAATGGAATCAATTTTATTTATGAAGAATCCCATAAAATCATTACTGCTAAGAGCTAAGGGGATGGCTGGATCAACAGAGCTGTGGCTCTGGGTAAGTTTGGCAACTGTATTGAAGAGAAATCTAGGATTATTCTTATTCTCCTCAATTAATGATGAAAAATATGCTGCTCTAACTCTGCGAATGGTCTTGTTATACAACAATAGACTGTCCCTCCAGATTAGGTAGGATTCCTCTTGGTGTGTAGAGCGCCATTTTCTCTCCAATTTCCTAACATTGTGCTTCAAGGAATGCAGCTCTGAATTAAACCAAGGAGCCAGCTTCCTGTGAATAATCACCTTCTTTTTCAAGGGAGCTACATTGTCTAATGCAGAACGCAATGACAAAGTCATACCGTTTACAAAGACATCTATTTGTGAATTGGAAGAAACAACATTGCTGCCATCTACTGGGCATTTCTGCAATACGGAGGATATTAAAAAGGGGACAGACTCTTTAAGTTTTGATACAGCATTATCCGATAAAGATCTACTATAATGGAACCCTCTTTTGGGGGTGGAGAACTCAGTTAGATTAAACTCAAATGTTATTAAAAAATGATCAGATAGGACAGGGTTGTGAGGAAATACTGTTAATTCTTCACAATCAATGCCATATGTCAGCACAAGGTCTAAAGTATGGAGCCAAGAGTGCGTCGGTTTATGCACATTTTGAGCAAAACCAATTGAATCTAGGATAGTTTTAAAGGCTACACTAAGGTTATCACATTCTGTGTCAACATGGATGTTAAAATCACCCACTATAATAACCTTATCAGTATTTAACACCAAATCAGATAAGAAATCTGACAACTCATCCAAAAACTGAGTATAAGGGCCTGGTGGACGATACAAAACAACAAACAGAAGAGGTTTTATTGCTTTGCAGTTTGGATGAGGGAAACTGAGGGTTAAATGTTCAAAAGAACTGTAGTTATTAATTGGCCTGGGACTAATTAATAAATCAGACTGAAAGATGGCTGCCACTCCTCCTCCTCTTCCCACAGATCTGGGAATGTGGAAATTTGAATAATTGGAGGGAGTTGACTCATTTATACTAACATAGTCCTCTTGTAGCCAGGTTTCTGTGAGACAAAACAAATCAATCTGTTTATCAGAAATCAATTCGTTAACTAACAAAGTCTTTGGAGGGAGAGACCTTATATTTAATAGACCACATTTAATTGTTTTATTTTTAGGTTCAAAGTGATCCGTATGGATTTTTATTAGATTTTTATGATTTGTTCCCTTTAGATCAGTTTTTGATCTGTTAAGTTTTGGCCGTGGGAAAGACACCGTCTCAATAGGATAATGGGTGGGTAACAGTACAGAAGCTGCAGAGAGGTGTGTTAAACTACGGCTCTGCTTCCTGGTCTGGACCCTGGGTTGTCAGCATTTAGGAGAACTAATAAATCCGGCCAGATTCCTAGAAAGAAGAGCTGCACCATCCAAAGTGGGATGGATGCCGTCTCTCCGGATCAGACCAGGTTTTCCCCAGAAAGTTCGCCAGTTATCAATGTAGCCCACGTCGTTTTCTTACTGTGATTTACTTTACTCTTTCTGTGTTGAGGGGTTAGTGAGAGCTTGTGTGTGAGTGTGTGAGTGCGTGCGAGTGCGGTGTGGTCTTTTTCTTGTATCTTGTATATTGTATCTACTTTGTTGTTTTCCTTTCTACATTGTTTGGATATGTTACTGAGGACCCCCATGAAAACGAGATGCTTCATCTCATGGGGCTGATCCTCTAATAAATGTTTATAAATAAATAAATAAAATAAATACCCAGAACTGCACGCTGAAATGGACAGTGTGGAATGTATTAACTTTGATTCATTTTTAATTAGGGTGACCACCCGTCCCGCGTAGCGCGTGCGCGCACAGCGTTTGAAGCCCAATTCATGCGTCCCGCAAATTGAGACCGTGTCACGCATAATCAATGCTTTCTCAAAAAAAAGTTGGTCGCTCTATCCATCTTATTTTCGAACGCGGAAGTAACTATGGCCACAGCTTCAAAGTATTCATGACTGAGAGGATGACATGAAGAAGTGGCCTCATAACGTACGAGGACATTTTAACCTGTTTTGTGTCATTGGCACGGACGGTGTTGTGCGCAATTCTGTTCCCCCGTGAAAATCTGTTTCCCCCCGTGTCGGGAGCGCGCTTTGCAGCCGTTTTCCAGGCGCTTCTAATTGATTTCTCGGTAAAACAACTCATATAATCATGTCAAAGTTGTAATAGTCAGTTTAATCGGCAGCTGTTTACAAAATTGTAAAATAAAAATAAATAAACGAGGTCTTCTTACGCTGTTTTGTGTTATTTTAAATGGCAAGATAAACGGTATTTTTCCAACTTTTGTCACTTTAACCTGACAAATAAAAGTAAGCCATAAAACACTATTCCAGCACGTAGTGTGTATTTATGATTTTACATTGCTGATAGAGGAGGATGGGATGGTTGATAGCAGGACACAAACATTATGGCTGTTTCTCAATTCACGAGAACGCGAGCGTTCTCGTGAATTGAGAAACAGCCTAAGACTTCCTGAAAACACAAGAGTGTAGACTTCCCAGTACATCCCTATGTAATGTAAAATATGACAGTTTACTGGATTAAGGAAATTTCTAGTATGCTATCACACATAATTTTTGAGAATTTAGAAACATTTGCTCTTTATTTCCCAAAGTTTTCGGGAGATGTCTGAAAGACCTCGTTTATTTATTTTTATTTTAAAATTTTGTAAACAGCTGCCGATTAAACTGAATGTTACAACATCGACATGATTATAGGACTTGTTTTACCGAGAAATCAACTAGAAGCGCCGGGAAAACAGCTGCAAAGCGCGCTCCCAACACGGGGGAAACAGATTTTCACGGGGGAACAGAATTGCGCACAACACCGGAGCGCTCTGGTGCTGCAGCTCCAGGGGAAGCCTTCAGTCATGCAGCGGCGACCTTATGGAAGGTAGGCTGATGAATCATCTGATTCAGAAACATCCTGGCTGTTGGCTCGTTGTGATTAGATTGCTGGTCAGTTAATTTTGTAATGTTTTGGATTAAACTGATGTTATAAGTGGACATCTAAACATTCTGCCCACTTCATGTTTTGGCTTGAAAAGGTTTGAGTCCTAAAGGTGACCCCAAAGTCCTCAAAGTGTCCCCAGAACACTGAACAGTTTTTTTTTTTCCTGCGCCTGCCTTTACCAACATCCAAGTTCACCATCCTTCCTCCCCCTTCTCGTTCTGTGAACCTCTGGAGTCGTGAGTTAAGACTTTTTTACAGTTCCTGTGGTGTAGAGCAACTACAATTCCTGTTAATCCTTTAATTTTAAATTATAATATATTTAAATTGTAATGAAAAATAAATAAAATTAAATAGCTAAAGTAAATCGGAATTGGAAGTGCATCTGTTCATTGAATGTTCAACGTATTATGAATCTTTATTTAGAAAGAAATACACATTGGTTGGCCTATTCATGAGCATACATCAGCAATTACACATGTTTATGGGAATAGGGCATTATTAATATACCATGTAAGGTGGTATGTGCTAGAAATGTGTAAACCACTATCAGTGAGTCTGCCCGTGAGGTGGGGGCACCGCCGCGCCAAGCAGTGTCCCACTTTGTCCCTCAGAAACATACCCCTTGTCCCCCCTTGGGCTTATTGGCAGGTGGTCACCCTATTTTTAATACACATTTATGAAGGTTTAAAATTGCCTTTAATATGCTTATATATGCTTCAAGGCTCTGAATGTGAATAGATTAGGGTAAAATGCGCTGTTTGCAGCAAAAGTAACAGAAAAGGGTTTCAAGGCCAGTTCACGCAGCTGGAGAGAAAAACAACTGAAACTGAATTTTGCGTCCTGGCTGAGTTTTTGTTTTAAGTCCTGCACAACGAATTAACGAACCCGGGGAAGCAAGACGGCTTCAACAATTGGAGGCTTGGTCCGGGATTCGGGGTGATAGGCTGAAATGGACATCAGACTGGAACGAACGGACAAGGGACACTGGCTGGCCACAACAAAAAAGGTAAGCAGAACCTGTTCTATCGAATCTGCATTTTCGGCTTAGAAATCTATAGGCTAAATTATGTGTCCTAAGTCCAAGTAGAACCAAGTCTGTTAAATTAATTATTTGGAGTGCCGTATTTTGCTGGGTTAGAGGCCCGAGGACCTGAGAAATACTCAGATTCTACATAAAAGGTTGAGACAAGATCAGGCAATACCCATTGTATGAATGCGGAGATCAAACGGAGGCTGACTCTGTTAAACTCCGATTACAGAAGTATAAAGTTCTGACATAAAATAACATAACTAAGAACAGAGTAAATGACATGAGTTGTGCGGATAACACAACAAGAAATAAGTCCTGTGAGTTCAAGAAATCTTTTTTTATAAGAAACCGTGACCTGACGTAGAAACAGGAAGACCGGTATAACCCATGAACTGCAACCAGCAAGACCGGACAGGGAATAAATATAAAGATAAAAAATTAATGAGCTGTGAAGCTGAACACACAATCAGCAAGAACAGACTAATTTAGCAGAAAATGTAATAGTAATAATATAATATAGTAATATCATCTTTATTGTCATTGAAACATACATTACAACAAAAGTTGTTCTCTGCTTTTAACCCATCACCCTTGGGGAGCAGTGGGCTGCCATGTGCAGGAACCGGGGAGCAATCTGGGGTTAAGGGTCTTGCGCAGGGACCCAGAGTGCCGGCACTGGGGATCGAACCGGGTACTTGCATCCTTCTCTGAGTGCAAGCGCACTGCTCTAACCACTAGGCCAACACTCCCCCAGTGTGAATGTTGAGAGCGTGACTGGAGAAGAACGCCAAGCGCGAGCGAATCTTATTGCTGCAGGGTTTTCATGAGAAAGAACATTGAACAGAAGGACCCTGATAAAATAAAACATTTAGCTACATGGGTAAAATAATGTATGTACAGGTCACAGTGATGTGTCATGGCTCTACAGTTTGTGATGAACCTTAATGAAGCATGGTAAACAGAGTCCAACATTTGAAGACATGAACAATTAGCATTCTTATAAAAAAGGTCACCATAATCTAAGACCGATAAAAACATAGCAGAGACAAGGCGCTTTTTTACTCCAAAAGAAAAATATTTCTTATTACAAAAGAAGAAACTCAATTTAAGATTTAATTTCTTCACAAGTTTATCAATACAAGGTTTGGAAGTGAGGGAGTCGTCAATTCCAATTCCAAGGTATTTATACTCATGTACCACTTCAATGACATTCCCCTCCAGAGTGGACACTACTGGCAGGGTTTGAAGCACCTTCTTGTGATTTGAAAACAACATTAACTGATGCTAGAATGTTCCACATGCCAGATGAAACTTTATTGTCTTTAGTAATTTCTAACTTGGAAGATGCAGTTATAAAGCATTGCGCGCGTACTTACACTACCGCGTAACGGACACACGCAAAGTGATTGTATGTGTAAATCCGTACGTACGGTTTTCAAAAGCATTGCGGCTGTATGGCCGAAGGCAACGTTTCGTAGGATTTTCCCTTGACCCCCCCAGCAGTGGTTCCTAAATTTGATTGTGACCCACAACAGTGGTGAATTATTTAGACAAATAGTGTTCAAATGTGTATCCTCTTCAGTATAACAGCTGAAAAAACTAAATGGTTATAGGCCTGATTGTGATTATGCTCGCTGGGACAAAACTTCAATCTGGAGAGACTCAGACGGAGAAAGAGAAAACAATTAACAAATTTACTTGACAAAATGAATAACAGTTCTTTGGTGCTCAGGCCCCGGCTGAAGATTTGAGCAGTGAATTCCGACGAATTCAGATGAGTCCATCAACGCTGAATAGGGATGCTCCCCCGGGGCCCGACACTGGTGGTGGAGGTTGGAAAAGATGACGTCTTGGAATGCTGGTGGAGAAGGGGAGGAGGTGGGTCGAGCACGGCTTGAAAGCGACAGGCGGCGTGGGTGTGGAGCCTTTTAAACGGAAGCTTGATTGAAGATTGGAGAAAGCGGGTCGAGGTCTGGAAAAGAAGATGACGCAGTAACAGGTAGGCGGAAGTCTTCCAGCTTGAATTTGCGCCTAGGCTTCATTTCAATCTGGAGAGACTCAGACGGAGAAAGAGAAAACGATTAACAAATTTATTTGACAAAATGAATAACAGTTCTTTGGCGCTCGGGCCCCGGCTGAAGATTTGAGCAGTGAATTCCGACGAATTCAGATGAGCCCATCAACACTGAATAGGGATGCTCCCCCAAAACTTCTGGGCCGATGCCGGGGCCGAGGCCAGGACTCGCGACGAGAGGTGAAAAGCAGGTGGGAGAAATCGAGGTGACGGATGGCAGTGGAACTGTATGAGATGACGCAGAGCCAGGCTGATAGATGAAGGTCGTCTGGGGGTTACTGACATGGTGCGGAGTCGGGCTGGAAGATGAAGGCCAGCTGAGGGGTTACTAATGTGATGCGGAGTTGGGCTGGGAGATGTAGGCCAGTTGAGGGATTATTGACGTGATGCGGAGTTGGGCTGGTAGATGTAGGCCAGCAGAGGGATTGCTAATGTGATGTGGAGTTGGGCTGGTAGATGAAGGCCAGCTGAGGGGTTATTAATGTGATGCAGAGTTGGGCTGGTAGATGAAGGCCAGCTGAGGGGTTATTGATGTGACGTGGAGCTGGGCTGGTAGATGAAAGTCGGGTGTGGAGTCGTTGGAATGATGTGGAGCCATGCCGGGAAATGAAGCTAACTGGGGTTCTGAGAATACTTAGAGTTAGGTAGAAGAATAGCTACAAATCTCATTAAGTAAAGAGAAAGAAAGAGAAGCCGATGGATACGAGCTAGCAGGGACTTGTGCAAAATCTTATAAGTAAGCTGATAGACATAGAATTTAGCAAGGCCGCCCCAAAAGAAAGATGAACTGAGTGAAATCGGTGGATGAAGGCCAGTGGTAGTAATAGACTTGAAGTCAGGAAGAAAGACACCAGAAATCGGGGAGCTGAAGATCGAAGCGAAGCTGGGAGTAAACTCGCCGGATAAATGTTAGCTGGCAGGGACAAGAGGTGGGATCACTTGAAATGAAACCTGAAAGTAGCAGCACGGAAGGATGTGCAGGGCCTTATGAGTTCAGGACTTGAGCTCTTAAATGGAGTAAACCATCCACCACCAGAGAGTTGCGAAGTGCTTACTAGCTTTAGTTAGCCTCACGCCTGCAGAGAGGATCCGTAATTGAAAATAGTATCAACCAGACAACAGCACCTTCAGTGATGCTCTGCGGATATTCATCTTGAATGAATTCTTGAACTTAAAAGAAGAAATAGACAATCCATAAATACATGAGCAAGTTACTGTTAAAGATCGCCCAATGCTCAAACCATCCCCACAGCCATCCCGACGTCGGGTCCCAGCTGGCATTCAGACAATACCTACGAACAAAAACCTTAAATAACTTTAACATGTATAATTTCACAACACCTGAAGTGGCAAAATATTGAAATGACAAGAGTGACAGAAGTTGTCTGGTCAGCATGAATGAGAAGTCTGAACCCAATACAGACCAGTCCAAGCGATGCCAAATTGCACCAGAGTTGCAGCGGTTTAATAACGATTGGTATCAATTGCTGAATTTAAAATGCACTTCATACTCCAACCAATAGGTGGCAGCAATGCCACCACAAACCCGCTGGCTACCGGCAACACCAGAAGAAGAAGAAAACGAAAACAAACAGTAAAATGAAATACGTTCGCCTGAATAGAGGACGAACATGGGTGAATACATATTACCTGAGCTGGCTCCGAACACATTAGCGAGTGAATGAGAGAGTAGATCCGGCTGAAAAGTTGCGGCCGGGACGAGCGGCAAGGTGGCGCCGCAAAGCCGATCAAAACCAGAGAAGGTCCCGGATGAGACAGCGGATCCGCGAACCAAGAGCCAGTCCCACGGGATCAGTTTGAGAAAGGCCCCGGCGCGCTATGAAGCGAAGCTGACCGGAACTTAGGCAGAGTTGGGACGCGTCTGCGTCGCTTGCGAGTTCATTGCGCCATGAATCGGAGCTGACGAAAACAGCGGTCGGAAAGGAAGATGTGCTGCCAGACGGTATTCCGTTCGAGCACGGCTGGAAAGCGACAGGTGGCGTGGGTGTGGAGCCTTTTAAACGGAAGCTTGATTGAAGATTGGAGAAAGCGGTACGAGGTCTGGAAATGAAGATGACGCAGTAACAGGTAGGCGGAAGTCTTCCAGCTTGAATTTGCGCCTAGGCTTCATATTTGGTACATAATTTTTCAATGTGGCTCAGGATGGGGAGAGGAAGAGAAAATAAAGAAATACAGGTATTACAAGATCAGTTATTTAAATTGTAATTACAAGAAACTAAACAGAAAGTGAATTAAATAAAAAGTGAACAATGTATGGTATCAGCAGTTGAAGGTGTCACCTCAGTTCAAATAACTCCAAGGAGGAGGCTTGCCTATTGTCTCCTTTTCTCTATTCTTTATATATTTACAGGTCTGTTGGTCCTGGACGTGGAAGCAGATGACAGTTTGGTGGTCAGTGTGGCATCGAGTATTGAACGCAGGGCGTGATAGATGAGTGTTTGGAGCTGATATGGTGGACATGTTAAAGCGCCCATCGACATAAAATTGTGATTGTCCTGGACATTGGACAACTGTGGGCTGTTTCACCCCACCAGCAGGTCAGCCTGGTATGCAGGATCCAAATCCTAACATGACCTCACCTCTACAACCCAGCAAACACGTCCAGGTGGGGCCCATGTGGGCCTCACTTGGGCTAGATGGGCTTCAGCTGGGCATGGGCTCAGGGTGGGCTGTGTTGCTGGGACCCATGTGGGCAGCCCATCTACTGCCCACATGACTCATGTGGGCAGTATATGGGCTATACCAAGCATGGGCAATAGGTGGGCTCCAGTTGGGCAGCCCTTACAAATTCAAAATGGTCAAATCGACATGTTAGAGCCACTGAAAGGTCTCCTTTTTTATGCTATTTTATTTATTTATTTATTTTTAATAAGTAAAAGTCTTTAATATTGCACTAATCCAGCCTATGATGCATAAATTATTTAAATAATTGAAATTGAAATCACTTCACAACCTTTCAGTGAAGCGGCTGAAAATTTTGAGATGTTTCATGGATCAATATTCTAATAATAGTTTTTAATGTTTCTTCCTTTTTTGTTTTCACACAGGTGAATTCTACTTTCATATTGATACACTGGAATTAATGTCAAACCAAATACTATATGTGCTTTGTTATTTTATTATTATATGTATAGCGTAATGATTTTGTACACATTTTATTTAGTTAATTCTGTTCTAACATCATCATGCTGTGGATTTAGTAGCTTTTAAGAGCTTTTTTAAAAAAACATGTTTTTCTAAGCTGTCTTGCAAACGAAAGATGCTAAGAATTTAGTATTTCATGGCCTTTATTAACAAACTTTAGAAGGGGATATAAATTACCACAATTCTCAATTCAGTCACTAGGGGGCAGTGAACACGAGACAGGGGAACGTTTATAATGCTGATATTTTAATAGTTTCACAACTAAATTAGTATATTTTACGATCACCCAAGCTAATTAAACAAATACGAAAATGGTATGTAACAGAAGTAAACCTTGGATCGTCCAGGATCATCGATAGTATTGCTAACAAAACAGTAGTATTTCAACCGGACGTGGATTCTGACCACGCTTAGCCGGAAGTTAACGGGCGCCATTTTGTGCCGTGTTCCGGCTTCATTGGAAGGACGTTTTTTTTATCCTTGCGACGGAGATGGTATCTTTCGGACGACATACAGGTAAGAATGCCTCTACATCTAATAAATACTGTTTTTCTGAAAGTAATTAGTGGAGGAGCTAGGTTTAAAGTGTCTGCTGCAGGAATACTTTAGAGAATTCTAGGGGTTTGAGACTATCAGCAGCAACAAAAAAAGCCACAGTTGTAGGTGACCACGACCGCAACGTGGTTGAGGACTAGGTTGAGCCAGCTGCTACCGCCGTCGGCTTGGAGCTTTGGCTCTGCAGCACATTCTATCGTCTTAAAGGAATCAGAGCTGGATTTGCACTATTAGACCTCAGTTGTTTGGGCTGTTTAGTGTGTTTCTTTTTTTTTTATTTTTTGGCAGTCGGTATTTGACCGAAAGTTAAAAAAGGCCGTGAGCGTTAATGGTTTTTTTTCCCCCCTCGCTGCGCTCTCTGGACTTTTTTTTTCTTTCCCCTCGACGCGGTTCAGTGACCCGCGCGGGCCAGTGAGCGCACTCAGTTTCCAAGCCTGATTATTTCATACGACTTAAATTTTTTTTATATAGATGCGGGGTTGCTCTTCTTTCACTTTGTTTCTGAAAATGAAGTCGCTTTTTTTGGCTCTCAAATAAGTGACGATGCAGTATATATAACCAGCTGAAATCCCTCCGCCTTATAATGCACACATTGATGTAGTCACCTCTGTGATGCGATATACTCAAAACAAATCTAGCTTCACTTAACATGGACTTAGATCTGTGATTAACTCCAGAAAATATTTTCTAACCAAATCATTTGCAGTTGTTGGTTGGAGTTCATCTGCTGTGTTTAACATAGCTGAAAGTTTCTTTTTTTCTTTTTTTTATAGAAATGTCTTCAGAAAGAACAAAAAGGAGGAGAATAAAGACAAAAAGCAAAAGCGGAGCAACATTTGCTTGTGCTTGAAAATAAGTCTATGGCTTTGTTGGCAGATAATTCTGAGAACATGGATTCCATGGACACTTATGATGCTTGTGTTGACAATTTATCAAGTAATCATTCAGAAAGAACACAAAGGCAAATATTGGCAAAAACGGAGGAACATTTGCTTACCCTCGAAAAGGAGTCGGCTGATTTGTTGGCAGTTAATTCTGAGTTCTAAGTTGAACAGTAATCAATAATTCAATTAATTGGCTGTTATAGCTTTGGTAAAGCAAAAAATTCATAATTCTATTATTTCAGCTTCCTAAATAAGAATATTTCGGTCTTCATTCATGGCCATAAACTGAGTATCTCTTTTTGTGGACAGAACAAGGGATTTGAGAAGCACCAACACATTTCAAAATGTTTTAACATTTCATGATTATAGCAACCAATCTATTAATTGTTGAAATAATCAACAACTATACAGTAATCCATACCAGTAGATTAATCAACAATGAAAATAATCTAGATCCCGAGTTTTTCTTTGTCAAGTTTGCCACCGGTCCTTTGCCACATGTCTCTCCGTAACATATGTGACCGTAACATATGTTTCCTGCAGGAGCTTTAAAGAAGAACAGCCTAACCAGCCAGATCAGCAGGAAGGATGTGGAGAGGGCAGTGTAAAATGGCTGATTGGATCACCACCAATCACATCGTGAAGTTTGCAGACAACACAACGGTGGTGGGCCTGATCAGAGACGACAACGACCAGGACTACAGAGAGGAGGTGGAACAGCTGGTGGGCTGGTGCAGAGACAACAGCCTGATCCTGAACGTGGAGAAGACGAAGGAGATCATCGTCGACTTCAGGAAGAACCGGCCTCACCACGCTCCACTGCTCATCAACAACTCAGCTGTGGAGGTGGTCAGCAGCACCAAGTTCCTGGGGGTGCACATCACGGACAACCTCACCTGGACTGTGAACACCACGTCACTGGTGAAGAGGGCACAGAAGCGACTGTACTTCCTGCGGAGGATGAGGAGAGCCCACCTGACCCCGCCCATCCTCACGACATTCTACAGAAGCACCATAGAGAGCATTCTGACCAGCTGTCTCTCTGTGTGGTGTGGAGGCTGCAGCGCCTCCGACTGGAAGAACGTGAGGAGAGTGGTGAGGACAGCAGAAGGGATCATCGGGGCTCCTCTTCCCTCCATAAAAGACATTTCATCTCAGTGCTGTGTGTCCCGTAACATCATCAGGGACCCCTCACACCCCCACCATAGACTATTCTCCCTGCTGCCCACTGGGAAAAGGTTCCCCAGCATCCCCTGCAGGTCCACCAGGTTCTGCAAAAGCTTTTTCCCTGCTGCCATCAGACTGTTGAACTGCTGTTGAACTGCTAAACTACAACCCACAAACTCTGCACAACATTTGCATTTTTTTGCATCATTGCAGCTCATATAGCATTACAAATGCTATTGGACTCCTAGTCTAAAATTGCACAAATAAATGCATTCATGCACAAATCCCCTTGCACAATCCAATCTGTACATAAATAATTTCTTTTTTTGTTACATTTCAATTGTTTGTATACTGTATACTTAAAATCTACTGTTTACTTCTAAATCTCTGCCGCACCTAAAACTGTAATTTAACTTCTACTGCGATTTACAAAAGCTGTATGAAACGAAATTTCGTTCTGTACGCATTCTGTGCATAACAAATGACAAAGTTGTCTAATTCTACGGGACAGGGGAGGCAATAGACAGGTCCGCCCTTCTCCCACTAGATCCACTTCTCGCTCAGCCGAAGAAAATTTGTTATGGGACCATTTTTTTTTGTCTGTTCCATTTTTTGTCTTGTATAAAACTTTCATAATCTGTATCATATTGTGTGTATTATGCATCTGTAAAATACATATTATGCTTTTGAAATAATAAAAAACCTTGAACAATGACATGGCATTTTTATATAGTGCATAGAGGCAACTCGCAGTTGACTGCAACAAAGTCTTCACAAGCAGCATTCACAAAAAATAATACATATTACAATAATAACACAAAATGACACACTCCAAAATTAAATAGCCTGTAATAATAAAGGCTATACAGTGTAGGACCCATAATCAGCTGAGGGTCACTTGTGGGTGAAAACTGGGTTGCCCATGTGAAACCCACCCTCAGCCCATGTGGGCTTGCCCACAAGGGGCCACCATGGAACCCACTGACAAAACTAGCTGGGCCCCAACTGGGCTGCCCAGCTGGGGCCCACTCACCAGCCCACATCCAACCCGCATGGGCCCCTCATGGGTGTGTTGGCAGGGAAGGTCAGTACCCCTGCCCTGGTGGTTAATATCTGCTTAGTTTTACTTATCAGAGTGACACCGATATATTAAAAAATTACTAACATTGGCCGATACTGATTTTATTACTGATATTTGATGCATCCCTACTTGTTTTAAAGCGATAGTTGGTGATCATGTTCAGAAACCTTTTTTATTATCCTTGGTAAGATTTCTGTGCAAAGAACAGGAATTTGTCAGAGTTTTGTTCCTGCTCTCACCCCCCTCTGTCCCCCTATTGGTTGTCCCATATGACAAACATTCTCACGTGCTCACCTAACGCCAATGTGCGTTCACATTCCTTATGAATATTAGTAGCATAAGAATGAAGCCACACAATCATCCAAAGTCCTGACAAAAAAGTGATGCTGATTTGCTAAAAAGATTCTGTATTTCCTAGTTTGTGAATTTGATACCGAAGTATAACTTTTTGAATCATCTTGTCACGAAAACGTGCTTTATTAATAGACTTGCCTTACAAGGTGCTCAACATTCCTCATTTTAACACAGGGGGAAGACTCGGCTTTTTGTAAGAGCTCTCATAAAATTACTACTACTGGTTTGCAGGCTCTGACTCTGGGAATTTTGGGAACCCCTGCACTAAGAACTATCCATCTACTTGCAGCTTCAGTTAGACAAACTAATGTTAAAGGTATAACAATAGCATGGTATTGCATGAAAATAGAGCATAAAATGAGTCTTTATGCAAATGATAAATAACCCTATCTCCAGCACTCAAACACCTATCTCTCTCAAGTAATTACATCACTCGAATCTTTCTCAAAAGTCTCAGATTACTCTATAAATTGGTCAAAATCTACAGTACTGCCAATTAACTGCTCTTTACAGTACCCCATAGATTTAGAACTGCAATCAGGGAGTATTAAATATTTGTGTATAAAAGGCTCAGACATTCTTTGTTTGTGATGTTGGTTCGGCTGCTTTCAGGAAGTGACGTAGGTGTAAGTTCAGGGCGCTATCTGCTACTTCCGGTTAACTTCATAGCATGTCGGCTGTTTGCAGTTAGAACTATCGATGCTCCGAGTGTTAAGTTAATGAATGAACGTAAGTTACTACATTCGGTGCTTGGTTTGTTGATTACACACAGAAGTATTTTACACCTAACAGTTCCGTTGGTCTTCATAAGTTTATGTTAAAACTGTTTACTTACGGTTTGGATTTTCGCTGCGTGTGCACTGCGTCGGGGTTGTGCGTCATGTGTGCATGTTGTGATCGGGCGTGCTGCCGGCTGACGCCATGGCGTAGTTTATTTATGTGACCACATGATGGCGCCAAAAGCTACTCATTATAATTTGAGCTAGAAAACGTCTTTTTATTATGTTTCATTGAAACTGTGTTCACTTTGAGTTCCTGCAGTATTTAAGCCAAGTGATGCTATATTTACATAATTAGAATTATATCTACTATGCTGGGGAAATGTATTTCCACAGATTGATGTTTAAGTTTGCCCTTTTTTGGATATGTTTAAGTTTATTTGGTTTAAACTTCTACTGTTGCAATATATATCTGGCCTAATGGCAATTCATATGTTATTGCAGACTGTTGGCAACACTGAGTATTTGAAGTGGAATAAACCTGCTGACGGCAACAGTTAAAGGAGTGCGAGCCTCATTACCCTACTACCTGTATCCTGACCGATACACCATCTTGTTGGCTGTTAAAACCTTAAAAGAACCAGCCTCTATCCTATTACCCCCTGAACATTTGGTCCTTCGAGCCGGATGCAGTTCTCTAGATGGAACCAGATGGAATGACGCCTCCTGATGTCAGACCTAAACGGCAAACACGCCGACCGAGCCGGTTTGATGACTATGAAGTTGACTACGCAGGTCATCCCTTTATGGAAACGTATCACCGGGACAGCCCACAGCCTCTCCCAAGAAGTATGGGAGTTCAGCCTCAGTACAGCAGCACGTTTCCCTTTTATAGTGATAGAAATGTGGCCTACTATAATAGTCCTCTGCTGGAGAGAAGTCGGCAGGATTGGAACTTCAGCGATTTATCACACGAGTACACCCCCTCCAATCATCTGGGACCCTCCATCCCACCACTTCATACAGACTTTAGAGCTCTGCAGGCAGAAAGAGAGAAGCTTCAGCAAGCACAGCAAGGACTACAGGCGGGTCTTAGAGAACTAAGTGAAGCAAGGAGTGATATTAAAGCATTGATTGAGGCTGCCTACTCACTGAGGAAGGATATGGCTCAGCTTACTGCCTCACAACGTAATACTCAGCAGCCACCTACAAGCAGTTCAGAAGGGGCGTGCAGACCCGCAACTGATACAGAGCCGTTAAAGGAAGATGAGGAAGGGTGGCCTGACCCACCACCGTGGCCTGAACCAGGAGAAGACCTGCCAGCAGGATTCTCCAACTTAAAGCTTGAAGAACAATATTCCGATGAAGGCTTACAATACCACCCTCCCTCTAATGCAGAAACTCTCCCTGGTAAGCTTTCTAATCCATACCTTCCGCAGTATCAAGATCCTAAAGCAAACATGTTTCGTTCCCCACCACAGCATCCTGGGCGAAACACGGGTTGGGAACCAAGCGATGGAGGGTTGTTACAAAGGAAACCAGTTCCAGCCAACCCCTCCTCTCCAGTTAAAGGGACGGTGGGTGAGATGTCAGACCAAAATAACCCAAACATGCCCTTTTCCCCTGAGTTAATATATAGGGGGCCCAAACCAACAATTCCAAAGTTCATTCATTCAGATCCTTCTGAGTTTGCCAGGCTCCGAATGGCTCTGGAGAACCTGCTCCCTCCTAATACAACTGAGCTCTTCAAGTACCAAATACTTGTCGACCATCTTAAGCTTGATGAGGCTAGGCTTATTGCTGATGCGTATCTGAACTCACCCCGACCTTATACTGAGACTATGGCAGCCCTCCATGATAAATTTGGACAACCTCATCAGCTTGCTCTAAAGAAAATTGCAAGTGTCCTAGATGGTCCAGAAATAAGACGAGGTGATACAGGAGCCTTCCAAAGGTTCTCTCTCCAGGTGCAGTCACTCGTTGGGCTGCTACAGACATTGGGGATTGAAGGAGAAGTGGAACTGAACTGCGGCTCCCATGTTGCCCGGCTAATAAGTAAGCTCCCTCCAGAACAAAGAGCTGACTTTCGTCGACACCAGTTCAAGCAGCCTGGGGGGATCTACACCCTGTATGACTTATCTGAATGGCTTCGTCATGAGTCATGGTGTCAGGGGTTTGATAGCCAAGTTGGTGGAAAGGGTATTAGAGAAAGAACCAGTGTGAGAGCTGATGCCCGTTCCACCAAACAGACTGTAACTGTCCTACATAATGCAAAGGGACCCTCAAAACACACTTTCCTGCCACCAAAGGAGAGTCAAGCTGGAGGGCAGGCGAAAGGCAAAGCTTATTGTGCCTACTGTGAGAGCACAGAACATTATTTCAGTCAGTGTAATGATGTAGCTAAGCTCTCCAAGGAAGAAATAAAGCACTGGATCCAAGTCAACAAACGATGCTGGCGTTGCGCCCGAAAGCATCTAGCAGCTCAGTGTACACTGAAAAAACCCTGCAGTCTCTGCCAGGGAAAACACTTACTGGCCCTTCACGAGATAAATGCCAGAACTGAGGGAAGCAATACTGCCGTGGCTGGAAGGGAAGAAAGTTGCCTTACCAATTCAGCGTCGGGTTCCCTTTACCTGGATCGGCATGGGGCCAGCAATCGTGTTCTGCTAAAGATAGTACCCGTGCTTCTGAGGCATGGGAAACGAACTCTAGACACCTTTGCGATACTTGACGATGGTTCAGAGAGAACCATGTTGCTCCCGACTGCTGCTAAAACCCTTGGTCTAACAGGCATCCCTGAAGACCTTCCCTTACGTACCGTCCGCCAAGACATTCAGATGCTTCACGGCCATACAGTATCCTTCAGTGTCGCTGCCGCTACCAATCCTGGGTCCCTCTACAAGATCGATGGAGCATTCACAGCTGATCCTCTTAACCTAGCTCACCATACATATCCTGTTGATCAGCTACAGAGGAAGTATAAGCACCTGCAAGGGATACCAGTGCCTGCCTTAAAGCAAGCAAAGCCACTGCTCCTTATCGGATCAGACCAGCCACATCTGATAACTCCTATAGAACCAGTTCGGCTGGGCCCGCCTGGCAGTCCAGCAGCTGTCCACACCCGGATGGGGTGGACCCTACAGGGGCCAAGTCTGTTCATGGGGCGGCCAACTCAGCCTGCCTTATGCCTGTATACATCCTCTCAAGCAGATGAGTTATTTAAGCACGTAGAGCGGCTCTGGCAGGTGGATGCCATACCTTACAGATCTGAAAAGGAAGTGACACGATCAAGCAGGATCAGCAGGCTGTGGCTTTGCTTGAGGCTAAAACAGATCGTATAATGGTAGATGGAGTCCTAAGGTATGCTACACCTCTCCTCCGCCATGCACATATGCCACCATTGAAAGCACCCAGGGAATCTGTTATGCCCTTGCTTCGAAGCATAGAGAGACGCCTTTTGAAGGATCCCAATCAGGCTGATGCCTACCGAGCTGAAATGCAGAAGCTGATTCAATCAGGAGCTGTAAAGGAGGTTGAAAACGACCCTTTGTCAAAGGAGAGCTGGTACATCCCTCATCATCTCGTTAGTCATAATGGGAAGAATCGTTTAGTCTTTAACTGCTCCCACAAATACCTTGGACAGTCCCTGAATCAGTTTCTTCTGCCTGGCCCTACCCTTGGGGCCCCCCTACTAGGAGTGCTAGTCAGATTTCGTGAGTATCCCATCGCTGTGAGTGGAGACATAAAGGGGATGTTCCATCAAGTTCTTCTCCTCCCAGAAGATCGCCCCATACTTAGGTTCCCATGGCGGGATCTCAAGGTGGACGAGCCTCCCAAAACCTATGAGTGGCAGGTCCTGCCGTTTGGGACCACCTCAAGTCCCTGCTGTGCAACATTCGCTTTGCAGCGCCACGTGATGGAAAATACTCAGCCTGATGACGGCCTTAGATTTTCCATTGAGAAGTGTTTCTACGTGGATAACTGCCTACAGAGTGTTGCCTCACCAGAGGAAGCCAAAGCCCTGGTGGATCGCCTGAGAGATTTACTAAAATCTGCTGGCTTTGAGTTACGACAGTGGGCTTCCAATGACCCAAACGTTCTGAGTCATTTGCCTCCTGAAGCTAGATCACAAAGCCTGGATCTGTGGTTGGCAGAAGACAAATCCAACCCTTTAGAGACAACACTTGGACTCAGCTGGAATTGGAATACAGACTCCCTAGGCTATAAGCACAGGCCTGTGTCTTATGAGATGCCAACTCTTCGAAATATCTATAGGGTTCTAGCCTCACAGTATGACCCTTTAGGCTATCTGTTACCCTTTACCACTCGAGCGAAGCTCCTACTCAGACAGCTGTGGGATAAGAAGCATGGTTGGGATGACTCAAACCTCCCATCTACACTCCTTCAAGCTTGGTTGGATTGGGAGGCGGAGCTCCAGTTTCTACCTCACCTTACTCTTCCACGCGCTTATGTACCTGCTGATGCCAGCTTAAAGGAGGCTACCCGTGAAGTACACATCTTCGCAGATGCCTCTGAGAAAGCTTATGGAGCCGTTGCATATCTGAGGACTGAAGACTGCACCGATCAGGTTCACCTCACGTTCATCCTAGCTCGCTCCCGTGTAGCCCCAAAACGTACCCTCTCTATTCCCCGCCTAGAGCTGTGTGGAGCTTTGGTGGCAGCCCAGCTGGCCAGCATCCTGAAGAAAGAACTTACCTCATCTATCAGAAGGATAGTTTTATGGTCTGACTCGACAACTGTCCTCACCTGGTTGAGCTCACACTCCTGCCGCTATAAAGTTTTTGTAGGAGCTAGGATAGCTGAGATACAGGAGTTAACAGAAAACTGTACTTGGCGCTATGTAAACTCTGAGAGTAATCCAGCAGATGACTTGACCCGGGGAAAGACCCTGACCGAACTGAAGGTACCAAATCGGTGGTCTAACGGGCCTAGCTTTCTGCACGACAGTCCTGACAAATGGCCAGAGGAGCCGAGTTCTGGGCCCTGTGTTGATGAAGCTGAGCTCAGAAAGACTGTCTTCTGTGGAACAGCTACCACCTCCATGCCGACCTTTCAGGATGGAACAGTGCACAAGAATTGGCAGGAGCTCTTGGATGCTACTCTTAAAGAACTTCGAGGGCAGGCGTTCTCAACATCATCACCTAGCACTGAAGAGTATCAAGCAGCTGAACTGGCCATTCTTCGGCGTGCTCAACGGGAGTCATTTCCAGAGGCATGTAGATTGCTTGCAGAAGCAAAACCTGTTACATCCCGAAGTCGACTACTTACCCTGGCACCTGAACTAGATACTACAACAGGCCTCATTAGAGTAGGAGGTCGTTTACGACATCTAGAAGGTCTCGATGGCTCTACATTGCATCCCATTGTTCTGGATCCTTCACATCCTTTCACACGCCTTCTCATTCAGAAATATGACATCGAACTTCATCATCCAGGCCCTGAACGGGTGTTCGCAGAGCTGCGGAGATCTTACTGGATATTGCGAGGAAGAGAGGCAATACGTAAATTCCAGAGAACTTGTCCTGAGTGCCAGCGTTGGAGGGCCCAACCCTCGATTCCCAAGATGGCTGATCTTCCTGCTGCTAGGCTTAGATTGTATAAGCCAGCATTTTACTCAACTGGCGTTGACTGTTTTGGGCCTATGATTGTGAAGATGGGAAGACGGCATGAGAAACGTTGGGGGATCATTTTCAAGTGTCTTACAACAAGGGCAGTACACCTGGATCTTCTAAGTAGTCTAGATACAGATGCATTTCTCATGGCCCTTAGACGATTTATCGCCAGAAGAGGAACACCCGCAGAGCTATGGTCAGACTGTGGAACCAATTTTAAGGGAGGAGACCGAGAACTCAGAGAAGCCTTTGCCAACATGTCAGAGACATTGCAGGGACAGCTTGCCCAGAAAAGGATCACATTTCGGTTTAACCCGCCAGCAGCCCCACATTTTGGTGGAGTGTGGGAGAGGGAGATCCGTTCTGTCAAGTCAGCTCTCCGCACTAGTGTAGGATCCCAACCCCTTCAAGAGGAAGTACTTCTTACGGTTCTGATGGAGGTGGAGTCAATCCTCAACTCAAAGCCCTTGGGCTATGTTTCAACTGATGTGGCAGATGTGGACCCTGTGACTCCTAATAGCCTTCTCATGGGGCGGCCTGATGGATCGCTGCCCCAAGTGGTCTACCCAAAGGTGGATGTCCTCAGTCGAAGGCGCTGGCGGCACTCACAGGTTCTTGCTGATCAGTTCTGGGCAAGGTTCATCAGAGAATACCTTCCTAGCCTACAGGCAAGACAGAAATGGCACTCAACCCCTCCTGACCTTCTGCAGAAGGCCGTGGTTATGGTTGTAGATCCACAGCTGCCCCGAGCTCTATGGCCAATAGGTCAAGTGACTGAGATTCATCGTAGTGATGATGGATTTATCAGATCTGCTGATGTGAACATTAAGGGACATGTCTACACTAGACCGGTTGCTCGGTTGGTTGTGTTACCAGCTGTACCATCTGAAGAACAGGACGCTGACACCAACAGCCGGTCGTCCCCTGAAACCAATTGAGAAGCCTTTTATTGTTGAGCAAATGTGGCATCACATTTGGGGGCGGCTGTATAAAAGGCTCAGACATTCTTTGTTTGTGATGTTGGTTCGGCTGCTTTCAGGAAGTGACGTAGGTGTAAGTTCAGGGCGCTATCTGCTACTTCCGGTTAACTTCATAGCATGTCGGCTGTTTGCAGTTAGAACTATCGATGCTCCGAGTGTTAAGTTAATGAATGAACGTAAGTTACTACATTCGGTGCTTGGTTTGTTGATTACACACAGAAGTATTTTACACCTAACAGTTCCGTTGGTCTTCATAAGTTTATGTTAAAACTGTTTACTTACGGTTTGGATTTTCGCTGCGTGTGCACTGCGTCGGGGTTGTGCGTCATGTGTGCATGTTGTGATCGGGCGTGCTGCCGGCTGACGCCATGGCGTAGTTTATTTATGTGACCACATGATGGCGCCAAAAGCTACTCATTATAATTTGAGCTAGAAAACGTCTTTTTATTATGTTTCATTGAAACTGTGTTCACTTTGAGTTCCTGCAGTATTTAAGCCAAGTGATGCTATATTTACATAATTAGAATTATATCTACTATGCTGGGGAAATGTATTTCCACAGATTGATGTTTAAGTTTGCCCTTTTTTGGATATGTTTAAGTTTATTTGGTTTAAACTTCTACTGTTGCAATATATATCTGGCCTAATGGCAATTCATATGTTATTGCAGACTGTTGGCAACACTGAGTATTTGAAGTGGAATAAACCTGCTGACGGCAACAGTTAAAGGAGTGCGAGCCTCATTACCCTACTACCTGTATCCTGACCGATACACCATCTTGTTGGCTGTTAAAACCTTAAAAGAACCAGCCTCTATCCTATTACCCCCTGAATTTGGGTATTACTTTGACATCTAAATTGGTGGATTTAACAAAACTTAACCGCATCCCTCTTTTAAACAAGATAGAAGAGATGAAAATTGATAACAATTTCACTTATGGGAAGGGTGGTTTCCATTAAAATGATGGTTTTACCTAGAATTAATTACTTATTCTCAATGATCCCCAATAAACCATCATTCGACTGGTTTAAATCTCTGGACTACTCCATCTCTAACTACTCTAACTTCCATCAGTACGTCTTAGCAAATAGGCTACAATACATCTCAAATTAGATAAAACTTAACCCCTTAGATGAGTCCTGGCTAGACACAGAAAAATATGATAATATTAAGATTTCTGATTTACCGTTTAGTACCTCAAATATAAAACGGCATACATGCATTAAAAATATTAACATCAGCTCTTCTTTGACAGCATGGTGGGAATGTCTTAAAACCAGATGAGTGTGCAGCCGTACACCCAATAATCCTGACATCCAACAAAAAATAGTCTGATAAATTTACCATACTGGAAGAATAAAGGTATTGAATACCTGGAACATACAGTATATTTGAAGGAACTGAGTTCATCACATTTGATAGATTAAAGATATTATATGGTATTAATAAAAATAAATTCTTAGAATATCAACAAATTAAATCTAGAATTAAAAATTAATTTAACAAATTCCAATAAATGTATTAGAGTTCCTGGATCTAAACCCCCAAAACTACTGTGTAAATCATACAGGACACTGACTAAACTAGATGATTCATTATCTCTTCCTATTATGAAATGGGAAGAGGATTTATCAATCAGTTTTGAACAAAACATCTGTGGTCAGATATGATTAAGAATTTTCAAAATGACTAGAAACCTGAATTTATAACCAATACAATACAAAATCATTCACAGAGTACACTATACAGGTCAACGATTATTCAGGATGGGTTTTGCACCCTCAGTTTGCTTGTTGGGTAACTTGGATGATAGCACTTTTGGAAAGAAATAAGATGGCATGGCTTTCACTACATGATGTATCGCAAAGAAAACTATCTTGATGAATTGGACAAGCAAAACAATTCTCAGTATTAATCAGTATAGATATCAATACACCTCCGGCAGCCGTTACCGATGCTCTTCTGCGCCAGTGGACGTGGGTTACTGCCCTGGTAGCTGTGCTACCGCTGGGTGGGTCAGGGGCTCTGGGTTCCTGGGGTGTGTTGACCTTGAGCGGGTGTCCTGGCGGGGCCTCAGGGAATTGGATTCTGTGGAGTATGTTGTTAGGGGTTTTGGGCGGTAAATACCCAGGTATCTGGCCCTAACCAGGGCCGCTGGTCTGCTAGAGGGTCTTGGGGCCTGTCGAGGGGGTTTGGACATTAACATCTCATTGCAGATGCTCTCCCCTTTAGGAGTTTACGCTCTGCTAGGGGGGGATGGGAAGGGCAGGGGGGGTGGGAGTGAACCCAGCCTGTGTGTCTATTGTCGTATGAGGTGTGGGAGTTTTTTGAAAGTTAGTGTTGGGGTGGGTTTAAATTATTTTTTCTTTCCTAGGCTGCCCCCCCCCCCACAGACACACACACATCTTGATGTTAGAGTTCACCACCTGTGTCCGGGGGCTGTGTAGCCCTCTGGGGTGCCAGTGCTTGGACCTGGGAATATACACTCAGCAAGAACATAATAGGGGGTTTTCACTGACGTCACTGGCCAACTTCCGGTCTGCCATATTGGGTGGCACACTTCCTTATCTCTAGTTGTCGTACACGTATTATCGTATCGCGAATGGATAAGTACGCCAGCACGCTAGAGCGACCAGATAAGGACGTATATCTGAGGAAATGTTCCGTGATCGACCATATGGACCCCTATGCCCTCCACGGTGCCTTGTTTAGCCGTAATCCAGATGATTGGCCAAATGTAGAGCACGGCGACATAGTGCATTACCCGGTGTTCAGTGAAAACCCTCTGCACAGTCTTGAGGAAATGAGAGCTTACAAGGGTCTAGAGGCTCACAACCAGTTCACATCTGGTTGGGTACGAGATGTCGAAGTTATGTACATCAAGGAAATCGCCATCATACGTGGACGGGTGAGTTTTAATAAGATGGTAAAAATGTAAACAATCCGACGCAAATGCGTCGCATGCTTCTGCGGTGGCTGGCGGCCGGCGGTGCGCGAAGGCGCTTGGCTGAAGGGCTGATCGACGCCGCTCGCGGCTTTAATTATTTAAGCAGAACAATGACCAGTGCAAAATTAAGTTGTATTTACCGTATTTACGCCGGTAGGCGCCGGTAGGAGCTGCAGATCATAAAGCCAGCAAACATTGGGAACACAGTAACTCGTTCAAAGGTAAGCTGTGCTCAGACGGACTCTGGCACATGCTAACCGTTAGTGCTAACAACCACTCACGCATGTAATGTACTTTTAACTAGCTGCTATGTGTTTCAAAGGTTTAGAACACAATCTCATTGACATCGGGATACTGTGGAAAGTTATGTTCGGTCGTCTTACAGCCGCGATCCAAGCGAGCCGACGACTCTTCGTTATCTCTGACACTTGTTCTCCGTGGTTGCGCCTCCAGGCAGGAAAGCGGTGGAAAGTTAACCCGTTTCTATGTTTTTCCCATGGCGATCATGTGTTGCGCTGTTACAGCCCACAATACAGCAACGGTTTACCATGGTTGAAATCAAGTTAAGGTGAAATTAATCAAATTAAAACACGGCTGAGAGAGGGAGTACAGTACGCGGTAGTCATAGGCAGTAGAGGCGGCGGAGGCAGTCAACATGGCGGCCATGGAAAGTAATACGTCATGACGCCCAAGCCCTATTATTAATATATTCTGACATGTTTTAAATACTTAACAGTTAATTACCTGTGACAAAGTGAGCACCGCAGACTCTGACGTATTCCAGCTTAACACCGTCCAAATCGGACCTGGATATCCGTGTCAGCCATAGGTGACGTTGTTGTTCAGAGAGCTGTTTTGTTTTTTCACACTGATTCACTATTACGGCTGGTAGGCGATAGAAAGAGCGTTGTTCTCCACCTCCACGGGCCGTGCAACCAACCATTAAACACGTTTTCCCCATTGTTCACTTCCAATACTGCCTAAGGAGTAATACAATGCAGGTCAACGGTGCGAAACGACTGACACCCAATATGGCGGACGCGCTGAGTAGTCACGTGAGCGTGACGTCACCTGAAAACCCCCTATTGCAACACTTTTGGTTTTGCTCCCATTTTTTATGAGATGACCTCAAAGATCTGTTTCCTGTGTTTAATGTTGGATAATTTACCAAAAATAAAGTAATTGATTGATTAATCTAAAACTGGCTAATCACCAGGATTAGCCAGTTGCTGCAGCGACTGTAGGGCGGTGGCACCCACCCAGGCAGAGGTGCTGTTGTGAAAGTAATAAAAAATAGAATAGGAACGCTGGAAAATCACCTAATTCCTTTTTATTTTGTAATGCATGCTTACAGTGGGGCTGCACACTTGGTAGCATTGTTGCCTTGCAGCAAGAAGGTCCTGGGTCCTGGGTCTTTCTGCATGGAGTTTGCATGCTCTCCATGTGCATGTGAGGGTTCTCAACAGTAACGCAGTAGCAAGGAGGTTTGTCCTGCAATTGGCAGGTTGCTCTGACCATTTCATTCACTGTGTCCTTGGGCAAGACACTTCATCCGAATTGCCTGCTGGCAGTGATCAGAGGGCCGGTGGCGCCGTTGTATTGCAGCCTCGCCTCTGTCAGTCTGCTCCAGGCAGGGAAGCTGTGGCTACTAACAATAATCACCACCATCGGGGTGTGAATGTGTGAATGACTGACTGTAGTGTAAAGTGCTTTGGGGTCATTGGAATAGTTCAAGCGCTATACAAGTACAAGCCATTTACCATTTCTCTCAGCGTACTCCAGCTTCCTCTCACAGTCCAAAAACAAGACTTTTAGGTTAAATGGTTAGCTTGGGTGTGAGTGTGTGCATGCATGGTGGTTTGTCTCTGTGTTTCCCTGTGATATAGTAGCAGCCTATTGACCACTGGAGATAGGACTCAGCCCCCCTGTTTCACTGCACAGAAAAGCAGATAAATGGATGGATGGAAATTTATTGTGGCAATTTTGACTGGGAAGAAGTGTGGGAACAATAACCTGCCACTGCCGGGTTGTAGTTTGATGAAAGTCCACACTGGTGTGCTTTTGTTTGCCAGTGACTTTAAGGTCTGAAGCTCAATTTATCATCAATAGGTGCTCCCAGGCAGAGGGACAGTGGTTAGCAGTCCTGCCTCATAGCAAGAAGGTCCCAGGTTTGAGTCCTGTGCTCAGCAGGGGGCCTTTCTGTGTGGAGTTTGCTTGTTCTCCCCGTGTCTGCGTAGGTTTCCTCCAGGTACTCCAGTTTCCCCTACCACTGAAGACATGCTGGTCAGGTCGGCCATTAGTGGTGGTGCGCTCAGTCGCAGCAGCTCAGGCTAACCCTCCATCTGATCTATGAAATTTCATTGTAACCTTGTATGTATGATGACAAATAAAGCATCTTTTCTTAGCTGCTGATGATGCCTCTCTGCAAAACCAGTAGATTGAGAAAATTCTTCATTTCAGCTGCTGTCAAACTGAAAAACTCCAGCATGTGAGGTTCTTTGTTGGAGATGTTGTTGTATGTTTTTTCCACTGTGTCTAACTGCTGACTGCAGCAAATTGCTGTTTGGGGACAACAAAGGCTAAACTGAATGGACCTTTTTATTTAGAAGCTTAGAAGAAAAAGGTTAATTAAACACACATCTTCGCACCTTCATTTGGTATTTTATTGACAGATGAAACATTTAATCATATTTGTGTCAGGCAGTTGGAGCCACATATCTAAATATGACATTCTGTAATGGTATGCATATCAACAAAGAATAAATAAGTTTTTACTTCCCAGCAGAGGGTGCTGGTTACAAACGAATTTGCCACTGCAGATATTTGTAGCTTTAATATTGTTGGTTCGTTATTTTTTTCAGGATAAAAAAAGTACACAAAACTGGATTTTGAATAATCTGCTCACCGTAAAAAAATACACTTTTTTAATGTTTGATTAAAATATTTACTGTATACCACTACCTAGAAGGGGGAGTTGTCCAATAATAATCCAATTGTCCAATAATTGGTTTAGCAGTAATAATACATATTATTTATATAGCAGTTTTCACAGATAAAACTCAGAACATGCTTCACAGATGAAAAAAAAAATGGGACTTGAAAAAACACCAACATAATAAGTTAAAAGCTTTTCTGTAACAAAAAAGACTTTTGCTACCTTTTAAAAGAGTCAATGGAGTTCTAAAATTTCCTGGCAACCAATGAAGTGAAGCCAAGACAGGAGCAAAACAATAATAGTTGCAGGTCAAGATAGTTTGGACTACAAAATAATCTAATGATGTTTCAGTGAATTACAACACTTTAAACAGAACATTAACCTTTAAAGGCAACGCCAAACAAAATAGTTTTTAACCTTGATTGAAAGGAACTTTCAGCACTTTTACAGTTTTCTGGAAGTTTGTTCCAGATCAGTGGAGCATAGGAACTAAATGCTGCTTCTCCATGTCTGGTTCTGGTTCTGGTTCTGCAGAGCAGGCTGGAGCCAGAAGACCTGAGTGGTCTGGAGGGTTGATGCACTGATAACAAGTCTGTGATGTATTTAGGTGCTAAGCCATTCAGGGATTTATAGACTAACAGAAGTATTTTAAAGTCTGTTGTCTGACATCCGGGGAGCCAGTGGAAGAACTTCAGAACCGGGTCCATGTTCTCTACGTTCTTAGTCTTAGTGAGGACGCGGGCAGCAGCGTTCTGGATCAGCTGCAGCTGTCTGATTGTATAATATTTCTAATAAAGTAACTATAAAATGATATTTAAATGGAAGGCTGCATACTTAAATGTAGATCTTTATGATCTGAATTAATGCTTAGTGGTTAAGAGACAGAAAACATTTGTAACATCTGCGTGAAAGATATACATTAACCAGAACACATCAGGAAATAATGAGAAGTTTAATTTATTGTTTTTTTCTTATTCCTCTATATCTGTCAAAATCTGTGAGACCTGTGGTTAATATGAAACAATTAATTAAAAGGTGATTTTTTTTAAAAGAAAAAAAAAGAAATACAAAAGAATACATTATAACAATCCGTTACAATGATCTTGTATAGAAAGGTCACACTTGAAGATGCCTGGATATGATTTAAACCTTTAATCCTTCATGAGTTGATTCCTGTTGGTTAACCTTTGACCTGATGCAATGATTGCATGAAGTTTTAGGCTTTGAACTTATTTCACTTTATGTTTTTGGTTTCCTCTACAAATGAAAAGGAAAATTTTTCCAGTTTGAAGTTTGCTGCCAAATGCTTCTGATCCTTTAGATCTGCATCGATTAACCAAAGGCAAGATCAACTCTGTTATCTAAGAGAAGTTTGGACTAAAATAAAAACCTGTCACCGGTTTTTGTCTGCGTGTTTCACATCTTGGAAATCAGACAGCATAAACATTTCCTATGGGAAGACTTGAATGAATAAAGAAAATAGCAGAATATGGCATAGGAAGAAGAAGGGGGAGTGGGAAATTGTAACCCCATTGGTTGTCATGGTGGGGCTGGGGGTTGTGGTGTTGGTGCTGTTGTTCTCATTGGCGGTGACGGCCGGAGACAAGAAGGTTCCCAGGGTACGAGTCAGGAAGGACTGAAAATGGTCCAGTTTTTCAAAGGTCAACATGGGCTCGGCGGCTCGCTCCCTACTGGTGGAGGCGTTCACATATGACAGCACGACCGCCTGGAACCAGGACCCGCCCTGCTCACACATGAGTGGACCACCAGAGTCACTCTGAAAGAGAGGGAAAATTCATCATCTTCTGCACATTCTGACATTTAGACAAGCTGAACTCAGAGTTTTAAAACAATTAATCATTTTAGAAAATGCTAATCTCTCCGATTAGCAACCATTATGAGTGACAGAAAAACACGTTTTAACTAAAGTCCCTCTAAAGCCCCATTATTCACACTGCACTGAGTAACATCTGTATGCAAACAACTGGTTTTTAGTCTAGTTTCAGAGTTTAGTTTTATGTTTAGTCACACGTGTGACCAGTGACGCGCCGTCAGGCCTCACCTTTCATCATGATGAGAAAAATATTAACAATGTTGAGCAAAAATAAAATTGACCACTTGACTGTGCTAGAAATTTGTTTTCTGCCTGATTTCTATATTATTATGGTTGAAATCACTGCATTTACGCATCGCCTGTTCAAATACATGAGAGAAGAGCGAGGTGATGAGTGACGAGCTGGACCTTCCCTCTGGCTCTGTGTCACACACTGATTGATGTGTGTAGTTGGAGCATGCCCACTGCTATTGCTCTTTATATCATTTATATACATGTTAGATTATTATGGGGACAACAAAGGCTAAACTGAATGGATTATAATTCTATTTACTATATATATGCTTCCGGTTGGCAAAATTATCAGACAGCATGGGATTAATTTCCACTGTTATGCTGATGACACTCAGCTATATTTATCCATAAATCCTGATGAATCCAATCAGTTACTTCGACTGCAGTCATGTCTTGATGACATCAAAAGCTGGATGACTTTAAATTTCCTGCATTTAAATTCTGACAAGACAGAAGTTGTAATCTTTGGGCCAGAGTCCTCAAAAAATAAACTTCTTAATCAATCACTGAATCTGGATGGCATTAACTTGGCCTCTGGTAATAAAGTAAAAAATCTTGGTGTTATTTTTGACCAAGACATGTCATTTAAATCCCATATTAAACAGGTTTCCAGAGTTTCCTTTTTTCACCTCCGGAATATCGCCAAAATTAGAAACATTCTGTCCAGGGGTGATGCTGAAAAACTAGTGCATGCATTTGTTACTTCAAGGCTGGACTATTGTAATTCTTTACTATCAGGAAGTCCACAAAATGCAGTTCGAAGTCTTCAGCTGATCCAAAATGCTGCGGCAAGAGTTCTGATGAAAATCAACAAGAGGGATCATATTTCTCCAATTTTAGCTTCCCTTCATTGGCTTCCTGTTAAATCAAGAATAGAATTTAAAATTCTTCTTCTAACGTATAAAGCCCTTAATAATCAAGCTCCATCATATATCAGAGCTCTGATTACTCCGTATGTTCCTAACAGAGCACTTCGCTCTCAGACTGCAGGTCTGCTGGTGGTTCCTAGAGTCTCTAAAAGTAGAATGGGAGGCAGATCCTTTAGCTATCAGGCTCCTCTCCTGTGGAACCAACTCCCAGTTTTGGTCCGTGAGGCAGACACCCTATCTATTTTTAAGACTAATCTTAAAACATTCCTTTTTGACAAAGCTTATAGTTAGAGTGGCTCATGTTACCCTGAGCTACCTCTATAGTTATGCTGCTATAGGCTTAGGCTACTGGAGGACATCAGGGTCTAATTTTCTCACTCTACTGATTTCTACTGTTCTTCATTCTACGGTTCTCCAGTTTTGTATTGTATTACATTGAAATGACTGTCGTCATTTCAGCTTTTAACTTTTTGCTCTCTCTCTTTTTCTTCATAGTAGGTACACCTGGTCTGGCGTTCTGTTAACTTTGACATCATCCAGAGAAGACGGCTCACCCGTTACTACCATCTAATGTAGAACAGATTACTAGATCAATGTGTGCTTCTGTGCTTTTTTGTCTCTCTTGTTGTGTCTCTGCTCTGTCTTCTGTAACCCCAGTCGGTCGAGGCAGATGACCGTTCATACTGAGCCCGGTTCTGCCGGAGGTTTTTTTTCCCGTTAATGGGTGGTTTTTCTTCCCACTGTCGCTTCATGCTTGCTCAGTATGAGGGATTGCAGCAAAACCATGTACAATGCAGACGACTCTCCCTGTGGCTCTACGGTTCCCCAGGAGTGAATGCTGCTTGTCAAGACTTTGATGCAATCAACTGGTTTCCTTATATAGGACATTTTGACCAATCTGTATAATCTGACCCAATCTGTATAATATGATTGAACTTGATTTTGTAAAGTGCCTTGAGATGACATGTTTCATGATTTGGCGCTATATAAATAAAATTGAATTGAATTGAATAGATTAAACATGTACCACACATGCTGAGATTCTAACCGGACTCATGAGAAGGATTACGTTCCACAGAGCTCCACACATCCATCTGGGATCGATCCATTGGAGATGTATTTCAGCATCTGTCTCTGTCGCACCAAACCATCTGAATTCTATGAAGCGTCTCTGTGGTTTTCCTCTTCTTCAGAACCTGGCAGTTCTGATCTTCATCCTATTCTTTGTCCAATATTTCCACTATCCCATATTTAAGAGTTTTAAATAATGGACTCCAAGCTAAGCACCCGGTCCTCTATTTTCAGTTTTAGCCAATACAAATTATAATCATAGGTACCAAATAAAACTGATATTATCTACATAATTTTTAAAATTGTATTTAGCATGTTTACATGGACAAAGACTTGAATATAAACCTGATACCGTCCACTTATTCACTCTTACATGCAGTAACTAGATGCCACCTGGTTAGCGCTACTGATGCTATTTTTAGGGTAAGATAACGTTTGTTGTTCTGTCGGTGTGGCCTGTCAGAAAAAAATACCGGTAGTTGATTTTTAATCAAAACAGCATATCAATGTTTGTGTAGAAGTATAAGGTTTTTATAGGTGCTTGTTTCTTAAAAAATACAGTTTACAAAGGATTAAAATCAGTTTTCACAGAGTTTATCATGTTTAATCTGGAGCAGTTTGGGATGAAGGTGCTAAAGGCTAATAATTCGATCCACCAGAGTGAATGATTCAACACAAGATTAAACGATTTTAGCACGCCACTTGCTAAAATAAATTGTAGAAAGAATTAGAAAACAGATGCCCTCCAAGCTGTCAAAGAGGGTGAAACAGCTCCACAAAGGTATTATTGAGCACTGTGGATTGCGCATTGAAGAAATCACTCACAGCCAATTCAGTATGGGTGTTGTTATTTTTCAGCATGAGGATTTTCATGTGGTGTGCACGTGTGAAGTCAGGAAAATGCGTATGTCTAACACTGATGAGACTTGAGTGCCCCGAATGCCTATAAGACACCACTCTGAACTGAATATATGGTTTTACATATTAAAAGTTATTACTGAAATAAAAGAAACACTTTTGATAATATTCTAATTGATCAATGAAGACACATCTTCGGTTACAAATCATTGACACTTAGCAGTTTCAATCAGATTTCATAACGCTGGAAAACACGAACAAAAAGAAAACAACTACGTAACCCACAGTTAACAAACATGGCTGCGTACCTGCTCCAGAGTAAATATTCGAGTGCACATCATGTCAGTTGTTGATGCACCCCCGCAATCTAGCACTGTCGTCTGGAACTGCTGCAGAGCTTGCTTCTCTAAAGTTGAGGGGGAAATAAGAAAGCTGTAATTTCTGGTAAATTGACCTGATTTGCATTGGTCCTCATGATTCATCATTGCACAAATATTAACATTACTATCTTACCTCCTCCTCTTCCAGAATTCCAGCCGGCAGCCCAACATACTAATCCTGCTGAGAATGTTCTTCCAATGCCCAAGCAGATGGGCTGGATGTAGTTGTTCAGGGTGGGTGGGGGTGACAGCTTAAGCACTGCAATGTTGTTCCCTGTCTGGTTGCTCATAGTGATATTTACCACTTTCAACGACGTCTCGAATGGATTAGATCCATTCTGATTTAGACGACCCAACACGACTGTCCACTCAGACACAATAAGGGAGCTGAGGGATAGAATATGGATAGAATTAAGCCTTAACTGACATGAAGTTGGTCTTTTATATCAATGGTAATAACATCTAATGTTTATATTTTTCCTCATCAGGGCAAACGGTCCAAACACCAATTAAGTTTACCCGTCATTCTGAGCTTCAGCTTACCCTGAGAAGCAGCTGGCGTCTGTCAGCACAGAGTTCTTAGACACTAACGTTCCTCCACACACGTGCTGACCGTTCTTCTGCACGCTGGCCATCCACGGCCACTCACCAGCTGATGCCACCGAAGTTCCATCCAAAATACGAGAACCTAGTGGGGCTCGTCCACAGACAACTACCGCTGCAGAAAGAGGGCATAGGTGGAAACAATAAAAATTTTTCACAAAACAATATGTGCAACTTAATTTGTATGGATGTCATTAACACGTCCCACCTGGTTATTAGCCAAAAATGCACCAGAGAGAATCACACCTACATTTATGTTAAAGTTAGACTTCTTGTTTAAACAAAACATTTATGCTTTAATGTTATTTTCTATCTACTGAGCCATTCAGAGATTAAGTGAATATATAATAACGCATATAACATTACCTACTGCAATTATTGGTCTAAATAAGTGACTAACCTAATAGTTATTTAGCAGCTAATGCTAAACAACATTCAAGGACTAACATCCTTTGGACTACTGGAGGAGACCTACGAGGTTTCCCCAGGAGCTGATTCATTTAGTGTACTTTGATACATGCTGGGGTTACTTTAGTGTTGTAGGTTGAATATTGATTCCCCAAAAGTAAAAGAGCACGTAGCCACACTGGACAGTCGCCTGCATTGTGTTATTGATTTAACAACTTCCCATTACTAACGGGGTGGACCTGCTTCTGTTGAATTTGCATGTTATCTAAGCCATTTCAAGGCCTTTGTTGGGCAGTAGTATAAAGCTTGATACTCCACATTACTCCAGACTTGTTGAATTGAGAAAGCTTCCTGGATAGGAAGCGAAACGTCTTCAACTTCGGAAAACAAGTCCAGTTGTTTTGTTTTTTACTTTTTTTGGAATGACCATGACCTGGATGACTGAGAATCGTCACCAGGATTTTGGTCATAATTAGTCTGGTTGCCCTATTGGTAATGCCTGCCCTATTTTCTCTTTGCTAGTTTGTCTCGATTTTAGTCAGCATACCACCTTTCTCCTTTAGCCTTCTGGACGACCTTTTATTCTGGATTCTCTGGATTTTGACCTCTACCTGTGTAAGGATCGTTTTCATGATTATGTTTATACTACTGCTCTTTTAAACAGACTTTTGTAATTCTTTACTATCAGGATATCCAGAAAATGCAGTTCAAAGCCTTCAGATTATACAAAATGCTGCAGCAAGAGTTCTGATGAAAATCAACAAGAGGGATCATATTTCTTCCCTTCATTGGCTTCCTGTTAATTCAAGAATAGAATTAAAAATTCTCCTTCTCGCATATAAAGCTCCATCATATATCAGAGCTCTGATTACCCGTATGTTCCTAACAGAGCACTTCGCTCTCAGACTGTAGGTCTGGTGGTGGTTCCTAGAGTCTCTATAAGTAGAATGGGAGGCAGATCCTTTAGCTATCAGGCTCCTCTCCTGTGGAACCAACTCCCAGACATCATCCAGGGGAGGCAGATCATCCGCCATTACCATCTAACATAGAAAGTACTCCTGGATCAATGTGAGCTTCTGTGCTTTCTGTGTCTCTGCTCTGTCTTCTGTAACCCCCAGTGGGTCGAGGCAGATGAGCGTTCACACTGAGCCTGGTTCTGGTTCTGCTGGAGGTTCTCCTCCCTGTTAAAGGGGAGTTTTCCTCTCCACTGTCGCTTCATGCATGCTCAGTATGAGGGATTGCTGCAAAGCCATCAACAATGCAGACGACTGTCCACTGTGGCTCTACGCTCTTTCAGGAGGAGTGAATGCTGCTTGGAGAGACTTGATGCAACCTGCTAGGTTTCCTTAGAGAGGAAACTTTCTGACCAAGCTGTCTGTGACATTATCTGGGGAATTTTCTTAACCCATATGCTGAGAACCACCAGTGAGACACAGGGAATATTTCAATATAGATATTTCAATAGGAGTTATTTCTGGAAGGTGGAGAGGACCAGGTACAGACTTGTGGGTTCTTATTGATCTGGAATGGAGAGGACAATCAAAGCTATGGTACATTTCAATGATAGATGGTTTTCTCAAAGAAAGTCCAGCAAGTACAAAAACAAATGACAAGCCAAGTACAGCCCAAACCAAGATAAGACAGCCAGAAGGATGACACAGAAAGAGACTTTACCATTATTACTTGAGGACTCCCCCAGATCTCAACAAAAAAGTGGACCCCCCCGGTAACCCCAAAAGAGAACTCAAAACCTCCCTCCCCCAGACCCCAGCCCAGACTGCACCCACCTCCCTTCTCTACCCACTCAGCCCAGATGTCCCTTTCCTGGATTTCACCAACAACATGAGAAAAGTTTTTAAGATTGGCATACAGCTCACACCCCAGATAAAAAATAGCATTTTCTCCACACAGCCATCCTTCAAACAACTGAACCCAAGTGGCATGTTTGACCGCTCAATCCCACCAGAGTTGAACAGGGCAAATACAGTGCCTTAGAATTTGGTGTATAGGTAGTGTTAAGATGGGGTTTTACCGGCCTGCTGTTACATGTCTATTAAAAACCCATCTTTCCCAGTTCCGGATTTGGCTATAAATGGGGAAGCATTAATCAGAGGTAGAACGGTTTAAATACATATTTAATTCATAGAAATTAAATATGGAGACAGAGTACATACCAATTACAAGATGTTGTTCTCACCGCGGTGGATAAGTCTGTCTGTCTGTCTGAAGTAGGTTTTACCAAGACAATCCTTTTATCAACTTTTAAACTCCTCCTGCATGGCTCAGTGGGAGGATGACTGACCCCCTCTCCTGCTGACCACCCGCTCGGGGCAATAAAACGCCCTGTTATTCTACCCAGCAACAGAGAAGGGAGACACCCCCACTAAGATATATTTTTTAATTCTCAACAACTCCCTCTGTTTTGATTAACAAATCAAACCAATAACTAGGCTAAACTAAGTCTATGTCTTGAAACCCTTAAACAAAATGTAAATAGTAAGATGTAATATTGTAGCCCACTGTCCCCTCTGTTGGCGACTTATGAAATCAAATGAAGTTTAAATGTTCCCCTTAAATGTAAAATAACCCAAGTATAAGCTAAAAAGCTACTAAACCTATCCGAATCTCTAACCTACTAGAATTAAGAAAAGTAAGCACCTTTATCCGAGAGGTGCAAGGCTAAGATAAATGTGCAACTACCAGAAACTATTATATGATCTAAATATGACTTTAAGAGTCCTAACCTAGATTAACAAATTGCTTCTTAGAAATAAAGATAACCCATGAAAGCACTACACTCAGATCAAACCACAGAATAAAAAACAGATTTTCATGCAATGCAAAACCAAGATTCTAACGATACTAATATTGAACACCTTATGAATATGGAACTTATAAGACATATGCAGTGGTTACAAAACTCTCATTTTCTTTTTTTTCTTTTTTACACAATGCATTCAATTGTTGTCATGATGTCTTGCATCTCGGAGATGTCTTCTTCTCGCCTTTAAAGAAGATGGTGTAAAGAGTCAGTGTTCCGACCGCGGTCTCCACACAACTGTATGTTAATCTTTATTAAAAATAAAAAAAAAAACGAAAACAAAATAAAATTCCAGCTGCCCCTCCGTGGGTGGCTTCTGCGAGATAAGTTGTTCCGGTGATCTGTCCTTGAACCCTCTGGTGGCTAGTACACACGGCTCCTGGAGTCTGATGGGCCCCTGACCTCTGGCCCACCACATCTGCCTGTTGATGACCTTAGCTTGCACTCCCATTCAAGGTCGGGGTCGGTGTACTCCCTTCACATTACTGGACTCTCCTAAGTTTACATCTCCAATACAACCTGAAACTTACACGACAATCTTTTAGATATCAAATGTCGTGTGCTACCTGTAATTCCGGAGATTGACTTCGGTCCCGAAAAGCTCCTTTCAGTCATATGGAATCATATCCTGTAATGAAATTAACTGAACACTCCCACAAGAAACACACTTCACATCTTCCATTGTTCCATCTCCATCCTATTTTAGAAATGTAATAGTTAATGAGACATTTTATCGCAATTTCACTTTCCCCGTCCTTACGCTGTCCTGTAAGAAAATGCAACGACCACACAAATACGTTAATCTCTGGTGAAGATTCCCCTGTCTGTAAAATCAAAAATTAGTTAATGCAGTTGTGAAATCAAAGTATAGTAACAAGACGCATGTGGGGCCCATTCACCTAACTCGTCTCGTTTCACCCTCGTTGAGGATTTGGCACTAAGAGAAGAGGCAGTGAATTCAGAGGCAAAAACAACAGTTAAATATATATTTATTACAACTTGGAATTCCAAAGTGGGAGGCACAACCTTTATCACAGCATCGGATACCTTAAATTCTCTGCCTGGATCTGAAGCCTTTCTCAAAACGTACACATCGTTCCTTCCTTTTCAAACTTACATAGGCCAAGCGGAGGCTAGACCAACTTTCTTTTTCCTAAGTTTCTGCTGAGAACATCTGTCTCCTAACCTTTGACCCTTAAATGTGATCTAGCTTGGTTCCTGGCTTGTTTCCTGGAAGTTAACTAAAACAATGAAAAGCCTCATGTAAGCATTTTTAACAGCGTTATCTGGTCACAAGCTTGTCATATGGCCTCGGTGCATCCTGTTCCTGACACATGCTCACAGAAGTGTGAAACCAACCTTTGTTCTACATACATCCTCATCTGTTTAGGTCACTGGGTTAAAGTTAACCTCTATATTACTTTAAGCTACACTATTATATATAAGTGATTATATTTCCATAACACTGTTATCCTGTAAAAATGTCAGAATGTTCTCTGAATTAAAGATTAAAGATTACCATTCACCACACCTCACTTCTGTACCATTTCCTCCATACTCAGATGTGTATGCTGCGAAAAAGTTCCTATTTTTAATATGAGAAGAAAAGCAAACCCTCATTTTAGTTCACCTATAGTTTTATCCAGTTGTTACAAATCCTGATCCAGTTTACTGCAACAGATATACGTGGCTTTGAATCCTTAACAAACCTACCTGACACACCAATGATTTTAAAGTAAACTAAATATGCATTAAGTTACCCTCTGTTTATCTCTGTTTTATCCAGTTTTTTGTAGTTTATGTAGTTTTTCTGTTTAATTTAACATTCACTTTTTTGGCCTGCTTAAACTTTTTAAGCCTTTATCCAAGAACCCCCTCATATAATCTATCTATAACAGATGCGTGGTGTCTGACACTCCGCTCATTAAATCTAATTTATAGTTCTGTTTTGGGAGTCACTTAACAAACATTCCAGAGAGCCATGGGTAAGGTCTTTTGTGGGGGGTTTCTCTTTGTTTAAACAACCGTTATCTGATTTACAACGCAGTTACATACCTCCGTGGTGTCCTGCACAAGAATCCTTCCTCCGAAGTACTTGTGCCAAGGGTTGATATAAAGTTTAAGATCTGAATAGCTTTACAATATAGTGTTATCATATAAATGTTTATGTCATATCCCTCTGCTTGGAACAAAATTAATTTTGTTACAAAACATTAACAAGGAATCGTATTAGTCACCACAGGGAATGAATTAACTGCAAATAATTATCTGAATTGAAGTATGAAAAACACTGCCCTATATCCTGGATTCAGATCAAAACTTAATGCAATTTCATAAACCCACAAATCTACAAGAAGTCCTCCAAAGGTTGTATAAGATCAGTGTACCCATTGTAATAATGATTATTCTAAACTAATGTGCTCACAGCAAGTTGATGGTATGAGAATGCTGACTGTTCCAAGGTACTTACATACTGATAAAATATTGGGTTTTACCTGAATAAAACACCTGGTAACGGCAAAGTCTGGTGAAAATCTGATAAGCTTTAGCATGCAACAGTTATATTGTACAATAGAAAAATCTCAATACTTGAGAGCTATTTAAGAAATAACCTAACAGATCCGTTTAACCCATGTTGTTTAGAAACAGAATGTCCCAAGCAGGACACATCTGTGCCTACCGAGAGGCCCATGTAATAAACCTGTTCCCTCAGGACGTCGCAACCCCCTTTGTGAAAATTTATGACATGCAGTTGTTATCTAGAACTCACAGAAACCTAAGTAGAAGTGGAGCACGTGAATGTATTCCCACCCCTGTGGATTGTCTGCCCATAGAAGATATGGAAACATACGCCAGCTGCTGTTAATTATGAGCAATACGGTCCTGGACATAATAGAATTAAAACTCATGTTTAAAAGGAACATATCAGTTATATAGTAAAAAATTTTAAGAGACAGTAGTATATTTTTCAAAACCGCAAACCTGAAGTGTTCGTATCTGCCCAATCGGCTGCCTTAAGAAATGTTTGAGCCAACTCCAGTTCCATTTGCCTAGGAGCTCAAAACATGGAGACACAGAAAAAATATTAGAAATCACATTCGATAAAATTTGGTCAGAAGAATATTGCTAGAAATAACAGTCTGAATTACCTTAACAAAAAAATGTTTGATACCAGGCTGCGGCACCTGAGATGGACTCGAATTGTCATGTGACAAATCAGGCAAACACGAGATGGAGGTGAGACTTCATATTCAAAGGCTTCCATGCATGGAACTGTACATCTCTTCCCCCAGTGTGGCAGTAGGTCGCTGCAACGTCTCTGCAAGCACCTCAGTGACAAAGTCTCAGTCCACAACTCAGTGATTGATGAAACAGGTGGCTCCAATGTGCGCAAAAATTCATACAGTCACTTCCCCTGACAGCTTGGAATCTGCGCTGTTGATGAGCGCTGGCCACTTCTCAAGGGTGAGGGAACATTGTTCATGGGTGCGTTATCCCTTTGCTGGGGTACTGACCTTCCGGATGGGAGCTCATGCCAGGATTTCATGCCAGGATTTAGTGATGCGAAACAGTCCCTGGCCCAGTGCCCAGAGAGACCACATTTAAAGCAGATGTCTGTAGATGGTCGAAAAGTTCTGACATGTCCGCCCCGTCTACTCGGTCTCCTGGTCCTGTCTCCATGTCTGCACTGATTGCCACAATGAGATCCGCGTCCATACACAGGAACAGCAAATCTGGAATCAAATACAGAACAGAAAAGCGGAGGAGGTGGCCCCCCTCCATGAATGAAGTTAGACTGTGGTGGAACCGTCAGGGTCTGAGCACCACATGATACACCCGCAGAGACAGTTCTTTGTGTCATCTCCTGCTTTCTCTTGGTCACTTTCCGCCTTGCTTCTAGTAATTGTAATTTAAGTAATTGAAGTTGCAAGTCCTCTAAGTCCTGCTTCAACTTCCTGTCCTCCCTTTGAGCCACATGCAAATAGTCGATCAAACAGGTTTCCCAGCGAGCATACGAACACCCAGGTATATCAGGATTTTGTTTCATAAGCAGGGACACTAAAGAAGGAACCCCATCCAAAATTGCACCTCTAAATAATTCACCCAGATTGGAGCAATTTGTTTTAGGATCCACACCCGTGTGTTTGATCCATGTCTCTGCAGCTTGAGTTATGTAATCTGCAGGACGCTGTCGTGGGTCCCAGTCAAATTTAGGAAGCTCAATTGATGTGGATAAAGGAAAGTGCTGTGTAATTGCAATTTCCAAGGAAGAAATTACTGAAGACAATAAAGTTTCATCAGGCATATGAAACGTTTGAGCAACCTTTTCAATATCCGTTATTACAGGCGCAGACACAGAAAGTCTCAAAATGGCTCTAAACTCACCGAGAGCCAGTTGTGAGCCTTTGGTTAAATTTCGTAATTCAGCCAGCCATGTTCGACCACCAGCACTGATACTGGGGAGTTTATTCACCAGAAGTTGCATGTTACCAAGTGAACAACTAGAAAACTCCTGTGTTCTTAAATAACTGTGTGACAAGGGCATCTGCATTTCGTGGGACTATGAAAATGTGATTACATATAATGAATAATTTGGGGACCGTCCTGTGATGATCCCGTAATATTTTCTGTATCCACTAGTTTCTGCCGTTCTGCAATATCAATATCTATAATAAAATGATACACGCCATTAACATTTGTCATAGATTCCTCAATTTTAGCTGCCTTATTTGAGGATAACTGCAAAACTGACTCATGACTAAATGCAGTGTTAACAAAATCTGTCAAATTAACCGCAATATCCGTTTGCACACACTATTAAGGTACAGTTTAACCTTACTTTTAACTCTGTTTAGTTCTGCAGACTGTGTTTTTCCCAGGCCTGCAAATGAGCAAAAGTTTATAGGGTGGCTATTTCCTGCTCCCTATTAATCAGCTAGATTTAAGTCTGATGAATTATATTTATTTATTTATCTATTATAACTAGGGCTATCTAACAATGAAAACCATTTAATCACTATTTAATCGCAAATTATATTTCATGTCTGAAAGTATATATATTCATTAGGCATTTTAAAACGCTATTTTGCAATAGATAATGCTAGTTAAAATTACACTCTAACAGAAGGCATTTTCCCTCTTATGTGTTTTCCCAATTTATAATGCCTCAAACAGATGTTCAATGTCCTGCCAAATTTTTTAACAACTTTTCCAAACTTCTAACCACTTTCTAACTTTTAGGCTACAGTTCAAAATAAAAAGTTTTCTCCAAAACTCACCAAACTGCAGGCCGTGGTCTCTCTCCAATGCAACTCACCCAATCAGCTTGCAGCCAATACCTCAAACGTTTTACTGCATTGAAATTCTCCTGCACTTCAACAAACTTTATTAATGCATCGACCTATTTTCTAATGATTTCCAAATTCCCCTTAGTCTTTCACCCATATTTTTACTTATCACTTTTACTTAACAAAATTAAACTGCACCCCAGTCACTGCTTCAGTCCCATGCACGCAGAGAAATTCACACCCTCATGAAGACACACACACACACACACACACACCCCCACTCTCCGCTGAGTTGCAGGGTACGACCAATCTCTCCTTCTCTCAAAACCATGGATCCCATATTACCGAGACATTCAAAACAGCAGACAAGACATAACAAACATAACATTTAAGACAGACAGCCTTGCGCGCGCAGAGGGTCTTCTCCTTTTAATACCCTTCCACTCGACGAAACGTTTCCTTATGTTAAAATCTCCTCGTCTAATCGTCGTGTTCACGAAAAACCCCGTTTTTCGAAAACTAGAAAACAAACTTCTATTTGTTTCCCTGGAGCTCCTTTTTTAATCTCTTATCTTTCTTTCTCTATTACAAACCTATCCCCTGCTTCTTTATGAGTGTCCCAAGTTCTCAAGAGGTAGCGCACACCTCAGCCATAAAATTACCAGTTTGACAGTCTGGTTGTCGTTGGCCAATCCCCGAACATATCCCTTTTTTTTGTCTATATTTTTATCTTTTTTATTTCGTTTTATTTTATTTTTCGCCTCACCATTTCAAGGCTTCTTGGCATTTAGTTTAATATCCAATTCTAAGTTTTTCTGACGTAAACAAACACATAAATCCCATTCAATCATTTCTCGGTTTCAACATAAATTCCATTCAAACCTAGTTATACCGTTCAGCCTCTGATATTTTGAGAATTGAGTCTCTTAAACCACAGCATCACTTAATTTAGCCTACACATCATTTTGCCAATGGAGAAAAATCTCCTTACTTTTTTTCGGTCGACCGGTGATGCTGCAGAATTAGTCCTCTTTTCGTGTCCAATTTTCAAACAGACCCTCACTCACAGCCAAAATCCGAGGGGTTTCGGCACCATGTTAAGATGGGGTTTTACCGGCCTGCTGTTACATGTCTATTAAAAACCCATCTTTCCCAGTTCCGGATTTGGCTATAAATGGGGAAGCATTAATCAGAGGTAGAACGGTTTAAATACATATTTAATTCATAGAAATTAAATATGGAGACAGAGTACATACCAATTACAAGATGTTGTTCTCACCGCGGTGGATAAGTCTGTCTGTCTGTCTGAAGTAGGTTTTACCAAGACAATCCTTTTATCAACTTTTAAACTCCTCCTGCATGGCTCAGTGGGAGGATGACTGACCCCCTCTCCTGCTGACCACCCGCTCGGGGCAATAAAACGCCCTGTTATTCTACCCAGCAACAGAGAAGGGAGACACCCCCACTAAGATATATTTTTTAATTCTCAACAGTAGACAGTATCTTAGATGGGTGAGATGGACAACGAAATACATTTTTAATACTTCAGGATGTCGGCCAGTCATGTTGACAACCTTGCTTGTTGGATCATGCCCTATATCCAGCACGCACCCACACAGCATGGTGATCTATGCCAAGAAGGGATTACTCACACTGAATAAAAAAATGGCAATTGACATTTTTTCTTTTCCAAATTTAAGGAGCATTGAGTAGGTTCCAGAGTTGTTGCAGAACTTTGCCCCCTCTGGTGACAAGTTGAAATGGCATTGGTATTGTGCACATGCTTGGGAGAAGAGAGAAAGCATCTGGTGCTGCGGCTGCACAGGTCTTTTCTTTATAGGCCTAATGTCTTCTTAGGTGAGAAAGTTATAAATATTGAAGTTAGCCCGTGTTGTTCTTGTGCTAGTGGATCGATTATAGCGAAGACTCAACAAAGCAGCTGAGTGAACGAGAGTGTGCAGGAGGTCACACCCACAAGCATACCCAGAGGATCTGGTCCAAATCCCTCTCATAAGCTGACTAATGAAGTCTTTAGTGGCAATAGCGTTAAACAGAGAAAAAGTCATTTTACACGTCAGGCAATTTCAAGGGCATGTATGGGAAAGAAAAACTATCTTTAACCCCATTCTTTCTTGGCTCAATCATTCTTCTTACATAAATATCCCCACCCTCATCCCATACTTGGCAACATTAATATGAAGGGAAAAAAATGTGGTACTCACATTCAGGTGCAGTTGCTATTGCCTGAGTTGTTGGTGGGGTTGTTGGTGGGGTTGTTGGTGGGGTTGTTGGTGGGGTTGTTGGTGGGGTTGTTGGCGGAGTTGTTGGTGGGGTTGTTGGCGGAGTTCTTGGTGGGGTTGTTGGCGGAGTTCTTGGTGGGGTTGTTGGCGGAGTTCTTGGTGGGGTTGTTGGCGGAGTTCTTGGTGGGGTTGTTGGTGGGATTATACAGGAAGCATTCCCACTGGACTTGAAGCTAATGAAGCCCGGCTGATTGCCGTTGATCACACCGTTGATCCAGCTCTCATACTGGGATACTCTGGTGTAGACTTCTGGGATATTAGGCTCAGCACATCCTCTTCCAAAACTTTCGATTCCTGCTTGAATCCAGCGGCCACACTGCTTGCTCACCATTGGACCTCCTGAATCCCCCTTGAAGACCAGAAACACTTTATTTAGATGAGTTCAGAACTAATGTCTGCAGACAATAACAAACTGAGGTAAGCAGATTATCACCTGACAGGAATCCTTGCCTCCCTCTTGTAACCCGGCACATATCATATTGTCAGTAATGATGTTCCCCCCATTGCTAGAATTACACTGACTGTTCTCCACAACCGGAACCTCCAACTCCATAAGGTTTTGAGGAGATGGAAGAGGGGCTGAGGAGACAAATCCACATTTGACATATATACACGTTTAACAAAAAATTATATTTCTCTAAATTTCTTAATATGTTGTTGGTTTAAAACCCACCTCCACTTCCAATGTTGCCCCAGCCAGTGATCCAGGTGTCAACCCCACTGGAGAAGGTGCTGTTTGAGGCGGCGAGGCAGACTGGTGAGATGTAACTGGTGAAATTCACTGGTTTAGAAAGCTTCAGAAGAGCAATATCATTGTTGGAAGTTCCTGGATTGTAGTCAGGGTGAATAATGATCTGTGCTGCTTTCCGAACAACTTCGTTTGGGTTGGATCCCTCCTGACTCTGACGACCCAGATATACTGTCAGAAGCGATGGGGTCTCAGCGTACCTGTTAGAAAAATGTAAATGTAATCCTTTTATTTTTATTAAGTTACAGGCATTTGGTCTGTTTCAAGTGTGAACACATTAGGGCTCTCCATGATCTCTTATAAATCAACATCCATCTCCAGCCTAGGGACAGGTTCTGAACCCATCCTTTATGTTTTCAGGTGATTTGTTTTCCCCAGGTACTTTTCATTATTTTTCTTTGCTGCTAAAATGGAGCGACTTTAAGGCTTTAATTTCTTTAATATTAACACATGCTTTACCAGTAACAACTTTGAGCGTAGAGGGCACTTCTTAATTTTAGTTTTAATGAATGCTTTATGGCATCCACTGTGTTTGTAAATATTGAATAGAGTTTTTTTTTGTCCAGATACATATGAACTCTTATCTTTATGATGGGTAAGAGTGAGCCATAAAATGAAGCAGATCAGCTATCTGCCCCTGAGGTCAGGTGGTTTCTCCAGTTTTGTTGCTTACCCTTGGACGCAGTGAGCAGCAGTCAGCACCCACTGGTCTGTAATCAAAGATCCTCCACAGATGTGGTTATAGATGTGCAGACTGACCTGCCAGGGCCAGCTGCCTGGAGGAGCTTTCTCTCCTCCAACAATCCTGGTGTTGAGTGCTGGCTGACCACATACTGAAAAGAATTGAGATTAAACTGGATTATAAATCAGTTAAACCGATCTGAAGTCTGGATGTTAAACTGGTTTCCTTCATATTATTCAACAATGCAAAACAGCGTGTGTGTTACCATCATATTGTTTTCTATACGATTTAGTGTGTAGTACCTTCAGATATGTTTACTGTTATCGGGTTGAAGGTGGGTGCTGTACAATTAACATTGAGGTCACTTTCGGTCTTGTTGGATGAAAAGTGGATGAAGCCCGGCTGGTTTCCGTTGATGTGACTGTTGATCCAGTTGTTGTACTGGGACACTCTTGCATAGACTGCTGGGAAAAATGGCTTTGCACAGCCTACCCCAAAACTCACAATTCCAGCCTGAATCCATCGATCCCCCTGCTTGCTCACTAGTGGACCTCCATAATCTCCCTTTAAGACCAGAAACATTTTGTTTAAAGCAGGTAAGGAGAAGGAATAAGTGCAAAAAGTCAAATATGATCCAATGACTTAAGACTTACCGAACAGGGTCCCTTCCCTCCTTCACGAAACCCAGCACATATCAAGTTGTCAGGAATTATGTTGCTGGCTATTTCACTGTAATCACATCTGCATTGGCCGCTGCCCACAATCTGCAACTCAACTTCCAAAAGGTTTCCTGGTGAAGGAAGGGGATCTAAAGGAATGGGAAATTCAGATTGTTAACAAAGAACAAACTTTATAAATACTCAAGAGAGCCACATAATTACGTGACTTGCCGGCAGCATTGTATTGACAGATGTTACCTAGTTTTGTGTTGCTTTTATCTACAGCAATGAGTTCAGCACAGTTTATTGCATTCTCTGATCATACGCGGGAGTTCTCTTCAACTCACCAAAATATCCAGTGTTTCCCCAGCCAGTAACCCAGGATTTCACTCCACTGTAGATGGTGCTGTTTGAGGCCGCCAGACAAACCGGGGAGATGTAACTGGTGAAATTCACTGGTGTGAACAGCTTCAGGAGGGCAATGTCATTGTCAGGACCAAAAGAGTAGTCAGGGTGAGAAATGATCCTTGATACTGTCCGAACGACTTCATTTGGGTTGGATCCCTCCTGACTCTGCCGTCCCAGGTACACCTTGAGACCAGCTGGGTTGCTACCAATCCTGTTGAAAAAGAAAATTAAGACTTTTCACCTTTTAAATTAATGACATACTTTAAACACCAGTTAGAAAACGTTTTATGTGTAGTTGCAGAGACTGACATTAAAACTTAGTTTTATGAAAATATATTTCAGACACAATGATATCACTGATAATTAGTCATGTTATTTTAGATCTTTGAAGTTCTTCAGCTTTGCTGTTTAATATGATGAGGCCTGGATGTGTTTATTAACTTTATCACCCGTCTGTTTTCTCTAGTTTTGTTGCTTACCCTCGGATGCATTGAGCAGCAGTCAGCACCCACTGGTCGTTGATCAGAGATCCTCCACAGAAGTGACCAAAGGGTGAGGTGTGCAGACTGACCTGCCAGGGCCAGCTGCCTGATGGAGCTTCCTCTCCTCCAACAATCCTGTTGTTGAGTGCTGGCTGACCACATACTAAAAATACATTAGATGAATTCAATTAAAATTTATTTATATAGCACCAAAGTCAAATTCAATCAGATTATACAGATTGGATCAGATTAAACAGATTGGTCAAAACAATGTTTCCTCTAAGGAAACCCAGCAGGTTGCATCAAGTCTCTCCAAGCAGCATTCACTCCTCCTGAAAGAGCGTAGAGCCACAGTGGACAGTCGTCTGCATTGTTGATGGCTTTGCAGCAATCCCTCATACTGAGCATGCATGAAGCGACAATGGACAGAAAAACTCCCTTTTAACGGGAAGGAAAAACCTCCAGCAGAACCAGGCTCAGTGTGAACGCTCATCTGCCTCGACCAATTAAACCCTGGATTATCAGTCTGCTGCAGGTTGATTTAGACACAGACTAACAGCAGTAAAGTAATCTTATGCATCTTGTTCCCTCAAACAAATTGCAAGTCCTCTTTCACTTTATCTGCAAATCTCCACTTGTATTTTATCTTTAAACTCTTGGTATTTCTCCATTGTCCAACACCATAGTGTCCGTTTGGCGAGCCATCGCTCGTTTATCAACGTGGATCTGGACGATTCTACAGGATTTTAATTTCAATATTCTGCAACATTCTTGATGGTGTGTCACACTTTGACAGTGGGACCTCCACCTTACACAGGGCAGAGATGTTCCTGTAGACTATTTCATTCACGTGGTTTGCCATTATGTTCTGGATTATTTTAGGGGCATCTTTGTACAGCCTGGATCTTGGCTTGGACGTGTTAGGCCACAACTGCTATTGTTCTCATGCAGTTTGCTCCTGTGTTGTTGTGATTATTTTTCTCTGTACAGTTCTCATATCGTTCTTGCTTTGCCCTGGATGGTTGTTTGCTCGTGGCCTTTCTTCTTCTTAGCTCACAGTCTCAGGCTTCTGGACTTTGGGTTGAACCCTCCACGTGTTCTGAGAAGCTTGCTCAGGGGCTTCTATCCCTCATCTGGCAAGGCTTTTTTCCTGGGATCTCAAGGTATTTGTAGCTGTCTCCAACACCTTCAATGTTGCCTTCTGGTAGTTCAAGCCCTTCAGTAGCAATCACCCACCTGGGTACCATTCAGGCATGTTTAATCAACGTGGATGAAATATCCTGTTTATTCAGGTTAGGTTGATCAGTGCGATGATGTCACGCTCATTCCTGGCATATAGCTTAATGTCATCCATGGAGACACTCTTTGTGTGTTTATGTCTGTCTGTCTGTCTGCAGATCTTATAAACTCAGTCATGACATAAACAGGTGCATTGCAATACATTTGAATACAATGAAAGGAATTTTTTCTATAACTGAGTTCAAAAAGGGAATCTCATATGTAGCACATAATCAAGACACAGCTCATCTCCATCGCTGGTGCTTAGACTCTCTGGGGGGTTCAGGTCAAAGTGCTAGCCAATCAATTACAATCATACTTTGGTTATCATAACAGTTATTGGTAATTTTGTCAGTGTTGGCCAGTACAAAGTCCTGCTGGAAAAGCAAATAAGTATCTCCATTTAGTTTGTGAGCAGAACTAAGCATCATTTGGTCCACAATTTCCTGAGATGTCTGCACTGATTTTTGACTTGATGAAACCAAGTGAACACCAGCAGATGATGGTTCCCCAAATCATCTCTGATGGGGGAATCTTCACTGCATGTGTTTCACCAAAACAGTTATTATTTTTCTAAATTTGCATCCACACAACGTCTAGAGTGGTGCAGAAGAAATTTATTAATTTAACTGAAAACTAAATGTATAGTATATAAATAACTGAGATGGAGCTCAGGTGTTGCCAGATCATAGTAGCTCCGCAATAGCGCTGAGAAATGTCTTCATCTCAATGTTACATTTCTTAGATTCAAGCGCACCAAGAAAGAAGCAGAATGAGGGAGAACATTGGTCAAACTTTTGAGTGTCGGTGCTGACTAAAGGAAGCATAGGGGCTCAGAAGCCACGCTGAAGTACATGTTTTCTGTCATATTCTGGCTTTTGTTTTGGTTAATGTTTGTTATTTGATCAGTTAGTCCTCTCTCCTGCCTCATGTTTTATTTCTGTTTTGGGTTCTATCTTGTGGTTGTACTGTATGATTACTTTTGGTTCTGTATTAGTCTAGTGTAGTTTCTGTCCCCTTCCACTTGTCCTGTCAGCCTTTCAGTCACTTCCCCTTCCTGGATCACTTCCACCTGTTCTGGTTAATTAGTTTCCCTCTGCTCACCTGTTCATCTGTCTAATTATACCTGCCTCTGTCCCCAGCACTTTGCCAGAACGTCATGCCTCATTTCTCACTCCTCCTGTCCCGCGGTAAGAGCCTTTCAGCATTCTGTGTCTACCTGTCTGCCTGATTACCTGATCTGGCCTGTTCTCCTGTTGTTGAGTTCTGCCCGATTCCGGAAAGTTTTTCGTTGTTGCTTGGATGTCTGCTCTGTACGCCGCCTGGATTGTTTTCTGTCTGCCTCCCTGATTCCCCTTCATCGTTCCAATAAATCCTTTAAGCATTCGCTCACGTGTCTGGCTGAATACCGGGTTCATCTCCTGCATAATCATTAGTTTTCCTTCTGGAAAAGTGAGTTAAATGTTTGCTAATGCTAAACAAACCTGGCAACCGGCTGGTGTAAGTGTGCCGCCTACTGGCTGGAAGGAGTTAAACTTTTAGCTATCTCCTTTAAATACCAAACTGAATGTGAAATACACTTTGACCTTAAAAGAGGACTTTTAAACACCAAGCAACAGTCCAGTCATTTTTATCCCAGAAAAAATGCTTTGGATACTGTATGTGTGGAGTGTAAAAGACAACATCAGAAGCAACTTGAGAAGTGTCTTTTAGGAGTGGCTGCACACAGCTGATGTGACAGATGTAGCCCAAGTCCTGGGTACATCAGAGGTTTTGACCAGCTCCAGCAGTAGGGTATATATACTCTTGAAAAAGGCTTTCATTCACAACCTTCTCAAGGCTGTGGTTATCCCTGTCGCCTGTGCAAACTCTCTACCTCAACTTTTCATTCCACTCAACTTTCCATTAAAAAGTTTGGAGACAGCTGTTTGTGAACAGCCAGCTTCTTGAGCCAATGACTGTATCCAAATCAGCAGTTGTTCTCCATGATTGTGTTAGACATAACATACAATTTGTCTATGCAAAATCTATTTTTTGATTGGTCTCATGAAATTTTCAAGTTCTCTCAGATTTCATTGGCTTTAAGCCATAATATTTAATATCAATAAATTTTACCCTTTGTGATAAATGAGTTCACGTTATGACCAGAGTTATTTAAACTAATTAACATTTTGATAATAAATGATTGAGATGCATCTTTCTTACCACACAAAAGAAAAACAACAAATTTGGTTTGCCAGCAGCCAGGTAAATTTAAATATTAGTATTACCTGTTTTATTTTTGCAAAATTCTTTCATGAGAGGTACTGACCTTCAGACATGTTTATTGTCGAGGTGACAACGGGTGATTCACAGGAAGAGTTGTGGACATCTTCTGTCCCGTTTGACACATAGGCGAGAAAGCCCGGCTGGTTCCCGTTGATGTGGCTTTTGATCCAGTTCTCAAACTGAGACACTCTTGCATAAACTGTTGGGAGGTTTGGTTTAGAACAACCGTCAGCAAAGCTCACAATTCCAGCCTGAATCCATCGATCCCCCTGCTTGCTCACTAGTGGACCTCCAGAATCTCCCTTCAGGATCAGAAACATTTTGTTTAAAGCAGGTGAGGAGAAAAAAACAAGTGCATATTGCAAAATATGACAAAAATAGTTAAACTTACCTGACAGGTTCCCTTCCCTCCTTCCCGAAACCCAGCACATATCATGTTGTCAGTAATCACGTCTTCATCTATTGCACGATAATCACATTTGCATTGGCTGCTTCCCACAAACTGCACGTCCACTTCCGAAAGGTTTCCTGGTGAAGGAAGAGGCTCTGAAAGGAAAATTTCAGCCAGTTAAAAAAAACATCTTGACATCCACCTCCATCCTACTCTTTGCACAGTCTCTATAGATCATCCAGAATCGGGAGTCCTCTATTTTACATTCTTGGCTTCAGTTCACGCCACAGGTTTTCTTTAAATATCCTGTTATTTAAATGAGTTCACAATGCCTTTCTAACTAGCAAGGTTCCCTGAGCCTTTGGGAAAAAAAACAAGCCCACATGTATTCTCACTTTGTTTTACACAAAATCAAGCTTGAGTGTTAAATGTTACTTTCATCTAAACAAAGCACTTAGCTCCTTTTAAAGTCTCAGTAGAGCTCAGCAAACTACGTGTTTATATTTCATGTTTCTCGCAATGCGTCACTAACAACAGGTTAGCATGTCAATGGCATCTAATGGTTGCGCTTTGGAGGTTTTTTGTCTCCTTCCCTATTTTCCTGATTGTGTGAGGTGATAAGCTTGGGTCCAGTATTAAGGTAGTTGCCTGTAGCCTGAAAAAACCTCTCATTGCTTTCCTTAATTACCAAGACAGAGATCGTGATTTTATCAAAGTCGTAATTTATTTTCTTCTCATGAGAAGGAGACAGCTGGGTCTCCATAAAGGTTCTGGTCTGATCTAACCTCCTCCATTCAGTTATAACTAGACAAACCTAATTAGTCCCTTATACAGCAGTGTTTTCTTCTGCTACAAGTCACAGACCACCAAAACCTCTAGTGTCTGCTGGAAATTTCCCAGTTCCAACTACGATAAAAGCAATAACAGTAGACCTAATCAACAGCTGCAATTAAGAAGTCAACTCTTTTTTTCCTTCAACAACCCATTATGTTTTACTTTTTTCAGAATTACGGCATAGTCTGAAAAAACAGAAGCACACTGCTGCAGTTGTAATTATGTGATTTATAGCATATCTACAGAGGTTTTCAGTACCATGTTTTGCTTTCACTGGAATTAAATGAGATTCAGTTGATTTTCAACTCACCGCCAGATCCAATGTTGCCCCAGCCAGTAACCCAGGAGTCAAGCCCGCTGTGAAAGGTGCTGTTGAAGGCTGCCAGGCAGATAGGTGAAATATAACTAGTGAATTTCACTGGTTCGGACATCTTCAGGAGGGCGATGTCGTTGTTGAAAATTGGTGAGTTGTAGTCTGGATGAATAATGATCTGTGATACTGTCCGGGAGACTTCGTTTGGGTTAGATCCGTTCTGAACCTGACGGCCCAGATACACCGTCAGAGAAAAGGGGCTAAAGATCCTGTTTAAAAAGACAAAGTAACAAATAATAACTTGCTTTTCTGCTTTTAGCCAAAAACAACCTGTCTCTTAATTCTGTAAGAGTATGTATGTGTAATGTCACTCCCTGCTCCCTGTGTTGCATTAGCAATTAGCTCTGAGTGACTACACCCCCGGCAGCTTTAATTACTGCGAGATGCTGCACCTGGGAGGAGCTCTATATAATTCTGGCTCTCCCAGTGTGTAAGTGCCAGGTTCTCAAAAGTCATCCATGTTAGTAGACCTTCCAGCGGTCATTGGCCTTCCCATGTGTGACTCAGATTGGTCTGTTGATTCCTGCCTGTTTGCTTCGACCTTGTCAGACTCTTTCGTTTGTCCTTCTGGTTCTGGACATTGAACCCTTGCAGGTATTCTGAGCAAGCACGTTTTTACCTCTACGTGTGTGTGTGCATGTTTGTGGATCAAGTCCTTGGACTTTTTCTGGACAAAGACCCTTGAATTCTCCCTCTGCTACCTCTCTCTATCTCTGAGTAAGACCCTGGACTGTTTTATTCTGGATAACCCTCATGCTGCTAAATGTCAGTGCCTCATAACTTCTCCTGCAAAGCTCCATCCAATAAGCAGCTCAGAACCACAACTTCTATTCTGTACCACCTCCCGGATTAAAGACTGGTTAGTGGCTTTCTCTCAGTGTACACAACCATCCCCTGTGTCCTGCAGCCTCTAACCTGACCCTTTCCCTTCCAGTGATTCCTGAGTACGAGCTAGCCGGTTTCCAGGCCATCTACACCTGTTGCTTTGCTGAAACTCTTAAACTGCACCTTGTGTCGCGGCTGAAATATGGGATCCAAACCTTGATTCGTTACATGTATGTACTTTGAATCTGCTCTTGTTGAGACCTGCAGAACATTAAAGCTGATTTCTTTATTTTATACTTAAACCAAGATGAAATATTTATCTGCAAGAAGAAAACACTAATCTGGAACCTGGAAGTGGCTTCTTAGAGCTTCCGTAATGACTCCTAATTACTTTGTGCAACAATGATAGCCAATTATTTATCCATCATTGTCTATACCTGCTTTTCTGTGCAGTGTCATGGGATGGGGGGGGGGTATGGGTGAGTACCTGGAGACATCCCACTAATGGGAAGGGATTTGAACCCAGGACCTTTTTGCTGCAAGGCAACAGTATTACCCAAGAACCAACTAATGTTTTTAGGTGTAAATAAAACAAAGGGAGGTTTACGCATTTCATTTAATAACATCTTTGCAATACGATGAAACTAAAAGTACTTTTTATACTTTTTTTAGATCTATTTATCTTATTCAGTTGTAAACTGTCTTTGTTTTTTATTGACATTTCTATAAATATCATCCAATGGAAGAAAATGTCTTCTTTTTGCAAAAGTTTTTTTAAACCAGTCAAAAAAATTGTGGTGCTTTTAAAATGACAACTTTCTTATAGTTGATTAAAATAATTTCTTGTTTTAAAATATATATCATAACTTTGTGCATAGAGGGCAATTCCTAATCAATTGTTTGCTTTAATGAATTTTTATTGCATGCATTGTGTGAGTAAATGTTGAATACAGGTATTTTTGTCCAGAAACATGAAATCTCAATTTATTACAATTTTTAGAAAAGGAAGAGTTAAAAAAAACTTGGGCCTGACTCAGAACAAATTCTGTTTTTCATCAGGTTCCTGCTCTGTAGAACATAAAATAGAAACATACATTGCCGTCATAGCATCCGTTAACACAGGACAAACATTCACACAGAGACACTCAATTGAGAGAAGCAACATTCAGAAGGGGCCACAACTCAGTGTCTGCAGTGAATATATTATATTTATACTGGGTAAAAGTAAACCATTAAATGAAGCTCCATCTTCCTAACTTTTTGAACTGATCAACTATTTGGTTCTGAGGTGAGGTGTTTTCCCTGGTTTTGTTGCTTACCCTTCGATACAGTGAGCAGCAGTCATCACCCACTGGTCGGTAATCAGAGATCCTCCACAGAAGTGGCCAAAGTTGAAGATGTGCAGACTGACCTGCCAGGGCCAGCTGCCTGGAGGAGCTTCTTCTCCTCCAACAATCCTGGTGTTGAGTGGTGCCAGACCACACTCTGACAAAACATGAAATTACAAACAGGGATTATCTGTCAACTCTGTGTGATCCGATGAAAACACACCATATATGGGATATAATATTGAAGTAAATTAAAAAATCAGAAAGCCTTTAACTTACCAGATAGGCATGTCACGTGAAAAAATATTAAAAAAAAAGGAAATTAAAATGTTTTGCCCCTTAACCTTCGTCCCCAAAACACCTAACAATGACTGTTAAACACAAACCCAAATTATTTGGTGTCAATCAAAAGAAGAGAAACTAGCAGATGTATCACTGTCGCTTCATGCATGCTCAGTATGAGGGATTGCTGCAAAGCCATCAACAATGCAGATGACTGTCCACTGTGGCTCTACGCTCTTTCAGGAGGAGTGAATGCTGCTTGTCAAGTCTTGATGCAACCTCCAACGTGGAGGATCTGATGGAATCTGACTTTGGAAAGAGACTTGAGATGACATGTATCATGAATTGGCGCAATATAAATAAAATTTTATTGAATTAAATTGTCAGCCAATTGGGCTCAGTGGTGGTAGGAATAATTATTTCAGTTTCAGATTGTGACACGATCTCATGTACTTCTGGACCATCCGTAAGCCACTCGACCCTTAAGGGGTACACAGTTGTGCTTTTGAGGTTTTTCTGGTTCAATTTCTCTGATCTGAATTTCTGCTGCTTTCTGTTCTGATGCCTTGAATTTGTCCTGAAACTGGCAAGATATATTTAAGATAAAGATCTTTAGTTGTAATCATTTTAAAGGGTCAAAGATCTTGAAATATGTTTTGCTGTTGGAGGATGAGCATAAGCTAACATGGTTGGAAGTGTTGAACCTCAGTTATTGTTTTGCAGTCACATTTTTGAGAAAATTAAAATCAAAAACAACAATTCAAGAGACATAACTAGGAGCAAGAAGTTTCTACTAACCAGGGTAGAACACACTAAACTGAGATTTCACCTGTTTTAACTGGTTTCCTCAGATCACTTCAAAATATTGTTGGATTTTGTTAGTGCTAATCCATACAGGCTCAGCCCTTGATCACAACTATCCATCCATCCATCTATTTTCTGACCCGCTTAATCCGTCATGGGGTCGCGGGGGTTGCTGGTGCCTATCTCCAGTGTTCACTGGGCGAGAGGTAGGGTACACCCTGGACAGGTCGCGGGGCACACATAGACTGATCAGAACTATTTGAAATAATTTTTGTCATAGAGATCTTTTGATTTTGAATGATATATTATACATTATAATTGCCAATTATAATTAATAATAGAGGGCTGCACAGTGACGCAGTGGGTAGCACTGTTGCCTGTTCTGGGTTCGAGTCCAACTCTGGGTCTTTCTGCATGGAGTTTGCATGTTCTCCCTGTGCACCAAGATCTTGCATTGACAATGGTAGAGTCTGCTCACTGCACAAAGCCTTCTCCTGTAGATCCCAAATATTCTCAATGGGGTAAAGGTCTGGACTCTGTGGCCGATGCATGTGTGAAAATAATGTCTCATGCTCCTTGAACCACTCAACACAATTCAAGCCCGATAAATCCTGGCATTGTCATCTTGAAATATGTCGGAGCCATCAGGGAAGAAAAAAATCCATTGTTGGAATAACCTTTCAGTATATTCAGGTAGTCGGCTGACCTCCTTCTTTGAGCTCATACTGTTGCTGAACAAGACCCGACCAGCTGCAGCAACCCCAGATCATAGCACTGCCCCCACAGGCTGCTACAGCAGGCACTAGGCATGATGTGTAAATCACTTCACCTGCCTCTCTTCTCACCCTGATGCGCCCATCACTCTCAAAAAGGGTAAATCTGGACTCATCAGACCAAGTATTGTCCTAATATCAACTGTTTGGGCTGATATTCACCAGATCATACCAAACAGACCGAGAGTTATTTAATAAACATTAAATAACGTAAAAGCATGCTTAATGGCAAACTAATATTTATGTTTTTTCTGTATATCAAGAATAACCCACAGGCACTCACGTTCAGGTTTAGTTGGTGTTACCGGGGTTGTTGAGGTTGTACAGGAAACGTTAAGGTCACTGTCAGTCCCGTTAGACATGAAGCTGATGAAGCCCGGCTGGTTGTTGTTGATCACACCGTTGATCCAGCTCTCATACTGCGATACTCTGGTGTAGATTCCTGGGTAATCTGGCTCAGCACATCCTTTTCCAAAACTTACGATTCCTGCTTGAATCCAGCGGTCACCCTGCTTGCTCACCATCGGACCTCCTGAATCCCCCTTGAAGACCAGAAACACTTAATTTAGATGAGTTGAGAACTAATGTCTGCAGACAATAACAAACTGAGGTAAGCAGATGATCACCTGACAGGAATCCTTGCCTCCCTGTAGTAACCCGGCGCATATCATGTTGTCAGTAATGCTGCTCTCCCCATAACTACACTTGCACTGTCTGTTCCCCACAACTGGCACCTCCACCTCCATCAGATTTTGAGGATATGGAAGTGGAACTGAGGAGACAAGTTTACATTTGATATATAAACACATTTAATACACCTGTAATTTCACTTCATTTCTCTGTATTTTGTTGGTTTAAAACCCACCTCCACTTCCAATGGTGCCCCAGCCAGTGATCCAGGTGTCAACCTGGCTGTAGAAGGTGCTGTTTGAGGCGGCTAGGCAGACTGGTGAGATGTAACTGGTGAAAATCACTGGTTTAGAAAGCTTCAGGAGAGCGATGTCATTGTTGAAAGTTCTTGGAATGTAGTCAGGGTGAATAACGATCTGTGCTACTTTCCGAATGACTTCGTTTGGGTTGGATCCCTCTTGACTCTGACGACCCAGATATACTATCACAAGCGATGGGGTCTCAGCGTCCCTGTCAGAAGAATCAAAAAGAAAACCATGAAGATAATTTTATATTTAGCAAAACCACCACTGAGATGATCGAGTCCTGTGACTTGTTACAGATAATCAGTGTTTGCATGATGCTATTTGCTATGGACTAATTTAGTTAGCTTCAGCTCCATTGTAATACAGAAAAAAGGCAGCAGTGTGAAAACATTAAGGCTCTCCATGATGATCTCTTAGGAATCAACATCCATCCTCAGCCTAAGGCCAGGTTCTGAACTCTTCTGTTATGTTCTCAGGTGATTTGTTTTCTCATCCACAGGTACTTTTCATAAATTTTGTTTCCTGACTCTCTAAAAGAAAAAGAAGGTAAGAAGAAAGCTGCAGCTCTACCCAAATTTATTGCCCTTGATGGTCAGTCGTTTTCAGTGGTCAATGATATTTTTTAGTTATTTCATCCATCCATCCATCCATCTATTTTCTAACACGTCTATCCCTTGTGGGGTTGCAAGTGGTGCTGGTGCTTATCTCCGGCTGTCAATCGGCGAGAGGCGGGGTACACCCTGGACAGGTCTGTTTAGTTATTTGTGATCTATAAATACTAATTTATTATGTAATCATTATCGGTACTTGGAATCGGCAAGTACTCATACTTGTATGGGACACCCCTATTCATCGGGCTTGAATTGTGAAAAAGTGGTTAAGAAACGTGAGATATAATTTTCACACATGGATTGGCCACCACAGAGTTTAACCCCATTCAGAATCTTTGGGATATGCTGGAGAAGGCTTTGCACAGCAGGCAAACTCTACCGTCATCGATTCAAGATCTTGGGGGAAAACTTTAAGACAGGGTCGGCGATTTTTCCATAAGTTTCCCCAAGTCCCTGTTTGAACTACTGTGCATGTGAAAGAGCATTTTATCTTGCTCTTCCTCTCCTCAGGGGGATAACTTGTTAAAAATGTCCCAAATACACTCTGGTCTTATTTCTTTCTACTGAGGCCATCCTCCTCTTCTCATAAACATGAACGCGGTTTGCTTCTTGCAACTATCAGCCATGTTCAAAGTCTACAGAGAGACCTGCGGAGCCACAATGAACAGCTAACCACTATGCTAACCTACCCGCTAAGCTAACCGGATACATAAACACTAGAAGTGCGCATGAACAGCTAGCAAGCTGAAACTAGGAAGGAATGAGCACGCACATTGGCGTTACATGAGCACATCAGAATGATTGACATGTGGGACAACCAATAGATAATGTAATTCCCCCAGAACGTGAGGGACAGAGGGGGGTGAGAGCAGGAACAAAACTATGACATATCCCTGCCCTTCGGACCAAAACATAGAGATCGGTTGGAGTTTTTACAGGGTGTAAGCTCCCACAAAGAACAATTTGTTTAAGCTCCTTTTGTTGAATAGATAATGCATTTACTACTTTCAGGATGGAAGAACGATTTACCCCGTATAACAAGAAGTGTATCTGAACAGGACTACCTTTAGCTTTAAGACAACACTGGGTGGAAATAAATCTTGTGATATTGCAAAAGCGTATCTAAAAAATACTACAGTGAATGTGTGAAAGTCAAAGGCTGTCCAACGAAATATTGGTGACCCTTTAATTTGGTGGCGACCTTTTTTTCGCCAGTGTTATAGGAATTCTAAGCAAAGATAACTGACTTCCCTGAGTTACTGAAGAAGGAGATGGTCGAGTGGATACAGTTCCAGCACTTTTATTGAGAAACGGAGCAGAGGTCACATAGATGGAAAGTAATCGCAACCCACGGTCCCGCTGCAGTCTGCGTCTGCCCTGTCTCTCCCTGTCTCGCTTTTTCGGCTTCCCCTAATACTGCACCGTGGCCTTGGCTTGAGACATAACAAAGACAGTCTATCCTAGACAATCACCATGCTGCACAGTATCTATGCAGCATTCAGCCTTTCACTCAGCAACAGTGGATTACATACACAGATATCTTGTCTCCAGGCCTCCTCTGTCCGAGTGGTGTGAGGCCATAGTGACTTCAGAATAATATTTCTTATAACAGCCAGGTAGTGTAGTTTTAGTTTTAATGGATGCTTCATGGCATCCACTGTGTTTGATTAAATGGTGATTAGAGGTATTTTGTCCAGACACATAAAGCTTTATGCTGGGTGAGAATAAGATATAAAATGAAGCAGCTACAGTATCTCTAGTTTTGTTGCTTACCCTTGGACGCAGTGAGCAGCAGTCAGCACCCACTGGTCGTTGATCAGAGATCCTCCACAGATGTGGCCAAAGCTGTGCAGACTGACCTGCCAGGGCCAGCTGCCTGGAGGAGCTTCCTCTCCTCCAACAATCCTGGTGTTGAGTGCTGGCTGACCACATACTGAAAAGAATTGAGATTAAACTGGATTATCAAATCACTTAAACCGATTTGAAGTCAGGATGTCAAATTGGCTTACTTCAGCTTATTTAACAAGGCAACAAATGTGTGTATGGATTTAATTGAATTTAACTTTGTAAAGTGTCTTGAGATGACGTGTTGTGAAATGTTGTCATTTAAATAAAATGTAATTGAATTGAATTCAAAGCAGCTTGTGTGTTACCATCACATGTTTTCTATACGATTTAGTGTGCAGTACCTTCAGATATGTTTACTGTTATCGGGTCGAAGGTGGGTGCTGTACAGTTAACATTGAGGTCACTTTTGGTCTCGTTGGATGAAAAGTGGATGAAGCCCGGCTGGTTTCCGGTGATGTGACTGTTGATCCAGTTGTTGTACTGGGACACTCTTGCATAGACTGCTGGGAAAAATGGCTTTGCACAGCCTACCCCAAAACTCACAATTCCAGCCTGAATCCATCGATCCCCCTGCTTGCTCACTAGTGGACCTCCAGAATCTCCCTTTAAGACCAGAAACATTTTGTTTAAATTAGGTAAGAAGAAGGAATAAGTGCAGAGAGTCAAATATGATCCAATGACTTAAGACTTACAAAACAGGGTCCCTTCCCTCCTTCCCGAAACCCAGCACATATCATGTTGTCAGAAATTGCGTCGCCAAGTATTTCACTGTAATCACATCTGCATTGGCCGCTGCCCACAATCTGCGCCTCCACTTCTAAAAGGTTTCCTGGTGAAGGAAGGGGATCTAAAGGAATGAGAAATTCAGATTGTTAACAAAGTAGTAACTTTTTTTTAACTTAGCGAACTAAATAATTACGTTCCTTTATCAGGGTACTGACAGCATTTTATTGACAGATGTTACCATTTTTGTGATTTTTTTATCTACAGCAATGTGTTCAGCACAGTTTATTGCATTCTCTGATCATACGTGGGAGTTCTCTTCAACTCACCATAATATCCAGTGTTTCCCCAGCCAGTAACCCAGGATTTCACTCCACTGTAGATGGTGCTGTTTGAGGCCGCCAGACAAACCGGGGAGATGTAACTGGTGAAATTCACTGGTGTGAACAGCTTCAGGAGAGCAATGTCGTTGTCAAAACCAAAATAGTCAGGGTGAGAAATGATTCTTGATACTGTCCGAACGACTTCATTTGGGTTGGATCCCTCCTGACTCTGCCGTCCCAGGTACACCTTGAGACCAGCTGGATTGCTACCAAGCCTGTTGAATAAGAGAGAATTTAGATATTTTGAGATATTAATAATATCTTAATATTATTAATAATAATAATTAATCTTGAAATTAAAGATTTATTGAAACACCAGTTTGAAAACTTTGTAAGCATAGTTATTGAAGATTACAGAAAATTAAAGCTTAGTTGTATATAAATATTTCAGATACTATTATACCAATGTTAATCAGTCATGTTAATTTAAATCTCTGAATTTTTCTACTTTGCTGTTTAAATGATGGGATCTGTATGAGTTCATGAACTGATCAGCTATGCAGCTCTCAGCCTTGGAGTTTTCTCTAGTTTTGTTGCTTACCCTTGGACGCAGTGAGCAGCAGTCAGCACCCACTGGTCGTTTATCAGAGATCCTCCACAGAAGTGGCCAAAGCTGTGCAGACTTACCTGCCAGGGCCAGCTGCCTGGAGGAGCTTCCTCTCCTCCAACAATCCTGGTGTTGAGTGCTGGCTGACCACATACTGAAAAGAATTGAGATTAAACTGGATTATCAAACCAGTTAAACCGATTTGAAGTCAGGATGTCAAATTGGCTTACTTCATCTTATTTAACAAGGCAACAAATGTGTGTATGGATTTAATTGAATTTAACTTTGTAAAGTGTCTTGAGATGACGTGTTGTGAAATGTTGTCATTTAAATAAAATGTAATTGAATTGAATTCAAAGCAGCTTGTGTGTTACCATCACATGTTTTCTATACGATTTAGTGTGTAGTACCTTCAGATATGTTTATCGGGTTGAAGGTGGGTGCTGTACAGTTAACATTGAGGTCACTTTTGGTCTTGTTGGAGGAAAAGTGGATGAAGCCCGGCTGGTTTCTGGTGATGTGACTGTTGATCCAGTTGTTGTACTGGGACACTCTTGCATAGACTGCTGGGAAAAATGGCTCAGCACAGCCTACCCCAAAACTCACAATTCCAGCCTGAATCCATCGATCCCCCTGCTTGCTCACTAGTGGACCTCCAGAATCTCCCTTTAAGACCAGAAACATTTTGTTTAAATTAGGTAAGAAGAAGGAATAAGTGCAGAGAGTCAAATATGATCCAATGACTTAAGACTTACAAAACAGGGTCCCTTCCCTCCTTCCCGAAACCCAGCACATATCATGTTGTCAGAAATTGCGTCGCCAAGTATTTCACTGTAATCACATCTGCATTGGCCGCTGCCCACAATCTGCGCCTCCACTTCTAAAAGGTTTCCTGGTGAAGGAAGGGGATCTAAAGGAATGAGAAATTCAGATTGTTAACAAAGTAGTAACTTTTTTTTTACTTAGCGAACTAAATAATTACGTTCCTTTATCAGGGTACTGACAGCATTTTATTGACAGATGTTACCATTTTTGTGATTTTTTTATCTACAGCAATGTGTTCAGCACAGTTTATTGCATTTTCTGATCATACGTGGGAGTTCTCTTCAACTCACCATAAAATCCAGTGTTTCCCCAGCCAGTAACCCAGGATTTCACTCCACTGTAGATGGTGCTGTTTGAGGCCGCCAGACAAACCGGGGAGATGTAACTGGTGAAATTCACTGGTGTGAACAGCTTCAGGAGAGCAATGTCGTTGTCAAAACCAAAAGTGTAGTTAGGGTGAGAAATGATCCTTGATACTGTCCGAACGACTTCATTTGGGTTGGATCCCTCCTGACTCTGCCGTCCCAGGTACACCTTGAGACCAGCTGGGTTGCTACCAAGCCTGTTGAATAAGAGAGAATTTAGATATTTTAAGATATTAATAACATCTTAATATTAATAATAATAATAATTAATCTTGAAATTAAAGATTTATTGAAACACCAGTTTGAAAACTTTGTAAGCGTAGTTATTGAAGATTACAGAAAATTAAAGCTTAGTTGTATATAAATATTTCAGATACTATTATACCAATGTTAATCAGTCATGTTAATTTAAATCTCTGAATTTTTCTACTTTGCTGTTTAAATGATGGGATCTGTATGAGTTCATGAACTGATCAGCTATGCAGCTCTGAGCCTTGGAGTTTTCTCTAGTTTTGTTGCTTACCCTTGGACGCAGTGAGCAGCAGTCAGCACCCACTGGTCGTTTATCAGAGATCCTCCACAGAAGTGGCCAAAGCTGTGCAGACTTACCTGCCAGGGCCAGCTGCCTGGAGGAGCTTCCTCTCCTCCAACAATCCTGGTGTTGAGTGCTGGTTGACCACATACTGAGAAAGAATGAAATAGGGATGATAGGAAAAATCAGTTTTAGGTAGAGTAGACCATGTGGAGAAGGCAGTGGAATATAATCAAAAAACATAAATCTGGAAAACGACAAACTGTGTCAGCGACCTGAGGACAAGAATTGGGCTACGCTGCAAGGCTGCTGAGGACCTACCTGTTGCTATAATTTAAAGTTTTATGTATACTTTGCTCAATCCATTGATAGTATGACCTATGATGAGGTGGATGGTTGGGACAATTTACAAATGGATGACTTTGGACAGTACTCATCAGAAACGAGAGATGCTACTATTTAATTTTGTTTCATATGTTTTTGTTTTGTTTTCTTCCTTTTTCAGATTTTGATGCCTTAATCTGCGACATTGTGAATACCATGGCTGATTTTCTAATTCATGTTGGTTGCTCAGGTGGCCGACTGGCAGACCCCCGAGGGGGAGGGGTACATGTAATTTCTTTTGCCCTGCATGAATGACTAAATACTGCCAGCACAGGGATTTTTCAACTACATATGAATTGGGAGACTGGCCATGGGAAAACAATGAACATTTTGTATATATTTGTGTGTTTACTGTCATTTTGTTCTGCGTTTACTGATAGTGTAATTGTGACCCTATAAAAAGATGACAGTGTGTTTTTCTGGTCCTTCCCAAATTATCTTTCGCCTATACCTTAAGCAAACTTTCTACCACAGTTTTTCCTTCCACTCAGCTTTCCATTAAAATACTTGGTGACATCCCTTTGTGAACAGCCAGCTTTTTAGAAATACATTCTTTTCTGGCTTACCTTCCCTGTGGACGATGCCAATGACATTTGCCAAATCATTGATGACTCTCCATGAGTGTGTTAAACATAAGATAACATTTGCTCATGCAAAATCTATTTTTGATTGGTCTCATGCACTTTTCAAATTATCTGAGGTTTATTTGACTTTAAGCCATAATCATTAATGTCAGTTGAGAAAAAAAATCCTGAAATATTTGACCCTGTACATGATAAATGAGTGCACTTCATGACTTGAGTTACATAAACAAATACATTTTTTGATAATAAATGATTGAGATGCACCTTTAGATTTATTTTACTAGCAACCAAATGTTATTGTAAAACTATCCGGAAGTCATTATGGCCTGTCGCGGCTTGGACATCGGAGCCCTGGAGACACGTGGACTGCATATCAGCTTGACGGTCCTGCTGATTACCAAGGCCAAATGCTTGCGTAGCTACTGTGTGGGATGATGATTGTCTAGGATAGACTGTCTCTGTTTTGTCTCACGCCACTGTCGCCACTGTAGGGTATTAGGGAAGCCCAGAGACAGAGGGGAGACAGAGACAGTGCAGACAGGCTGGTGGCCGGACCGTGGGGTTCGATTATTTTACATTTATGAGATCTCTGCTCTGTTTCTCAATAAAGGTGCTGGAACTTCATCACTCCACCGTTTCCTTATTCAATAACTCTAGGAAGTCACTTATTGTTTAGAATTACAGCAACACCAAATACATTTAAATATCAGCATTAACTTGTTCATTTTTGCAAAATTCCTTCATGAGAGGTACTGACCTTCAGATATGTTTATTGTCGAGGTGACAACGGGTGATTCACAGGAAGAGTTGTGGACATCTTCTGTCCCGTTTGACACATAGGCGAGAAAGCCCGGCTGGTTCCCGTTGATGTGGCTTTTGATCCAGTTCTCAAACTGGGACACTCTTGCATAGACTGCTGGGAAAAATGGCTCGGCACAGCCTGCCCCAAAACTCACAATTCCAGCCTGAATCCATCGATCCCCCTGCTTGCTCACTAGTGGACCTCCAGAATCTCCCTTCAGGATCAGAGACATTTTGTTTAAAGCAGGTGAGGAGAAAAAAACAAGTGCGTATTGCAAAATATTACAAAAATAGTTAAACTTACCTGACAGGTTCCCTTCCCTCCTTCCCGAAACCCAGCACATATCATGTTGTCAGTAATCAAGTCTTCATCTATTGCACGATAATCACATTTGCATTGGCTGCTTCCCACAAACTGCACGTCCACTTCCGAAAGGTTTCCTGGTGAAGGAAGAGGCTCTGAAAGGAAAATTTCAGCCAGTTAAAAAAAACATCTTGACATCCACCTCCATCCTACTCTTTGCACAGTCTCTATAGATCATCCAGAATCGGGAGTCCTCTATTTTACATTCTTGGCTTCAGTTCACGCCACAGGTTTTCTTTAAATATCCTGTTATTTAAATGAGTTCACAATGCCTTTCTAACTAGCAAGGTTCCCTGAGCCTTTGGAAAAAAAACAAGCCCACATGTATTCTCACTTTGTTTTACACAAAATCAAGCTTGAGTGTTAAATGTTACTTTCATCTAAACAAAGCACTTAGCTCCTTTTAAAGTCTCAGTCTCATGAGAAGGAGACAGCTGGGTCTCCATAAAGCTTCTGGTCTGATCTAACCTCCTCCATTCAGTTATAACTAGACAAACCTAATTAGTCCCTTATACAGCAGTGTTTTCTTCTGCTACAAGTCACAGACCACCAAAACCTCTAGTGTCTGCTGGAAATTTCCCAGTTCCAACTACGATAAAAGCAATAACAGTAGACCTAATCAACAGCTGCAATTAAGAAGTCAACTCTTTTTTCCTTCAACAACCAATTATGTTTTACTTTTTTCAGAATTACGGCATAGTCTGAAAAAACAGAAGCGCACTGCTGCAGTTGTAATTATGTGATTTATAGCATATCTACAGAGGTTTTCAGTACCATGTTTTGCTTTCACTGGAATTAAATGAGATTCAGTTGATTTTCAACTCACCCCCAAATCCAATGTTGCCCCAGCCAGTAACCCAGGAGTCAAGCCCGCTGTGAAAGGTGCTGTTGAAGGCTGCCAGGCAGATAGGTGAGATATAACTAGTGAACTTCACTGGTTCAGACATCTTGAGGAGGGCGATGTCGTTGTTGAAAACTGGTGAGTTGTAGTCTGGATGAATAATGATCTGTGATACTGTCTGGGAGACTTCGTTTGGGTTAGATCCGCTCTGAACCTGACGGCCCAGATACACCGTCAGAAAAGCAGGGTTATAGATCCTGTTTGATAAGACAGACAAAAGTAATATGTAATAACTTAAAATAACCTAAAACAATGTGTTTCTTAATTCTGTAAGATAAGGTATGTACTTTGAATCCGCAGTTGTTGAGACCCGCAGAACATTAAATCTGATTTGTTAATTTCATGCTTAAAGTTAGTAGAATTGTTTCTCTGCAAGGAAAACCCCATAATCTCTAACCTGCAGCTCTAGACTCCGAAGTGGCTCCTTAGAGCTTCCATAAAGACCCTTAATAACAATACCTTTGTTTGTCAAATGATAACCAATGTTACCTCCACCACCATCCCATTTCTACACTGCAATGGGATGGTGCTTGTGTCCAGTGGTCATTACCCCAGCTGTCTAAACGAGAGGTGGGGTTCACCATGGACAATTTTATCACCAGGCAGCATAGAGACACACAGAACAAACAACCATCACACACACTCTCTACCAAGACCAATTTAAAGAGACCATTTAACCGGTTAATCATGTTTTTGGACTGTTGAAGGAAGCTAGAGGAGTTGGAGAGAAGCCACTCATCCACATGGAGAACATACAGAGATACCCCAGGCTGGGATTTGAAAACAAGATCTTTTTGCTGCATGGCAAGAGTAATACATTCTTAGATCTATTTCTCTTTTCATTCATTTGGAAATTATGGCATTTTTATCTACATAATTTAATCCAAGGAGAAAAAAAAAGTTTCTTAAACCTAAAAAGAAATAAAATGGCGATTCTTAAAAATTACCATGTTTCACACGGTTTGCTTTGTGGCGTGGTAAAAGGGCGCTAGCCTAGCTTTAGCCTAGCCTAGCTTTACCTCCATAATGGCTTCCCCCCTTACTCTCTCCTCCGCTTCTCCGTCTCTGTCTAAGTCTCCCCCTATCTCCTGCTCTCTGTGTCAGATGTTTAGTTATTCCTCTGCCTCCTTTAGTGATAATGGTACTTGTAATAAATGTAGTGTTTTTGTAGCTTTGGAGGCGAGGGTGTCAGAATTGGAGACCTGGCTCCGTGCTATGGAAAAACCAGCTGATAGCCGCCCCTTTGCTATTGTGGAGCCACATAGAGTAACTTTATGTAGTGGTCTTCCAGAAGCAGCCGGGTAACCAGGCCGGCTGGGTGACGGTTCGTAGGAAGCATAGCTCTAGATTCCAGCCCCCAGGTCACCACCAACCCGTCTGCGTTTCTAACAAATTTTCCCCAATCAGCGACACACCCGCTGAGAAGCCGACTCTGGTGATTGGGAGCTCTATAGTATCGGGCGACATAGAATCTTACCTGAAACTGCTGGCTAAGAATAAGCGTAAATACAGTAAGATTGTTATTCACGCTGGCGGTAATGACACCCGGTCACGCCGATCGGAGGTCACTAAAGTTGGTGTTGCTTCGGTGTGTGAGTTTGCTAAAACAATGTCGGACTCCGTAATTTTCTCTGGTCCTCTGCCTGATCTGACCAGTGATGATATGTTTAGCCGCATGTCATCATTCAACCACTGGTTGTCTAGGTGGTGTCCTGAAAATGACATGAGCTACATTGATAACTGCCGAACTTTCTGTGGAAAACCTGGTCTATTCCGGAGACACGGCATCGATCCTACTTTGGATGGTGCAGCTCTTCTTTCTAGGAATCTGGACGGATTTATTAGTTCTCCTAAATGCTGACAACCCAGGGTCCAATCCAGGAAGCAGAGCAGTAGTTTAACACACCTCTCTGCAGCTTCTGTACTGTTACCCACTCATTACCCTATTGAGACGGTGTCTTTCCCACGGCCAAAACTTAACAGATCAAAAACTGATCTAAAAGGAACAAATCTTAAAAATCGAATAAAGATCAATACGGCTCACCTTGAAACAAAAAATAAAAGAATTAAATGTGGTCTATTAAATATAAGGTCTCTCCCTCGAAAGACTTTGTTAGTTAATGAATTGATTTCTGATAATCAGATTGATTTATTTTGTCTCACAGAAACCTGGCTACAAGAGGACTACGTTAGTATAAATGAGTCAACTCCCTCCAATTATTAAAATTTCCACATTCCTAGAACTGTGGGAAGAGGAGGAGGAGTGGCAACCATCTTTCAGTCTGATTTATTAAATAGTCCCAAGCCAATTAATAACTACAGTTCTTTTGAACATTTAACCCTCAGTTTCCCTCATCCAAACTGCAAAGTATTAAAACCTCTTCTGTTTGTTGTTTTGTAACGTCCACCGGGCCCTTACACTCAGTTTCTGGATCAGCTGTCAGACTTCTTATCTGATTTGGTGTTAAACACTGACAAGGTTATTATAGTGGGTGATTTTAACATTCATGTTGACACTGAATGTGATAACCTTAGTGTAGCCTTTAAAACTATCCTAGATTCAATTGGTTTTGCTCAAAATGTGCATAAACCGACGCACTCTTGGCTCCATAGTTTAGACCTTGTGGTGACATATGGCATTGATTGTGAAGAATTAACAGTATTTCCTCACAACCCTGTCCTATCTGATAATTTTTTAATAACATTTGAGTTTAATCTAACTGAGTTCTCCACCCCCAAAAGAGCGTTCCATTATAGTAGATCTTTATCGGACAATGCTGCATCAAACTTTAAAGAGTCTGTCCCCCTTTTAATATCGTCAGTATTGCAGAAATGCCCTGCAGAAAGCAGCAATGTTGTTTCTTCCCATTCACAAATACAGTAGATGTCTTTGTTAACGGTATGACTTCCTCATTGCGTTCTGCATTAGACAATGTAGCTCCCTTGAAAAAGAAGTTGATTATTCACAGGAACCTGGCTCCCTGGTTTAATTCAGAGCTGCGTTCCTTGAAGCACAATGTTAGGAAATTGGAGAGAAAATGGCTACACACCAAGAGGAATCCTACCTAATCTGGAGGGACAGTCTATTGTTGTATAACAAGAACCTTCGCAGAGTTAGAGCAGCATATTTTTCATCAGTAATTGAGGATAACAAAAATAATCCTGGATTTCTCTTCAGTACAGTTGCCAAACTTACACTTAGACTTAGACTTAGACTTAGACTTAGACTTTCTTTATTGTCATTTTGTATACACAGAGTGGATACAGAACGAAATTTCGCTTTCACACAGCTCAGAAAGATTGCAGTAACTCTACAGGATACCTTGCGGTGAATTACAGTACAGGATAAAGTGCAGTGATAAATCGCAGTCACTTACAGGATAAGTTTCAATTGACTTCCGGATAAAGTGCAGCAGTGAGCAGTAGGCAGTTGAAATGTAAACAGTGTAAAACAAATGTAAACAAATACGCAGTAAGGTGCAGCAATGATTTAAAAGTAGACAGTTGCATTGTACACAGTTTTGCAGTACGTTTCCCGGTAAGGTGCAGCAGCAATTTTGCAGGATACGATACAATGTGCAAATGTGCAGATGTGCAAATCAGCGAATCGAATGTGGTACACAGTCCGTTTTTATACTTTAGCAGTTCAGCAGTTCAACAGTCTGATGGCAGCAGGGAAAAAGCTTTTGCAGAACCTAGTGGACCTGCAGCGGATGCTGCGAAACCTCTTTCCAGAGGGCAGCAGGGAGAATAGTCTGTGGTGGGGGTGTGAGGGGTCCCTGATGATGTTACGGGCTCGAGACACACAGCGCTGCGATGAAATGTCTTTTATGGAGGGAAGAGGAGCCCCGATGATCCCTTCTGCTGTCCTCACCACTCTCCTCACGTTCTTCCAGTCGGAGGCACTGCAGCCTCCACACCACACAGAGAGACAGCTGGTCAGAATACTCTCTATGGTGCTTCTATAGAAGGTCGTGAGGATGGGCGGGGACAGGCGGGCTCTCCTCATCCTCCGCAGAAAGTACAGAGGGGGATGAGGAGAGCCCGCCTGTCCCCGCCCATCCTCCGTCATAGCTCCGTTGATCCATCCATTCCCTTAGCTCTTAGCAGTAATGATTTTATGGGATTCTTCATAAATAAAATTGATTCCATTAAAAATAAAATAATTGGCATCCTCCCAAACATGATTAACTCGTCCTCAGTAAGTGAGGCAGCGTTGGAGGAATCTTTAGAACCTGCACAGTGTCTGAACTGTTTAGAAGCAGTAGAGCTTTCTGAGCTATCTAAAATTTTAGCTTCATCTAAACCTTCTACCTGTATGTTAGACCCAATCCAAACCAAATTGTTTAAGGAGGTATTCCCTTTGATCAATGGTCCTATTTTAGACATGATTAATCTATCCTTAGTAAATGGATATGTACCACAGGCTTTTAAAGTAGCTGTTATTAAACCTTTACTTAAGAAACCATCTCTTGATCAAGATGCGTTAGTAAATTACAGACCTATATCTAATCTTCCTTTCTTATCTAAAATTCTTGAGAAAGTAGTTGCTAATCAACTCTCTGAACATTTACAAAGTAATGACCTACATAGCACTGAAACAGCTCTGCTGAAGGTCACCAATGATATTCTCATGCCCTCAGATAATGGACTTGTGTCTATACTTGTCCTGTTAGATCTCAGTGCTGCATTTGACACAGTTGATCACAATATTCTCCTACAAAGACTTGAGCATACTGTAGGGATTAAGGGGAAAGCTTTAGGCTGGTTTAAATCTTATATGTCGGACAGATTCCAATTTGTTCATGTTAATAATAAATCTTCTTCAAACTCTAGGGTCACTTGTGGAGTACCACAGGGTTCAGTCCTTGGACCAATTCTCTTTACTATATATGTGCTTCCGATTGGCAACATTATCAGACACCATGGGATTAATTTCCACTGTTATGCTGATGACACTCAACTATATTTATCCATAAATCCTGATTAATCCAATCACTTACTTCGACTGCAGGCATGTCTTGATGACATCAAAAGCTGGATGACTTTAAATTTCCTGCACTTAAATTCTGACAAGACAGAAGTTGTAATCTTTGGACCAAAAACTTCTTAATCAATCACTTAATCTGGATGGCAATAAAGTAAAAAATCTTGGTGTTATTTTTGACCAAGACATGTCATTTAAATCCCATATTAAACAGGTTTCCAGAGTTTCCCCTTTTCACCTCAGGAATATCGCCAAAATTAGAAACATTCTGTCCAGGGGTGATGCTGAAAAACTAGTCCATGCATTTGTTACTTCAAGGCTGGACTATTGTAATTCTTTACTATCAGGAAGTCCACAAAATGCAGTTCAAAGTCTTCAGCTGATTCAAAATACTGCAGCAAGAGTTCTGATGAAAATCAACAAGAGGGATCATATTTGTCCAATTTTAGCTTCCCTTCATTGGCTTCCTGTTATATCAAGAATAGAATTTAAAATTCTTCTTCTAACGTATAAAGCCCTTAATAATCAAGCTCCATCATATATCAGAGCTCTGATTACCCCGTATGTTCCTAACAGAGCACTTCTCTCTCAGAATGCAGGTCTGCTGGTGGTTTCTAGAGTCTCTAAAAGTAGAATGGGAGGCAGATCCTTTAGCTATCAGGCTCCTCTCCTGTGGAACCAACTCCCAGTTTTGGTCCGTGAGGCAGACACCCTGTCTACTTTTAAGACTAATCTTAAAACTTTCCTTTTTGACAAAGCTTATAGTCAGAGTGGCTCATGTTACCCTGAGCTACCTCTATAGTTATGCTGCTATAGGCTTAGGCTGCTGGAGGACATCAGGGCCTATTTTTCTCACTCTACTGATTTCTACTGCTCTCCAGTCTACTGTTCTCAAGATTTGCATTGTATTACATTGAAATGACTGTTGTCATTTCAGCTTTTAACTTTTTGTTCTCTCTCTTTTTTCTTCATAGTAGGCACACCTGGTCTGACGTTCTGTTAACTGTGACATCATCCAGAGAAGACAGATCACCGGCTATTACCATCTAATGTAGAACAGATTACTAGATCAATGTGTGCTTCTGTGCTTTTTTTGTCTGTCTTGTTGTGTCTCTGCTCTGTCTTCTGTAACCCCCAGTCGGTCGAGGCAGATGACCATTCATACTGAGCCCGGTTCTGCTGGAGGTTTTTCCTTCCCGCTAATGGGTGGGTTTTCTTTCCACTGTCGCTTCATGTTAGCTCAGTATGAGGGATTGCTGCAAAGCCATGGACAATGCAGACAACTCTCCCTGTAGCTCTACGCTTCTCCAGGAGTGAATGCTGCTTGTCGGGACTTTGAAGCAATCAACTGGTTCCCTTATATAGAACATTTCTGACCAATCTAAATAATATGATTGATTTGTGTGTGCCTCGAGATGACATGTTTCATGAATTGGGGCTATATAAATAAAATTGAATTGAATTGAAATGATCTTTTTTCAAAATCTAGGTTACAGCTTTGGTTATAAAGGACACTTCTTACATATCAGCTCCTGCTTCACCACCTTTTTTTACTCATCAGTCATCTAGCTCTAAGATGAGGCATCTTCTCTTGTCTTATTGCTTACCCTTGGACGCAGTGAGCAGCAGTCAGGACCCACTGGTCGTTGATCAGAGATCCTCCACAGATGTGGCCAAAGTTGTGCAGACTGACCTGCCAGGGCCAGCTGCCTGGAGGAGCTTCCTCTCCTCCAACAATCCTGGTGTTGAGCGGTGCCAGACCACACTCTGGCATAAGATTAAATTAAAATAATTATCTGTCAGCTCTGTGTGCGCTGATAAAAACACTCACATAATATTAAAGTAAATTAAAAAGCAAAAAGGCTTTAACTTACCAGATAGGTATGTCAGAGGCTCTGAAAAATAAATGTGAAAAGATATTTAAAAATAGGAAATTACTTGTAATATTTACAATGTTTTGTTCTAAACATGTGTCCTCAAAACACCAAATTATTTGGTGTAATTTAAAAGAAGAGAAACTGGCAGGCATTTTGGCTTAGTGTTTGTAAGAATTGTCCTTGACTAATTTGATTAATATTATTGATTATTTTAAAATAGTAGCCTGTGAACTTCATGACCATCCCCGAGCTGCCAGACCCTTAAGTGTCAAACAGTTTAGGTTTTGTGGTTTGTCTGGTTTGATCCCTCTGCTCGGTTTAAAACTGGGGAACTTACGTCATGGTTTTATTCCACCTGTCAGACTGTTTTTGACTCTGTTGCTCCAATGAAATCCAAGTCATTGTCCCTCCTTGCGTGCAGCGGATTGTTTCACCCGGTTCACCTGTGCCTTGTTATCCGCCATTGTTTCCCAACGTCTCTTCCCCTTTAAATTCAACTCACACTGTCAGACATATTGACTCATTCTGAATACCCTTAATAACTACACTTAGCTCCTTAACCATGCTGTGTTCCTGGTTCCTGTAAGCCCGTCCATTAAGTTAATAAATTGCATTCAACTCATCATGCAACCCCCGAGCTCTTGTCTGCACTTCAGTCCAGCTCCTGTAAACCTGACAAAATAAAAGGCTATATGTCATTCATCCTCTGTCCCCGTATCATGTGGGTTACCTTAGGGCTCAGTCTCCAGCCCCCTTCTTCCGCTCCCCCACTCCCTCCTCCCCCTTTGTCGTCTGGGATGTAATTTCTTGTGCTGTTTTTTTTTTTTTTTTTACATATCTCATACTGTACCCTGTTAAGGATAAAGTGTGAAATATGCCTCTTTTTCCTCTCGCTCCCCAAATGTGGCTCCTATATTTCCACAGGGTTAAAGGCAGCACCCTAAGGAAACCGCGTCACGGCAGGGTCCTTGGTAGTCAAAGGAATGCGCCTAACGGCTGCGTTCTTTTGACATGCAAGGCCTCAGTCAACCGTTCCCCCCAAATGTATGTGATGTATGTGATGGACGGTTGTACTGAAACTGCAATTTCGATTACAATGCAAATTGTAGTTAATAAAGATAATAAAGATTGATTGATTATTACTGTGAATGCAGTAGGCATTCACAGTTCTTGAGATCCTCTTTCGCGTTTTTACTGTTTAAAGTTTGATTCGCTTCTCCTCCTACAGTTTTTGTCCGATTTCAACCGTTCAACTTTTAAACTATTAAGCTTCTTCTGGAATCGATGGCTATATCTTTTTGTACTTTTAACTTTTCAACTTTTTAAAATATTCAGCTTTTTCTGCAAATTTTCAGCTTTTTTTTCTCCCATAGGAAATGAATTTAATTCACTAAAATTCCGCTCATTTCAGCTGCTTTTTGACAGCTTACTGCTTCAGCCTACTTTCAGCTAGAAACGCCATTCAACTTTTAAAATGTAGTGATATCTTTCAGCTATTATGGTATTTTTCAGCTTTTTCATATATTTTACCATTTTCATATAGTACATCCTTAAAATAATTTTGACTTTTCAAGAAATTCAGCAAATAACATGCGTTGCTATGGTCGTCAAGGAGGCAGTTATAGAGTGCACACACTAGAAATTCAACAAATTCTTCTTCTCCGAACAACTTCTTCTCACTCGCTCAATTTTCAACCTATCCACATAAATTATACATCAAAACGTAGGAATTTTTGTCTGGATTCAGGAAATGTAACCCCCATTGGTGTAGCATTTATAGATTTTTCGCAAATCACCTCAGAGCGACACAAATCCGAAACCTCCCCCATTCATTTCCTATGGAGCGGTTTTGAAAAATGACGTCTGAAAATCCAAAACATCACACGTTTTCACATCGTCGCTACTCCTAAACCGTTTGATGTACAGGCATGAGACTTTCACACATGAATGTCCCAACCCTTCTGGCACTCACAAAAAAGGAATTTTTTGGATAACTGTTACGGTTTTGCCGCTGGAACAATTTGTTCGGGAGTAGCGAATGTGCAAAATCCTGAAAATGCTTTAGAGCTGCATTTTTCCACATGAGCCACTTTTTTACATCGTCGCTGTGCCTACACCGATTTTTTTACAAACATAAAAATGAGCAACATAGTCCTCAAAAGCCTGCTGATACTCACAGTGAAAGAATTATTTTGATATCTCTTATACTTTTTCAGAGTGATTTGTTCGGGACCGTTTTTAGAGGATTTTTGAAATTCCTTAAAAATCCCCTTTATATCATAATTTTTTACGCCTTTATTAAAATATTTCCAGCAAAAACCGATAGCAAGTCTTCTTCCCCTATCCGTTAAGAAATAAACGCAGAAAGAAATTACGTCTCTACCATTTACGAATCAGGAGATATGAAGTGTTGTGCGAGGCAATGTTCTCCATTATAATCCTATTGGACATAGTCTGAGCAAAGTGTCGTCACTTCAGTAGAATGGCCAGCTGCAGGTGTGAGTGAGTTTCCATGACGACGGAACTCTGCTGGTCAGAGGTTACTAGGTCAGGGACAGGCTCCATTCGGATAGAATGGCAACTTTCCACACCCACTGCAGTGGCTGTGATGAATGTAGGAATCTGAAATTCGCACAGTCACTTCCTCTTAACATTTTTAAATTTTCAAGTGATTATGAGGCATGTGTGACTTTTCTGTCACTTTTTGGATTTCACATGCTTTTTTTTGGGCCTTTGCTTCCAACAGGATCTGGCATGATGCCCAGAGACGACCCAATTGGCCAATACAGCACCACCCACCTGTGGGAAATGGCGCTACACACCGTTTTGGTCAAATGTTGAGTTCTGGGCCCAGATTTGGTGAGGCTGAGTTGCTAAAGGAGGCCAATCTGACCCATGACCTTTGGTGACCTTTGGTGACATTAAGTATTGGCACCCTTTTTGAGGCACTTCCCAGGACAGGATTTGGACCAAACTAACAGAGTACCATCACACGGTGATACTGAACACAACCCTGTTAGTGGCTAACGGTTAGCATGTTGCTAACCGGAAGTAGCTCTAGACTCTGTAAACTTCTGCTTTACAGAGTCTGTACCTCCTTTATACAGAATGCTCCACAATAAATTTGGGCCTCGTCGCGTAAAGCATCTCCAAGTTAGGAGGTGTCAAACATCCAATGCTTTTCAATGGGGGCGAAACCCCTTATACTCCCTAGAAATGCAGGCCCACACATGGCTACAGTATATTCAAGTTTGAAATTCTACTTCTGCTTTGTTAAACAATTCAGTGTTTAGAATGAGTTAGGAAATGTTTGGTACCATTCCCTCAGTTTTTTCTTCTTCTAATCATTCAGCTATTGTTCTTTCATGTTCAAATTCTTCAACTCTTTCAAATTCTTCAACTTTTTCAACTTCTTCAACTTTTTCAACTTCTTCAATGCTTTTCAGCTATTTTTTCTCTTCTTCAAAGATCTTCTGCATCTTTTGCTCAATCATTCAGCTTACTGCATTCACAGTGCATTTTCGCAGGAAATGCAAATTTTTCTAGTTTTTGTATTGTATTTCCTTCCTGTTGGTACCATGGTGGAACCATGTTGCGCTCTTCCATCGTTATGCTGATGATAGTCAGATTTACGTCTCTCTTAAAAAGAAGGATCGACAGTCTGCCAATTCACTACTAAAATGTCTCAATGACTTAAAAGCTTGGATTATCTTTTTAAAGTTTAATGAGAGTAAGACAGAAGTCAAGTTGTTAGTGCCACAGCAGACTCCTTTTATTGAGATAGGTTATTTGTCCCAATTTAAAAAAGCTTTTATTACTAACCTTGGGCTTAATATGGATGCTGACCTTAAATTTGACAGTGAGATAAGGCAAGGCAAAGGCAAGGCAAATTTATTTATATAGCACAATTCAGTACAGAGACAATGCAAAGTGCTTTACATGATTAAAATATAGGAATAAAAGCAAGTAGGGATAGAATGTAGGGAAAAAAAAGTAATTTTAAAACAGTTTAACTTGAACATTGAACATTTTAAAACAGTTTAACTTGAACATTCAAAGGCAATTTTAAACAAATGTGTTTTTAATCTCGATTTAAAGGAACTCAGGCTTTCAGCACTTTTACAGTTTTCTGGAAGTTTGTTCCAGATAAGTGGAGCATAGGAACTAAATGCTGCTTCTCCGTGTTTGGTTCGTGTTCTAGGTATGCAGAGTAGGCTGGAGCCAGAAGACCTGAGTGGTCTGGAGGGTTTATACGCTGATAACAAGTCTGCGATGTATTTAGGTGCTAAGCCATTTAGGGATTTATAGACTAACAGAAGTATTTTAAAGTCTATTCTCTGAGATACAGGGAGCCAGTGTAAGGACTTTAGAACTGGGGTTATGTGTTCTACTTTCTTAGTCTTAGTGAGGACGCGGGCAGCAGCGTTCTGGATCAGCTGCAGCTGTCTGATCCACTTTTTAGGCAGACCTGTGAAAACACCGTTGCAGTAATCAATTCTACTAAAAATAAACGCATGGATTAGTTTTTCCAGATCCTGCTGAGACATTAGTCCTTTAATCCTGGAAATGTTCCTCAGGTGATAAAAAGCCGACCTTGTAATTGTCTTTAGATGCTTTTGAAGGTTCAGGTCTGAGTCCATCACTACACCCAGGTTTCGGGCCTGATCAGTGGTTCCCAACTGAAGCAGCTGAAGCTGTGTGCTAACTTTTGATCTCTCCTCTATTGGTCCAAAAATTATTACTTCTGTTTTGTTTTTATTCAACTGATTGAATTGATCAATTGATTTCTTCTAGGCATTTACTGAGTGCCTGAACTTGTTCATAGTCACCTGGTGACATGGTGATGTAAAGCTGTGTGTCGTCTGCATAGTTATGGTAACTGATGTTGTTATTTTTTATTATCTGAGCTAGGGGGAGCATGTAGATATTGAAGAGGAGGGGACCCAGAATGGACCCTTGGGGAACCCCACATGTGATTTTTGTCGTCTGGGATGTAAAGTTACCTACTGACACAAAAAAGTCCCTGTCCTTTAAGTAGGATTTAAACCAGTGGAGAGCTGTACCAGAGAGGCCGACCCAGTTCTCCAGGCGCTCTAACAGAATGGAGTGATCGACAGTATCAAATGCTGCACTGAGGTCCAACAGAACCAGCACGGTGGTTCTTCCACAGTCTGTATTTATATGGATGTCATTAAACACCTTGATAAGGGCGGTCTCTGTACTAAGGGCAGTTGTGAAGTCCAGCTTTTATTAGTTGAGGCATTTGGCTAAAATAAAGCCAATTCTCTACAGGAAGGACTTTGACAGTAATCCATGCCTTTGTCAAAACTCGGCTGGACTACTATAATCCACTTTATGTGGGGGTTAGTGGCTTCTATATTGCCCAGCTAGAGAGAATGCAAAATGCAGCGGTACGTCTTTTATCTGGCACACGCAATGATGAATACATCAGGGACCCGAAGCGCCACTGGGGCCTTGGGTCCCTCGTGCCCATGACTGTATTTGCTCCGTCATAGGTGGCTGCCGGCTGAGCCTACAGGCTCATTCCTGCAGTTCCCGGGACTTAGCTGTTGTGGCTGTTAAGGGGTTTCTTGGGCCCATCTCTGCTCTTCCCTCAGATGAAGGAGGCAGCTTTCCCTGTGTTGACCCCTCTTGGACACCAGGTTCCCCTGGCGTCTGCCTCAGTGCTCAGTGGGGCATGTCTTTGGCTCCTCACAACCACTATTGAGCATTTTTCTTATCAATAAACCTCACATACACAAGCGCACTCTCCCAAACACCTACAGGTGCTTCGATTCAGGTAATTACAGACTCACTTCTATACAGAAAGCCCCTATTATTATCTTTAGCTGTTAGCTGTTTATACATTTAGTATTAAATAATAATGTATATTCTTCAGTGATGGTATCAAGACATTAATTGTTTGTACCTGTAATATTTTATCGGTTGGTTTTGCTGTTCTTTATCTCTCTTTGGAGGTGTAGAAGCAGACTCAGAGAATGTTGTTCTCTCCCTTTCCTCTCCTTTTTTCACCTTTTCTCCCTTTTAGCATTTTGTCTTTTGTCTACATGAAAAAGCTCACAGCATAAATTCTAATAAAGCTTCTTGCATATATAAATCAAGCAGAGCACTATGGCAAAAGCAGTAAGGCTCCACTTGTGAACGTAAAATCTGTTGGGCTCTTTTTGGCATTAAGACAACAATTCTTATTGCCACAAAAAAAGAAATAATTTTAGGTTCATTTCACTTGCTTCGCATACATTTAATTATTCATTTTTAAGTTCTTCTATTTGTTTTTAAACCTCCTCATGGACTTGTCCCTTGCTACCTTTCCGAGCTGCTGCACCATTATACACCATCCCGCTCCCTTAGGTCAGCTGATCAGCTGCTCCTTAGGGTGCATAAAACAAAACTGAGGTTTAGGGGGCACCTTGCCTTTGATGTAGCAGGTCCTAAAATGTGGAATGAGCTAAAAATAGCTAGGCTACATCACTGTCTGATTTTAAATCTATTCTTAAAAATAATTTATTTGCCTTGGCCTTTGACATGTGAGTAGTTGATATTAGTGTCTGCTTATTTTATTATTGTTTTAATGCATGGCTGCTAATGTATTTAGCAGTATCCTTTATGTATGAGCAGCTCCTTTAGTGCCAGACTTAGACACCCTGTCTGTAAAAAGGAGCGTTACCGCAGGTCATTCATGCCTGCTGCTATCAGATTATACAATGCTGCACTGTAACTGTAACCAATGTGCAATAATCTATCTAATTCACTGTGCAATAACCTGTGCAATAATCCTGAAAGAAGTGATTTCTGCTGCTATCAAAAACTGTAACTACAACTGTTATAACTTTGGGCAATAACTAATGTGCAATTAATCTATTTAATACACTGTGCTATAACCTGTGCAATGATCCGAAAGAACTTCTGCTACTATCACCAAGTGACCGGGAAGTACACATGAAATCATCTGCCTACTCCGATTTCTTTTGTATTTGTTTATATTCTTATGTTTTTTTCATTTTCTTTTTGATCCACTGTATATAATTGATGCACCCTTTCCTACTCCTGACTATTGACTGACTATTGTGCGGATGTGACAAGTGAACTTCTCCAATGTGAGATCAATAAAGACTATCTTATCTTATCTTGTCTTATCTTATTTTAATTATATTCCATTTCTGTATTTTATGCTTGTTTCCTTACCATGTCATTTTTAATGTTTTATGTGTTTTTATGTATTTTTTACAGCACTTTGGTCCCTTTGGTAATTAAAAGTGCTTTATAAATAAATTGGATTTGATTCGGTAGATGAAAACATCAGGCACTCACGTTCAGGTGGAGTTGGTGTTGTCAGAGTTGTTGGCGTTTTAGTGGTAGCAGTGAGGTCACCGCCAATCCCACTGGATGTGAAGCTAATGAAGCCCGGCTGGTTGGCGTTGATCACACCGTTGATCCAGTTCTCATACTGGGATACTCTGGTGTAGACTCCTGGGATATTAGGCTCAGCACATCCTCTTCCAAAACTTACGATTCCTGCTTGAATCCAGCGGTCATCCTGCTTGCTCACCATCGGACCTCCTGAATCCCCCTTAAAGACCAGAAACACTTCATTTAGATGAGATGACAACTAATGTCTGCAGACAATAACAAACTGAGGTAAACAGATGATCACCTGACAGGAATCTTTGCCTCCCTCTAGTAACCCGGCGCATATCATGTTGTCAGTAATGCTGTTCTGTCCGTAGCTAGACCTGCACTGATTGTTCCCCACAACTGGCACCTCCACCTCCATCAGATTTTGAGGAGACGGAAGAGGGACTGAGGAGACAAATTTGCACTCGATATATAAATAAATTTTATACAACCATTAGAGTTAAAAAAGATTGGTTTAAAACCCACCTCCACTTCCAATGGTGCCCCAGCCAGTGATCCAGGAGTTAACCCCACTGGAGAAGGTGCTGTTTGAGGCGGCGAGGCAGACTGGTGAGATATAACTGGTGAAACTCACTGGTTGAGAAAGTTTCAACAGTGCAATATCATTGTTGTTGGAAGTCCCTGAATTGTAGTCAGGGTGAATAATGATCTGTGCTACTGTCCGATTGACTTCATTTGGGTTGGATCCTTCCTGACTCTGACGACCAAGGTATACTGTCAAAGCAGATGAGGAACCAGTGTTTCTGGAAGAAGAGTCAGAAAGCAAATAAAAATAAATGTATATTTTGCTAAACAAGATTTGCACAGATAGACCCGAGGTGGGGTACATCTCATGTACAGCATGTGGCAAGGTTTTCTGGATTTGAACTTTTCTGGATTTAAAAGCTTATTTTATCAGTGCACCACATTTTCTGTAAATTTGCCTGATAATGAAGTGAATTGTATGAAGCGCCAAAGCGGCCCAAAGCTGGATGAAACATGGGAGACCATTCAGGGGAAACTGAATTAGTCACAGCTAGTTAGACTGTTCTTCACATCCTTTATTTCAATGAAAGAAGTGAAAGTGCTATTTTTTAAAAAGCTTTCCCAAACAGTACAGTGTATTATTCATATTTTAAATATCCATTCCCTCATGAATTATCTTCACCTGGTAATAATAGCTGTGTCAATATAGATTCTAATTTTCTCCCAGTTATTACTTATTTTTCTTTTCTTGGTTATTTTTGTTTCCCTCTCGCTGGGCAAAGAGTATGGATGGTCGTCCACTCTAGCAGAAAACGGCAAATAAAATGATCTACGGTCGTCTTTGCTTTTTTTCTACTCCTCCACCGACATGTCCTCATATAGAAGACAAATAGGGGGAAATACATGGCTGACAAGTTTGTCTCCTTTCGGCTACTGAAATCAGAAATAGCGAGGCAACATGGTGTCTCCCAGTGGGTGCACCAACACCTATGTATTTATAAACTACTAATTCTAAGTTACGAGAACACTTTCCTTTTTGATGTGATGTTGTCAGACTTTGCCATAATATGCATTTATAAAAACAATACTTTAATAAAAGCCAAATTAGTTACACACTGTCCCTTTTAGGCTTTTATTTCTTTAAGCTTGAAACATGCTTTACTGGTCAAAACTGTGGCCATAGAGGGCATGTTCTAATTTTTGTTTTATTAAAAAGAATTTTATTGCATCCGTTGTGTTTGTAATTGTTGAATAGTATTATGTTATTTTGTTGCTTACCCTTGGAAGCAGTGAGCAGCACTCAGCACCCACTGGTTGTTGATCAGAGATCCTCCACAGAAGTGGCGAGAGGTGTGCAGACTGACCTGCCAGGGCCAGCTGCCTGGTGGAGCGTCCTCTCCTCCAACAATCCTGGAGTTGAGTACTGGCTGACCACATACTAAGACAAAAAAACAGACAAACCTCTGGATTATCTGACTGTTCTATAACCCCAAATCATAGCAAATTTATCTAAAGAGTAAGAGCAGGAAGACTGGTTTCATTTATAAAATTGCAGAGATTTGACTTACCTGACAGCTGTGAGTCACTCTCTGAAAAATGAAAGAGAACTATGTGTGAACAAATGTTTCAATCTATCCTTCTGCTACATTTTTTTAACCAAACAATAGACGAGCATGCAATAAAAATATCCTTCTTGTCAGGAGTTTTCCCCCAGTCTCTAAAGACAGAAATTGTCAAACCACTGTTGAAAAAGAACAATTTAGACAAACTACTTCTGCAGAACTATACAGGCCCGTCTCAAACCTCTCCTTTATCAGTAAGATTATTGAAAAAGATGTATTTCAACAATTAAACACCTTCCTATCAATGACCAGCTGCTTTGACGTTTCCAATCAGGTTTCCATGCTCACCACAGTACAGAGACCGCCCTTATCAAGGTGTTTAATGACATCCATATAAATGCAGACTGTGGAAGAACCACCGTGCTGGTATTATTGGACCTTAGTGCAGCATTTTATACTGTTGATCACTCCATTCTGTTAGAGCACCTGGGCAATTTGGGTTTGCCTTTCTGGCACAACACACAACTGGTTCAAATCCTATTTAAAGACAGGGACATTTTTGTATCAGTAGGTAACTTTACATCAGAGGCGACAAAATTCACATGCAGGGTTCCCCAAGGGTCCATCCTTTTATTCTGTTTTTATTTTCATAAATTTTAATCATGTAAAGCACTTTGCATTGTCCTTGTATTGAAATGTGCTATACAAATAAATTTGCCTTGACTTGCTTTCATTGTCCTGGCATAGGGGAAATTCAATCTGGAGAGACTCAGACGGAGAAAGAGAAAACGATTAACAAATTTATTTGACAAAATGAATAACAGTTCTTTGGCGCTCGGGCCCCGGCTGAAGATTTGAGCAGTGAATTTCGATGAATTCAGATGAGCCCATCAACGCTGAATAGGGATGCTCCCCCGGGGCCCGACACTGGTGGTGGAGGTTGGAAAAGATGACGTCTTGGGATGCTGGTGGAGAAGGGGAGGAGGTGGGTCGAGCACGGCTGGAAAGCGTGAGGCGGCGTGGGTGTGGAGCCTTTTAAACAGAAGCTTGATTGAAGATTGGAGAAAGCGGGTCGAGGTCCGGAAATGAAGATGACGCTGTAACAGGTAGGCGGAAGTCTTCCAGCTTGAATTTGCGCCTAGGCTTCATTTCAGGTACCAGCAGCAAAGTAAAGGGCTAATGGCATCATTGTGATAATGCTACCATAGTAGCTGCTGTTGCACAACAATTAGTTTTCATTCATAAAATGGTGAAATTTGGTACAGTTCTAATCAACTATTAATTGATTACAAATTGCTACCTCTACAATTAATCCATTTTGACAAATTCTTTTGTTTGTTTTCTATTTTTCATGTTTTATTTAGAAGCGAGTAGTGTTTCTAGTAGTGTCATTAAACATAATAATTACTGTAACAGGGAATTATCAGTCTAATAAATAACAACTAATTCAATCGTAGTTGTTTGTGGTAATTTTGAATCAGCTACTGAATGGTTTCTAAGAGTTACCGAATTACCTCCTTTTAAGTTAATAACTTAATATACTGAGACATTTTCATTGGCTAACCATCATACAAATATTGAAGACTGTGCATTAGGAAATTATTGTGACATAAGATATTGGTCCGTCTTTCCTGTCTTCTCAGGATAACCCAGAGAAGCTGGCGGCTCAGGGACCCAATTTGTGTGCTGGACTCAGAGACGACATGGTGTTTGTGTCTGGGGGCCCTGTGTCAGCGACCTCAGGACAGGAACTGTGCTACACTACGATGCTAAAGAGAACCAGCCTAATGCTATAATTTTAAGTTTTATCTCTACTTTGCTTAATCCATTCATAATATGACCTATGATGAGGTGGATTGTGGGGACAGTTTACAAATGGATGACTTTGGGGGGTAGCCATCAGAAAGGAAAGAAGCCCCGTGACTGGAAAGGACTCGTTTGGCAGGAACCTGTTCCTGTCACATGACTGATTGATTATTTTATCCAGTGAACGGAATGTGGTGACAAACCACATTACCGCTAATTACATCACATATTTTTCAAATTTATTGGACAGATTTAGCACAGGCGGCTCGATATTTTTACCAATTATAACATATAGTACTAACACCTACAACGTAGTATTATTAGTGGGTATGTTTACATGCATGCTATTACTATATAATTTTGATTTGCTTTAATTTTGTTTAATATGTTGTTTGTTATTCATTTACCTTTTTTCAGATTTTGGTGCAGCTGATGGATGCTTGAGGGAGAGGGGTCCATGTAGTTCTTTTTACCCTGAATGAATTCATAAATATTGCCAGCACAGGGATTTTTCAACTATATATGAATTGCAAGACCAGCCATGGAAAAAATTAACGTTTAGAATATTTGTCTTCCCTGTCATTTTATTCTGCATTCATTGAAAGTGTGTTATTCGGTTCAACTAATTAGTGAGTACAGACGTTTTGAAATTATTTATGTTATTCCATTTTTCTCAGTTTCTCGATCTGATTTTTGAGCAATATATATATATATATATATATATATATATATATATATATATATATATATATATATATATATATATATATATATATATATATATACACAGCCCCACAACTTCCAGAGCCTTAAGGTACTCAGGGTGAATCTCATCCACCCCCGGAGCCTTGCCACCGAGGAGCTTTTTAACAACCTCGGCGACCTCAGCACCAGAGATGGGAGAACCCGTCCCAGAGTCCTCAGGCTCTGCTTCCGCAATGGAAGACCTGTTGGTGGGATTAAGGAGGTCTTCGAAGTATTCTGCCCACCGACACACGATGTCCCGAGTCGAGATCAGCAGCACACCACCCCCACTATAAACAGTGTTGGTACTGCACTGCTTCCTCTCCTGAGACGCCGGATAGTGGACCAGAATCGCTTCGAAGCAAGCAAGACAAGGCAGCTGTTTCTTTCTTGTTGGGATTTTCCCCACGTGGCACGGGTTTGAGTCCTCGCTGGTCCGAGTTGCTGAACCGACTTCTCCCTGTTTTCCTATGCAGGAGGTCGACTTTAAAAGTACCTTGAATTCATTTTGATCCTACTGGAAGCCGCTATCTCCCAGTGATCGCCAGACTTTGTGCTTGTTTTGGCCAAACAAAGCATCTGAAAGCCCAGAGACTATGTAGTTTCCTTCCACTCCTTCTGCCAATTACGGACGTGCGGCAGCCAACGCAGCTGCAGGACGCCCGCTGATCCGGAGCCGCGACATCCCCACTGAGCAACGTCAGAGTAAAGAAAGGATTTCCCTTTTATTTCTGTTTTTCACCCATAGGGTGATATATTTTGTGCCTGGGCAGAACCTATTAGGAATTAGTTTAATGCTTAATTGCTCCGAGACGGAGTTTGTTTAACTGTGCTGGATATTTCTGATGTGTATGCATGCATTAATAAATGATTCTGCAGTGTTTGGTTTTGGTTTATACATAGGCTGCGCCGACAGCTGCCTCAGAACTTTCCTTCTTTCTTTCTTTTCTTCATCTCTTGGTCCTTTGTCTAAATGTTCAGTTCCCGCATTTTCCTTTGAAGTCCTTTGTTCAGGAGTGAAACCGCCTCTGATCAAAACCTGCCCTGCACTAGGCGTGTGCACTAGATACGTCATTAGAACCTCCTCCTCACACATCACGCAAGATCGTAGGTCAGATGTCGTCATAGTTGCCATCTTGGGAAGGTGCAAGGGTAGCTCTAGACGGTTGGCTTAGCGGGTTGTGGAGTACCGAAGCGTCCCCCATCTAGCTTCAGGTCTGTTTTCTCTAAGCTATTTTGTCTTTCAATGCTACTATGTCAAAGTGCCGACTTCTTGAATGTGATGTATAAACAACTGTGAATTGAATTAAGAATTGCTACCTCTCATTTAATCCATTTTGACTTGTCTTATTTTTATACATTTTCTTTTGCACATTCCTTGAGTAGCGAGTAGTATTTCCTAGTGTTTTATTGAATATAATAATTGCTGCGACAGGGATTGTTTAATTAACAATAACGTGTGAAACAGTAATTGTTTGTGGTTATTTTGATCCAGAAGTTAAATGGTCTCTAAGAGTAAAAGAATTACCTCTTTTTGAGTTAAGAACTGAATCAACTGAGACATTTTCATTGGTTTGTGATAAAGAAGCAAAGGTTAAAACACCAATTGCAGTTATAATTTGAGTTATCAACGTTTGCCGGATAAGTCTAATCGGTCAACAACCGGTCAGATCACACTTTTCCAGCATAAATAAGTTCATTACAGCTAATTAATAAATGCATTACAGGCTTGTAGCCCTTGGATCACAACCATTTGAAGTACATTTGTTATAGCTCTGGGAATGTGGAAATTTGAATAATTGGAGGGAGTTGACTCATTTATACTAACGTAGTCCTCTTGCAGCCAGGTTTCTGTGAGACAAAATAAATCAATCTGTTTATCAGAAATCAATTCATTATCTGACAAAGTCTTTGGAGGGAGAGACCTTATATTTTACAGACCACATTTAATTTTTTTATTTTTTGGTTCAAGGTGAGCTGTATTGATTTTTATTAGATTTTTAAGATTTGTTCCTTTTAGATCAGTTTTTGATCTGTTAAGTTTTGGCCGTGGGAAAGACACCGTCTCAATAGGGTAATGGGTGGGTAACAGTACAGAAGCTGCAGAGAGGTGTGTTAAACTACGGCTCTGCTTCCTGGTCTGGACCCTGGGTTGTCAGCATTTAGGAGAACTAATAAATCCGGCCAGATTCCTAGAAAGAAGAGCTGCACCATCCAAAGTGAGATGGATGCCATCTCTCCTGATCAGACCAGGTTTTCCCCAGAAAGTTTGCCAGTTATCAATGTAGCCCACGTTGTTTTCTGGACACCACCTGGACAACCAGCGGTTGAATGATGACATGCGGCTAAACATGTCATCACTGGTCAGATCAGGCAGGGGACCAGAGAAAATTACGGAGTCCGACATTGTTTTAGCAAACTCACACACCGAAGCAACACCAACTTTGGTGACCTCTGATTGGCGTGACCGGGTGTCATTACTGCCAGCGTGAATAACAATCTTACTGTATTTACGGTTATCGGTTTATCGTTAGCCAGCAGTTTCAGGTAAGATTCTATGTCGCCCGTTCTGGCCCCTGGCAGGCATTTAACTATGGTCCCTGGTGTCTCTAGTGCCACGTTTCTTACTATAGAGCTCCCAATCACCAGAGTCGGCTTCTCAGCGGGTGTGTCGCTGATTGGGGAAAATTTGTTAGAAACGCAGACGGGTTGGTGGTGACCTGGGGGCTGGAATCTAGAGCTATGCTTCCTACGAACCGTCACCCAGCCGGCCTGGTTACCCGGCTGCATGGGTGCTGCTTCTGGAAGACCACTAAGTGAAGTAACGCTAGGTCTATGTGGCTCCGTGCTAGCAAAGGGGCGGCTATCAGCTGGTTTTTCCATAGCACGGAGCCGGGTCTCCAATTCTGACACCCTCGCCTCCAAAGATACAAAAACACTACATTTATTACAAGTACCATTATCACTAAAGGAGGCAGAGGAATAGCTACACATCTGACACAGAGAGCAGGAGATAGGGGGAGACTTAGACAGAGACGGAGAAACTGAGGGAAGAGTAGGGGAGGAAGCCATTGTGGAGCTAAAGCTAGGCTAGGCTAAAAGCTAGGCTAGTGTCCTTTTACCACGGCAAAAAAGCAAACCGTGTGAAACATGAGGAGTTCGCAAGCGCGATGTGCATCTACAGAGAATGTTTTAAAAGTGCTTATGTGTTAAAAACAGATGTTACAGCAAAGAGATTAAAGATAGAAGCAAGAGAGTCTGGAGCGACAGACCGTCGTTCACACCGTGAAAACAGGAAGGGTCACAATACATCTTACCGCAAACAGGAAGATAATTTGCTATTAATTATAATAGCAAATTATAATTAATAATAATACTCATACCTGTCAAGCAGGTTGCTGGCATAACACAGTGGCACTAATTTCTTTTTTGTTGTTGTAGTTATGACACAGAGGCACAAGTCGATGACATAACTCGTAGTGTCCCAATCGTCCTGTTTTGGACGCTTATAACCTGTGCACTCAAACCCTTACACGCACTTCCGCCAGGTGCACACTTCATAGAAGTGCGTAGGGTTTAGTGTGACTACTGGGACAGGGCCTATATATGCTCGTCTGTTAAATTCCCCACTGGAGCCTTCTGTTATTCTGCCTGTTTCTCAATCCTGACTTTGTGCCCTGTATCCAAGGTTTATAGCTTTTAAGTTTTTGGTTTCTCATAAAATTTTCTCCCCTTAATGTCTTGATTTATGGTTTTGCCTGCACTTGGGTCCACCTAAAATGGAACACATGACATTTTCACCTTTGGGTTGGGAACCTTGGGATCCTCTGAAATAAGCTTTAGAGTTTAAAGGGGGAGAGGGAGAATGGATGGACATCAGTTTCATTTCACACCATCATGCACGCCATTGCAAACAGAAGTCACTTGCCTGAACTGTCATAATATGGCCTGTAATGTAAACTGACTCAGGAGGAGATGTGAGCTGTTAGTGATCTTGAGTCAATCTCTGAAAGCAAATTTACTGAGATCTTCAAAACTTGACACCAGCAGTGCTACCATCGCTTCAAGTCTCTTTCATCTCTGTCCTGAACGGAAAGAGAGACTTTTAGTTTCTTCAAGCCAGCCGCGTCTGACTTGATTTGTAACTGACACCCTAAACTTGTGTGGGAAATAAAACCAGACTTCCTGTTCTACCTGTTCACTTCTGCAGACTCACCAACATCTGAAAGGAGCAAAAAGCCATGCTGACAGAGCTGTTTTAAAAACTGCATTAAAAAAGCAGACAAACTGAAACTGCTCTGTAGCTTTTTGGTTGCATATAGCAGCATTATTTGCTCAGTAATGACACCTGTTATCTAGGATGATATAATGGTCGGCTAGAGTCCTCATTAGGATGTCTTGGTCTATATAGCATCCTACAGTGTTGTCTTGGTCTTTGGATAAAAACCTCTGAACGTGGTTAAAAGTCCCAACTTTTAAAGCATCACTAAGTAGTTTTGGACTGGCCCTCCCTCTCAAAGCAGAGAAACAGAGAAATGTTTTATATTTATACGTCTTTTTATAGACAATCCTTTTGCAGCCCAAATGAACGACTTCAAGGTCAAAAACAAGCCCAATAAACTGCAACCTGCTACTCGTGAAATTTATAAGAGACTTCAGAAAACAAACAAGCCAATCGTTGCTTCGTTGATTACCATCACAGAAAATCAGAAGAGGGTATGTTAAGGAAGTGCTGTTTTAGCTTGGCACAAATAGCAGAATGAGTAAAAAGCACAAGGAAATGTTCAAGTTATGCGACTTCAAATTGAAGAGATTTTTTTTTTTTGCATCAAAGAAAGAAACTAAAATGGAGGTTATAGATCCAATAATAATAGAAGTTTCTACAAACACAGCTTGAGAAAATCCTCACACATAAGCCCTTGGTGAGAAAAATACTTTAAATGACCACCAGTTTGTAGTCAGAAGAAAAACTCTAAACCGATGGACAGGTTAACTTTGCTGCACATTTTTCATAATTTCCATCAATTGAGGGTCTGATTCCAGGTTGTACTAGTTGATTCTTTGGATATATGACTGATTATGACCCCTGATCAAATAAAAACACACACTTTTGGGGGGGGGGGGGGGTCATATAAATACATTTCCTTACATGAGACTATGAGCAGATTGCAAAACAGTTTTTTAAGTTATTAATAAAGTGGTGATGTACAAATATCGTCAAGCCTGTTCTGAATTAACACACCGTTGGTGTGAAACATCCCGTTGCATAAGCTGCTCCTTTTCAGGCTATGAAACAACCAAAACTGCGAAAGGAAGAAATTGCCAAGGGTTCAATTTTACTTAATCTATCCGCTTAGGTAAAATAGCTGCTCCCTTTTTAATAAAAAAAAATATGCAACAGATTAAAAAAAAAGTGTTTTTGAAGCAGCTTTCTGAACAGTAGGCTTTACCTGGTGCAGCAGATGAAGGAGGAAAATAACTATTCACATTTTCAGGGTACAATTATTAAAGAAAAAAAATTCCCAAATAATTCAGAAGTTAAACCAACTTTGAAACACTCCAGCAGACAGTTGTAGAAGACAGCTTCAGTTAGTCGTTCTTGTCTCCAGGGATTCTTACCTTTTATCAGCAGAGTCAGAACAGTCGCCACCCAGATCAGCTTGTTGAACACCATCGCTGCGAGTTACCTCCAGTTGAGCTGCTCTGGTTTAAATACCCAACATTCAGCTTTTTATTTACACCCACTGAGCAACCTGCTCAGCGACATTCCAGCAACTCACCTCATGTACTGTAAGTACAGGATGTATCCTGTGTGTAGGTTTTATTAGAATTAATTTGTAGAGAAAAATACCCTCAATGTAAAAGACTGATTGGTTTAAATCTATGATAAAAATACATCAAGTTTTTATATATTACCATTTCTAAAATATATTACCATTTTAGAAATGTAATTTGCAGAGAAACAAATGAGCATTCAGGAGGCGCTGATGCTGCACAGAGGGGAAAAGATTATGAATAACATATAAGTTATGAAAGTTATGAAAATGTGGGTGCTGTCTGTCTCATAAAAACATTTCTATATGTAAAACCATGAGCCTAAATTCTTTGATAATGTTTATTTATGTATAAACCAATCCCATTATGTTTCAATCAAATTCAGTCAACTTCACATGTAATTATATACTCTCCTATTCAATCATATCATTAAACAAGTCATAAAATGTCCGTAAAATCAGTCAAACTTTATTTATTAACCCTTTTTAGTTATATTTCAAAAAGTTAAAGAAAGAAATAAGTGTATAAACAATAAACAATTACTCTAATAATTACTAACCTATGTAACTAACATTAATTAGACCATTGGAATAAAGTGTAACACTGAGTTGTAAATGAAACATAAACCAAACACTGAAAAAATGAATTTTCAGAAATTTTACAATTAGAAAGTACTTTAAAAATGGGAAAATATATATAAAACATTAAATTGCATTTATTTTATGATAAAATCAAAAATGAAGGTAAAACCCACATTGTTAAGGTAATTGCAATAATAAAGGTATTAAGATATAGGTCTACATATAAATGAAAGACATCCAAAGATAGACAAAATTCACATGTCATCAACAAAGTAATAGAAAAGAATTAAACAAGAAAATGTCATTATTTTTTAAAAACAACAACCTGAATATAATTATAAATAAATTCAAATCTAAAAGTATTTTTTAAAAAGTGAAAAAATACCATATAAAAAACTAAAACTATATTTGTTTTGTTCTCATGTTTAATATAACTGTTCCTTTAACTTTTATGTGTTCTATATTTTTAAGTATTTTTTCCAATTTTTGTTTTTTTGGACACGATTTCATAATGTGTTGTCATCGAAGGTTTCTTTAGGACGCTTAGTTGAAGCTTGTTGGCTGAGATAGCCGGCAGGGACCCCGATGCAGAACAAGCTTGGTCAAAATATGTTAGCAGCAGTTCTGTTATTTATATTTACATTTTTTATACTTGGGCTACTCTGTACAATGCCTTCAATCATTTTTTTATGCCCACTTCCCCTTTCTCACTGTGGTCTTTTTTAACTAAAGCAGGGCATCTAATGCATAAATGTCAAAGCATCAAAAGGGCAGCTATGTGCTTTATGATTCCTAGTCCTCAGGTTGCGTGAATGCTTGGTGTGTTGGTCATCTTTGAAAACTTCAAGCTGTTCCTGTAAGAGACACGATACTGGTAAAACCTGCACAAACTGGAAAATGAGAGGAATGTTTTCAGATGAAACTCAAGGAAGGTCAACGTAACAAACACACTCATCTGTGTGGGAATAAATAGATAGATTTATTACAGATGTGTAGTTCGAATCACATAAAAAACAATCAATGAAAAAAAAGAAAAAGAAGCATAAAGGCACATGAAAGAAAATACATAAACAGACTCCTAATCTTTTAGAAGGCAGTCATACCAATGTTTCCAATATACAGATGTATATTTAATGACTAATGTTAATCACCAGTAAGATAATTATATCATTGGACTCATTTATTCAGCAAAAATAATTATACATGAACAGCCATGAAAGAGCTGACATTAATTGACACAAACAGTTCACTGGCACTGCTCCATCTGGACTTCTTTAACAAAAGCCTTAAAGCATCATTATAAGCCACCTGCAATCTCTGAAGACTGGCTTTTTAATGATTGCACCATAGGTGTGCTGTATACATTTAGGTACAAATTGATCTAAACAAGTGCCGTTTAATTTCATCAGAACAATATCCAAATTTCCGAGCTAGAACATTAGCTTTAGTATATAACAATCAAATCTGACGGTACATGCCCTCATCATCTGATAAATGGTCTGTCAGCACATGACCTAGATATTTCACTTTATTTCAGACATCCAATAAGACCCCAGATAACTTAAAATCAGAGAAAACCCCTATATTTATTATCTTTAGTGCAATATATCAGAATAAGACTCTTTGATGGATTGACTTTAACATAATGTAATTCACTGTATAACGAGCATACATTAAAGACGCTTCTAAAGGAAATTAAACAAAGAAGAACTGGATCTGCCAGTTGGAGAACCTGCTGCATAAGGCGTGTTAGTGTCATAGAACTGATTAAAGACATTTCCTGCTCAATATTAAAAATAAACTACGCATGTATAAAAGCAGTCTGACTGGTTGTAGTGAGTAATGACTTGGAACAGGTCAGGAACAGGAAAGAAGTTCAGAGCTTAATAGTAAATCATGTGGAGTATATGGCTAGTGGATTTTCGGCGCTAACTTTAAAAGCTTCGGCCTTATTTTTAGTCATACTGAGTGGGCTGGATAACATAACATTAATATCCCACCAATGTATGAAACCCTTGTGGAGATAACATTTGTTATAACCATAAAAACACAATGTACCCGCATCACAGAAGCTTTTCAAACAAACCATTCAACTTACCCTGTGGTTTCTCTGCCAAACCAGTCAGTGCCTCATGTGAGTTTGGTTCACTTTGGCCATCTAAGGAAGAGCAATGGAAAGTAGGGGATATGCTGGTTCTTTCAGCAGCGGGCTAGCCTGCGGCTCTGCAGCCTAGCTGACACGTGGTCCAGGTGCCGGTCCAAGGTCTTTAAGAAATAGTCAACAATAGTGAGGATGACAGTGTTACCCATAGATCAGGAGTGTCAAACTCATTTTGGTTTAGGGGCCGCATTCAGCTTAATCTGATCTCAAGAGGGCCACACGAGTAAACTCATTGCAAGATTAAATAGAATTAATAAAAGTGGACTTGTTGTTGATTTTTATATTAAATGAATTTCACTTTTACACAATATATTATGAATAACCTCAGCGTTTTTAAGAAAAGTATGTGCAATTTCAACAATGCTTTTACTCAGTTAAACATTTACTTACATTATGCATAAGAACTGATCACAGTGATTGTACAATGTTGAAAAACATTTATTCACCTTTTTTGGAACTTAAAAACACTGTCCTGCATGACAAAATACATCAAACAGATAAAAATTAAGAAATGATTTAAAATAAATTTTCCACATCTGAAGCTCAGTGCTACCATCTGCTGATTAAAACACAGGATCTCGTGGACAATATAGGAACTGCAGATTTTCAATTAAACGAAGTATATGTTTTTTTTTCAATAATTGTTTTATCATTCTCTTCCTTTTATCTCCTCTTTCACCTTTTCTTTTGTTCTTCTTGTTCTTCCTTTCCTCTCCTACTTTCCCATTGTAGTGTCCATATCATTTGAGATATTCCGTGCATGAATCATAATAAAAGACAGGAGACTGCGGAAAAAAATAAGAATAAATGTTTGTTTGTTTTTTAATAATGATAATGCATTTAGCCGGACTAAATTGTTCGCGGATGTTACTATGAAATTAAAGAGAATGTCAGAAGTGTGTTTATTAAAAGCTGAATACTTTGTGTTGTACTTAACATTTTCAGATTTAAGATTTTAACTTTTCTGTAATAATTTTGCCCTAAATAAAAACTAAAATCTTCCATCTGCATCAGCCACCTGTGCTGGTGGACCAAATCTTTCTTGAAATGCAGTCGGGAGCGCTACCGAAATTAAATACAGGGGCCACACTTTGGACTTAGGACTTCCCAGAATTGGAAATACGAAACGCTGAATTTCTTGCCAAGTTCTGTGCAGTGTGGTTTGATAGATAATACGTTTGCTTTTATGTCACAACTCTCTAGTTACTGGGTTCTTGAAAACTCATTTGGAAAGAACCAGAAAAACAACTGATGGAGCCAAGGATTGACGCAAAACAGACTGGTTCATGATTGATCAACTTGTTTACATACACAACTCATATATTTTCGACTAATTTTCCTCATTGGTGCCCTGCGACAGTCTGGCGACCTGTCCAGGGTGTACCCCGCCTCTCGCCCATTGACAGCTGGAGATAGGCACCAGCACCCCTCGCGACCTCATGAGGGATAAAACGAGTAAGAAAATGAATGGATGGATGGATGGATTCCTCATTGGTATATTCTATTCCAATGATATTCTAGACCTCAATATGTCAATCAATCAATCTTTATTGTGGTCCTGTTATACCAGGATGGGCTGCAAGAGAATATATTTAAAGATTATAAATCCGTTATTGTTTTTTGACAGAGTTCATGCATCACCCACCTGGTGTCAGCATTTCATTTTTATGTTAAAACAAAGAGTAAAACTCCCTATTTTGGAATTTGGGAAATTCAACTGTATTAAAAACAAAAAGTGCAAATTTAGCAGAGCAGCAGTCAATGTCAAGTAAAGTTATACCTTAAGAAAAACAGCTCCAACTTTAGAGATGTTCCTGTGAAAATACTTTATTTAATACTGACATTTCAAATTTTTTGTAGTACAGAAACAGCTGCAGAGACATTTGTTATTGAATACATTTATTTTTTTACCACTATACACTTTAAACAAACAGTAAAATGAGTAAAAATTCATTAACAAAACAAGGAAGATAGACAACAGGGAAGTCAGTTAATTATCTTTCAAGGAGAGCATACGAAGAAACGTTGATCACAATTCTCCTGATTGCTCTGACGTTCAGCGTCACCTCCTTTCTTTTAATTATCACACAGGAATCCCTGGTCACATTGTAATCTAGGGAGTGGGGAGAAGCAAAACAACTCTGTGACTTTCAAGGTAATAAAAAGCAGTTCAGTTCTCAGAGAAAGGAGTTGCCACAACTTTATATCATGAGAATCTTTCTCTTCACAAACCTTACTCTGTCACATTGAAGAGAAAAATTAGTCATCTGAAAGACACTTTAATATCTGAATAAACTCAAACCTAAAAACCTTTTAAAAAGTAATGAGTAAATACATGATAACTACAATGAATATGGGAAATAAAAAACATATAGAAAATAGTAAAAATAATTCTAACAGGAACAAACTAAAGCTAAAGTGATAGATCTTAAACTACTAGAAATACTGTACACACAAAGACAGCTTCAGAAAAGCCTCACGCATAAGCTTTTTGTGAGAAAAGAATATTTTAACTGTATCGCGTCAGTTCAGCTGATCACAAGTCTGTGGTCAAGGAAATACTCAGAACTGATGGATAAGTTAACATCAATGCACTTTTTTTGGACAATTTCCTTCAATGGTATTTCTGAACCCAGTTTGGACCAGTTGACTCTTAGGAAGTATGACTGATTATGACCCCTGATTAAATGAAAACCACTGGGGGGGTCATATAACTACATATCCTTACAGTTGACACTATCACAACGCAAACTGAACTGAACCGTGCCAGACACAACCGGACTGCGCTAAATGCAGACCAGTTGCATGTGTGGGCTCGGCCCGGTTTTTCAGTTACCCGGTTCTCTAATGACAAAGAGCACATGAGCAGACCGCGTCATCTCCTTACATCCAGCTAGACATTTCAGACATTCGTAAAAATACTAGCTTCCCTACCGTGACACACGGTTTCCAGTGATGATTCTGCTTAGCAGTGTGATGAAGCTCAGCGTCTGTCGTTGTTTCCTGCGTCTGTAAATCCTTATTAGACGTTCGTTTGTCTTATCCACTTCCCAAAAGCCGACTCTGTCAAGTAAATTTACCAAAAGTTGCCGTCTTCGCCTGACTCTCCGCAAACAACGAAATATAACCAAACATAACTTCCTGAATGTTACGGGCGCCGCCATTTTTATTTGCTTGATTTCCTCCTTCAATCCTAGAGCAGTAGTACCGAGGAACCGAGATAGGCGTGATGTGTAAACGGTCGTCAGAACCAAGCTCGGCTTGGTTAACTGATCCAAGCTGGGACCGAGCTCGGCATGGATCGGTTTAACAAGGGTAGTGTAAATGGGGCTATAGGGTAGACTGTAGTACATTATTTTAAAATATTGGCAAAGTGGTAAAGTACGAAATGTCCGCATACAGATAATGCATTTCCCTATTTGGATAATGATGTAGCATTTGTCACTGAAACCTGTCACTGTTTGTGATTTTAAAGGGATACTGGATAATTTTCTTGAGATAAAAAAACAAATATGTAAAACAGATTTGTGAATGCCTATTGGCATTGGCATTAAGAATCAAGAATCTTTGTTGTCATTATGTATTATGTATTACCATAACACATAATGCTCAGACTGCACACAGACTGCACATAAACTGCAGACATAACAATCGGTTGGGCACCTCATTCTACCACACTTTTTCCTCCCACCTAACTTTTCATTAATATTGTTTGACACAGCACTCAGTGAGCGTTATTCCACATAGTTCTGTTGGACCTAACATAAAATTTCTGCATTAAAAATGCATTTTTAATGGTTTTACTTAGCATTCTAATTTTCAGGCTGTTTTTTTTTTTTCCTGGGGATCTAAATTGACAGAAATATTGTTTATGTCCAAGTACCATGAATCTATATAACACACAATAAGTATTGGAATAAACACTTTGATGATATTGCAATTTGAGGAGGACCTGTATTAGCAGCTTGTTTACTTGTACAACCTTTACATAAAACCCCTAAACGTTATTAAGGCTCAACCATTCTGCTCTCATCTGAAGTGAAACACAGAATCATATTTTATTTTCTTGAATCACTTTTATTCTCAGTTTTCTAAAACAGGATCACAGCTAAGGCACGGCACGACTCCCAGTGAGAGACGACGAACAAAGGAAGAGAAACAGACACAAACAGTGAAACAAAGGAAAAATAATCCTCCTGGTTTGGATAGTCCTCCAGAATCAGAAAAATGTTCCTTATAAATAATCACAGCAAATCTTCTTATAAAAGAAAATCTGGACATTTATTCTCATTAACTTAAAATCTGTACATTGTTTAACCACTTTTTCTTTATCAAAATAAACATCAATCCAGAAGGATTCACCATAAAGAAACAATCCTCGCTTTGAAGCGCTGACTGTTTGGACCCAGTTGTTATGCAACTCTCTGAATCGACTTCTCTGAAAGTCACCCAATAACTCAGTGTGGAGTGTTTGTTACATAAAAATAAAGGCATTAATGTAAAAAATAAATACAATATAGAAAATTTAATTAAACATTTACGGTTTAAATCCACAGATCCACTGATCTGCTGTTATTTAGGCCATTTATTTATCCCTACATTTATTTTATTTTTTATATAAAATATTTTTTCTGTAACTTGCAGTGATTTCCTGATGCTATTAACACATCCCAGCTAACCAGAGCCTGCAAAAAAACACATAATATATCCTAATTGCAAGGTTCCCTCTTTAATTTTCAAAGTTACATTTTTATCGGTTCATTTGATACAGTATTTCCTTCTAAATGTGTCTGACCTACAGACCCTGGTAAGTTTTAACTTGGGTCTGGTAAATAAACTGTCAGTTCCCTGAAAGGCTGAACCACAGAAAGAAATTATTAAGTCATCACAGATCTGCTATCAAAGCAACCTAGGCTTCCTGAACACCTCAGCAGAACCACAGGCCGATCCATGCAGCGCTACATTGATGCAGTAACTCATGCAAAAGGAGCCGAATGCAGATCCAGACCCGCATTTGTATTTAAATCCTTTTTTCTTCGTCTGACGTAATATTCAGATTTTCCAAAAAACTGAACTTGGCTTTTAATTAGTTGTAATCCATAAAGATATGAAAAAATATATAGAAATAAAAGTTATGAATAGATCAGGCTGTATGCATTTATCTATAAGTGGCGCGTGGTGAATGGAAATACTGAAGAAATTAACTTTTTTGATGATATTCTAATCCATGACAGATAACCAGGCTGTTTAACATTCATCATACAAGCATGAGGGCTGCTTTCATCCAAACATTCACTCATCATTTCATTCTTTAAAGGTTTCTAAGAGATTGACAGTTTTTACGGCATTTGTCCACATGGGGTCGCCCTTTTGTAAATTTAACAAAAAGGCCTGAATCACGATCAGAAGGAACTGTTGGGTTTTATCCCTTCTGGTTCAGGAGCAAATTCATTTTTGGAATAATTTGTTTGGCATTGTGACGGGCAGCTAAAAGGACTAATTTCCAATCCTTCCTGAACTGAAATGTGCAAAATTAAAATCCTAACCCTTCCTTAGCCAGTATCAGTTGTTCAGTGTTTTCTGGGTGAGACCAGCCTCCCTGAATTTGGACAACAGGACAGAAAAAAGAGACATCATAGTTTCATTGCTGTGGTTCTTCTGTAGTTGAGATCATTTAATAGTTTAAATGAATATTATAGTTTCAAATCAGAAACTACAAATAGCCAAAAACAACAATCTATATAAACTTTTGAATAAATTACTTCAGCAGTTCTTAAACGTTTGATTCTCGCACAGAGCGAGAGAACATTTTTAAAAAAAAGAAGATGACTTCCTTCTTGCCTCACTTCAAGGCCGAAGGATTTTTAAAAAATGGCACAAAGACACTCAGACGTTCACACCAGACAGAGCAGCTGGGATCCATCAAGTAAAACTTTTAACAGGTTTAGAAAATATTCAGCAGATCCATAAAGCTCGACATTTATTTATCCACTCAGTGAAAAAATATTGGCTTTAATGTCTTAAAATAATCTGCATTGGTGTTTTTTTTTTATTCCTCTGCTCATAAAATATCCAGAATGCTGTAATAATAATGTCCGTCCAGCAGGTGGCGATCATGGCAACACCCTGCTCCAGCACACAGTCCAGGTGAGGCAACGATTTGTTGTCTTTTCTCACTTTGAAGAGAGCTTCTTCCCTGACTCCTGCTCAACTCAGGGTGAAAACATCTGTGGTTGCTGAGGAGGTTCTGGGTTAATTACGTCCAGAACAGGGTTCCAACTAAGTCTGGAGAAAAACAAATGATAGAATTTGGCTTGAGCATTTTACACGTCTGGATAAGTATGGAAAGGAAAAGTATTCCCAGATCTGAGTCACTTAAAAGTTGCATCCATCAATCCATTTCTCCTCCGTCGGTCTGTTAAGTGACCGACGGTCAGCGTATCCGTCTGTGCATCCATCATCCATCTGCTCCATTAGTTAAAGTCCAACCTCTAGAAATATCTGACCTGAAATCTTTATGAGCCTATTAATATTTATGCTAAGTTTCTATGAAAATGTTGAGCGAAAGTCCGGTTGCCTCCGATTTAAGCCTGTTTGCTGTTGAGATGACTGAGAATTTGCACAGGCATGTTAATATTTATGCATTTGGCACTTTTAATCAAAGTGACTTACTAATGAGGAAATAATAATGTAGGTAACATCAAAGCTAACAGTAAGCTGCTTTTGTACCTTTCTGTCTTTAGACATAAAATGTGCTAAAAGCAACAAAATACAGGGCAGCAACGCTGCATCAAAGAAAACTGAAAAAAGAAATCATGTTTTCTCCATCTAGATCGTTAACTTTACAGTAAATGTTGCCACTGTGGCCGGGCTTTTAAAACCCCAACAGCCCCAAAAACCTCACATCAGAAACTTTTTTTGTTAGATTTGGTTAGCTTGTGTTTTATGAAAATATTCTTTTTGTGAAAAATGTCAGATCAGTAACTTACAGCACCTGGTTTTAGTCTATTTATACCTTCCCATGTGGTCCAGAGTCACGTGTAGCTGCCACCAGGGGGAGCTCTACACCCTTCATTCCCTTCTAAAGATTTAAAATAACTCACAGCTTCATCTGTTAAAAATTGTTTGTTGAAAGGATTATTGAGTAAACAAAGTATGTTATTTTTCTATACTTGGATTTTCTGTTTTTTTTATACTGATAATCTAATAATACATCAATTCCCATATATCCCGGAGCTGTTCAGGAACCCTGTGAAAACCCATGAAGGCCAGAGTTGGTTTCAGTTTAACCATGAAATCCTGCCTGTCGACGTCCGATTAAATAAAGAGATAAAAAATCCTCCAGTCAGGCTGTTTTTTTCTAAACTGAACATCCACAGCTGTTTTCAGGGTGGATTTGTGCAGCAGCTCCTTCACCAGGGAGACTCAACAACAAGAGGTATGAAGTTCTGGACATGACATTCATTCGCTCCGCCCAGCAGCCACATTGTCCCAAACTGAGGTTGGATCAGCGGGTTTGGATTCTCTTCCTCTGTTCCTCTGTTAAATAAATAAATATCAGACATAAACGTGTCTTCCTTCATCTGTCTCTCGCCGTCCTCTCCTGTCCATCCGGCTGCTACCTGATCCGTCCGTCCTCTCTGGGCGTGCTCAGTTCGGATTTCGGGTCGGGGCTGGCAGAGCTCCAGGCGGCGATGGGGCAGCGCTGCATGACGGGGCAGGCGCTGGGGCCCATCGAGCAAACGTCCGAGGCGGACCAGTGGCCCTCCAGGAGCCCGTCCAGCCAGCGTCGGAGCGGCGCCCCCGTCAGGCCAGAGTTCGCCTCGGCCTCCTCCACGGCGCTGAGACTCACCGGCAGCCGCAGCACCGGGTTGAGACCGTGGAAGCTCTGCTCCATGTAGGAGTTCCTGGCCGGACCGGCGTGCAGCCGCAGGGTGTCCTCTGGTGGACCGGAACAGAAAACAGAAGTTGTTAAAGTCAGAACACCGCAAATTAACATTTAGATTACTTGTTTCCTCCTGCCTTCAAATGAAAAAATTATAAAATATAAACCATAGTCTGCCAACGTTTTCACACAAACTCCAGCGTATATTATCAGGGTATAAATCTATTATAAAGCAGCTCAGAGCTCTGAAGTTGAAGTGGATTTCTTTCTAAGAAAAACTGAACAAAATAAAAAGTCTGGACTGTTCAGCACCAGTACCTTGTAGAACCAACTTTCACTGCAGCTGCTGCGACTATTTAGGGTTACATGTCCACCAGCTTAAACATCTATGGGCCTGAAGCTCAGTCTGGTTGGATGGAGAGAGTCAGTGAACATCAATCTTTAAGTCTTGCCCCAGATTCTTGGTTGACTTGAGGTCCAGACTTTGACTAGGCCAGCTAACAGGTTTTAAAACAGTCCATATGGGTTTTAGCTCTACATCTAGGGGTGTCGTCCTGCTGAATGGTTTTCACATTTTTTAACAGGTTTTCATTCGCTGCATTCGTCTTCCTATCAACTCTGACCAGCTACCCTAGAAAAAAGGAGAAAGGATGCCTACAGTATAGCCCCATTTACACTACCCTTGTTAAACCGATCCATGCCGAGCTCGGTCCGAGCTTGGACCAGTTAACCAAGCCGAGCCTCATTCTGACGACCGTTTACACACCACGCTATCTCGGTTCCTTGTTTTCCTCGCCTCCTAGTGACGATCTGCGGTACTACTGCTCTCTGGGTTTGAAGGCGGCACCAAGCAAATCAAAATGGCGGCGCCTGTGACATTCACGCAGTTATGCTTGGTGATACGTCGTTGTTTGCGGCGAGTCAGGCGAAGACGGCAACTTTTGGTGGATTTACTTGACAGAGTCGGCTTTTGGGACGTGGATAAGACAAACGAACGTCTAATAAGGATTTACAGACGCAGGAAACAACGACAGACGCTGAGCTTCATCACACTGCTAAGCAGAATCATCACTGGAAATCGTGTGTCACGGTAGGGAAGCTGGTATTTTTATGAATGTCTGAAATGTCAGCTGGCTGTAAGGAGATGACGCGGTCTGCTCATGCGCTCTTTGTCATCAGATAACCGAGATAAGGAAAAACCGAGCCGAACCCACGTCTGGAACTGGGATGCATTTAGCGTGGTCTGGTTGTGTCTGGCTCGGTTCAGTTCAGTTTGCGTTCCATTTACACTCGATAGTTATCTCGGTTACTGAGCTCGGACTGGTCTCGGCTCGGTTAAAAAAGGGTAGTGTAAACGGGGTATATGATGCTGGTTGTCGTGTTGGGAGTGATGCACGTGTTAGTTTTCCTCCTTATATTGCATTTTGCTTGTTCACCAAATGTATAAATGTTGGTTTTATCTGACCAGAGAACTTTCTTTACATGTTTGCCTTCAATAGGCAAGGCAAGTTTATTTATATAGCACTTTTCAATAACAAGAAGATTCAAAGTGCTGTACATTAACAGAAAAACATTACAGACATAAGAAAAGACAAACATTACATTAACAAAGGAACAAGCTAAGTAAATCCTTGACTAGAGTCCTTTCATACATTAACAAACATACAGAAATTCTTAATTGTTTCCATTAATAATAAGAAATAATAAGCTAATAAATAATAATATTTCTGATCTAAAGTAATTTTGTCCAGCCTTTCCAAAGCTACAACTAGAATAACTTCTTTTGTTTCCTTGTTTCACTGGAAAGAGCTTCATCACTAAAAATTCTAAACATAATTGTTTATATTCAGACATTCCTCAAAGCTACAACTTAAAGTCTCTGATCTGACCCTAAGCTAAAATGGGAGAATTGTTTCTGTTCATAATAAAGTTTCACTGGAACGAGGTTCATGACTAAAGATTCTAAGCTTAATTGTTTATATTCACAAAGCTACAGCTTTGAGGTCTCATATCTGACGCTTCTGACACTACAGCTAAAACAGCAGCAGTGAAGTGAAGAAAGCACAGTAGAGGCGGTGTGTTTGTGTGTTGTAGTGTAAACGTGTGTGTGTTAGTCTGTGAACTGTGGAAGATAGCTCTCCCAGGCAGAGTCTGATAGTGATGGCGTTATCAGGCAGTTCAGTAGCGCTCTGTTCAAGTCACAGATGTAACAGATTGTAACATTCAAGAGAAAATTAAAGTTGTTTGCCTTTCAAGGCCGACTGGAAGGCCAGATTCTGATAGTAACATTTGTTTTGGGCAGGCAGACTCTTGTTTTCTCTCTGCCTTAAAGTCTCACTGGTTCTTCTCAATGGTGATTCCAAAACAGCCAAAATTGTGGTCATTCTGCTAAGGTCCACACCTTGACATGGGCCGAAACAGCTGCTAATGTTTTCCCAATTTATCGATACTCCAGGTAACAGCCAGCTCCAAAAAGTAGAAACCCTTTTATCATAAATCCAATTTTGAACATATTTTTCACATGCTCCACTGACAAAATGGACCGTGCATCGAGTTGCACATGTCCCGTCGGGCACATGGGCTCTCCTTCGCCCAGTCTTCTCGTAGAAAAATTTTGATAATTTTCGTTGAGAGTCCAGCTGACCAGATCCATACTTTACAAATTGGAAGATATGTAAAAAGAGGCTCCAAAAGAGATTGACAGAAGCAGGCAGGAAAATGGGGGAGGGAGAGGGGAAAGAGAGAGGAAAGAGAAAGGGAAAAGAAAAGTGTCTGCCTTCATCGAGAAGCAGGAAGAAAAAAATCTCTCTCCTCCTGCCTCTCCTCCAGAAAGGCAGGATTTGTGGACAGTGCCACTGATCATTATCTTGCAACCAGAGCTATGGATCTCTACAGCTCCTCCAGACCCTCTGCAGGCCTCTATGCAGAGGCTGGGAGATTACTTTAGAACCTAACTCTGCTTTAAACTTCTCAACCCGTTTGCTGGGTTCTTTGGTCTCCATGATGCTGTTTGTTATCTAAAGAACCTCTGAGGCCAGAAACAGAATAAATGCCTTGTTGGAGTTAAAATCTTGCTTTCTGTCCCTCAAACTGAATTTGTCTTGGATTCAGCTAAAATACTGGAACAATTGTCTTGCGACAAGCTGCGAGCTGAAATCGGTCCTTTGAGTCGCCTGTTCTGGCTCGACACAACTCTGATCCACCCCTTGAGTTTTTGTCACGCCACTCCTCTCTGGAGACCCCCAGACCACCCACTGAGGTCAAACAGTGAGGAGGGGAAGGCTAAATCAGACAGAGGTGACCCTGGGTGTCGACGACAGAGGGTCAGGATGTTCTGACACTATAAATATGTGAGCATGTGATGTTGACATCTGAGGCAGCAGGACGTGCACTCGCCGTAGTCTAAATTTTATCACCTCTGAGCTGCACCGGCTCATCTAAACCGTTTGGAGAGCTCAGACTCTCTGCACCAAATAATCAGGATTGCATTCAGGAAAGCATGATGATGCCCACCTTTCTGTATGGGCTGCTGTCGGTGAAACTCCAGCGGAGCTACGACGAAGCTGGTCTGGCCCAGCAGGTTCCAGTGGTGAAGCACCCTCAGCTTCCAGATGCCCGGCCGCAGCGGCAACGTGAGCGGCGGCCGGTAGTGGGTGACCTCGGCGGACGCGTCCACCAGGATGTCGTAGGTGGCAGCGATGACGTTGGTGGGGTCGATCCAAACCACAGTGGCAGTCAGGTTGCTCTGGCTTCGGCTCCAGCGCTGCACTGCCACCGGCTCGTCCTCGGGTCCCAGCAGACCGCCCCAGTTCCTGAAGAGGCGCTCCTTTGGATCCCAGTCTGACCCGACCTGAAACGAGAAGATCCTGACTCTTAACTGCACAGTTTTAACTAAACAGATCAAACCTAGTCAATATTTGAAGACTTTGTGAATCTGCTAGCCCAGTCCTCATAAAACCAAACAGCTGGATAAGAACTTCAGGCTAGATTTGCTGTCCTGGTGTCATCTGACCTGGATGTGCTGCAGTCTGTTGCTGGTGTGGGGCTGACTGGCCAGGGTGAAGTGGTCTTTAGGTGTCACCCAGGTCTCCAGGGTCTCCATCTGGGTGGAGGCTCGGTTCGTGGCCACGTGACGCACCAGGTAGCCCTGGAACTGGTCCGACAGGAAGTAGAGGTGCACGGACGTTGGGTGGCTCACCGCCACGTACCTGAGAGACAAATGTGAAGAAACTGCTTATGAAATAATAAACACCAGTTACATTTGACTGTACGAACTCTAAAAGAGCAATAATAATGTCCTTATTTCCTAATTTACCTTGAATAAAATCATCATAGTGAAAGTAAAACCTCCAAAGGCTCTTCAACATGAAAAACAGACGTGTTTCTATAAATTACAGAATATGCCCCCTGCTGGCCATCAGATAGAATGCAGCGATATCCACAATTATTATCAAAGTTCAACTCAGATCTAAAGTCACAAATGGCCAAATTTAACCTTTTCATACCTGATGGATGCCATCTCAGCTGACTTAAACATAAAACTGCTGCAGCTCATGGATTCACATCCTAATCCTCAACATTAACATGTCAACTATATTTAAATAACACATTCAATTCAAAATGTAAAAAAGTAAAAACAAAACATGTATAAGCCGTGATGAATAGTTTCGTATATTAAGCAGACCTAATTTCTACGGCAATAATAACTATAAATATGCATATCAAAATCAAGACCAGTGAAAGTTGAATTTAGTAGTTTTTGCAGAGTCATAAAGAGAAAAAGCTTAGTTTTAGGCCAAAAAAAGTTTTAAACACATCAAAATGTTTATCAGTATGTCCTCTTATATTTCACTGTATTGTTATGATGATGTTAATTGAAGCTGTAATCCATAATCTAACAGGCCACTGTTACAAGTGTAGGGCTGCCATGAACACTTTGGGCTGCAAGCAAGGCTCCAAAACATAGGAGCCTTGCTTTTCAAAATAAAAGCAGTGGGTTTAAATTTGGGTGTGAAACTAAAAGAACCATCTCCTCATCCAAAGGATGGTGCAATAGAACCTGTTTTTAGAACAAGGAAGGCAGCAAAGAGGCCACTTTGTACAAGAAAATGATTAAAGACAGAGTGAAAGTCTGCAGGAAGAGCCAGGATGGACAACAGAAGACTGGAGCAAAGTTATTCCCTCTGATGAATCCTCCTTCTGAGACAATAAATCCTCCTGTTGCAGTCCTGGTGAGAGGTTGCTTCTGCTCCAAGGGAGCGGGCCTCCACCAACCTCTGCCCTCCACCTCTGCCATGAACACTTTGGTGATGACGTGTGGATCTTTTGGCATGACTAAACAGTGACGCAAGGTTAAAGTGATAAAGCTGCTCAAAGACCAGAACCACATTAAGACCCGGTGGTCAGCACTCAGAGCCAGCGAGGGAACAGAAACCAGCCAACTGGCACCAAAAGATAAGAATAGGTCACCATGAGTCAGGATTCAGTCCAGGAGAAATTTGATGAAGCAGCCAACAAAAACCTTCAGAACATAAAATGTTTTTAATTCTTCACTTTAGCAGAGAAGCAAATAAAAAAAACAACACAAAGCTTTTGGACGTTACATCATGTGAGAAGTTGAAGGAGGTTTCAGATGTCTCCATGCTGCTGTAGACATGTTGAGGGGAAACAAAGTGGTCCTTTTTACCCGGACCCCTCCCCTCCTCTTCTCACACACGGCCCCTGTGAAGCTGCCTCCGCCCATACGAACCACCAATCCCCACCCAAACCCCAGCGACAAGTACCTCCTTGTAGACTCTGTGGGTCTCCACCCACAGCGCGCACACAGAAACCCTGACTGAGCAGGAAAAACCCAGTTGGAGCAGAAACTGAAGCCCGGTTGTGCTTCTGGACAAGCAGGCCTTATCTTTATATTTAATTTGGAGCAAATAAACTGCCTGCGGTGAGTTTAGTGGAAAGGTACGTCTCTTCCTTTTCCCATCAGGCCTGGAACGAAGCCGCCTCTCTGTAAAGCTACCGTTTTGAAAAGTTTATTCACTCTGAAGTGAATCTGCACATTTTCATCCTGACAAATAAAAATCAGCTTTTATATACGTCACTACCTGCACCTTCATTAGATCATGATGAACATCAGTAACAGCAAAACATGAAACACAGAATGCAACATTTCATTAAACAAGGATATATTTCAGGAAATATTTATTTTAATTTTGATGATTGTGGCTTAAAGCATCTAAAAAAATGTAATCAGATTTTTAACACAGAGATGTTCTGTTATGGGGAAGAGTCCTGACTAGACTGGTACCGGTACCCTACATAAGGATGCTAAGCTGACATTGATGGAAAGTTAAGTGGAAGGAAAAAGTTTGGTAGAAAATGTGCGCCAACAACAGTAACCAAACTTTTGAGAGGATTGTGGAGCAAAGCCCATCTGAGAGTTCGGGGCAGATCCACCAGGAACCAACTGGAATCAGAACTTCAAGAGCCTCTAAACTCCGACAGATCCAGGAGATGGGCTACTACGTGTTACGCAACTTCTGAACCCGAGGCAGTCTGCAGGGACAGTGGAGATGCACAGAATCCACGTTGCTTGAAGTCCATTTTGACGTTTTTCTCTGCAAACAAGTTTTATGCAGAGGATGAGTTCATTTTCAAGCAGGACTTGGTACCGGTCCACAATGCCAACAGTACCAATGGCTGCCTTAATGAACACGGCATCCCTATTCTGGGTTGGCCTGCAAAGAGGCCTGAACTAAACCCTGCAGAGGAGCTACAAACTGTTGTCAAGAGGAAGAACCATCAATGCAAATGACCCGAAGACTGCCATGAAAGCAACCTGAGCTTCCTGAACACCTCAGCAGAACCACAGATGGAGCTCCTGCACGCAACGCCGCATTAATGCAGGAATTCAGGCAAAAGGAGCCCAAACCAAGCGTCGAGTGCAGAAATGGTAAAGAACCTGGAAAGTGGGACCCCATTTCTGTATGGTCTGGTTTTCTGAGAAAACAAAGAAACATTTGAAACGAATCACACTGTATAAAGAATCTCTTCTCTTTTTGGAATTACTGAAATAAATAAACTTTTGAATAATGTCATTTACATAGATGTACCTGAATAATTAAAATTAAACTTTTGTCTGGAAAACTTAGTCAGTGGAAGAACATGATGTTGTATGGATCTTTGTTCTTTTTAGACTAAATACGAGACACAATCTGAGCTCCTGTTAATAAAGGAATAACTACGAAGATGACGCTTTAATTCACCTGCAGCTGCGATCATCAGGATTCCCCTGCAGCGATCCGGCGGCGCGGGACAGTCCCATACGGGCAAAGGCGTGGAAGTGGCTGAGCATGGAGTCGGACAGGCTGGGGAGTCCGTCCGTCTCCTGCTCAAAGATGTTCTCCCAGTAGGCCTGGAAGCCCGGGGTGCCGGACGGATACGGTCCAAACAGGAAGGCGTCCAGCTGGCTGATGATCTCCTGGCTGACGCTGGCCTCAAACTTCCGGGCGAAGAAGGTGGGTCTGGAGGCCTGCTGTTGAGGAAAGATAATCGGACTCATTTCAGTTTCAGAAAAGAATAATTAATTGATGGAGATTTTATCTGTTTTATTTCATGTTTTCATGTAGCAGGGCGCGCCATCCTGTTCATGACGTACGTGCGTGGTTGTGACCGTGCCATTCAGCCGCCTCTCACCGTCCAACCCCGACATTAGGATAATACCAACCCTGCAAAACCTCGGCGGCCGCCAGCTCTAAAAATACCTGCAGGCTCGGGTCTTCAGCTGCTGCCAGGATCAGAGCTTCTTATAGAACCCGTGCACAGACACTGACCTCAGAGCTGCCACTACAAAGACACCAGAACCACCTAAAAGCAGCGCTGCTAATTTGTGAAGACGGGGCTATTCCGGGCTCCTCCGACGGGCCGAGAGGGACCGAAGGCTGCAGGAGGATCAGCATCATCCCAGAACCCAGAACTGACATAAGTTCTGTGATGTCAGGTTAATAAGTATCTGGGTGGTACCAATGTAAATTATGCTTTCAACAGAAACTGATTTTTTTTTTTTTACCAAAACGCTGAGAGGGATCTAGAAATAATCCACATTCGCGGTTTTTTTTGGTCATTGTATTGTCGGTTCCTCTTTTTTTTATTATAAGTTACATTTAAAAAGGTTTTGTCTTCTATAAAGCTCTGAAGAATGCAACCCAAACATAAGAGTTAGATAATAAAATCTACCATTTATGAACACTGCAGGTTTAAAGGGGTTGTTGCTGTTTGCCTGGACCTGCTGTTCTTCTTTTTAACCTGCTGGGGGCGCTGCTTTAATACCGCTCTGAACACCCCATCCTCCCCAATTACCACAACAATCAGGGTCTCAGTCCAGAACCAGAGGCAGAACCTTTAGGTTTCCCAGTTCTGTTCACCAGGAAACATCGGTCCTGAAAAACAACCCTCATTTTTTTTATGTTGAAGTTAATTAATAATTGGGCAGCACAATAAAATTAGCTTCTGTCTGTGTTTTATGAGCAACTTTTTGCCCAATTTTATGGAAAAAATTATTTTGTATCCGCAGATAATGTTAACTTTTTAATCTTTATGATTTTTTTTTTTGGGGGGGGGGGGGGTCGCAACAGCAGTGTTTATGACTTGTTTCTTAATTTTATATGACCAAATGAAGAAATGAAAAAAAGTTATTTCTATTAAAATAAGGTTAAAAACCACCCCAATTTGTGTTTATTCCTGTTTAATACAAAAACAGGTTATTTTAACTGCCTTGTGCTACAAGTGAAAGCGACCTTTTCGTTGACTTTTTACTTTTGTTCTCAGCCAACTTTAACAGTTGTTTTAATTATTTTGTAACTTTTGTTTTGAAAATAAAACACTTCCTGTTTCCTATGTGTAACCGAGACCCGTTTCTCTTAACCGCTCTTCAAAGTGGGAAAGAGTGGAGAACCTAATGAGGCTAATGAGTGTCAGTCTGGTTCATATCTGCAGATCTGTCAGAATAACGCCTGAACAGCTGAAAACATCTGGAACTGAGACAAACAAGGCTGGACGAGGATCGCTAGACGCTTTAAAACAATCTGGCTGCAGAAAACTGTAACCACAGCAGGTTTCCATGACAACCACTAGACCCTACCTACACGCTAACTGCTTATTTGGGTAAAATAAATTGCATAAACAGTATAAACCAAAACGCAAACAGCTGTGATGTCACCAAACGGTATTTTTATGCAGGTGCACTCTCACCTGGAACCGCGGCAGGTCTGAGGGCTTGAAGTCATTCGGAGAGCAGCCGCACCAGTCCACTATGTGCTTGTACTGGCACTTACATCCCAGCTTGCGGTTCCAGTTGGTGAGCCGCAGGTTGTTGTCCACCATGGTCTCACAGTGGACGCTGTTCTCCAAGACGGTGTGGAAAAACGACTGGGAGGAGAAAAACACGTAATTTACACACAGATATCCTCCAGAGGACTTTGCCTCCTCCTGCAGCCGCTAATCAGAACATTTACAGGATCCACGTCACCAGAGAACTGCTCATCTGCAAACTTGTCAGGAGACCAAAATAATAAGCATTATTTATTTATTAAGAACTTTTTAGTTGAATAATCCACAAAACATAAGTATATAATATTTTTATTTAGTTTTTAATTTATTTTTAATAGTTTTTTATTTTATTTATGTTGTTAAATTAGAATGCAATAATAAATCATAAATTTTTAGTTTAATTAAACCTTATTACATTGTTATTTTATTTTATGTTTTTAACATGTTTTATTTGAAGGTTAAACCAATTTGATTTAACTTTTCAATATAAAAATACTTCAACATCCCTTAGAATAAAATAATAACTTAATAATTATTTATTTGTTTGTGTATTATTGGATTGTTTCAAAACTAAACATGTAAATCTGTGTGAGTTTAATAAAGCATTAGATTTTTCTTTATCAAATCCAACTTTATTGCATTGTTATTTTCCTTCCCTTTGGAGATTTAATACATTCTTTAACACTGCGAATAGAAAAAAAGACATATTTTCCTATTACATTTTTGTTTTAGTTTTTATCTTATTTAAAAACAAATTACAATTCGTGAAATGTTAAAATAATAGCAGGGAATATTTTCTTTTTAATTAAATCAAATGTTGAATACGTAATTCCACAACAGTAGTACAATAAAGAGAAGTTTCCCCTCATCTAAAATAACTTTATTGTATTATAAACACACGTTTTTTAAATTAGCTAAAAGACCAAGAAAACCTTTTGACTTTTTTCTTTTAGAATAATCTATAATAAAATATTTTAATGAATCCTAATATATTTTTTGATACATTTTCTTTTTAATAAACACAAAATTATTAATGTGTAGCTTAGCAAAATAATTTAAAATGGTTGAGATCAAAGTTTCCTGAGTTTATCCATGAACTTGCTATCTTTTCTGACATTGTGTGTTTGGCCCATCTGAGCGGGTCGGTCCGGTACCTCGGCCGGCAGCAGCGTGTAGGCGTAGAAGCGCTTCATGTTGCTGACCAGCTCGTCTCTGGAGTTCACCACGTAGTCGACAAACGGCCGGCTGAGCAGGAACCAGTCGGACCCGCCGTCCACCGACACGCCCTCCGGGATCTTGCGGTCTCCCAGGCGCCACATGTGGGTGTCGCACTCGTAGAAGACCCGGTCCAGACCCTGTTTACGGATGAAACTGGGACAAAGCAGCCTGGAGTTACGAGGCTTGAAGGAGCGAAGCAGGTTATAAACGTGTTTCTGTTTTACTTTAAGAGCAGCTTAATGCAAGGTTAATTCACACCTGAACACACCGTTCAACTCTAATCTGTTTCTTGAAAAACAAACCTAACTTTTTACTTTCTGACCCAACTCTGATTTAAGTTTAGGTTCCTGGACCGGGTCGGCCCCTGGAGGATATAAATATAAATGTTTTCCCAACTTGTGGTTTAACAAAGATTTTTCTTTTCTTGTCTAAGTTGATTTTTTTTGGTCTGTATTTGATGCTTTTACAGAACCGTGGCACCAAATCAAAATGTATCAGCTTTCTTTCAACTGAATCTGAAGTTTTACTATCTTGCTGGTTTGTTTCTAACTTTTTCACACTTATATTAGATCTACAGCAGCAGTAGTGAGATGAATCGCTGTTCTTTTTTGTTTATTTATGAATCCACTGCAGGAAAATCTCTGTTTCACCTGTGGGCCTTCCTGCAGATCTTTCTATTTGTTTAATGCACTGGATCCCTGTTTAATAACTCTAAAATAAGACATTCAGGAAATGTGACACTTAAACTGAAACTAATTTGGCGAATAGAGCAAGGAGGGGGAACAGGAACGTGGCTCCTGCGCTCTCACCGAGCGTTGTCTCTGCCGTGAGACTTGATGAAGTTCATGTTGCGGTATTTGGAGAGGAACGCCACCAGCTGGTCGTTGGTCCTGGGGAGAAACAGCAGCTCTTAATAATCCATTTATTGGACAACCAAACTCCATCTGATCAGGCTGGGTTTCAATAAAATATGCAGAAGACATGAATAAAAGTAAATCTGAAGAATGATCAAAACGATTGTCCGATCTAAAACACTCAAGACATAGAAAGACGGATTTAATTAAATTTAGTTTACTTAGATAGCTCAAATTCACAACACGTCATCTCAAGACCCTTTCCAAAGTCAAATCAATCAAATCATATAGTCCGGTGTGTTAAAATATTGCTATCTGTAATCAATAGGTTAAAAAAAGACGGAACTATCACTCTTATCTAGTGTGTATAATAAAAGGTATTTATAATTTTTAGCCGCTTGTTACTTTTAATTGTGGGTGGGGACGTGCCTTAGGTCAAACATTACAAGGTGGGGCTTTCACCTGACCAATATGGCCGCAGTCTTGACGTAACGTGTTTACATGTAGATTAAAACCCCAGGATGGAGGCAAACTGTGTGAAGCCCACCAGCTGTTCTTCTTTCTGGTTTCCCTGCAGATTTAAGTGGGATTTGTCTCTAATGGACTGGACTGCAGGCAGGAAGCGTCTCCAGGTTCAAAAGCTTTAAAAACAATGTGCGTGTTTCCTTGTTTGGTCACAGCTGGACTGAATTATTTCATTGACTGAGGAGCGGGCCGAAGAGGAGACGGAAAACCCAACCAGATACTCCAGAGGAGACAGGACCGCCAGTCGGATCGTCCTGATTACATCTGGTTAGAGTCTAAAAAGCTTGCTGTGTGTCTGTTGTTGTGTTTGAGGATAGATGGAAGAAAAACGACTAAAGAACTAAAGAATGATCTGATTTGTTCTTTCTCTCTGCTTCCTTCTCTGGTTCAGGTTGTGTACACTGTCTGGAAAAGATCAGGAAAATCAGGAGATTTCGACATGTAAAATATTTAGGGGCCCAGATGAAAAGGTCTGACCTTGTCCTGACCCTGCAGGAAGGAAGCGTCCTGCCCTGTTTTACCCCCCGCTCCACCGGCCTCAGTGACCTCCCAGCTGTTATTGGATGGACGGTGCTGATGCTGCGGCCGTGTTATGGATTTTAGCTTGGAGCGTGTTCTGACTCTCATGCCAGTGATCGGTCTGTTTGATTTCTCTGTCCTTACGAGGACAAACCACAGCAATAAAAGAACACGGAGAAACCCAAACAACGAGCAGAACCATGAGGCACGGGTGGGTTTCTGTTGCAAAAAGCCCGACTTCAGGAAAAGATTTCTCTTCAACACAGACTGTGGAGTTTAATTAATCAAACGGCAGCTTTGCCTGAGCAGCGGATAAACAGCAAAGCTTTAAAAACATGCAGTCACCGGCAACTTTCCAAACATCGATGCTTTCTGTCACTTCCTGCATCAGACAGGAAATGACAGAAAGCTTTAACTTCACAGTTTTACTCAAAAACTAATGATCCTTTCTTGTGTTCTTTTGGTGTGAACAACAGGAAAAAGTCCCAACTCTCTTTATTTACTTGCCAGAGTTTTCTTTGTGTTTTATACGCAGAATGTGGTTAGATCCATCCATCATTTAAACCCTCTTAGACTTTTAGAGTCCCAGGGAGGCTGTTGCCTACCTCTAGCACTCACTGGACAAGAGGCAGGTTACCTCAGAGGACAAACAACCTTCACTATGCACATACTCACATTCACAGCTACGTTTTAGGCTACAATTAACCTCTGGAGTACCCAGAGAGAACCCATGCAGGCATAGGGAGAACATGCAGGAAGACTCCAGGCTGGGAGTTGAACCCAGGACCTTCTTGTTGAAATGCAAAAGTGAGCCACTTCATCAGGGTTGAGGAAATCAAGCAACCTGAAGGTCAGTCTCAGGTTTGGGTTCATTGACTAATTTTAAGCTGAAGCGACCTGGGTAGAACGTAAAAACAAGAACTTTTTCTAAACGAGGCGCTCTCACCTGATGGGGTAATCAGCAGCGCTGAGGTTGATGAAGAAGTCCCAGGACCAGTCGGACATTTTCAGGAGGTCGTCCATGCTGCGCAGGTACATCGTCAGGAGACTGGCTCCACCCCAGATGGTCGCCATCCTCCACGGAGTCACTCTGACGTTCGGGAACTGACCCGCCAGAGACAGAACCTCCCTGTGGAGGTAGTCAGACCTCTGAGGAGGTCAAAGGTGAACGAGGAGAGGACGTTTAAATCATTGCAATAAAGGCACAGTTAACTGGCCAGCAGGTTAACGGATAAGAAATAAAACAAAGTGCATTCCAAAAGTATTCACACCCCTTGAACGCTTCACGTTGCAGCCGAATAACTAAAACGTATTTCACTGAGAATGGATCAACACAAAGTGGAAAAACAAGAATGGTTATAAATACTTTTTGTGCAAATGAAAATCTGTAAAATCTAAGGTGCATTTGTGTTCTGCGCCTTTAAATCATCACCTCTAAATATAAAATCCAGAGCAATAAGTTGCCTTCAGAAGTGATCAGTAAACAGACTCCAGCTGCCTGTAATTTAACCTGAGAATAAATGCAGCTGCTCTGATTCTGGGCTCAGAGGTTTGTTGGAGAACTTCAGAGAACAACGAGCATCATGAAGATCAAGGAACCTCTGGAGACGGGTCAGGGAGAAAGTTCTGGTCCAGTTTAAAGCAGGGTCAGGTTCTACAACATCTCCCAGAGCTCTGATCAATCCATCATCTGGACCTGGAGAGGATGGACCACCTCTCCAGGTCCAGGTCCACAGCAAAACTCTAACAATCTCTGCCCTTCGGAGCGAACGGCAGATATTGTTAGAGTTTTTACAGGCCTGCAGCTCCCACAGAGAATTATTTTTAACCTCCTTTTTGTAAACACATAATGTATTTACTACCTCCAGGATGGAATGATGATTTTACCCAGTATAACTAAAAGTGTTTCTGAACAGGATTACCAACTATAGCTTTAATTACATATAAAAACCTGACCATGATGTCCACCTCAGATTACATTTTCAAGGGATACTTGTTGATTGGGAGGAGATTGAACGTTTTGGGTGAAGAGGAATAAAACACCAGGTTGAAGGAGTGAAGGTCTCACCTGGTCCACATGGATGTAGTAGAAGTGCGAGGTGTGGTAGATGGCTTTGAAGAGCCTCTGGAACTGACGCGAGGCTCGGCCGTGGACGACCAGGACGAAGGCGATGCGAACGGGCGCCGAGCCGCCGGAGGCCGTATCGTCGTCCCACTGCACGTTCACGTTAGCCTTACCTGAGCAGAGAGGAAGCGAGGTGGTTAACATGGAAGCTTTGTGTCCATCTTGTTTCTGACAGCACATCATTACCACTTCTCTGTTTATCAGCATTAAAGGACTAATGTCTCAGCAGGATCTGGAAAAACTAATCCATGCGTTTATCTTTAGTAGAACTGATCACTGCAACAGTGTTTTCACAGGTCTGCCTAAAAAGTGGATCAGACAGCTGCAGCTGATCCAGAACGCTGCTGCCCGCGTCCTCACTAAGACTAAGAACGTAGAGAACATGGACCGGGTTCTGAAGTCCTCACTAAGACTAAGAACGTAGAGAACATGGACCCGGTTCTGAAGTCCTTCCACTGGCTCCCTGGATCTCAGAGAATAGACTTTAAAATCCTTCTGTTAGTCTATAAATCCCTGAATTAGCACCTAAATACATCACAGACTTGTTATCAGGGCATCAACCCTCCAGACCACTCAGGTCTTCTGGCTCCAGCCTGCTCTGCAGAACCAGAACCAGAACCAGACATGGAGAAGCAGCATTTAGTTCCTATGCTCCACTGATCTGGAACAAACTCCCAGAAAACTGGAAAAGTGCTGAAAGCCTGAGTTCCTTTAAATCAAGTTTAAAAACACATTTGTTTAGAGTTGCCTTCACCTGCTCTAGTTAAACTGTTTTACTGAAACATCATTAGTTCAAGTTTGTAGTCCAACTGTTGCTACTAAACTAAAAGGTTGCTTTTAATTTCCATTTTCATATGTTTTATTTTTTCTAATTATTTCTACATTTCATTCCAACTGTTTTTTTTACTTGCTTTTATTCTGGGACTGTGTGTAGATGACTTAATATTTGTCTGGAAAAGATTTTGTGAATTCTTTCTATATAAAACTAAATCAAATTACCTTTCAAAGTGAGAAAAACTTTTAGCAGATAGCCAAACATATTATAAACAAGCTAAATGCAAAACCACCAGAAATGCTGTTAGGAGTCCTGTGTAACAGCATCTGTATAGCATCCCCCACTTTTACTGGCATACCTGGTAAAAAGGAGCAAAAAATTTGAAAATAAATTACTTCATAATCTTTTGTTGCAGTAGTGTTGCACTAAAAAAAGATTCAACATGTTATGATTCAGCCATTATGTTGCAGTCAGGTTGACTTATGTTTTTATCCTTTGTCTTTGTTTCTAATGTGAAAAATAAGCTGTACACATGTTCATGGTCTGTTGTCTTTCAGTGTGTACTCTAAGCCGGAGTGTCCTGAAAGGAATTTCCCCACAGTAACACGTGGTGACAATAAAGAATCTTAAATCTTCAATCTTTAGGGTCAACAGAGTGTGATGGGATTCAGTTAGAGTAATTGAAACAAGACTGTTAACTATACCTAATTAATTACCTTTAATAAAACCCCAACCTGTCATAAAAAGGCTCTGTCTGCTGATCCTTGTTCACTTTAATAACTCCTAACTTACAATTTTAAAAAACACACAAAGGCTTAGAGCAAAACTATAAATCCTGTCAAGCTATAAATGGGATTAAAACTCGTTCAGTAAGTCAGCAGTAAGCAAAAAAATATTCATTTTATGTTTCTTGAACAATAAAGTTGTTTTTTGAAAACAAATCTTTTATAACTTCCTGTTTTTACAGTGCTACTGCAAGTACCGGTTCTGATGTATTCAATGCTCTGAGACACCAAGAAGCTAAATAGTCCCAGCAGCACCTCAAAGCTCAACATCCTCAAAGAACGTGATGGAGTTTCTCATCCCGTGGTTGTTGTTCCAAGTTATTAGATTTCAATGCATACTATATACACATTCATACTATGTCTGATCATGAATCATTTACACTGTCTCTCAGATGATAATAATCATTTGCACACGCTTTAGCTACTCTGGGGCATCGCTTGTACAATCAGGCTTATTGCTTATTTTTCTCACATCGTTACTCAAATCTGCTGCTTTGTGTCCTGTTTATTTCATTTTTATCTGAATATGCTATATTTTCAATAGTTGTGCCATACTTACTCTGTTTTATTTTATTTTATGCCTTTTGGATAAATTTCTTTCTGTGGATTTAGAACTAACTTTAGATTAACTTGTTTTTTGTCACTGTCACGCCCAAATTTCCCCTTTTTGGGACAATAAAGGTACTACTTGTCTTAAATGGACGAGGAGTATATATATATATATATATATATATATATATATGTATAATCTGACCCAACCTGTATAATTTGATTGAATCTGACTTTGGAAGTGACATGTTTCATGAATTGGCGCTATATAAATAAAATAAAATTTAATTTAATTGAAAATATATAGGTTTATACTTCCTCCCACTTCATTGAATATATAAATAATAAAAAGTTTCGACATTGTTCCTTTCTGTAAATATTCTTTTACATAATAAATGCAAAGTTAATACTATATTTATGATTATTATTATCAAAATCATTTGCATCTAAAACCAGGGCTCTCCTGTCAACAGATCCACTGATCCACCTGAGCTGTGAATCTCTGCAGCTCCCCCAGAGTTTTCCAATTAATGCTCTCCTGCATGTCGGTGGAGCTGGGCATTCAGGTTCTGGTAGATCTGCAGGGGGTCCAGATGATTGACTGATCAGAGCTCTGGGAGATGTTCAGAGATCGGGATGTTGTTATAGAACCTGAACCTGCTTTAACCTCCTGTGATCCCTTCACAGAGCAGATGTGTTTATACTGAACTTAAATTTAAACAGGTGGACTGAAGGCAGCTGGTTCCACTGGATTTTATTTTAGGTGTGTCAGAGAAAAGGAGGCATGCCATAGTTTTATAGAACTTCATGTGTAAAAACCTTTGAAATCCTTCAATAGTACTTTATGTTTGTCCTTGACATGAAATCCTAATATAATATGTTAAAATATGTAGTTGCAATGTGGAAAACGAGTATAAATAATTGTGCAAGGCCCTGTACTTAAAACAACAGAGCAAACGCTCTGAGAGCCGCGTCCCCATCCAATAATGCCTGATGTTTCTCCAGCTTCTCACCAAGCTGGGCCGGGTCGAGGTGAGCTAGAGGGAACGAGGGGCCTCTGGGCCGTGGGCCACACTGGGAACGGACTGTCACTGTAATCAGGAGCTCAGCTGAGTCGTGTACGCCCTTTGACGTGGACTAGAAGGTCTAAAAAAGTCTAAAGAAAATCAGAAAGCAGCGTCAGTCTTTGGACCTGATGACTACTGTATCATCAAAGGAGCCTATAATCATATAAATGAACCCTCGATCGGCCCTGGGGTGGTTCCTAGAGAGAGTCATTAGTCAGCCCTTTCAGAACAGGACTACAAACGGGTTGTTTAATTAGGGTGTAATTACCCTGGAAGAGCAGCGTCCTCACTGCGTCTCTTGGTGCTACAGACCCTGAAAATAGAGCCGGAGACCACAGAGATGGCTCTCTCCTTCCAGGCAACACGCTCTGCTAAAACTGCTCCTCACAGGGTAAATTTAGAAAGCAGAAAGTCTGCAGCCACAACCGGCTCCTCGCGTCTCTGACATCTAAACTCAAAGTTGGACTTTTTTTCTGCTTCCTGTCTGTCTCACCTTCTATAGGACAGAAACGAGGAACCTTCTCGGGCATCAGCGCCTTGTCTTTGTGCTTGCAGTACACCTCGACGATCCGCTGCCGGCACTCGCGGCTCTTGGCTCTGGACAGAGCAGAAATGGCCTCTTTCCCACTTATTTCACACTGTGGCTGCTCCTTATTGGGCTCCAGACCCGGAGGCAGCGAAGGCGACCCGGGCCTCTTTGTCTGGAAGAACGGGGGATCCTGATTGGACCCCTGAGCGAGCGCTGGAAGGGTTGGGACCGGTGGTAGGGCCCTCTGGATGTGGGTCTGGTTGTGAAGTTTAGGAAGGATCGGGACATGCTTTAGGACTTCATTTCCCAGCATGCTTTGGTTCTTCTCCTGCTTTCGCTTGACATTGGCGGCTGGTAGTCGCTGGCGCTGCGATCGCGCTCCCAGGTTGCTGTTGCTGTCGATGGCGTCGACCGAGTTCTCGTTGTTGTTGCTGTCCGGACGGAGTTTCTCCTTAGGACGGTGGGGATGGTGGACTTCCTGCAAGGCAGAAGAAAAAACGGTCATAAGGCAGAAAATAAAAACTTCTCCAAGATACTTTCAGCTTTTCTCAAAGCATGAAATCAAAAGTTTTCAGGAAGAAACACAAAACTTAAAAGATGGAACACTGAAAATCCAAGATTCAAAAGATCAGAACAATTTTAATTCAGTGTTTTTTTTGTATTAGACTTTTCAAATGTTACAAAACACAAACACAGTAGCTCAGACCAAACAAGGGACAATTTAAAAAAAAAAAGACGAGAGGCCAGAACAGGCACGATATACTTCAAGGGTCACAGATTGAATAGAAAGCGTCCATGGACGTGAGAAGCAAACATGTAATGTATTCACTGGGAATTCACTTCTGTATCACATTGGGCCATGATTTCTTAGCAGGGACAGAGTCTTTGATCCAAAAAAGCAAAATGTTCTTCCTGGCAGTAAAGGTTAACAGGTTATAAAATCGCTTGTGCTTGTTCCGAGGATCTGTGATGCCCAGGAGGAGATATTTTGGATCGAGCTGTATGGTAGTATTGAAACTATAATACAAATCTTTGACCACACCAGACCAATAGTTCTGTATCTTTGTGCATCGCCACATACAATGAAAGTAATCACCAACTTCATCTTTTCCCGATTCTATTTGCAGCCACAGAAGCAGAAGGAACATTGGAGAGTAATAAAATACACAGATGGATTTCGTACCTCTATGAGAACACAAGGCATTCTCTACAGTAGACAGGTCGTTATTAGTTAGAGTAGCATCATCAGAAATGAAATGCCTAATTTACAGGAATCTAAAAAAAATCTACCCTCTCCAAACCAAACTACTGCCGCACCTGCTGGAAAGACAATAAAGACTGATTTTTGATTCAAACACCGTTTAATGCAGACGGTGGATTTTTAACGTAAAAATCCAGGCCTGGATAGATGCAGGTCTAATAACAAAAAAATAAAATAAATAAAACCTTTTAGCAGAACATCGATTCAAAAAGTCAGAACGACCCCTTTAATCTGCTTTTCGTGGGAATCAAACAAACCTTTTTCTTATTAATAAACTCAACAAAGTACACCACAGTTCTTGTTCTTGACGTGAAGCATCAGCTTAAAAAAAACAATACTTTAAAAAGAATTTAATCTGGAAAAAAAACAACTTGAAAATGCGGATAAAATCACAGCAATGATATGAAATTGAAATAATTTCCCAGCGGGAGCAAAACTAGCAGCTAACACGTCCCGGCTGTCCTGTAGCTTCAGGAGCGAGTCGTGGCTGATGGGGGTGAAGGGAAAGTCAGCGGCTCCTTCGACAGAGGACTTTTCACCTAAAACGTTGTGCCACTTTATCAGGCAACACAAACAGCGGATCAACCAATCACAAGGAAGCAAATCAATGTATTCATGCATCTAGACATGCTGGAGACAACCTGAGCATCAGAACGGAGAAGAGGGACGGGAACGTGGTTTGGTCATTTACAGAGAGAGAGAGTTTCAGTAAGCGAGGGTTAATTTATCATATACTGCACTGCAAAAACGGAACTAAAAATGAGTAAAATTTGTCCTTGATTTGAGCAGGTAAATAAGATTATCTGGTAATGGAATGAGTATTTTTACTCCTAAAATAAGATAATTAGATAAGATGCACTTGAAATAAGATGATGGAGATGAGTTGTTCCTATTTTAAGTGCAAAAATCTTATTCCATCGGCAAATCATCTTATTTACCTGCTGAAATCAAGAACTAATACGTTCATTTCAAGACATTTTTTTATTCTTTTTGTTCCGTTTTTCTGTAGCGTGTTTTAAATATGGAAATAATATTGGAAATAAATAAATAGGGTTTAACATTCTTCATGTTACCGGTAACAAATCAGTGTGCTGGGACCACTTATCCATGGTTGGTGCCCATCTCCAGCGGTGCAACCCGGACAGGTCACCGGGACAAACAGCCATGGGGCAACATGCAAACTCACTGCTGGCTAGGATTTGAACCCAGGACCTTCTTGCTGCAAGGCAACAGTGCCACTAACTGTGCAGCTCCCTATGCTGATAAATACAGTGGGCACGGAAAGTATTCAGACCTCTTTAAATTATTCACTCTTTGTATCATTGCAGCCATTTGCATTAATGTGCATTCAGAACCCCATCTTAACAGAAAAAAACAGACATGTAGACAATTTGGCACATTTATTAAAAGAGAAAAACTGAAATATCACACGGAAAAAGTTTTCAGACCCTTTGCTCAGTATTGAGTAGAAGCACCGTTTTGAGCTTGTACAGCCACGAGTCTTCTTGGGAATGATGAAACCAGTTTCTCACCCCTGGATTTGGGGATCTTTTGCCATTCTTCAGATCCTCTCCTGTTCTGTCAGGTTAGATGGTGAATGTTGGTGGGCAGCCATGTTCAGGTCTCTCCAGAGATGCTCAATTGGGTTTAGGTCAGGGCTGTGGCTGGGCCAGTCAGGAATGGTCACAGTTTTTCCGAAGCCACTCCTTTGTTATTTTAGCTGTGTGCTTAGAGTCATCGCTTTGCTGGAGGGCGAACCTTCGGCCCAGTCTGAGGTCCTGAGCACTCTGGAAGAGGTTTTCCTCCAGAAAATCTCTGTACTCGGCTGCATTCATTGCTCCTTCAATTGCAACCAGTCGTCCTGTCCCTGCAGCTGAACCCCCCCCCCCCCCCCCATAGCATGATGCTGCCACGACCATGCTTCACTGTTGGGACTGTATTGGGCAGGTGATGAGCAGTACCTGGTGTTCTCCACACATATCGCTTAGAATTAATGCCAAAAAGTTCAATCTTGGTCTCATCAGACCAGAGAATGTTATTTCTCATAGTCTTGGAGTTCTTCATGTGTTTTTTAGCAAACTCTATACAGGCTTTCATATGTCTTCCACTGAGGAGAGGCTTCAGACGGGCCTCTCTGCCATAAAGCCCCGACTGGTGGAGGGCTGCAGTGATAGTTGACTTTGAGGAACTTTCTCCAATCTCACTACTGCATCTCTAGAGCCACAGTGATATTTGGGTTCTTCTTTATCTGATTCACCAAGGCGCTTCTCCTTCGATTGCTCAGTTTGGCTGGACGGCCAGGTCTAGGAAGAGTTCTGGTCGTCCCAAACTTCTTAAGGATTATGGAGGCCACTGTGCTCTTAGGAACCTTGAGTGCTGCAGAAATCCTTTTGTTACCTTGACCAAATCTGTTCCTTGCCACAGTCTTGTCTTTGTGATCCTTGGGTAGTTCCTTCGACCTCATGATTCTCATTTGCTCTGACATGCACTGTGCGCTGTAAGGCCTTATATAGACAGGTGTCTACCTTTCCTAATCAAGTCCAGCTGTGTTTAATTAAACACAGCTGGACTCTAATGAAGGAGTTGAACCATCTCAAGGAGGATCAGAAGAAATAGACAGAATGTGAGTGTTACAGCAAAGGGTCTGAAAACCTATGAACATGTGATATTTCAGTTTTTCTTTTTTAATAACTTTGCAAAATTAGTATTAGTTGTTATTTTGGTGTTTTATGCTTTGCTTTTGCTCAATTTGTTAGTAAATAAAGCCTTTCGTGTTTATTTTTTATAACAGAGGAACTATGTACTGCGCATTCGCGGCAGGGGTTAAAATAAGGAAGCAGCTAATGGCTGCTAGCATCTCCAGGCAAAACAATGAAGAATGTTCCAAGATCCAGTGGGGGGAAAAAAACGCAAAAAAATATGATTCCAAGAGGGAAAAGCCTGGAATGTCTCTAGGAATCCAGTCTGAACGTTGGTGTTCACTGAAGCGGACACTAAACCTGCTGAGGCTCAGATGTGACGCAGAGTTGACTGACGTGAGTAAATGTTCTGATATGAGGCTCTAAAAGTTGCTGTAGATCGGTTTATTTAATTAATAACGGTTGGTCTTCATCACGCCGAGCTGCTGCTTTACTGTGAGGCATTGCAGAGGGTCAGGCTTGGTCCGACATTATTTAATACTGATTTATTAATTAAGCAAACCGGCATTATGATAGTACTGCGCTAGATGGCGCCACGTATGTTTATATCTGATAATCGTGCCCAACGCTGGGGCGTATATACCTTTATTTTATCTTGATCAAATGGTTTTTGGTCTTTTTTTATAATCATATAACGTGGCTATATACCTTTAATGAGAAATAAAAAGGACCTTTTTTATTTTAGCAAATGGCGGCAATGAAAAAAAGAGTGGATAATTTAAAGAGGTCTGAATACCTTCCGTACCCACTGTATATATATTTTTAAATACTGCCATTATGGCCAATAACCACACCGCCGACATTGCTTCTCTGTTTCAGGTAAACTCCTCCAATCCTGCACCGGATCACTGTTAGGGTCACATGACCAAGGAAGGACCACATGGCCACCCCCCTCCACTCCCCTCCAGAAACACAAACGGCACCAAGACAGAAACAAACGTCGGTCGTCACCAGTTTTACCGACGGGACCCAAACCGATATGTGAACGCATGGCTAACATCGGTCATTCCAGATCTTAATGCTGATATGTTGTTGTCTCTTCCTGTTATTTATGCACAGGTATAAATGCACATTTTGTACACTTTCAGGTCACCCTACTCAGTTACACATTTCATTTAATCTGTGGATGCCTCTTTTATTATCTGCACAGTTAATAAAAAGCAGTAGAAACTGATGCACATGTTTCTTCTGTTGGGATCGTTTTCCCTTAATTGCTGCTGATACTCCTGAGTTTCCCCCACTGCGGGACAATAAAGGATTATTCTATTCTATATCATTCATCCCTGATCACTGTTGCTCGTCTTCGTCGTCTGCAGCAGGTTTAAATCACTGCTGCCCGTCTGCTGACCGAGCACATTAGTCCTATATTGTCCTCCATGCACTGGCTGCCTGTAGGATTTAGGACTGCTTTTAAAACTTTAGGTTTTTAAGATGTTTATACAGTCACCCCCCCCCCCCCTTACTTCTGCATGTTTACTACAGAACCCTGAGGTCGGGAAACCTGCTGCTCTCTGATGTTACTCGTCTCGTGAGTTGAGGAGACGCAGCTTTCACAGTATTTTGGCCAATACCTGGAATCTTAAATCTCTTTTAAAGACTCGTCTCTCTAATTGGTTTTGTCAATAATTGTACTGTAGATGTTGTATATTCCTGCTTATTTTATTTATTTTTATGACTTGTACAGAACCTGCGCAGCACTTTAGGACTCTGGCACCCCCGTCCATTCTGACACGTCAGTGCGCTTGTTTCAGCTGCAAAGCAACGTGACCTTGGTGGTTTCTCCTAATCCCACAAAAATCGGCCCATTTCTGTCTTTCCCAGAGATAAACAACGTGTTTCTGAGTGTGTGTGGGAGGCAGCAGTGATATCAGCGCTAACCACCTGCTCCACATGCAACCTCTCATTATCTCTTCCCTAATATCAGCTTAGAGGAATGCGTGTGTGCAGAGAGCCGCGGTGAATATTTCCAGCTCTCCAGGCAACATTGTGAATTAAACAGGACGAGATAAACGGCTTTCCCACAATGAGGATGAATTAAACTCACTGGGGATTTATTCTTTCATCCTGAGCTTTTAAAAACCTGAATGTCGTGTTAATATTAGTCAGAATGACCAAAGGCTTGGACCCAATTTTGTATCTAATGATCTCCATTTGACAGATATTATTTAGAGGAGTCATTTTACTGTATTTCCTCACATTAGACTAAAGCAGAAAATTCCTTTAAAATATCAGTTGTAAATGAATACAACATCTACCAGGTGAGCACAAACTGATGCACAACTGATACGAAAGGTGGGCGGACTCATAAAAAAATCCAAAACTGCAGAACAAAAATAAAAATGAGGAGAACGGACTCCTGCATCTTAACGAAAGGTTTCCCAGAGCAGCTGAAGCTGCAGGTCGGACCAACATCATTTTAACGCCTATATATAAAAAAACGGGATGTCCCTTGAGTTTATGTCTGTATAAAGTGACGCAAAATATAGTAGATCTTTCCAAAAAATAAATAATTCACAGGATCGTTGTGCACTAAAGTGTGAATTTGTTTAATTAAAATAACATGATATGATTTATCTTTATTTGTGGCTATTATTAATGGTCTAAGTTTTGTCGTAGGTGGTGTTGACGAAGGACCAAAGTGCAAGCAGGAACTCTGGAGATGCAGGGTGACTTAATCAGGATGAAACTTACAGGAAGACACAAAGAGAGCAGGGCATGGAACCAGGGAGGACGGAACAGAAGAAACCAGAACAATGAGAACCGAGCAGCTTAAATACTGAGGAGGAATGAAGACAGATTACCACAGGGCAACATGTCCAGGAGGGAAACCCAGACATCCCTCCCCTCAGCAACAACTTCCAACTCATTCTGGGGGATCCCAAGGCGTTCCCAGGCCAGACAGGATACATAGTCCCTCTGCTGAGTTCTGGGTATTCTCTGGGGTCTCCTCCCAGAACCCCCCCCCCCCCCCCCCAAAAGGAGGCGCCTAGGCTCTATCTTCAACACAAGACTGGAGCAGCACCATCATTACTGCAGAAGAAGCTCCGATCCGTTGGTCTATCTCTCGTTCCGTCCTACCATCACTGCTGAATGACACCAAGATACTTAAACTCCTCTGCTTGAGGCAGGAACTGAATCCCGACCCAGTGGGAGCCAGACTGAAACCAGGTGAGTCTAATAAGAGGAACACTGAGCAGTGAAGAAGGATTACAGACCAAGATGGCTGATTAACAGCGAAGGAGGAGTACGGAGCAAGATAACACAGAGGAAGCGCCACCAAAACACAAAAGCAACTACAAACCAAGTGGAAACAGACCAAAGCTAACATTAGAAAAATAGCCAAGGACACAGGAGGAAACATAGAAAGACCTGAATAACAATAACACAAATCCCAGGAATGAACTGAATATGGAAAGATTGGACCGCACCAAGACACCGCGCAGGAAGTTTCTAAAGAAACCCAGCCGTTCGCTCTGTAATAGAAAGATGTTCAACGCTGTTCATGTTCCTCAGGTCAAAGTCAGAGTTTGAGAAACTCAAATGGAAACTAAACAGACAGGAAAGATCTCAGACAGGCAGGAACCAGTGACAATGGAGACAGAAAGGATTCATTGAGACTTTGAACATCTAGAGACACGTTCATGACATCCACAAAATAAAATTCCAGACAAATGACAACAGGAGCGACCAAAACATCACATGAAGACAGAAATCTATGGTGGTTTTATTTCAGGGGGTTCAGTTTGTCTTTTTCCTCCCAGTTTTACTCTAATCAGGTGAAATTTGGTCCTTTTTAACAGAAAACCATTTATAGAAAACTCAAAACCTAACACCTCTAGACAGAAAACGTGTTTCTCCGTCCCTCACTGATCTCCATACAAAAGAAAAGCTGAGTTTTTTCCCAGGAGGCCATGCAGTCCATGGAGACGGTCCACAGCTAAAATACCAGTGCTCTTTATTCTAACACAGACCAGAGTCCCTGGCGTCCTGCAGAGGAGACGCCGGGCCCGCCTCCTCAGCAGGATCTTATTGAAGTCGACTTCGCTGCAGTCAGACCTCCTGCCGGTTTACACAAAGGGAAGAAAACACACACACAGAGGCAGGAATGAGTCCTGAAGGCAAGCAGAGGCAGGAGACGGAAGAGAAAACCTGAGGACTGCAGAGGATGAGACGGAAAAGGCTCGCCTGAAATCTGGGCAAATACAGATATCAGGAAATATGACAGGCAAGGACCCTGTTTATATGACACAGGTCAGGCTGCATCCTCTGTGGGGGAACAAAAACATGTAAAATGAATTCATGCTATGTGGCAGTAGAAAAATGCAACCTTCAATTTAAACAAACTAGTTAAGTCGAGACGGAGATCCGACATTAGGAAATACTGTATATAAACTTAACATCCCTGGGTGTCAGTTATTCAAAGAACAATCATTAATAACTTAATATAATAAATAAATATACCTTAAATAGTTTTTATTTATACTTTTTTAAATGATCAGATTATCTAGGAACTTCTAACAAGTAATCAATTGCCTTGTTTCTAGGGGGTCAAATATGATGTGACACCATGCTTTTCCATATTCATCTCACTACTGCAGACAGTGAGCAGGATGGTCAAAGATGTACCGAAACAATAAGGAAAATGTTTAAATTCAGGCGCCGCCTCACTGAGTCACAGCAGGAAGAAGCCTTCACAACCATCACAAACGTAAACATGCCGAGTTTGATTAATGCTACTTTAACCGCAAGTGGTGCATCAAAAAAGTGTAAAACTAAAGATTTTTCTCCACTTCAGGAAAATTTCTCAGGACCCAAAGTCACAGAGGGACCAGAACCAAATCATAAGGTTACGCCCAATATTATTCACACTGCGCGCAGATTCAGATATGTACGATTTATTTATTTTTTGTCAGTCAAGAAGTTTTTTTGTTTGGTTTGGGGTTTTTTGCTGGAAATGAAACATGCAGCCCCCAAAAGCAGAGACAATTTACAAAAGTTAAAACATTTTTATAAACAAAGGATTTAATTTTTACAAAAAAGACAAAATGAAAAATGAAACGTGTCAAAAATAATTTATAACCTTCTAAAGGATCAATGGAAAAGACGTAATTGACAGAACTTGACATAATTGCTGAGCAGCTTTTTGCCGGTTTCCACTGGTTTTTTTGTTGGGAGATGGATGACCTCCTTTCCATCACCCTAATCTTTCACTCCCTCCACAGATGGGTCTTTCCAAATATGTTAATATATTACCCTTTAATAAAAAAAGGCATTTTGGTAAAATTAAAAGATCCTTTAAACAAGCAAGTGACAGGGGCAAGAATAATTTTGGGCTTTAATGAATTCTGGTGTTTATGCTGTAAATATTCACAGAGAAACATGAAACTTTAAAAGCTCTAGATAATGAAAGGATCACTTTATAATGAAAGAGAATAAACTGGTGTTTTTAATCAGAGTTTAATATCAAGTCAGTTAAACTACTGGATCATTGCTCTGGTTGGTTCAGCAGTAGAAAGGGTTGTTAATCCATGTCGGTTGTTCTGGTGATAAGGAAACTAACAACTGAGGCACTAAAGGAGACGACTCAGAAACAGGACTGGTTCTGCAGGTGGAGGCCAGAGATTCCTGGACTCTACAGAGGATGGCTCATCACTAATCGCCAGAAGGTTACAGTCTCAGGAGCATGGAGGAGATTCCAGGAGACAGGCAGCTGCTCTAGGATTGCTGGACTGGGCCGTCAGAGGTCCTTCGCCCATCAGCAGGACCGGTACCTGCTCCTTTGAGCAGAGAGGAACTGGATGAGTACCGGCAGAACCTTACATAGTGACCTGCAGCGGGCCACTGGTGTGAATGTGTCTCACCAAACCATTAGAAACAGACTAAATGAGGAGGGCTCCTGATGGCCTCCAGTAGGGCCTGTTCTCAGCCTGGCAGCTTGGAGCTCGACTGGCATTAAGCAGAAACCACCAGAACTGGCAGGTTCACTGGAGACCCGGTTCTTTACACCAATAAGAGCAAATTCACTCTGAGCTCATGTGGCAGACCCGAAAGGTTCTGGAGAAGCTGTGTTGAACGTTCTGCTGCCTGCGGCATCGCTCTGCAGGACTGATTTGGTGGAGGGTCAGTGTTGCTCTGGGGACGCATTCCCATGGAGGGAGCCCTGTGCAGGGTAAAGATGGCACCCTCGCTGCTATTAGGTACCAGGATTAAATCCTTAGACCCATTGTTAGACTGGTGGTCCAGTGGGCCGTGGTTCTCTCCTTGTGCGTGATAATGTCTGACCTCATGTGGCAACCGTCTGCATGCAGTTCCTGGAGGATGAAGGAACTGATACCATTGACTGGCCTCAATGGTCCACTGACCTAAACCCAACAGCACATCTCTGGTTGCTGCTTAGACTATCCCATGGTTCAGTGATGCCCTGGATCTGGGAGGACATACCCCAGGACACCATCCTTCATCTCATAAGGAGTCCAACGTTGTCAGAGAGGCATACAAACACAGATAGGGACCTTTAGAGTTGCTGTAATGACATTTCATGGGTTCTGTGGGTTGATAGTTTTCATTTTCATCAGATGATGTGGTCTCTTGTTGCTCCCAACACATTACCATCCGATACCAGGATGGAGATCTAGCAAGATTTGTTTCCTAGTTGAGATCTGACGTGTTTTCAGAGCGTTGCTTTAATTTGTCTGAGTGGTGTAGAAAGGACGTTGTCCATAGCCCCGCCCACCTGTACCTGCATCTCAACAATTACGCATCAGAGTTTTAGACGTAGGAGCAAAAACAATGAGGTTGAAAAAACAAAGGAGCTGCTGTGGTTTACGATGTGGTACCAACAGAACCACGGCTGGCAGAGCTGAAGGTGTTTAAATGAGTCGATCCAACAATGTGATGAGCTATGGGTTAGACCAGAAATGGGGAGAAAATCCAAAAAGCGATGATATCCGTTCTAACTTATAATAATTTGACTCAGATAAAATCTCTGAAGAAGAAATTTGTCTATTTGTGAGTTAAAAAACCCTCATCTGGCTCTAAATGTGTTTACAGGGTCTAAACAACTGCAGATAAAGGGAATAAAATCAGACGGGGAGGGTGCAACCTTTCAGCAGCAGTTATGAGGTGATGGAAAACGAAGGTAAACGGTTAGAGTCACACTGAGCTCTTTCATAGAGCCTGACACTGCAGCTCTGTTAGGACTCTGCTGATACATCAAATAAGCTCCTGTGACGATGTGTTTGCAGTCCAGGACCCTGAAGGTAACGAAAACAGCCTTAGTCAACTTCCCCCGGTTTACAACCCCATCCTCAAGCTGACACGCTCAGGGGCCAGCCTGATTTGTTCAGACTTTAGGCCCTCAGGAGTCCCACAGATTGTTTTATGTCAAAATCCCAGACGTCCTCCTCCTCTTCGAATAGAAGAGATATAACCTTTCTTGTCCCTTTGGGGAAATTCATGAGTTCCAGCAGCAAAGTAAATTAAAAAATATAGAAAGAACAAAAAAAATATGCAACTGTACAGTAAGGACAAATCTGCAACATAAGAAAAAATACTATATTAAAATAATGATAATAAAGATGTGTGCAACTGAGTAGGGGGATTTTAAGGAATGTGCACAACGTCAATGTATATCTATTTAATTCAATTCAATTTTATTTATATAGCACCAATTAACAACACGTCATCTCAAGGCTCTTTATGGAGTTAAATTCCATCAGATCCTCCAGGTTGGTCAGAAAGTTTCCTCTCTAAGGAAACCCAGCAGGTTGCATCAAGTCTCTCCAAGCAGCATTCACTCCTCCTGAAAGAGCGTAGAGCCACAGTGGACAGTCGTCTGCATTGTTGATGGCTTTGCAGCAATCCCTCATACTAAGCATGCATGAAGCGACAGTGGAGAGGAAAACTATTTATGCATAATAAATACCAACAGACAATTAACAAGAATGAAAAACTGTGCAAACACAGCAGGGATGTAAACAACTAATTGAGTCTGTTTGCAGCAGTGATGTTTATAAAGTCTAACAGCTGCTGGGAGGAAGAATCTGCGATAAAGCTCTTTAGTGCACCAAGGATGCCGCAGTCTGTCCCTGAGGGAGCTCTGCCGCTGATTCATGAATGGGGGGGGGGGGGGGGGGGGTCAAGGGCCATCTGCTGGCCTTCCTGATGAGCTTATCGTACATTTATGGAGAATATTTTTCCAGTCGTTACGTTTTATATACGGAACCTGAAAGAGGTCTAAAACTAAGTAACTAACTAACAGATGGATGGATAATTATGCTTATTTAGATTTAAATTGTGCATCAGAATAATGAGATGTCATGTCTGTGTTAACCATCATTGTGAAGCCAGTTGCTCTCTGAAAGCATGGATATTTGAAGGATACTTGAGGGATTTCCTCAAGTCTAATTATGATTAAAATGCCTCATTATCTCAGGATGATCTCAGAATCAGACATAAAACGCCCCTAGAGCAGCAGTGCTGAACGCAGCAGCTGCAGTTTCTCCCAACGAGATAACATGACCATCACATCCTGTATTAGATGTTCAACACATGCAGCTGAGAACCTGCCGCCAACTAACAGCGGAGGAGGACTCTTTCCCCCCGAAGGTAAATGCAGCTGCAGAAATAAAATAAAAACCGAGGCAGATGGACTCAGAGTGAGCTAAATTGACTGTTTTAAAAGGTCACGACCTTGCTGAAACAAAGCAGGGATTACAGCAGGGATTTCAGTATATGCCAGCTTTAGGGAGAATTATCTCAAAGAAATCAGGGAAAAAAATCCATAAAGCAGCTTTCAGGCTTTAATATCAGCATTTGAAACCAAATCACCAACAATACAACCTTCCACAAATAAACCCACATTCATACCTCTAGCTTCATGCACTTTGTTCAACAACCTGTCCTCCTGACCTTAAGTCACTGCTGGTGTTCTCCTGAAGAGCAGACGACACTCTGGATGTGTTTTCCTTCTCTAATCAATCGTAATTTCATCAATAGGTTTCTGATCTGTTTTTCAATTTATGCTGCAAGTTGAGCTGAACTATGAACCTCACTAAGACTCCTTCTTCCAGTCAAAGGTTTTAAAATCTGAAACTAGTCTAAAACCAGGCTACAGTAGGTACTGACTCCAGTTCACATCCCATCAGCTCCCTCACAGCAAAATCAAAGCAGCCTAAACTACAGGTGCATCTCAATAAATAAGAATATCAGTAAGAATTGTAATTTGTTTCACTAATTTAGAACATAAACTGAAGTGTGGCCCTACCATACAGTACCTGTAAGCCATAATAATCACAATCACTGTGTGTAATAAATCTAAACCAGTTTCACTTTGACCCGAACTTGACCTTCACTTAACCTTGACTTGTTTGCAGAGACTCTGACCCAAAGAGAGTCACTCATCCTCAACACTGCCTGCAGAAATGTTGCTGCTTCAAATAGGAAAACTCCACCTGGTAGTCGATTAACTTCCTGTTAGAGCAGCAGGAATACTGGTCAAGATCTGCAAGACGATGACCGTCAGACACAATCCCAGACGGTGAATCACAGCTTTTATGATGTGAATTGTAAGTAAGAACAATCCAACTTTGTGGGAATATGTAACTGACAGATTAAATGTATCCCAACATCCCGTAATGTTGCCTCCATCAGAGCGCTGAAAGCAACGGTTCGTCCCTGACTCAAATAATTGCATCACCTCCTCAGGATGCCGTCACGTTCTGCAGAAGCCTGTTAATCACCCTTTTATTGACGTTTTGCAGCAGGTACACCTGAAACATGCAGGGCAGCTCGCCCCGAGGGCCAGGGTTGAAAGCTGCTGCTACAGATAAGATTAAACTGAGATGACTGAAGAATAAGGCTGAGAATATTCAAGTCGAGACATTCAGCATCAGCACCCTCCCTCTGTACTCCCCCAATAGGTTTTAGATTCCTGGATCAATGTGAGCTTCTGTGCTTTCTGTGTCTCTGCTCTGTCTTCTCTAAGCCCCAGTGGGTCGAGGCAGATGACCGTTCATACTGAGCCCGGTTCTGGTTCTGCTGGAGGTTCTCCTCCCTGTTAAAGGGGAGTTTTCCTCTCCACTGTCGCTTCATGCATGCTCAGTATGAGGGATTGCTGCAAAGCCATCAACAATGCAGACGACTGTCCACTGTGGCTCTACGCTCTTTCAGGAGGAGTGAATGCTGCTTGGAGAGACTTGATGCAACCTGCTGGGTTTCCTTAGAGAGGAAACTTTTTTGACCCAATCTGTATAATCTGATTGAATTTGACTTTGGAAAGAGCCTTGAGGGGACATGTTTCATGAATTGGCACTATATAAATAAAATTGAATTGAATTGAACTGAATAGCTGCAATGGACTGGTGACCTGTCCAGGGTGTACCCCACCTCTCACCCATTGACAGCTGGAGATAGGCACCAGCACCCCTCGCGACCCCACAAGGGATAGACGTGTTGGAAAATGGATGGATGGATGAATTGAATGGATCATATTAAAGGTTCGCTTTCTGGGGTATTTTTTCTCTCAAGGTTGTCTGGTATACTCTGGGACCAGAAAATAAGCATTTAAAGAATGCCAACCCTGAATAAATAAAATTTTAAAGGAGCCAAATGTCAGTGTAAATAATGTCTAGAATTCTCAAATTAATCTTAAAACAACTATACAATTTATCCACATTTCTTTTACAACAAGCTCGTGATTTATCACACAGAGCTGGACGCCGGTGCATAAATGTTAAAGGTGAAAAGGGCATTTTTCAATAATGTTGAAACCTTACAGAGACAAGGCAGAAAATGCAGAGGGAAAGAGGGAGCACGATGGAGATTAACAGGAACTGTGGCTTAAACTGGCAGCTTCTGACAAAGAAGTGAGCAGAGAAGCGGAAATGCTGAAGTTAATTACTGAAATACAACACGATACAAGACAGGTGAGACCGACAGCGCTGAACACACAACCTGAGAGGGAAAGCCTCACTGGAGGAGCAGAGAGAAACAATGTTAATTAGTCCATAAAGAAACACAGGGGGAATAAACACAACAGATCAATAAAAAATAAAATAAAATACAGGCATAAGTGACAAATAATGCACTGAAATATAAAATAAGATCAGAAAAACACAAAACTTACAATTAAGGAGGCTAAGGATCCTGAAATCAAGTCCTAAATCCCCTCTATCCACATTAAAAATATGCTCAGAACAAGGGCTGCAACACATTTAGTTGTGATACTATTGCAATGATAATATCAGTTACAATCAGTATTGTCCATCCTTTCTACACACACATCACTCTTTGTGAGGTATAACACCTCGATCATTAAAAATACACCTCAAGAATTTGGGATCGAGAACAGGAAAGGCCGGTCCAACAGCTCAAATATATTACTGGCATGCAGAAATTGAATGCAAGGAACTTAAAAAGTAATATACCAAATATTAAATCCATGGAGTCCATTGCGATATTGTACACAGGGACAACTGCAATTCGACATATTGAGCAGGTCAAGTCAAATCAAAGAATCAAGGGAACACAGTCTGCATCCATATGCAGCCAAAATCCTGTTTGAAACCATTGAACCACAAGATGAAGTTAAGAATTTTACAAATAAAAGTAGAGTAAAAACAAATTATTGCACTAAACAAAGCACCATTGTTAGCCAAAACTCGGTATGAGGGATTGCTGCAAAATCAATGACTCACTCAATGCCAGCGACTGTCCACTGTGGCTCCATGGTCCACTAGGAGGAGTGAATGCTGCAACCTGCTGAGTTTCCTTAGAGAGAAATCAACCTGTCTGGAGGATTTAATTTAACTGATGTTGTCAATTGGAGCTAAATAAAGAAACTGATTTGATTTGAAAACTCTCCAGACTTCATGAAACTCAGATTCAGGACATTAAACCTGAGCCTGAGATTATTGTAATGTTTAATTTAAATGATATCAATGTTTTATGGTTGCCTGTTTGAATTTTATGTAACTTTAATTTATCTGGAGTCTATTGCATTCAGTTCACAATGTGTTTAAACCCCTTATCCAAATATACAGTTAACGATCAAAAAAATAGAAAAAGATTTAGAGAAATTCAACTTGTCTTGGCTTATTTTCATCAGTTATTCTTTGAGTTTTGAAGCAAAATTCACAAATCCCTTTCAGAGAGTACACACTGAGTTTTCAGGGATTACCAATCTAAGCTACACTAGAAAGCAGAAATCCCATCAGTCAAACCCGGATGTGAAGCAATCCTTTAATCTGACCGGACCTGGCTGTCGGGATGGGAAGTGACTCCGATCCGTGCTCTGCATCGAGTTCTGTTTGTGTGGACAAACTCCACGGTCGCAAAACTTTCCACAGCAGCTCTGTGAGCGTCACTTTCTGTAACAGTTATGAGAAGTTTGTGCTTCTGATCCTGTTTTTCTTTACAGCAGACGTGAACGCTGTGGCTCAGTCCTCACATTAACACACCTTACAAGTTTAACGCTGTAACAAAACTGTATTATTAAATACGGTGCAAAGAATCATATTTCTGTTGCACTAAACAAATCTATTTTCCAATGATCAGTTTTACTTTAAAGGAACTTTTTGGATCATCAGACTGGGGACAGTTAGTCCTGAGTCTGTCTGGTTGGAAACGGCAACCAGAGACCCTGATGGAAACGGTTCTGGTCCAGTATGAACTGCTGCAGCTCCACTCCTTCAGGGAGCTTTTCCACAGAAACAGTTCCAAGTGCCAAACCGGTGCCGGTACCAGCTTGTTCTGTATAAACTTGTTTCCCACACTTTCCTTATGTCAAATTTCCAGCGTAGCCCAGTTTGTTTGTAAAGCACCAGTCACATCCAGTTAACGATTTAATTTGCCTTTAGGATAAATCAGAGACGAGTCAAGTAGCCAAAAAACTGTACTAAAATCAGAGTAAAACTACTTCAACATATTTAAAGTAAAAGTAAAAAGTTGGGAACCAAGAAATTACTCAAGAGTAAAACAGTATTTGGTAAGAAGGCGACTCAACCACTGATTAACCAATCATAATAATGATTGGTTACTCAGATTTAAAATTTTAAAATGATGTAATTGGACAGACAAAAATATAAAGTTATGTACAAATTCTGGTATTTTACAGACTAAAATAAAAAATATACAAAAAATAACAATTAAGTAACAAATTCCTGCAGAGGAAACGCTCTAAATATTGTTTTATATAAAAGCTTGTGTTTAAACAGGAAGTCTCACTCCATCATAAATCTAAGTGTGTCTCTGGTGCATTTTTTTTGTTTGTTTCACCGACCGTGAAGTTACTCACGGTGGGTAGAGTAGCCAGAAATTTTACTCAAGTAGGAGTAACAATATTTTTTACAGAATATTACTCAAGTAAAAGTAAAAGGTACAGTACAGTAAAACTACTCCTAAAATAAATGTTCAAAAAGTTACTAAAGTAAATATGACTGAGTAAAAGTAACTAGTTTCTACCCATATCTGACATTAATAACAATTTTTTTAAACTGAATTTTAACCCAAAGTGCCGTGCAGGAGATCAAAGGAAAGTGAAAAATAAACTGCCTGAAGTTTTCAGGCAGTTTATTTTTATTTTCAGGCAGTTTATTCAAGAACTGAGGAGCATAAAACTAGAGGGCACCATGTTGGTGACCCCTGGGTTAGCGGCTAGGTTAGCATTCATTGTGCTGCTCTCATCGTAGACTTTGAACATGGCTGAGAGTCGCATGAAGCAAATGAAGCAAATGTTGTTCTCATAAACATGTTAATGTCTAAGAGAAGAAAAAGACAGCCTTAGTAGAAAGAAATAAGAACAGAGTGGATTTGGGAGATTTTTTAAGATGCGATCCCCCTGAAGAGTAGGTAAGCCGGTCCTGCACATCCGCAGTTATTCGAAAAGGGAAAAAATGGCAACCCTAGCTTTGAAAGTAATTTGCGGTGACTGTCTGAGGGCAAACAACATATTTTTGGGAGCCAACTAACTGCAGACAGGCTTGTATGGTTCAGGTGGAGTAGAGTGGCAGAATAATGTTTTGGCTGCTGTGTCACTGTAACACTGTTTAATCTTCACTAATAAAACCCAGGTAGATTACGTGGAAAAACGTGAGACTGACAGGACTGCTTTAATATACAGAACTCACACACGTCGTCATCAGCGTAACAATGCTGGTCAGAGTTGGAGCAGAAATTACATGTAAATGAATGTTCCCAAAATTTTGTGTTTCAAGTTACTTTTTATGTTACACGTGGTGGTTCATAGCTGCGGTAAATCCCAGATAAATCGGGCTCAAACTAGAGCACTTTTAAATGATCAGTTTGTTAGTTCTTCAAGCGGCTGGTCCTGCATACCTCCACTATGGGTAAAATGGCATTTAGTTATGAATTCAAAATTTAGCTATCACTGCTTTTGTCCTGGGTTTGCTCCCTTTTATTTACTGATTTCCTCTTCTGGCTGCATCCTTGCCTGTCTTGTTCAAACTTCTTCACAATATAACCATCGTTACCTACAAGCCTGAACACAGATGTAGGAAAAGTTGTAAAAAAATATATGTACATTTAACCAAATATTCAGATTCATATGACAAAAATCGTAGATCTAAGTGATTTCAAGCTATTTTTTTAAACAACTGTTCATTTATTGTTTTTCCAACAACTAAAGAAAACTGCAAAAATCACCATTATCCAAAACTGGAGATAGACACCAATTCACAAACTACAGGCCTGTTTCTGGTCTTCCACAGTTTTCCAAGATTTTAGAAAAACTCTCTGTTAACAGACTGTAAAATAACATTGATAAATGCAAACTACTTTCTGAAATTCAACATGGATTTAGATCCCAGAGATCCACAGCACTGAGAAAAACGGAGGAATAGAGGAAATCACCAGCTCTATTAATTAAAAAAAGGTTTCCATTAGGTCTGTTTGTGGATCTAAAAACGCTTTTGACAGAATTGATCACAATATATTAATCAGGGAATAAGAGCATTACAGTGTACGGGAGGGTGTGTGTGTGGGGGGGGGGGGGGGTGTCTGGAGTGGATGAAGAGCCATTTAAGTAGCAGGCAACAATTTGTGAAAATGGGTGATTATCAGTTGTCATGCTTGGTCATTGCTTGTGGCGTCCTCCAGGGGTCAGTGTTGGGACCAAAACTGTTTATTCTCTACATAAAGTTTCAAAAGTATTACAGTTTGTTTTGTTTGCAGATGATACAAATATTTTCTGTACTGGTGCATGTTTGCAGCAGTTTATGAATGTTGCTCCACTACACAGATGAATAAACTGGTTTTACAAAAACAAATTGTCCTTAAATTTGGAGAAAACTAAATTCACGTTATTTGATAATTACAAAGGAAATATAAATGTGAAAGTCACAATAAATATATAGAGTAAATTAAATCAAATGCTTGGGAGTGATTATTGAGGATAAAATCTGCTAGAAACCTCTCATTAAATATGTTCAGACTAAACTATCTAGAAGCATCACAATTCTTCGTTAAGCAAAACATTTTCTGAATTATAAAGCATTACACATTCTCTACTGTAGACTGATTTTACCAGACCTGAACTGTTCTGCAGAAGTCTGGGGAAACACCTCCAGGACGTCACTCAAACCGCTCTGAACGCTGCAGAGAAGAGCCAGGGGGTGGTTCATAAGGCTGGCTATCACCACCGCACTGATCCATTATTCATTCATTATTGCTGGATAAAATTCTCAGATCTGGTAGAATTTCAAACCTCACAGTTAATGTATGGAGCCAAAAATAAACGGCTAAAAGACGGCATACAAAAACTTTTTGTTGAGAGAGAGCATTATTGCAGGGAGAACCTAAATTTGCTCGAACAAACGTGAACAGAATGTGCATTTCAATATGTGGTGTGAAGGTCTGGAACAAACTCAGCATTGAATTAAAGAAGAATGTTTGGGAAAAGGCTCAAACTGGTTTTCTTAAAAAGATCTGAGATGGAGGAAGGCCAGAGAACACCAATAGGGACTCTTAGCCACTGGACGTGAGCGTATCCATACTTTTGGATTACGGTCGTCTGAGCTATGGGCTGTAGCTAATAAGTGTCTGAATGTAGATGTGTGTAAGCGCATGTGAATGTGTATATGAATGTTTATAATGTCCATTTGCTTAGTTAATGGACAGTGAGTAGCATGGACTCATGAGTAAAGTAGGAATCAGGAAGTTGGTGTTCAAGACTATAGGAAGGAGAAGAGGTATGATTAGGCAAGTTTCACTTCTTCACACCCCTTTTCAGACATAATCACTAAATTAAACGTAATATAATTAGGTATCATTGTTATTCATACATGTTATTATGTGTTATATTTCATCGTCTGAAACAAATTATTCATTCATTCATTCACATTTAAAAATCCTATTTAAATTATTGCTGATTAGCAATGATTTTGATAACCATTAAGCAGGATAAAATGTTTGGGATTTAAAACACTGGCAAGGCAAGTTTATTTATAACGCACTTTTCAGTAACGATGATTCACTGAGAACTAAAAGCTTAGACAGTACTATTTGTGTAGTAATGTTTTTTTATATATGTTATAAGCTATGCTGCCAACTCTGATTTTACTGTAAACATTAGAACGTTTCTTTAAACTGTGAAAAGGTACAGAACTGCTCCAAAAAGCCCATCATCACCTCCTCTGGTCCTTTAGACCCAAATAGCTCTTGAAACCACTTCTTTTCTCCTAAAACCAAACTTTAAAAGTAAAACATCTCATCACGGAGGGGCGGACAGCGTTGTCCAGAGATATTGGTACTGATACGAGTCTGAACGCGCCGTGTTTATGTTGGGGCCGTTCCAGCTTTCATTTAGCTCCTTCTAGGGAATGTTTATTGGAAAGAGGATGCTCCTTCCTGCCATAAACACGCCATTCAGTTTATTACGGCCCCCTCAGGATATCTATCTGCCAAGACAGTAATCCAATTACTTCCCTTTCTCATTGGTTACAAAAACCCAATAAAATGCCCTTTTGGGGCCTTTCCAGCACCAGTTCAGCTGTATTGATAACATCAGGAATTCAGAGAAGACTTATTAATTACATTTTTCTGCTTCTCTTTTTTTTATTTGACTAACTCTGAGATGGAGCAATAAATGGATTAAAATCAATGAATACAAACTTGGAAAGTAGGAAATTCAACGTTTCAACATAATTCTTACATGACAAATTGACTAGGTTTTCCATAAAAGTTAAACCTAAGAGTTCAGAGTCCATTTTAACCCATTATAGTGTTGTTTTATGACTATTTTTGTAAGCAGGGGTTGAGGGGGACCTGTACCCAGGACGACTACGTTGAGGCCTCTGAACATGAGTCGCATGCTCTACCCCTACGCCACAACTGCATTTTAAAATATAAATGCAAATATTCATTGATGGCAAACAAATGAACGAATGCCCAACTTTGACAAGCAAAGACAATAGGCCCTTATCTTTTTCCGTAATGCGTTTACTTTCTAAATGCTTATCCAGACCATATAAATAATCCCATTCTATAATTATTCAAACTGAAATCTGCCCTGTAATCTACAGTAGCCAGCCTTCTGTTATTGACATTTACCACATTTAATCATTTGAAAAATCTCAGTCCAGTCATTTATATAATTTGAACTAACCAGTTTTACAGGTACTTCTGTCAAGAGAAAATGTCTGCAACATGAGCAGCAGTATAGGAATATATGGTTTAGCGGATTACTCGGTTCAGATATTACGAAGAAATGCGGGTTTCTTTGAGGTCTAACCTCCTGGTTATGTTTTTTTTTTTTTCAAACTTCAACAACCTGCAGTTGGTCCACTTTTTACGGACATGTAGGCCGATCCAAACCCATCTGTGTTCACTTTGTTTTGATTAATCAAATAAATGTAAAATATATGGATCAAGACATATAAAAGAGTAGCAGTACTCTGAGAAAGAATGTAGTTTCAATTTATGCATCAAAGCACACATCCTGAACCTTTATCATGTGTTTTTTTCTAAATTCAAAACAAAACAAAAAAAACGAATAACTGAGAGCAGGAGGTTAATTTATTGGTTTTAAAAGCAGGACAAAATACCATTTTCAGCTTTTGATGCATTTAATTAATTTCCCCAAACAGCTGCTAAAATAAATATCAAATTGAAAAACCTGAAGGTTGGTTTAATGCTGTCCAGGATTTTTTTCAGGAACTATTCAGATATATTAGCAAATTAAAACTAACATTGTGGAAAATAAAACCAGTAATGACCAGTAATATTATAAAATAATAAGACAAACAAACTCCCATTGTGTTGAATTTGTGGGAGTTTTATCCTTAAAATGCCAACTGTAACATTTTCTCAGACCTCTACCTCTTTACACACTGTTTTACTCAAAAACTCGTGAAGTCAGGTGAATATTTAGCTAGATATATTTAAAACATTCTTTTATAAAAAATAGAATTAAAAACATAGATAATGACTGGATCTTTCAGGTTATGCTAACTGGATGACAATAAAAACATAACCTATCAGTTTTGATACAAAAAAACTACCAACTGCGCAGCCGTCGGATTGATTTGAAATTTGATATTTCAATTCAGTTTATTTATTCAGCCCCAATTTACAGCCAATGTCTGAAAAAACATCCAATTTATGCCCATAAATGCAATTAAATCCAATCCTATGGACAGAGTCAAATTCCATCATATATATCCCAATTTTATATTTATTATATACATTCAGTTTATTATTTATTTTATATCTAAGGAAACCCAGATTAAAAACTGCAAATGTTCAACCTAACTGTTGCTAAATTTCAAAGATATTTAGCTTCATACATCAGGAGACTAAGCAAAATAAAAAAAATTTAAAAAATCCATTTATTCAAAAGGAAAATCGACTGTCATTGAGTTCACCAAATATAGCAACCCATTTATATAAACCAAGCTGTTGCGCCACAATGATAAGAGGTCCTGTATGTTTGGAGGAGTCCCAGTATGGTGGAGGCGGTATTATGCTGTGTGGCCGTTTTATTACCAGTTGCACTGGTGCATTACACGGAGAGGATGGAAAACAGAAGAAAGACTAGATCCAAACATTTAACATTTACCACAAATCAACAGCTAGACACCAGGGGTGACGTTTAGATGTGTCCCAGGCCCAACAAACCTGACTCAAATGACTGAGTTATCTTCTCATGCACACAGGCTCTAGAATTGCACTGCTGAAGGTGGCTGCCTTGTGAAGTAGCACTGTTGTTTTTATTCTGCAAATCTTTTCAAGGAACTTCAATTCCTCATTTTTTTGGATCAAAAGTTGTTGTTTTTTTTAGATTTTTTTTCTCAATTGGTGATAGATACTGTGCAGCTTGAAGGTTTTTTGTTGTTTTGTTTTCATTATTGGGACATTTGGTATAATGCGTAACCGTAGCAACCAGTTGCTAATTAACATCTCAAAATCTGATATAATACTTCAACCATGTCCCCAAATCCCAGATTAGCTGAAAAGGAGGCGTCGGGGATGCAGAGCAGGAGCAAGAAGAAAATAGAGAAGGGGGAAATTCAAGCCGTCTCTTCCATCGATTATTATGGGCAATGTATCTTTGGGAAACAAGTTAGAGGAACTCCAAGGCTTGACAAGGACCGAGCCAGAATATCAGGAATGCAGTATTATGTGTTTCACTGAAACATGGCCATGGGATCATATCCCCAACTTCAGCGTCTCTCTGCCAGGCTTTCCGACCATACGAGCAGACAGAGATTTAACGATGAGCGGCAAGAGCAAAGGTGGTGGATTGGCTGGTGAACAGCAGACGGTGTCATCCAGGACGTGTCATTATGAGGTTTCGTCTCTGCAGCCCAGATATTGAAGCATTAGCATTGAGTTTTCATCCATATTATTTACCCAGAGAGTTCACCGGTATTATTCTGCCGACAGTCTACGTTCCACCATCAGCTGTTGCCGACATGCACGTGATGTCATCAGCTCAGTTGTGGATACGATACAGACACAAAATCCAAATGCTTTTCTGGCAAATATCTGGTCATTTTAATCATGCCACACTCTCTGCTACACGTCCAACTTTTCAACAGGTTGTCACCTGCTCTACTAGAGAAAACAAAACTCTGGATTTTCGTTTCATTTCATTTCATTTTTAATAAAGCATTATTGAACTGAATTAATTGAATTCTACAGTCGTGTTAAAGGCCTAATTATATGATTCAGGTGTTTGACTTTGGACACATCTAAATTTTGCAGGTTTGACACCCCTGGGGGTTGGCAGTTTATCCCTCCGATTATGCTCATCTTTCAACGCAGCGGACTCCAAAAAAACTCAGCGAACAACTCTCTACCACTGATAAGTGAGATTTACCTGCTAACTTTTATTGTATTGCATCTTCCTTTCCTTTCTCCACCTCCTGGTATTCAGTCCTATAATAAGTGCTGGCAATCAGTCTGCAGGATTTTAACTGTCAGGGCTCAAAGCGGGAAGATCACAGACTGAACGGTATAATGAAAGGAGAGAAAAGTGGATTCCTGCAACAAAAATCCCATCTTATTTTTTGCCCTTTAGTCCCACACAGCAGCGCTTACAGTAGAGTCATGTCCTAACAACACAAACACCTGGAAAACACGGCGGGATCCGCTCTGAAGCACAAGGAAGAGAAAAACCACAGGAAAATGAACTGTTTAGACGTGCAGTGGCATGTTTTTCATCCGTAAACACAAATCATGTGTTATTCAGCAGCCTAATATATCACCGGGGACCTTCCCCCAAAAAGCTAAAACAAGGACCTCAGAGTCAGACTGGGACAAACTGATGTTGACGCCACGCATACCAGCATTTAAACATTAAAAGCTTGTTACTATAATGAAATCTGCATCCCTCCTTCATGGAGCCTCGTTTTTTCCATTAAAAGCAGCAGCTTTGCTGTGAGCAGCTGAGGCTGATGTTCCTGCCTCCGTAAATAAGATGCTGCCCGGCCTTGCAGAACAACAGCCGCCGCAGCATCCATGCGGACGCGTCTCCAAACGCGCGTCTAACTATCCGCTCTCAGCGGCACTCATCGCTCAAACCCACCGCCAGCAGCGTGTGTCCAGCAGCCGCCTTCCCGTGCAGCAGCTGCGGGTCGTGCTTCCTCTGCAGCCCCCTCCACCGGCGCTCCTTGTCGGCTTTGTTGAAGCCTCCGGTCCGGTCGTCCCTCTTCTCCCGGCTCCTGGCGCCCGCGTCCCCGCCGGCAGAGTCCAGGCTGCTGAAGTTCCACACGATGAGAGTCTGGACCAGCAGGACGGACACGGCGGCGAGCAGCAGCGCGGAGCGGGAGCGGCGGGCCAGCCTGCGGGCGCACGGGTTGCCGTTCATCTCCCTCCGGCTCACGAAGAGACTGGGAGCCCCGTCCGCTAAACGCAGACAGCGGGGTGTGAATGCTCCCCACCGCGGCCTGAGAGGGGCTGCAGGCGGGCAGACGGGAGGGAGGAGGAGGAGGAGGAGGAGGAGGAGAGGAGGGGGGGGGGGGGGGGGTTGGCACAGGATGGGAATGAGGAGAGAGGATTGGAGGCGGCGGGGAAGACGCGGAGAGGAGGCCCTCATGTGGTCATCCAGGGGCCAACAGCTGAAGGAAGCGCTTATTTCTGATCCAATGACCTCCTGGAGGGAGCAAATTCAGATTCACCTCCTGGGGGCTCAGATGTTCTGATGGACCCTCCCTGAATGTTAATCCAAGCAACTGGATCATCTGTTCATGATCTTCCAAAGCAGATTATTATTGTTATTATTATTACATTGAAATGACTGTTGTCATTTCAGCTTTTAACTTTTTGTTTTCTCTCTTTTTTCTTCATAGTAGGTACACCTGGTCTGACGTTCTGTTGACTGTGAAATCATCCAGGGAGGACAGATCACCGACTATTACCATCTAATGTAGAACAGATTACTAGATCAATGTGTGCTTCTGTGCTTTTTGTCTGTCTTGTTGTGTCTCTGCTCTGTCTTCTCTAACCCCCAGTCGGTCGAGGCAGATGACCGTTCATACTGAGCACGGTTCTGCTAGAGGTTTTTCCTTCCCGCTAACGGGTGTTTTTTCTTTCCACTGTCGCTTCATGCTTGCTCAGTATGAGGGATTGCAGCAAAGCCATGTACAATGCAGACGACTCTCCCTGTGGCTCTACGCTTCTCCAGGAGTGAATGCTGCTTGTCGGGACTTTGATGCAATCAACTGGTTTCCTTATATAGGAACATTTTTGACCAATCTGTATAATCTGACCCAATCTGTATAATATGATTGAACTTAACTTTGTAAAGTGCCTTGAGATGACATGTTTCATGAATTGGCGCTAAATAAATAAAATTGAATTGAATTGAATTATTATTATTATTATTATTATTAGTAGTAGTAGTAGTAGTAGTAGTAGTAGTAGTAGTAGTAGTAGTAGTAGTAGTAGTAGTACTGTGGTTGTTGTTTCCCAATCAGTTGGTATTATAATTGTTACCAGATTAGTAATAATTTTCATAATATTAAATTCTTAGTAAATAATAACAATTTAGTAATTTAAGGTTACTACTTAGGTTTATGACAATACATACAAACATGAGAAGATAAAGAATGTGAAACTATTATTAATCAGTTCTCTTTTTTTTATGAGAACAGGATTTCTGTCAGTGAATTCAAAGCAGATCTTGGTGAACAAACGTCTGCCTTTGAGTAAAAGTCTTTGGCTAGATGTATTTACCAGGAAATCAAAGAGAATCTAAAAAGGGCCTGTTCAATTTTTATTTTATTTTAAAGATAAAAAAACAAAAGAAACTAAAAAAAATTAAGATTCTGCTTACTTTGAGTAGACTTGTAGGGAAGTAAACATGTTTTTAAAAGTACTGCTAGTTTCAGAGTCGGGTTGATCAACTTTAGAGATGAAAAAATATACAGGAACTGTAATGGGAAAATGATGGATAAAGGTCAAACACTAATTGTAACTTTCATCCCTTCTGCACATTGTTTTATTGGAACAGAGTCACCTACCACTTAAATTAACTCATTCCCTGATATGGGATCAAATTCAATTTAAATTCAATTAAAAATACTTTATTAATCCCAATGGGAAATTAAATGCTGGTGTAACTCATGTTACACCAGGATCAAGTTATTCTGAATGAGGTAAACTGACCCAATTGCGCATGTGTGCCCAATATAAACATATATTTTTTCCAGAGTTGCGGAAATACGTCAGGAAGCCAAACTGTAAGGGCTCCCGATACAACATTGTTTTCGAAATAAATAAAAGAGCTCAAAATTGTTGCTTCCTCAGTAACATTTTAACCGTAATTAAGCAAGTGCTGCCTGGGCTTTCAGAAGACAAACTCGTATAACAGCGCTTTGTTTACTAATTTTGTCGTTTAGCAAAGACAGAAGTTCTTCTTCTTCTGTGTTTTTTTAGGGAAATTTGATAACTGCGCATGTCAGAGTGGTTCTATTCAGAATAAAGCCAGGTGAATATACACGAACATTATGATCGGATTAATTGAGTGTGTGCCCATATAGATGATACAATCTGATTATTTAATCCGAATACATTTTAATCCGATCGTGAAATCTTGTGCATGTAAACATAGCTACTGTTGAAAAGTTGGAAGTGTAGCAGAGAGTAAACCAGATATTGCCAGAAAAAGTTTTTTTGTGTCTGTAGCTTATTCACAACTGAGTTGCTGACGTCACATGCAGTGTCTGCAACAGCTGATGGTGAATTATAAACTGTCAGCAAAACAACAGTGGTGAACTCTCCAGGTAAATATTCTGGACGAAAACTCACTGAATTCATATAAAAAAGCTATTAAATAATGATGCAAAAATGTGTTATTAGATTTAAAACACATTTTGTGTTAATTTTAACACATGTTGCCCCTGAGGTGATTTGGCATGTGTTAAAATTTGACACATCTGTTGTTCACCTGCACGATTCTCATTTCATTTTAACATTAAATTTGACCCCAAAGGCCTTCCTCTGTTGGGTTATCTTTTCACTTCAAACTTTCCTTAAGACAGAGATTTAAAGCTCCAAATCATGTCTGCATGAATTAAGTTCCCCTTTCAGGGAGAGATTGCTAAAACCTTTGACAAACTCAGCTCTTCACTTCGCTGAAGCTAAACATTTGTTATCTATGGATTTTCTCTCTAAAGAGTTAAATTTGTTTCCATTTTGTGTTTTATTTCCTGAATCATTGAAATTAACAAATTTGTAACACATGGATTAATATTGGATTATATTAGTGACTAGATTTAGTGCAACGTTTCAGTTTCAATTGAAGTTTTAATGCTGTGATTCTGAGAATAAATGTGATTTCATAAAATATTTCTCTCACTCCTTTTCAATTAGGGCTAATTTATTATTTGAAAGAATTTCCGCACCAATAGATTTTTGATGGAATAGAAATTGAGGCAACAAAGTACATTTCATAAATGAGATTGACTTAATTTGTACATTTTCGGTATATCAGTTACTGAACACTGTTTTAAAGATCATTTTTAATTTGCTACATTGGTGTAACATGTATAAAAACCTCAATATTTAACAATACAATAAACCAGTTTAATTTTTTCTCATTTAAATGCAAATCCTTACAGATTTTGAGATCATTCTTTTTTTTATTTAACTTGCGATTGTTGTATTAGAGGCAAAGAGATAAAAATGTTCTAGGTTTACATGAACTGGAAGCTGTAAAGTAGCCACTACATGTTAAACTACATTAAAGCGCTGCAGCATCCATTAGTTTCTGTTTCTGTTCCAGATTCTTCCTCAGCATGGAGGAGGAAATGTCTCGGCTTCCCAAGAATGTAAAGCTCCTTTTAACACTTTTCTGTTAAATGTTCTGCTTTTCTTTCCAGTTTTCAGCTTGGTGTCAGTCGACATGTTGATTCTAATGAAGAGGCCCCCGGGGTCAGGGCCCTCCTTGACCCCAGTTTAAAGGAACAGTTAGCCGCTCTTATTATAATATTCATTCAAACAACTGCAATTTACCGAAAGGACTGAGTCCATTAAAAAAGTAGCAAAAACAAAAAATTTGTTTTAACATCTCAATAAATGGGCACAGAGTGGGTAGACAAATTTACAGACTGAAGGAGAATATGATCACATTGGCAAGGGGGGGGGGGGGGCTGGTCAGGGGATGTTCAGTTTCAGATTGTTAGCTTCTCGACTGATAAAAATAAACTGATGCTTGTGCTTAAATGATGTAATAAAATAACTTTTTCTTTGATTGGCTCATGAAACGAGTCTGACGCTGCAGGGTGCAGCTTTTTGTTTGTGGAAGTGAACCAAAGAAAAGAAAAGAAACTAGTTAGTCCATAAACCAAAGTGTATTTCGTGGCAATGTATGTGATAGGTCAACACAAAGCGGTGGATAAATGTAAAAAGGAAGTAAGACTATGGTTATGAAAATCTGAAAAGTGTCTGTTATCTCCAGCAACTTATTGGGTGAGTGGTCCAACCTGGACAGGTCGCCAGTCTTCAACACAAAGACACACAACCATACACACAGTCACACCTAAAAGCAATTTAAAGACCAATTACTCTAAAAGTCAGGGTTTTCAGCCTGTGGGAGGAAGCTGGAGTATCCAGAGAAAACTCACCTATGCACAGAAATAACATGCATACTCCATGCAGAAATGCCTCAGCAAGGACTTGAACCCTCAACCTTCTTGCTGCAAGGTAGCAGTGCCATCAACTGTGCCCCATGTTTGCTTATTATTCTTAGAAAAACAACTTAGGCATGCAACGTGCTCTAACCGGATCTATGCAAATACTGTGGTTAGGCCAGCTTCTGCACACATTCATTCAGGGGAATATACCCATAAAAGTGTGTGTGTGTGTGTGTGTGTGTGTGTGTGTGTGTGTGTGTGTGTGTGTGTGTGTGTGTGTGTGTGTGTGTGTGTGTGTGTGTGTGTGTGTGTGTGTGTGTGTGTGTGCGCTTGTGTTTGTGTGTGTGTGTGTGTGTGTGTGTGTGTGTGTGTGTGTGTGTGTGTGTGTGTGTGTGTGTGTGTGTGTGTGTGTGTGTTGGTCTCAGGCGTGTAGCTAATTGCAAGAGACCTACAGATAGGAGAGGAGACCTTGAACATTCCTGCTGTTTCTCAGCTCTCAGAAGATTGTGTCAGTGCTGAGAGTTTTGTTTTCAATACAAAGGAGGTTTCCTTAATATAAAATACTATAAAATATACAAAATTAATATTACCACACAGACTAACCAGTATTTATCTAATATTTAATAAACACAGTTAATAACCAGTACAAGACTAATGTAACTTTATTACAAACGGCCAATTCTAACAGAAAAACGAACAAAAAGGACAATAACATAAAATGTCAGCATGCATACTTGTTCACACCCTCTTTGCCTTGATGGGCCGGAATCGGTCCGCAGACCTTGAGTTTGACACGTGTGCTTTAGTCTGTCCAGCCTAACAAGCTGTGTGTAGAATACACATGGCGTAATTCATTCTGGCTGGCCAGGCTAGTATTTAACCGTCCATCTTCACCTCAACTCAAACCAGTTTTAAAAAGTTGGTAAAAAAAAGTAGGATTAACTTTTTAGTTTTTCTAAACCGCACGGGCTCTACTGTTACTTGTAATATCAGAGGCCAAGTTTCAGTAATCGTGGCACTTTTTTTTTATTGTGAGCAGGGCGTTGGCATAATTCACAGAAAATGAAACTTAAAATACACCTGAAATCGGGTTGGACAGGATAAGCTGCAGGTTTGTTTGTTTTTATTCATTTATTTATAGCAGATTCCTCTGCTGATGCATGTCAGAAACATTCAAACTCATCCAACTGGTAAGGATTTTGCTGAATAATAAGAAATATGGAAACCTCCTGTTACCTGTGAAATTACCAACTGACGTAAGTGAAAGTTACCGTTGGGCGGACCACACCTTTTAGTAGGTAAAAGGAGAAACAAAAGTGAAACAAGAAGCCTCCATATTTGGAGTTTCCGCCTGAAGGATCCAAGCACCTATAAGACACCCGAAAGGCCCCCCAGGACAAAAGACCTCCAAAGGGAAAGCTGCATTCCCCATCCCAGGGAAGACTCCCCCCCCCCCCCAACAGCCACAGGGCCGAAGCCCCCAGGAGCCGCAGGGATGAGCCCGTGGGCTCCGCTGGCAGCAAGTTATACCAGAGGGGATCCAGCCATGGACCCAGGGGCAGCTCACCCCCAGCGGGGCCCAACAGAACCACCCCAAACTGAACAGTCCCCAAACCTGACATATACAGTCCGCACTCCAACCCTCAGGGTAACATGAGCCACTCTAACTATAAGCTTTGTCAAAAAGGAAAGTTTTAAGATTAGTCTTAAAAGTAGACAGGGTGTCTGCTTCACGGACCAAAACTGGGAGTTGGTTCCACAGGAGAGGAGCCTGATAGCTAAAGGATCTGCCTCCCATTCTACTTTTAGAGACTCTAGGAACCACTAGCAGACCTGCAGTCTGAGAGCGAAGTGCTCTGTTAGGAACATACGGGGTAATCAGAGCTCTGATATATGATGGAGCTTGATTATTAAGGCTTTATACGTTAGAAGAAGAATTTTAAATTCTATTCTTGATTTAACAGGAAGCCAATGAAGGGAAGCTACAATAGGAGAAAAATGATCCCTCTTGTTGATTTTCATCAGAACTCTTTCTGCAGCATTTTGGATCAGCTGAAGACTTTGAACTGCATTTTGTGGACTTCCTGATAGTAAAGAATTACAATAGTCCAGCCTTGAAGTAACAAATGCATGGACTAGTTTTTCAGCATCACCCCTGGACAGAATGTTTCTAATTTTGGCGATATTCCTGAGGTGAAAAAAGGAAACTATGGAAACCTGTTTATTATGGGATTTAAATGACATGTCTTGGTTGAAAATAACACCAAGGTTTTTTACTTTATTACCAGAGGCCAAGTTAATGCCACCCAGATTAAGTGATTGGTTAAGAAGTTTATTTTTTGAGGACTCTGGTCCAAAGATTACAACTTCTGTCTTGTCAGAATTTAGATGCAGGAAATTTAAAGTCATCCAGCTTTTGATGTCATCAAGACATGACTGCAGTCGAAGTAATTGATTGGATTCATCAGGATTTATGGATAAATATAACTGAGTGTCATCAGCATAACAGTGGAAATTAATCCCATGTTGTCTGATAATTTTGCCAATCGGAAGCATATACAGGTCCATCTCAAAATATTAGCATATTGTGATAAAGTTCATTATTTTCCATAATGTAATGATAAAACTTGAACATTCATATATTTTAGATTCATTGCACACTAACTGAAATATTTCAGGTCTTTTATTGTCTTAATATGGATGATTTTGGCATATAGCTCATGAAAACCCAAAATTCCTATCTCACAAAATTAGCATATTATGAAAAGGGTCTCTAAACGAGCTATGAACCTAATCATCTGAATCAACAAATTAACTCTAAACACCTGCAAAAGATTCCTTAGGCCTTTAAAACTCCCAGCCTGGTTCATCACTCAAAACCCCAATCATGGGTAAGACTGCCGACCTGACTGCTGTCCAGAAGGCCATCATTGACACCCTCAAGCAAGAGGGTGTGACACAGAAAGATATTTCTGAACGAATAGGCTGTTCCCAGAGTGCTGTATCAAGGCACCTCAGTGGGAAGTCTGTGGGAAGGAAAAAGTGAGGCAGAAAACGCTGCACGACAAGAGGTGACCGGACCCTGAGGAAGATTGTGGAGAAGGGCCGATTCCAGACCTTGGGGGACCTGGGGAAGCAGTGGACTGAGTCTGGAGTAGAAACATCCAGAGCCACCGTGCACAGGCGTGTGCAGGAAATGGGCTACAGGTGCCGCATTCCCCAGGTCAAGCCACTGTTGAACCAGAAACAGCGGCAGAGGCGCCTGACCTGGGCTACAGAGAAGCAGCACTGGACTGTTGCTCAGTGGTCCAAAGTACTTTTTTCGGATGAAAGCAAATTTTGCATGTCATTTGGAAATCAAGGTGCCAGAGTCTGGAGGAAGACTGGGGAGAAGAAAATGCCAAAATGCCAGAAGTCCAGTGTCAAGTACCCACAGTCAGTGATGGTCTGGGGTGCCATGTCAGCTGCTGGTGTTGGTCCACTGTGTTTTATCAAGGCCAGGGTCAATGCAGCTAGCTATCAGGAGATTTTGGAGCACTTCATGCTTCCATCTGCTGAAAAGCTTTATGGAGATGAAGATTTCATTTTTCAGCACGACCTGGCACCTGCTCACAGTGCCAAAACCACTGGTAAATGGTTTACTGAACATGGTATCACTGTGCTCAATCGGCCTGCCAACTCTCCTGACCTGAACCCCATAGAGAATCTGTGGGATATTGTGAAGAGAAAGTTGAGAGACGCAAGACCCAACACTCTGGATGAGTTAAAGGCCGCTATCGAAGCATCCTGGGCCTCCATAACAACTCAGCAGTGCCACAGGCTGATTGCCTCCATGCCACGCCGCATTGAAGGAGTCATTTCTGCAAAAGGATTCCTGACCAAGTATTTAGTGCGTAACTGTACATAATTATTTGAATGTTGACTTTTTTTGTATTAAGAACACTTTTCTTTTATTGGTCGGATGAAATGTGCTAATTTTGTGAGATAGGAATTTTGGGTTTTCATGAGCTGTATGCCAAAATCATCCGTATTAAGACAATAAAAGACCTGAAATATTTCAGTTAGTGTGCAATGAATCTAAAATATATGAATGTTCCAGTTTTATCATTTATCACAATATGCTAATTTTTTTAGAAGGACCTGTCTATAGTAAAGAGAACTGGTCCACAAGGACTGAACCCTGTGGTACTCCACAAGTGACCCTAGAGTTTGAAGAAGATTTATTATTAACATGAACAAACTGGAATCTGTCCGACAGATAAGATTTAAACCAGCCTAATGCTTTCCCCTTAATCCCTACAGTATGTTCAAGTCTTTGTAGGAGAATATTGTGATCAACTGTGTCAAATGCAGCACTGAGATCTAGCAGGACAAGTATAGACACAAGTCCATTATCTGAGGCCATGACAATATCATTAGTGACCTTCACCAGAGCTGTTTCAGTGCTATGATGAGCTCTGAAGCCTGACTGAAACGCCTCAAGTAGGTCATTACGTTGTAAATGTTCACAAAGTTGATTAGCAACTACTTTCTCAAGACTTTTAGATGAGAAAAGAAGAGTTTACTAGCTCATCTTGATCAAGAGAAGGTTTCTTATGTAAATGTTTAATAACAGCTACTTTAAAAGCCTGTGGTACATATCCATTTACTAAGGATAGATTAATAATGTCTAAAAGAGGACCATTGATCAAAGGGAATATCTCTTTAAACAACTTGGTTGGGATTGGGTCTAACATACAGGTAGAAGGTATAGATGAAGCTAAGATTTTAGATAGCTCAGAAAGCTCTACTGCTTCTAGACAGTTCAGACACAGCGCAGGTTCTAAAGATTCCTCCAGCGCTGCCTCACTTACTGGGCACGAGGTAATCATGTTTGGGACGATGCCAATTATTTTATTTTTAATGGAATCAATTTTATTTATGAAGAATCCCATAAAATCATTACTGCTAAGAGCTAAGGGGATGGCTGGATCAACGGAGCTGCAGCTCTGAGAAGTTTGGCAACTGTACTAAAGAGAAATCTAGGATTATTTTTGTTCTCCTCAATTAATGATGAAAAATATGCTGCTCTAACTCTGCGAAGGGTCTTGTTATACAACAATAGACTGTCCCTCCAGATTAGGTAGGATTCCTCTTGGTGTGTAGAGCGCCATTTTCTCTCCAGTTTCCTAACATTGTGCTTCAAGGAACGCAGCTCTGAATTAAACCAGGGAGCCAGCTTCCTGTGAATAATCACCTTCAAGGGAGCTACATTGTCTAATGCAGAACGCAATGACGAAGCCATACCGTTAACAAAGACATCTACTGTATTTGTGAATGGGAAGAAACAACATTGCTGCTACCTGCAGGGTATTTCTGCAATACTGACGATATTAAGAGGGGGACAGACTCATTAAAGTTTGATGCAGCATTGTCCAATAAAGATCTACTATAATGGAACCCCCTTTTGGGGGTGGAGAACTCAGATTAAACTCAAATGTTATTAAAAAATGATCAGATAGGACAGGGTTGTGAGGAAATGCTGTTAAATCTTCACAATCAATGGCATATGTCAGCACAAGGTCTAAAGTATGGAGCCAAGAGTGCGTCGGTTTATGTACATTTTGAGCAAAACTAATTGAATCTAGGATAGTTTTAAAGGCTACACTAAGGTTATCACATTCTGTGTCAACATGAATGTTGAAATCCCCCACTATAATAACCTTGTCAGTGTTTATCACCAAATCAGATAAGAAGTCTGACAACTGATCCAAAAACTGAGAGTAAGGGCCTGGTGGACGATACAAAACAACAAACAGGGTTAATGAGGGTTAAATGTTCAAAAGAACTGTAGTTATTAATTGGCCTGGGACTAATTAATAAATCAGACAGAGATGGTTGCTACTCCTTCTTCTCTTCCCACAGATCTGGGAATGTGGAAATTTGAATAATTGGAGGGAGTTGACTCATTTATACTAACGTAGTCCTCTTGTAGCCAGGTTTCTGTGAGACAAAATAAATCAATCTGTTTATCAGAAATCAATTCATTAACTAACAAAGTCTTTGGAGGGAGAGACCTTATATTTAATAAACCACATTTAATTGTTTTATTTTTTGGTTCAAAGCGAGCCGTATTGATTTTTATTAGATTTTTATGATTTGCTCCTTTTAGATCCGTTTTTAATTTGTTTAGTTTTGGCCGTGGGAAAGACACCGTCTCATAGGGTAATGGGTGGGTAACAGTACAGAAGCTGCAGAGAGGTGTCTTAAACTACGGCTCTTCTTCCTGGTCTGGACCCTGGGTTGTCAGCATTTAGGAGAACTAATAAATCCGGCCAGATTCCTAGAAAGAAGAGCTGCACCACCCAAAGTGGGATGGATGCCGTCTCTTCGGATCAGACCAGGTTTTCCCCAGAAAGTTTGCCAGTTGTCAATGCCAGTTCACCCGGTGGAAGGTGTTTACAGTCCAGGAGACAGTTCACACGCTGCACATCCTCTCCCTGTATGCAGATAGGAGCGTGTTCAGTCCTCCTGAACCTCCTGTAGTCCACTATAACCTCCTTGGTCTTGCTGGTGTTCAGGATCAGGTTGTTCCTGGAGCACCACTGTGTGAGATTGTTGACCTCCTCTCTGTGGTGGTTCTCATCATTGTTGGAAATGAGACCCACCGCAGTGGTGTCATCCGTGAACTTCACCACTGTGTTTGTGGGTTGGATAGCAGAACAATCGTGGGTGAGGAGAGCAGGGCTGAGGACACAACCCTGCAATATTCGTGTGTTGAGGATCAGCGGAGCAGATGTGTGTTTCCCTATCCTAACCACCTGTGGTCTGTTGGAGAGGAAGTCAATGATCCAGGAGCAGAGAGGTGTGGATAATCCATGTTGTGGAGCTTCAAAGCCAGCATGTCTGGGAGCACCGTGTTGGATGCTGAGCTGAAGTTCATGACGAGCATCATTACATAGGTGTTGAGCTGCTGAAGGTGAGTCAGAGCTGAGTGCAGTGCTAACGAGACAGCATCCTCTGTGGAGCGATTCTCCATGTAGGCCAGGGGTGTCAAACATACGGCCCGCGGGCCGGATCCGGCCCGCCGAACAATTTAGTCCGGCCCGGTGGCTAAATGCATCATCATTATTCAAAAAAAAAAAAAAAAAAAAAAATTTTTTTTTTTTTCAGTGTCCTGTCTGGCAATGTGGCAATAAGAATTGTTGTCTTAATTCCAAAAAGAGCTCATCAGATTTGACTTTCACCAGTGGCGCAGTACTGCTTTTGCCATAGTGCTCCGCTTGATTTATGAATGTGAATAGTTTTATTATGATTCATGCGGGGAATATCTCAAATGATATGGACACTACAATGGGAAAGTAGGAGATGAAAGGAAGAACAAGAAGAAAAAAAGAAAAGGTGAAAGAAAGAGGAGATAAAAGGAAGAGAATGATAAAACAATTATTGAAAAAAACATGTACTTCGTTTAATTGAAAATCTGCAGTTCCTATATTGTCCATGAGGGGCGCTGTGTTTTAATCAGCAGATGGTAGCACTGAGCTTCAGATGTGGAAAATTGATTTTAAATAATTTCTTCATTTTTATCTGTTTGATGTATTTTGTCATGCAGGACAGTGTTTTTAAGTTCCAAAAAATGTGAATAAATGTTTTTCAACATTGTACAATCACTGTGATCAGTTCTTATGCATAATGCACTTAAATAAATGTTTAACAGTAAAAGTATTGTTAAAATTGCACATACTTTTCTTAAAAACGCTGAGGTTATTCATAATAAAAAGTGAAATTCATTTAATATAAAAATCAACAACAAGTCCACTTTTATTAGTTCTATTTAATCTTGCAATGAGTTTACTCGTGTGGCCCTCTTGAGATCAAGATTAAGCTGTATGCGGCCCCTAAACCAAAATGAGTTTGACACCCCTGATGTAGGCAAACTGCAGGCTGTCCAGGCCTGTAGGAATTGCATTCTTGATGTACTTTTGGAGGATCATCCTGAAGCACTTCATGATGGTGGTGGTCAGAGCGATGGGCCCTGGTACTCAGGGCGAATCGCTTCCATTAAACTGAGGGCAAAGCTCTCAGTCTAATGGTGACATGGATCCTGGAAGACATTATGCTGTATTCGACAATCTTGAGCTGGCTTTGCTCATCCAGCTGCCGTGGCTCGAGCGTTCGGAAATCTGCCCATTTCACATGTTTTTTGTATGAGTCCAGTACCTAAGCTGTAGGTAGTAACACCACATCTTTCAGGAAAAGAAACTGGGCGAACTGCAACGAGATGCGGTCAATTCTTAACAAAATGCTCTTTCCACCCGACCTGAGTGGGTGTTTTTATTTTTTATTTTATTTTATTGGTGAGGAGCCACTAGGAGATGACATTCCAGCCAGCAGCAGAGAAAATAAGGTCAGATTTCCTTTTTTAAATCTCTAGAGGTTGCGATGTCACATCCTATGTGAGCAGATGTTTTTGTAACTTTGAGTTCAGAGGAATGTTTCTGAATAATTAATAACTGAGAAGAGTAACACAGGGAACATAACAGCGTAAGCTTGGGGATCACAGACCCAGACCCAAATCTTGGCTACATCCAACCAAAGTGAGGTTTCAAGTTCTGTGGGGATAATCAGAGGAGCACTATTTCCTTTTAATATAGGATAAAAGGTGACCGTTCGGAAACAGAAGCGTGTTAGACTCGTTTATGGTTTATGTCACGATTTTTTTCTGATGAACCCGGACACAACCACACACTGAGCCTTAGTTTTATTGAAGATGAGTAGTGAACAGAGAACGAACCAGTCTTGACCATGCAGTTGCAGGAGGATGAAGATGGCTGGAGCTGGAGGACTGGAGAGGGAGCAGGAGAGCTGCGCCGAGAACCAGCAGCTCATCAGAGAGATTCCTTGAGCGCTGGGGTAGCAGGAGATCCAGCAGCACAGCAGAGAGCTTCCTTAGAACGCAGGGGGCTGCATGTGATTCAGCAGCACAGCAGAGAGAGTTCTTGGAGGTGCAGGGCTGCTGTAGATCCAGAGGTGCAGCAGAGAGGGTTCTTGGACCCAGGGAGCTGCAGAAGGACCAGGAGAGCAGCAGGGAAGGAGTCCATAGAACGCGTGGCTGCAGTCGAGGGAAACTTAGACTAGCAGGAGAGAGAGAAGCTCAGACTGACAGACATGGAACAATCTCTGTCAGTATAGGTTAGAGTGGTGACTGACGACGAACCAGCGGGGATGAGAAGACTGAGGGAGGCTTTTGTAGAGGTGTTGGCAGGTGCACTGAATCCAGACTTAATTAAGCAACGGCAGGTGGAACTAATGAGGAGGAGTGAGAGCTGGGCTGCATGAGAGGTGGAAAGTGCTGGAAAATATCAAGGGGAAACTGCCAGGCCAAAACTGTACCATTACAGTTTAAAGGTCTGTCAACTGTCCTAAGTGATTGTAAAAGTGCCACTGAGGTCAAGTTCTATGGTTTTAATGGCTCCAATAAGCCAATAAGCTGCACAGTGGTGCAGTGACTAGCACTGTTGCCATGCAGCAATAAGTTCGGTTAGCTCTTCCTGGAAGGATGGTGTGCAGCTGACCAGAATGCTGACATGGGGCCATGAAAAGAGCACTGAGCATGGACAACAAATGGCCGGGGCTAAGGTGTTACACTGACCAGTCAGCAACACAAACAAAGATGAGTTCTTCAGCATCACTTCAGATTTTCTTGTACACAATTAAAAACAAAATACACAATTGACAAAACACTAAAGTGTAAAGATAAAACCTTTGAAAGATGCACCTTTAAATAGAAAATATAAATGAATTAACAATAAATAAGGAAAAGAAAAAAAACTTGTCTGAGGAACTTTAAGTGGACGTTACATCAACAGGTAATAAATAAAGATGAATGTATGAATGAATAAGTTAATACATAAAGTAAACATTTTAATGAAACTTTACACTAGCTGCTGATTCACAAAGGACATCACAGAAACTGTGTTTACTAGGTTAAATTGAAATAAGTAGAGGCACAGATAAGAAACAAATAATTAGGATACAGCTGGAATCTGACACACTGGCAGACATCAACAAAGCACCACAAAGGTTACAAACTGCGAAGTTAGCATAAAGACGCATTATATTAACTAACGATGGTAAATTGATGGTTAAAAGCAAAAATGGAGAAATTATAATACAAATACAGGAGGTAGAGCTTCATGAGGTTTAATATCCCTCCTCTTAAAGCCAAATAAGATACTTCCCCATTTTTACCAGTTGTTAAAACATCTTAAGACAAAATAAACACATTATGGAGCCTAACCAGCTGTTTACCTAGGGGGTTTATTAAGCAAGGATTATTCAAAGATTTTCCTCTTACCTACACTATTGAAAAGAAATACGGCCATTTAAATCACAATAGCAGAGCGACTGCTAGACACAAGGTGATAGTAAAAGAATAACAACTTGAAGAAAAAATTGAGGAATGAAGGTTGACTCTGAGGGACATCAACACTGAAATGGCATCCAACATCGGCACACCTGCTGCACAGAGAACATTCTGAACAGGACTATGAATGGGTGTTTTGCTTTAAAGGTGTTGGACTTGAACTGCACAGTTTGACAAACGTGACCTGGACAGGTTGGCATTCAGGGAACCCAGCTAGAGCACACCAACGTAGCTGCTCCAAGAAGATGATGTGGAGAGACGTTTCACACACAGGTGGGGTAGAGACACCCTGGATAAGCAGCTGTCGTTTGAAACTGTTACGAACTTCTCAGAAGTGATGAAGAACCTACAATAGATATTTATCTTCTTGGGCTGATCACGGCCCGTACAATAGGCTGAACAACACGATCTAATTGACTCTATGGAAATACTGTGGGCAGGCCAGCTTCATCACACATTTGTTCAGGGGAATGTAGCAGAAAAATGTGTAATTGTGTGTGTGTGTGTGTGTGTGTGTGTGTGTGTGTGTGTGTGTAGCTAATTGCAACAGACCTACAGTTAGGAGGAGACCTTGAACATTCCTGCTGTTTCTCAGCTCTCAGAAGATTGTGTCAGTGCTGAGTTTTGTTTTCAATAAAAAGGAAGTTTCCATCAAATACTATAAAACATACAAAATGAATATTACCACACAGACTAACCAGTATATATCTAATATTAAACACAGCTAATAACCAGTAAAACACTAATATAACTTTAGACACAATCATGAAAGGCCAATTCTAACAGAAACAAAGAACAAAAAGGACAAAACTCCCTAGTTGTGAGCTGCTTCACCCTCCTTAGTTTTGTCTGGTTCTAGCTTCCCCTAGTTTCTCTGTTGTTCTAGTTCTCCTGAGTTCTCCTAGTTCCTCTGTCCCCTGGTGTTTTAAATATTCCCTGTTTCCATACGCCTTGGCGTTGCCCCCTGGCGTTTCCGTACGCCTGTTTCCCCCCCGGCGTTTCCGTACGCTTGTTGTTCTTCTGTGTTCTCTAGGTTCTTTGGTTCCCCAATGCTCTATAGGCTCGTTGGTTCCCCTGTGTGTTCTGTTTTGGTTTGCCTGATTGGACTGTGTTTTGGGCCAGAATCGGCCCGCAGACCTTGAGTTTGACACGTGTGCTTTAGTCTGTCCAGCCTGAGAAGCTGTGTGTTGAATACACATGGCATAATTCATTCTGGCTGGCCACGCTAGTATTTAACCGTCCATCTTCACCTCAACTTGAACCATTTTTTAAAAGTTGGTGAAAAATGTAGGATTTACTTTTAGTTTTTCTAAACCAGACGGGCTTAAGCGTTTACTTGTAATCTCAGAGGCCCAGTTTCAGTAATTGTGGCAGATTTGTTTTTTGTGAGCAGGGCGTTGGCACAATTTACACAAAATGAAACTTAAAATACACCCGAAATTGGGTTGGACAGGATAAGCTGCAGGTTTGTTTTTTTATTCATTTATTTACAGCAGATCCCTCTGCTGCTGCAAGTCAGAAACAGTCAAACTCATCCAACTGGTAATAAGACATGTGGAAAGTCCATAAGGGCCTCCTGTTACCTGTGAAATTACCAGCTGACATAAGTGAAAGTTACAGTTTGGCGGACCACACCTACAAAGTAGGTAAAAGGAGAAACAAAAGTGAAACAAGAAGCCTCCATATTTGGAGTTTGCGCCTGAAGGTATTTATAAGAAGCGGGACAACATCCCGCCTGCACTCTGAGACGGACACAGGCAGAGGTAAGTCAGGAGGACACACACTTTAAAATGGCTCTAAGAGGCTGAATTCAATCAGGAAATATAATCAGTGGATGTTTAAAATTAACTGTGAATTTCCTGAAAGATAAAAAATCAGATAGATGTTGGTATTTAAAGGATGTAATGAATGTTTGCCACAGATATAAAAAAGTTAAAATCTGCTTAAATCTTTGATTTTGTCAGAATTAAAGAAAAATTGGATTCAACTTAGAGACAAAATGTTCTTTTAAAAAGTGAAACAGTTTGTTCAGCAATTATGAATGTTGACCAAACTATTTCCTGAAAGATGAAGCATTTCTAGTCGTGGCATTCCAGTATTCGAAGGAGATTCCCTCCGGTATAAAAACTTCATTAGAGCCTTTAAGCATGGAGTGGAATCCAGAGCTAATGAAACTGACTCTTAGTATTTTCTCAAATAGTTTACTATGGGTCAGGCCAGAACATTAGTGAGGGGCTGTTTTTTATTAACTGGCTAAAAAATGTTTCATGAACATTTTGGAAATTAATTCAGGATTGCTGCAGCCTGTTTAGAGACGGCTCTGGATTGGCCTACAGTGGAATCAGAGGTTGTGAAATCACTACAAGCCTTTGTTCTGCTTTTAAGAAAAAACAGAGAAAAAATATTTGCCAAAACATTCTCTGCAGGCTTTGGGCTCTTTGACACAAAGACAAAAAGTTATTCACTTTATTAAGACCAAATAGTTCAAAAAGAACAAAAAGTTCGATAAACTTGTATTTCATTTAATTATATTCTGAAAACCAGATAAAGTTTCTGATCCGTATAAGAGACAAATATGAAAATATTCTTACATATTCTTGAGCTTACAGTTGGGCAGCTCCACTGGCATCAGGTGTGCAGGTACTGTATGTCCCTCCCCTCACCTGTCCACCTACCTGGCTTTGTTGACTGAAGGTGAGGAAGATAAAAACGCAGCACGTCATGGAAGGATCCTAACAATAGGAAGTGTTCCTGACTACATATATCCTGTCTTTACTTTAACACAGGCAGCCTCCTATCCCAGCAGGCTGTTTCCAATAAAATTGTTCTTTAATCATTAACTGTGTTCAAAGCAATAGAAGAATCGTTACATGTTAACACTTTTCAAATAGGTTGTAGGTTGTGAATGTGTGTACCTAATGTCTACTGCCTCAAACATGTAGTTAGATAAATAGTTGAAAGGTGAATTTTAACACTTTTTTCAGTGCCTGTAGCAGTTTCTTCTTCTGATTTTATACAGCCTGAATTAGCAGTGTCAGCTTGAATACACAAAGGCAATTATTAACAAAGTTAGTAATTTTAATCAACATCATGTGATTATCAGGCAATAATATCCTAAGGTTATATGTCTCTGTCCGTCATTGTATAATGAACACCTGCCTGGTGAAGTTCAACAACAGGTGAAGGAGGGGATTCATGCACAGATAGAATAAACACAAACTCTGCAAATTACAAGAATTTATTAACAAAATATTCCAACTTTCAGGTAAATAAGATGAGTCAGAAAACTGTTTAGCCAAGCTAATAACCTTCAACTAAACTACTAAGTAAAATGAAAAAACAAAAACGACTAATAAGCTACAGAGAAAAAGAACAGACAACAAAAGCTGAAACCAATAAAACGATGCGGTGATGTCACAGTTCAGAGTAATTATTATGAACCATAGCTTGTTTTAAGAATTTAAATTAGCTCTAAACTAATTAGGAACAATTGTTTGTGTTCAAACAACCTGTTCACAATGCAATTAACAATTCGTCAAATTAGGTCAACACCCTTTTGGACAATTTATCGTTAATGTTGTGTTGATTAGCTGACTTTTTAATGGAGTGACACAACCAAGAAACATTTATAAACTCTCAGAAGATGGTTAAGGGGCAGACAGACGGCGTGATGATGTGTCTTTGTGTTAAGTGAGCATCCAGAGGCTGACTTCTCACCAAACCTTCATTATGGCTGCAAAATGACAATAAAGATTCTTGATGTGACTAGCACTCACATGAGGTTGCTAATGACTGATAGCAGAGGAGGGGTGTTTTGGTTAGAAAAGGAATAAATTCAGAGCAGAATGAAAGTCAGGCTCAGTGACTGAATGGGAAAAAATAACAAAGGAAACATAAAAAAGGTTTTGCTGAAGGAGATCAGACAGAAAGCTCAGGAACTGGACTGGGAATGAAAAAATGGTCATGATGAGACATAAGGAGCATGGAGAATGGAGGCATGGAACATAGAAAACTAAAGGAAGAAAACCAGCAATGAGCAATGACCAGGAAGCTTATATAAAGGGGGGAGAGCAGAGAAAAGAAAAGCAGGGGGAGTAATCATGTGCAAAATGAGGAACAGCTGAGATCAATGAAAGCTGAGGGGGCTGAGGAGGGGAGAGTAATGAACAGAAGAGCAAAGACACAAAAACTCAGGAAAGAAAAAAAACAGAGAACATGCAAAATGTGCAAAGAGCAAGAATGAACTAAGAACCCATTTACAAACATTTGCTCAAAAATGGCTACAACTAGAGAACAGAAACAGCAGAGAAAAAACTGAGGGATGAAAGAAACCCGAAATCTCAGACACCTGAACGTTCATGTCAAGGGGAGCTTGTGGATCCTAACAGACTCATAAGTGCACCAGCATAGAGGACTAATATTAGTAATGTTTGGTCAAATTTCAAAACATATGCCCTAAATCAACACAAGGCTGATACGTTATGACTGCACAGGGCTGGGTTGAACTATTTAGTGGTATTTAGTTGTAACTTGTACTTGTTTTATTTACAGTATAAACATTATTATAATATAGGACAATAATTGAAATAGGACAAATGATATATGAAAATTACTTTGGCATCCCCTTTGACAATAACATACATAAGACTAAATTTAAATTTTCACCTTCTCCTTTCTAGACATTCTGACACCAACATGAGCGGATTCAGGTTACAGTGGGCTGAAGAGGACTTCAGCCCTCCTCCTGGAGTAATTCGACTGCTTACCCCGCAGCCAGCTGATGACCGGACCTACATCATGTATCACGGCACCACCCGGACGTGTGCTAAGGAGATCCTTAGGACAGGTTTCCGTCAATCTCAAGAAGGGATGCTTGGTCCTGGGGTCTACCTCAGCAGAGACCTGCAGAAAGCCAGTCGCTACCCTATTGATCATCCTGAAGAGGACAAGGTGGTCATCAAGGTAAAGGTCAATGTGGGGAAGGTGATAGCCATCAATTACCAGAATCACCCTCTGCAGAAGACCTGGCATGATCATGGATACGACACCGCCTGGGTGCCGCCCAACTGTGGCATGGTGAAGAGCGGCCTGGAGGAAAACTGCGTCTGGGATCCCAGTAGAATCAAGATCATTCGGCTAATCGAACCCACAAAAGTCCCAGTCCAGCCTGATTACATGTAAAAGCAAGCAATAAGTGCTTCATTTTGTACAAGCAAATATATTTGGATAAAATCCATTTTGTAATCTTTGTCATTTTGACCTAAAAAAAAATAAAAGATCTCATATTAAAATATATCAGTTTTTGGCATTACTAAAAATAATTAAATTCAATTTTATTCATATAGCACCAATTCACAACACACGTCATCTCAAGGCTTTTATAAAGTCAGACTCCATCAGATCCTCCAGGTTGGTCAGAAAGTTTCCTCTCTAAGGAAACCCAGCAGGTTGCATCAAGTCTCTCAATCAGCAATCCCTCATACTGAGCATGCATGAAGCGACAGTGGAGAGGAAAACTCCCCTTTAACAGGGAGGAGAACCTCCAGCAGAACCAGAACCAGGCTCAGTGTGAACGCTCATCTGCCTCGACCCACTGGGGGTTAGTGAAGAGAGAGCAGCTTTACATCATCCTTTACTGTTGAGGGAGTTTTTCCAACATGTTTACCAACTCCTCCGCTACCAAATGTTTCCTTATAATTCCCAGTTTGTTGTGGGATTGAGTCCTAAAAAAAACTACCACATGAATCATCCAGCAAACATTCACAAACAGGGCCCAAAGTCAGCCCCATGAAGATCAGTTTGAGCAGATTATCTTAAATCTCATCAAGGACCCAGTAAGGACCTGAACAGAGTCTCCAACTGATATTTCTAATGTTTGCTGCATTTACACATTTGTGAATCCTGGCCCAGTCGGCACCCATTCAGCCTGAAAAAAACTCTTTTGGGGGGCAAAAACATCTGGGTTATACATATAAAATTAAACCAGGAGTTCTGGTGTTTCCGCAATGGGAGGCTTCAGGTGAATTATAAAAGTTTGTCAATGTTGCACATGAGCATTTGCCCTAAGCTCCTAGAGAAAAAAGAAGTATACTGCTGCCACCTTCTGGCACACTTTGAAGGAAGTAGGCGCTTCAGTTGTCATATGAACCTTGTTAGGCCCGAGCAGCTAAGCGCTGCGAAGGCCTATTGTATCTGTAGTGTTAATTAGGCCCGAGCAGCTAAGCGCTGCGAAGGCCTATTGTATCTGTAGTGTTAATTATTATTCTTATTCTTATTAGGCCCGAGCAGCTAAGCGCTGCGAAGGCCTATTGTATCTGTAGTGTTAATTAGGCCCGAGCAGCTAAGCGCTGCGAAGGCCTATTGTATCTGTAGTGTTAATTATTATTAGGCCCGAGCAGCTAAGCGCTGCGAAGGCCTATTGTATCTGTAGTGTTAATTATTATTATTAGGCCCGAGCAGCTAAGCGCTGCGAAGGCCTATTGTATCTGTAGTGTTAATTATTATTATTATTATTATTAGGCCCGAGCAGCTAAGCGCTGCGAAGGCCTATTGTATCTGTAGTGTTAATTATTATTATTATTATTATTATTATTCTGCCCCCCTAAAGAGGGGCCTTTTTGGGGGCTTTCTCATTTTCAAAAACTCACCAAACTTGGCAGATGCATGGTGACTGTTTAAAAATTTTGTATTTTAAGGTCGTCACAAAAATCTAAAGAAAAATGCCTCAACGGCGCCACCTAGAAATTTTCAAAGGACCCTTTGCTATTCACTTACTTCGTCGTAGAGACATGAAATTTGGTACAGTTGTAGAGCTCAACAAGACGCTCAGAATTTACAATTAATGTCATAGTGCAAATATCACAGGAAGTTGGCCATTTTAGACTTAAAGTCTGATTTTGACCCAATTTTTGACGTTTATAGCATTGCTATTTGATGGATCTCCTCCTAGAGATTTTGAGCGATCGGCTTGAAACTCGGGCAGTCTGATCATAAGGCATGGCCAATCAAAAGTTATCAAAACGGTGAGTTTTTGAGCATGCTGAAGGGGCGTTGGCAGGGGTCAAAGTTCACCTATTCGCCACAAAAAATAAAAGTGTTATATCTCCTACACAGAAACACACAGAGGCACCAAACTTTCTGTGATTAATCATCATCAGGTCTCCTATAATATCCAATGGTCAAATGATGACATCACTTAGGCCACACCCCCTGACAACAGGAAGTGTCATGTTTTGCTGTAAACGGTCGCTATGTTACCCCTCTGAGCTAATCAACATGAAACTGTGTCCAGAGACAGAAAACATGTTGTTGTGTTGTGGATTCCAGCCCCAAGTCGATTCGATGGAGCAGGAGAGCGTGGCGGCGTGGTGAAGTCACCTCAAACGCCGCTGCCATACGTTTGGCTCTGAATTCCACATTTTTGGGCCGAGCTGCATAAAACTCACTTGGATGCATCCTTATCCACCCCCCAACAGGAATCCATAACAAATTTTGGTGGGCGTGACCTAATGCCTCAACGGCGCCACTTAGCAATTTTCAAAGGACCCTTTGCTATTCACTTACTTCATCGTAGAGACATGAGATTTGGTACAGTGGTAGAGCTCACCAAGACGCTCAGAATTTACAATTAATGTCATAGTGTAAATATCACAGGAAGTCGGCCATTTTAGATTGAATGTCTGATTTTGACCACATTTTTGACGTTTATAGCATTGGTATTTGATGGATCTCCTCCTAGAGATTTTTAGCGAGCGGCTTGAAACTCGGGCAGTCTGATCATAAGGCATGGCCAATTAAAAGTTATCAAAACGGTGAGTTTTTGAGCTTGTTGAAGGGGCATTAGCAAGGGTTAAAGTTCACCTACTCGCCACAAAAAATAAAACTGTTATATCTCCTACACAGAAACACACAGAGGCATCAAACTTTCAGTGATTGATCACCATCAGGTCTCCTATAATATCCAATGGTCAAATGATGACATTGCTTAGGCCACGCCCCCTGACAACAGGAAGTGTCATGTTTTGTTGTAAGCGGTCGCTATGTTACCCCTCTGAGCTAATCAACATGAAACTGTGTCCACAGACAGAACACATGTTGGTATGTTGTGGATTTCAGGCTCAACTGGATTGGATGGAGCAGGGGGGCGTGGCGGCGTGGCATATTCACCTCAAACGCTGCTGTCATACGTTTGGCTCTGAATTCCACAGTTTTGGGCCGAGCTGCTTAAAACTCATTTGGATGCATCCTTATCCACCCCCCAACAGGAATCCTTAACAAACTTTAGTGAGCAGGACTTAGTTTCTCTATAGCGCCACCAAGCAAATTTCAAAGGACCCTTTGGTATTCACTTACTTCATCGTAGAGTAATGAAATTTTGTACAGTTGTAGATCTCAGCAAGACGCTCAGAATTTACAATTAATGTCATACTGCAAGTATCACAGGAAGTAAGCCATTTTAGATTGAAATCTGAATTTTGATACCAAGTTGACATGTAAAGCATATGTATTTGATCATACTTGTCCAGCAGGGGGCAGCAAGAGACCACAAATAAACCCCAAAGGAATTTCTCTTGGTAAGTAAGTGATCTTAACTCTTTGGTTTCCTTGTATATTTAAGTTGAACAGATATACAAATCCTGCTTGAAAACTGACAAACTCTTGTTCAATACATTTCAGTTTTTATTTATATAACGCCAAATCATGAAACATGTCATCAGGGGTGGATTGGGACAAAAAATTGGCCCTGGCATTTTGGATTAGACTGGCCCACCACATTTTTTTTGTGTACTGAATGTGTATACCAACTGTGCAATACCAACTGTGCAATACCTTGAAGTCAGGATAATGGAAATTAGTGAGAGTGGACACTTAAAATACTTCCAAAATCTTAATTTATTAACACTGTAAAATGTAAACTCCACCACAGCACAGCAACTATTCTTAGATCAGAGAGAGAGAGAGAGAAAGAGAGGTGTCACGGTCAATCACACATATTATCACGTTACATCATTATAAGAAGTTATTGTAAGTTGCTCATCAGATCTATTCAGTCTTCCAGATACTGTAGGGTAACATTGGACTAATGTGCACTCACTGTGTAAAAAAGGATGCCAATGACAAAATGAACCAGAGAAATGCCTCACTTGTCATCATGGAAAGAAAGAAAATATATAATAACATAATATAAATTTTGATTTACTCAGTCATTTGTAATAAGTATTTTATTTATCTAATTTCCTAATTTTTGATCATATTTTCTTTAAAATCGCAGACTTTTCGCTATTTTTCATGTAAATCCTTGGTGGCGCTTGATAGCGAAGCCGGTGAGGCCGCAGCGAGCTTGGCCTACCCTGGGATTGCGCAATCCCATGGTAACTGCGCTGACTTCCATTCTGTGAATGCATCTTCCTGTCTCTAGATCATAAATTCAATTGTTCAAACAGTTATGAACTGATTTTCCACAATTTAATATATGTGGATTACGAATTGTGTTTTGGTCATCAAACTGTGTGCAGATAACATGTTTTCGTGGTGCTGGCCGATCATAAACAGCAAAGAAGTGGTTGTAGGTGAGGCCAGCAGTTCCTTGGCCACTAGGCAGGGGGCGCTCAAGGGGCACCGCTCGTGATCCCCAAATAGTAGAGTCAAAACAAGTTATTGATGTTTTATTAGCGAGTTTTGCTAAACAAGTAAAGCACTAAAAAGACTAAACATACAGCTGGAACAGGACTGATCAGGGAAGGCTTTCCTCCCTGGCAGTGAGCTCCATTGAGACTGAGAGACTTTTAAAACTGAAGAAGATAAAGAGAACTTTTACCGGAAAATGATGATATTTTTGTTCAGAAAGAGCGCCACAGGGACTTAAATTATAAGTAGAGGTAAGACAGCGATACTTATTCATGTTTTGTTTTTGTGATAAAATCTGCGTAATGTGGGTTATAGTTTTAGAATGTGTTACAAATGCAGAAATCCATCATAACTCATAAACTGTTACCAATCAAATGACAATTTTTTTCATCAAAGAACCAATATTTTTCCATGTATCTTGGTGAATTTATTTGGCTCAATCAGTCTCCTTCAGCACTTTGCAACGAGTCTACTCTGTAGAGTGTATATATTTGTAAATCTGACTCTGATGACGTCAGTGCCTCACCAGCCATGAACCCTACCGCACGTTAGAGACTGACATTTTTTCGGGAATCCCGCGGGTCACGTGATTCCCACGGGAATCTCGCGGGATGGGAGTCAACATCAGTAAATATCACGTGATTGGGACGGTACAGGATTAAATATAAACGGGAGCAGACGGGAGCGGGAGTAAACCAACAACAGGTACAATTAACTAGGATCGAAGCCAAAAGATTAAATAAAATAGAAAATCAAAAATGTAGGTTCGCCGCCGCCATTTTGTAGTTTTTTTCCAAGAAACCGAAACTATAATGCTGGTCAAAGAACTACACGACCCAGAAGCCAACAGTGCATCCGGTTTATTTTTTCCGCCAGCGCTCAAAAAACAGAATGGGAGTGGGGGGGGGGGGGATCAACCGCTAGTGGCGAACTCAACCTGGAAAAGTTGGATCGGCAACGCAAAGTCAAAAGTAAGGACTTATTTATTAAACTCACAGCGCAACTGTAAAGTTGCAAATATTAACAAACTTGAGGAGAGTTGAATGTCACGGTGTTAACACTCAGTACCTGCTTGTAAAACGTGTTTCCTGGACTAATTTCCCAATGTGCAACAGTGTAATAATACGGCCAATAACTTAAAACTACTTTATTATTTTATTTAGTATTGTCTGAACAGTTGTGTTTTTTTCTGTTTTAACCCAATAACTGAACAATGTGTTAACACTTCTGTTTCACTATTTAACAAAAGTAAAACATGTACTTCCATGTCTGGTCGGGTAAAAATGAGACGGAGCCGACTGGACCGGCTGTTCCTGGGTCCAGTTAGCTCCGCCTCCAGCTCCGCATCATCCCCGAAAATTAACATAATCTCACTTTTAACTTTTGATAAAAGTTGACAGATCTGTCTAAGAATGTGTTTAATGTTCAATGAATGTATTGGTTCTGATAGTAAACCCTAATTAGTTTGTGGATATTTTATTGCAAATGGAAAAATACTAATATGCTTGAATGATATTCAACTTTTTTGTAATTTTTTGTTTTACTAAACTGAGTTTTTGAACCACTTCGGTACATTATCTAAATTGTGACAGTAATGCCTTTATGCACTTTTTTCTTAACTGAGTATAGATCTCTTTCTCGGTGCATTATTCTTTAGTTTCAGCAATTTGAAATGTAAAAGTAACTTCATTGTTCATGTGAAACAATTACTTAATGAATTAGTAAAAAGCAACATTGTACATTTTGTTTATTCAACTAAGATAGGCATGGTCTGTTTCCCTGTTTGTTACTTTATTTATTTATTTATTATTATTCCTTTCACTTTAACTGGCCTTTACTACAGCTAAAACAGGAACTTAACTGACCCTTCATAGACATTCAGGTTTAATGTATTTCCAGAAAACTTAATGAAGACAACAAGAATGGGAGTAGGGCAGGAGCGGGAGTCATTCTGAGTGGGAGCGGGATGGGAGTGGGAGTAATTTTACCAGGAGCGGGACGGGACAGGATTTTTTTTTCTACTCTGGCCCGGGATTGGGACGGGACACAATTTTTATCAGTGGGAGTGGGACGGGACAGGAGTGAAAATCCACTCCCGTGTCACTCTCTACCGCACGTCACTGACTACAACCACCACCATATTTTACACCAGACACCGGAGCAGATGAAGGGCCTGCTGTTGGGAACATGTCAGTCAGTTTGACACATTTCGCAGCATCCGTTTGAAGAACTCGTTTCTTTTTTTCGTGCAGTTTCTCTGCGCCTCCCTTGCGTTTCTTATCCATTACTACTGTGAACACCGCTGCACAAAGTTCCACATGGAGCGTGAAGGTGTTTTTCTACTTTATGATTGGCCTAGCCCTTTAGACTGTCAGGGATGATAACCAATGGGCTGCAGTAGCCTGTGGTAAGGGCTGGATGATCGGAACAGACTCTTGCGCTGCTGATATTTTTCTTCATGCATTATGCAAATATAACGAGGCAGATATATAAAATAATAATAATATTAATAATAATAATACATATTATTAATATACATGTCGGGTCTGCCGGCCTGCATGTCATCTAAAGGCAGTTTACAATGTCAAAATCAATCAGATTATACATATTAAGTCAGATTATCCAGATTGGTAAAAGAAATTCCTATATAAGGGAACCAGTTGATTTCATCAAAGTCGTAACAAGCAGCATTGACTCCTGAAGAAGCGTAGAGCCACAGGGAGAGTCGTTTGCATTGTACATGGCTTAGCAGCAATCCCTCATACTGATCAAGCATGAAGTGACAGCAGAAGGAAAAACTCCCCATTAACAGGAAGGAAAAACCTCCAGCCGAACCGGGCTCAGTATGAACGGTAATCTGCCTTGACCGACTGGGGGTTACAAAAGAGAGAGAAGAGACACAACAAGACAGACAAAAAAGCACAGAAGCACACATTGATCCAGTAATGTGTTTTACATTAGATGGTAATAGCAGGTGATCTGTCTTCCCTGAATGATGTCACAGCTAACAGAACGCCAGACCAGGGGTACCTACTATGAAGAAAAAATAGAAAAAACAAAAAGGTAAAAGCTGAAATGACAACAGTCATGCAAAATTGAAGAACAATAGACCCTGATGTCCTCCAGCAGCCTAAGCCTATAGCAGCATAACTATAGAGGTAGCTCGGGGTAACATGAACCACTCTAACTATAATCTTTGTCAAAAAGGAAAGTCCCAAGAGCCAGCTTCTAGTGGAGGAGTTCAAGTATCTTGGGGTCTTGTTCACGAATGAGGGGAAGATGGAGCGGGAGATCGACAGGCGGATTGGTGCGACGTCTGCTGTGAAGCGTGCGCTGTACCGATCCGTTGTGGTGAAGAGAGAGCTGAGCCAAAAGGCCAAGCTCTCGATTTACCAGTCGATCTACGTTCCTACCCTCATCTATGGTCACGAGCTTTGGGTCGTGACCGAAAGAACGAAATCCCGGATACAAGCGGCCAAAATGAGTTTTCTCCATAGTGTGTCTGGGCTCTCCCTTAGAGATAGGGTGAGGAGCTCAGTCATCCGGGGAGGACTCAGAGTAGAGCCGCTGCTCCTCCACATTGAGAGGAGCCAGTTGAGGTGGATCGGGCATCTGGTTAGGATGCCTCCTGGACGCCTCCCTGATGAGGTGTTCTTGGCACGTCCCACCGGGAGGAGGCCCAGAGGAAGACCCAGGACACGCTGGAGAGACTATGCTGGCCTGGGAACGCTTTGGGATTCCCCCGGAGGAAGTGGCCCAAGTGGCTGGGGAGAGGAAGGTCTGGGGCTCCCTCTTGAAGCTGCCCCTGCGACCTGACCCCGGATAAGTGGAAGACGATGGATGGATGGAAAAAGGAAAGTTTTAGGATTAGTCTTAAAAGTAGACAGGGTGTCTGCGTCACGGACCAAAACTGGGAGTTTGTTCCACTGGAGAGGAGCCTGATAACTAAAGGATCTGCCTACCATTCTGGTTTTACAGACTTTAGGAACCACTAGCAGACCTGCTTTCTGAGAGTGAAGTGGTCTGTTAGAAATTACTAAAGTTTGTACACAACATACACATGTGGAATATTGCTAACGTGTTACTTTAGCAATTTTCCAATTGCCAAAGTGTTACTTTTACATTATTACTTTTGGGTGTGTATCCACCAATTTAACTGTCAAACTTTCATAAAAGCTGTCTTAATGCAAGAAACGAAACCCTTAAACACATGAAATAATTAACTTTAAATAACTAAAAAGGTTTTGTTAACTTTTCACATGAAGCTGGATTAACAGCTAGTAAGATACCTTTGATTAAGTTGGTATACTAATGTTTAAACCAGGGGTGTCAAACGTACGGCCTGCGGGCCGGATCTGGCCCGCCGAACGATTTAGTCCGGCCCGGTGGCCAAATGCATTTTTATTATTCAACGGCTGTGTCTCCTCGGTGCATCGACCGATCTGCACCAGATTTTTTGTGAGTCGTGGGGGAGCGCTGCCCAACGCATACGTGTGTATGGCATGGTAGACGGGTGAGGAAAATGCATGACAGCTTCTGCGGTGGCTGGCGGCGGGAGGTGCGCGTACCCTAGCGGTGGCCCTTAGGCCAGAGCGGCGCTTGGCTGCGAGGGCCGATCATCACCGCTTGCGGTTTTAATTATTATTATTATTATTATTATTCTGCCCCCCTAAAGAGGGGCCTTTTTGGGGGCTTTCTCATTTTCAAAAACTCACCAAACTTGGCAGATGCATGGTGACTGTTTAAAAATTTTGTATTTTAAGGTCGTCACAAAAATCTAAAGAAAAATGCCTCAACGGCGCCACCTAGAAATTTTCAAAGGACCCTTTGCTATTCACTTACTTCGTCGTAGAGACATGAAATTTGGTACAGTTGTAGAGCTCACCAAGACGCTCAGAATTTACAATTAATGTCATAGTGTAAATATCACAGGAAGTCGGCCATTTTAGATTGAAAGTCTGATTTTGACCTCAATTTTGACAGTTACAGCATCGGTATAAGATCTAACTCCTCCTAGAGATATCGAGCGATCGGCTTGAAACTCGGGCAGTCTGATCATAAGGCATGGCCAATCAAAAGTTATCAAAACGGTGAGTTTTTGAGCATGCTGAAGGGGCGTTGGCAGGGGTCAAAGTTCACCTATTCGCCACAAAAAATAAAAGTGTTATATCTCCTACACAGAAACACACAGAGGCACCAAACTTTCTGTGATTAATCATCATCAGGTCTCCTATAATATCCAATGGTCAAATGATGACATCACTTAGGCCACACCCCCTGACAACAGGAAGTGTCATGTTTTGCTGTAAACGGTCGCTATGTTACCCCTCTGAGCTAATCAACATGAAACTGTGTCCACAGACAGAACACATGTTGTTGTGTTGTGGATTCCAGCCCCAAGTTGATTCGATGGAGCAGGAGAGCGTGGCGGCGTGGTGAAGTCACCTCAAACGCCGCTGCCATACGTTTGGCTCTGAATTCCACATTTTTGGGCCGAGCTGCATAAAACTCACTTGGATGCATCCTTATCCACCCCCCAACAGGAATCCATAACAAATTTTGGTGGGCGTGACCTAATGCCTCAACGGCGCCACTTAGCAATTTTCAAAGGACCCTTTGCTATTCACTTACTTCATCGTAGAGACATGAGATTTGGTACAGTGGTAGAGCTCACCAAGACGCTCAGAATTTACAATTAATGTCATAGTGTAAATATCACAGGAAGTCGGCCATTTTAGATTGAATGTCTGATTTTGACCCCATTTTTGACGTTTATAGCATTGGTATTTGATGGATCTCCTCCTAGAGATTTTTAGCGAGCGGCTTGAAACTCGGGCAGTCTGATCATAAGGCATGGCCAATTAAAAGTTATCAAAACGGTGAGTTTTTGAGCTTGTTGAAGGGGCATTAGCAAGGGTTAAAGTTCACCTACTCGCCACAAAAAATAAAACTGTTATATCTCCTACACAGAAACACACAGAGGCATCAAACTTTCAGTGATTGATCACCATCAGGTCTCCTATAATATCCAATGGTCAAATGATGACATTGCTTAGGCCACGCCCCCTGACAACAGGAAGTGTCATGTTTTGTTGTAAGCGGTCGCTATGTTACCCCTCTGAGCTAATCAACATGAAACTGTGTCCACAGACAGAACACATGTTGGTATGTTGTGGATTTCAGGCTCAACTGGATTGGATGGAGCAGGGGGGCGTGGCGGCGTGGCATATTCACCTCAAACGCTGCTGTCATACGTTTGGCTCTGAATTCCACAGTTTTGGGCCGAGCTGCTTAAAACTCATTTGGATGCATCCTTATCCACCCCCCAACAGGAATCCTTAACAAACTTTAGTGAGCAGGACTTAGTTTCTCTATAGCGCCACCAAGCAAATTTCAAAGGACCCTTTGGTATTCACTTACTTCATCGTAGAGTAATGAAATTTTGTACAGTTGTAGATCTCAGCAAGACGCTCAGAATTTACAATTAATGTCATACTGCAAGTATCACAGGAAGTAAGCCATTTTAGATTGAAATCTGAATTTTGATACCAAGTTGACATGTAAAGCATATGTATTTGATCATACTTGTCCAGCAGGGGGCAGCAAGAGACCACAAATAAACCCCAAAGGAATTTCTCTTGGTAAGTAAGTGATCTTAACTCTTTGGTTTCCTTGTATATTTAAGTTGAACAGATATACAAATCCTGCTTGAAAACTGACAAACTCTTGTTCAATACATTTCAGTTTTTATTTATATAGCGCCAAATCATGAAACATGTCATCAGGGGTGGATTGGGACAAAAAATTGGCCCTGGCATTTTGGATTAGACTGGCCCACCACATTTTTTTTGTGTACTGAATGTGTATACCAACTGTGCAATACCAACTGTGCAATACCTTGAAGTCAGGATAATGGAAATTAGTGAGTGGACACTTAAAATACTTCCAAAATCTTAATTTATTAACACTGTAAAATGTAAACTCCACCACAGCACAGCAATTATTCTTAGATCAGAGAGAGAGAGAGAGAGAAAGAGAGGTGTCACGGTCAATCACACATATTATCACGTTACATCATTATAAGAAGTTATTGTAAGTTGCTCATCAGATCTATTCAGTCTTCCAGATACTGTAGGGTAACATTGGACTAATGTGCACTCACTGTGTAAAAGAGGATGCCAATGACAAAATGAACCAGAGAAATGCCTCACTTGTCATCATGGAAAGAAAGAAAATATATAATAACATAATATAAATTTTGATTTACTCAGTCATTTGTAATAAGTATTTTATTTATCTAATTTCCTAATTTTTGATCATATTTTCTTTAAAATCGCAGACTTTTCGCTATTTTTCATGTAAATCCTTGGTGGCGCTTCATAGCGAAGCCGGTGAGGCCGCAGCGAGCTTGGCCTACCCTGGGATTGCGCAATCCCATGGTAACTGCGCTGACTTCCATTCTGTGAATGCATCTTCCTGTCTCTAGATCATAAATTCAATTGTTCAAACAGTTATGAACTGATTTTCCACAATTTAATATATGTGGATTACGAATTGTGTTTTGGTCATCAAACTGTGTGCAGATAACATGTTTTCGTGGTGCTGGCCGATCATAAACAGCAAAGAACTGGTTGTAGGTGAGGCCAGCAGTTCCTTGGCCACTAGGCAGGGGGCGCTCAAGGGGCACCGCTCGTGATCCCCAAATAGTAGAGTCAAAACAAGTTATTGATGTTTTATTAGCGAGTTTTGCTAAACAAGTAAAGCACTAAAAAGACTCTAAACATACAGCTGGAACAGGACTGATCAGGGAAGGCTTTCCTCCCTGGCAGTGAGCTCCACTGAGACTGAGAGACTTTTAAAACTGAAGAAGATAAAGAGAACTTTTACCGGAAAATGATGATATTTTTGTTCAGAAAGAGCGCCACAGGGACTTAAATTATAAGTAGAGGTAAGACAGCGATACTTATTCATGTTTTGTTTCTGTAATGAAATGTGCTTAATGTGGGTTATAGTTTTAGAATGTGTTACAAATGCAGAAATCCATCATAACTCATAAACTGTTACCAATCAAATGACAATTTTTTTCATCAAAGAACCAATATTTTTCCATGTATCTTGGTGAATTTATTTGGCTCAATCAGTCTCCTTCAGCACTTTGCAACGAGTCTACTCTGTAGAGTGTATATATTTGTAAATCTGACTCTGATGACGTCAGTGCCTCACCAGCCATGAACCCTACCGCACGTCACTGACTACAACCACAACCACCATATTTTACACCAGACACCGGAGCAGATGAAGGGCCTGCTGTTGGGAACATGTCAGTCAGTTTGACACATTTCGCAGCATCCGTTTGAAGAACTCGTTTCTTTTTTTCGTGCAGTTTCTCTGCGCCTCCCTTGCGTTTCTTATCCATTACTACTGTGAACACCGCTGCACAAAGTTCCACATGGAGCGTGAAGGTGTTTTTCTACTTTATGATTGGCCTAGCCCTTTAGACTGTCAGGGATGATAACCAATGGGCTGCAGTAGCCTGTGGTAAGGGCCGGATGATCGGAACAGACGCTTGCGCTGCTGATATTTTTCTTCATGCATTATGCAAATATAACGAGGCAGATATATAAAATAATAATAATATTAATAATAATAATACATATTATTAATATACATGTCGGGTCTGCCGGCCTGCATGTCATCTAAAGGCAGTTTACAATGTCAAAATCAATCAGATTATACATATTAAGTCAGATTATCCAGATTGGTAAAAGAAATTCCTATATAAGGGAACCAGTTGATTTCATCAAAGTCGTAACAAGCAGCATTGACTCCTGAAGAAGCGTAGAGCCACAGGGAGAGTCGTTTGCATTGTACATGGCTTTGCAGCAATCCCTCATACTGATCAAGCATGAAGTGACAGCAGAAGGAAAAACTCCCCATTAACAGGAAGGAAAAACCTCCAGCCGAACCGGGCTCAGTATGAACGGTAATCTGCCTTGACCGACTGGGGGTTACAAAAGAGAGAGAAGAGACACAACAAGACAGACAAAAAAGCACAGAAGCACACATTGATCCAGTAATGTGTTTTACATTAGATGGTAATAGCAGGTGATCTGTCTTCCCTGAATGATGTCACAGCTAACAGAACGCCAGACCAGGTGTACCTACTATGAAGAAAAAATAGAAAAAACAAAAAGGTAAAAGCTGAAATGACAACAGTCATGCAAAATTGAAGAACAATAGACCCTGATGTCCTCCAGCAGCCTAAGCCTATAGCAGCATAACTATAGAGGTAGCTCAGCGTAACATGAACCACTCTAACTATAATCTTTGTCAAAAAGGAAAGTCCCAAGAGCCAGCTTCTAGTGGAGGAGTTCAAGTATCTTGGGGTCTTGTTCACGAATGAGGGGAAGATGGAGCGGGAGATCGACAGGCGGATTGGTGCGACGTCTGCTGTGAAGCGTGCGCTGTACCGATCCGTTGTGGTGAAGAGAGAGCTGAGCCAAAAGGCCAAGCTCTCGATTTACCGGTCGATCTACGTTCCTACCCTCATCTATGGTCACGAGCTTTGGGTCGTGACCGAAAGAACGAAATCCCGGATACAAGCGGCCAAAATGAGTTTTCTCCATAGTGTGTCTGGGCTCTCCCTTAGAGATAGGGTGAGGAGCTCAGTCATCCGGGGAGGACTCAGAGTAGAGCCGCTGCTCCTCCACATTGAGAGGAGCCAGTTGAGGTGGATCGGGCATCTGGTTAGGATGCCTCCTGGACGCCTCCCTGATGAGGTGTTCTGGGCACGTCCCACCGGGAGGAGACCCAGAGGAAGACCCAGGACACGCTGGAGAGACTATGCTGGCCTGGGAACGCTTTGGGATTCCCCCAGAGGAAGTGGCCCAAGTGGCTGGGGAGAGGAAGGTCTGGGGCTCCCTCTTGAAGCTGCCCCTGCGACCTGACCCCGGATAAGTGGAAGACGATGGATGGATGGAAAAAGGAAAGTTTTAGGATTAGTCTTAAAAGTAGACAGGGTGTCTGCGTCACGGACCAAAACTGGGAGTTTGTTCCACTGGAGAGGAGCCTGATAACTAAAGGATCTGCCTACCATTCTGGTTTTACAGACTTTAGGAACCACTAGCAGACCTGCTTTCTGAGAGTGAAGTGGTCTGTTAGAAATTACTAAAGTTTGTACACAACATACACATGTGGAATATTGCTAACGTGTTACTTTAGCAATTTTCCAATTGCCAAAGTGTTACTTTTACATTATTACTTTTGGGTGTGTATCCACCAATTTAACTGTCAAACTTTCATAAAAGCTGTCTTAATGCAAGAAACGAAACCCTTAAACACATGAAATAATTAACTTTAAATAACTAAAAAGGTTTTGTTAACTTTTCACATGAAGCTGGATTAACAGCTAGTAAGATACCTTTGATTAAGTTGGTATACTAATGTTTAAACCAGGGGTGTCAAACGTACGGCCTGCGGGCCGGATCTGGCCCGCCGAACGATTTAGTCCGGCCCGGTGGCCAAATGCATTTTTATTATTCAACGGCTGTGTCTCCTCGGTGCATCGACCGATCTGCACCACATTTTTTGTGAGTCGTGGGGGAGCGCTGCCCAACGCATACGTGTGTATTGCATGGTAGACGGGTGAGGAAAATGCATGACAGCTTCTGCGGTGGCTGGCGGCGGGAGGTGCGCGTACCCTAGCGGTGGCCCTTAGGCCAGAGCGGCGCTTGGCTGCGAGGGCCGATCATCACCGCTTGCGGTTTTAATTATTATTATTAGGCCCGAGCAGCGAAGCGCTGCGAAGGCCTATTGTATCTGTAGTGTTAATTCTTATTATTCTGCCCCCCTAAAGAGGGGCCTTTTTGGGGGCTTTGTCATTTTCAAAAACTCACCAAACTTTGCAGATGCATGGTGACTGTTTAAAAATTTTGTATTTTAAGGTCGTCACAAAAATCTAAAGAAAAATGCCTCAACGGCGCCACCTAGAAATTTTCAAAGGACCCTTTGCTATTCACTTACTTCGTCGTAGAGACATGAAATTTGGTACAGTTGTAGAGCTCACCAAGACGCTCAGAATTTACAATTAATGTCATAGTGTAAATATCAGAGGAAGTCGGCCATTTTAGATTGAAAGTCTGATTTTGACCTCAATTTTGACAGTTACAGCATCGGTATAAGATCTAACTCCTCCTAGAGATATCGAGCGATCGGCTTGAAACTCGGGCAGTCTGATCATAAGGCATGGCCAATCAAAAGTTATCAAAACGGTGAGTTTTTGAGCATGCTGAAGGGGCGTTGGCAGGGGTCAAAGTTCACCTATTCGCCACAAAAAATAAAAGTGTTATATCTCCTACACAGAAACACACAGAGGCACCAAACTTTCTGTGATTAATCATCATCAGGTCTCCTATAATATCCAATGGTCAAATGATGACATCACTTAGGCCACACCCCCTGACAACAGGGAGTGTCATGTTTTGCTGTAAACGGTCGCTATGTTACCCCTCTGAGCTAATCAACATGAAACTGTGTCCAGAGACGGAAGACATATTGATGTATTGTGGATTCCAGCCCCAAGTGGATTCGATGGAGCAGGAGAGCGTGGCGGCGTGGTGAAGTCACCTCAAACGCCGCTGCCATACATTTGGCTCTGAATTCCACATTTTTGGGCCGAGCTGCTTAAAACTCACTGGGATGCATCCTTATCCACCCCCCAACAGGAATCCATAACAAACTTTGGTGGGCGTGACCTAATGCCTCAACGGCGCCACCTAGCACTTTTCAAAGGACCCTTTGCTATTCACTTACTTCATCGTAGAGACATGAGATTTGGTACAGTGGTAGAGCTCACCAAGACGCTCAGAATTTACAATTAATGTCATAGTGTAAATATCACAGGAAGTCGGCCATTTTAGATTGAAGGTCTGATTTTGACCCGATTTTTGACATTTACAGCATTGGTATTTGATGGAACTCCTCCTAGAGATTTTGAGCGAGCGGCTTGAAACTCGGGCAGTCTGATCATAAGGCATGGCCAATTAAAGGTTATCAAAACAGTGAGTTTTTGAGCATGCTGAAGGGGCGTGAGCGGGGGTCAAAGTTCACCTACTCGCCATGAAACACAAAACTGTTATATTTCATATACAAAAACTCACAGAGCCACCAAACTTTCAGTAGTTGATCACCACTAGGTCTCCTACAATATCCAATGGTCAAATGATGACATTGCTTAGGCCACGCCCCCTGACAACAGGAAGTGTCATGTTTTATTGTTAACAGTCGCTATGTTACCCCTCTGAGCTAATCAACATGAAACTGTGTCCACAGACAGAAGACATGTTGCTGTGTTGTGGATTCGAGGCCCAACTGGATTCCATGTAGCAGTGCGGCGTGGTGGCGTGGCGAAGTCACCTGAAAGGCCGCTGCCATATGTCCAGACTTCCATAGGATATTGACAAATTTAATAAAAAGTAACTTAAAATTACCTTAAAAGGACAACATTTTTAAAAGTCAAAAGGCTTATTTAATGCTTTGAGAACATCTCTTCTATTCGGCTACAAAATCAACCAAAACAGGATGATCTTTTAAGCTATAAGACCATTTTTAAGATGTCAATACATAGATTTTAAGCTGGTGGGTCGCCACTGCCTCCGGTGGCCTAATGCATCGCTGCATCAACTGATCTCCACCAGTTTAATCTTGTCATGGCAAAATTATTTTTTCTCTTCATGTGTGGCCCTAATACTCCATCGTAAGAACACCGCTGTCGTTACCGCGGGTCCTGGGGAAAAAAAAAAAACGCTGCTCCTGGGGGGAGCGCATAGATGTGTAATTAGGCCCGAGCAGCTAAGCGCTGCGAAGGCCTATTGTATCTGTAGTGTTAATTATTATTATTATTATTATTATTATTATTATTATTATTCTGCCCCCCTAAAGAGGGGCCTTTTTGGGGGCTTTCTCATTTTCAAAAACTCACCAAACTTGGCAGATGCATGGTGACTGTTTAAAAATTTTGTATTTTAAGGTCGTCACAAAAATCTAAAGAAAAATGCCTCAACGGCGCCACCTAGAAATTTTCAAAGGACCCTTTGCTATTCACTTACTTCGTCGTAGAGACATGAAATTTGGTACAGTTGTAGAGCTCACCAAGACGCTCAGAATTTACAATTAATGTCATAGTGTAAATATCACAGGAAGTCGGCCATTTTAGATTGAAAGTCTGATTTTGACCTCAATTTTGACAGTTACAGCATCGGTATAAGATCTAACTCCTCCTAGAGATATCGAGCGATCGGCTTGAAACTCGGGCAGTCTGATCATAAGGCATGGCCAATCAAAAGTTATCAAAACGGTGAGTTTTTGAGCATGCTGAAGGGGCGTTGGCAGGGGTCAAAGTTCACCTATTCGCCACAAAAAATAAAAGTGTTATATCTCCTACACAGAAACACACAGAGGCACCAAACTTTCTGTGATTAATCATCATCAGGTCTCCTATAATATCCAATGGTCAAATGATGACATCACTTAGGCCACACCCCCTGACAACAGGAAGTGTCATGTTTTGCTGTAAACGGTCGCTATGTTACCCCTCTGAGCTAATCAACATGAAACTGTGTCCACAGACAGAACACATGTTGTTGTGTTGTGGATTCCAGCCCCAAGTTGATTCGATGGAGCAGGAGAGCGTGGCGGCGTGGTGAAGTCACCTCAAACGCCGCTGCCATACGTTTGGCTCTGAATTCCACATTTTTGGGCCGAGCTGCATAAAACTCACTTGGATGCATCCTTATCCACCCCCCAACAGGAATCCATAACAAATTTTGGTGGGCGTGACCTAATGCCTCAACGGCGCCACTTAGCAATTTTCAAAGGACCCTTTGCTATTCACTTACTTCATCGTAGAGACATGAGATTTGGTACAGTGGTAGAGCTCACCAAGACGCTCAGAATTTACAATTAATGTCATAGTGTAAATATCACAGGAAGTCGGCCATTTTAGATTGAATGTCTGATTTTGACCCCATTTTTGACGTTTATAGCATTGGTATTTGATGGATCTCCTCCTAGAGATTTTTAGCGAGCGGCTTGAAACTCGGGCAGTCTGATCATAAGGCATGGCCAATTAAAAGTTATCAAAACGGTGAGTTTTTGAGCTTGTTGAAGGGGCATTAGCAAGGGTTAAAGTTCACCTACTCGCCACAAAAAATAAAACTGTTATATCTCCTACACAGAAACACACAGAGGCATCAAACTTTCAGTGATTGATCACCATCAGGTCTCCTATAATATCCAATGGTCAAATGATGACATTGCTTAGGCCACGCCCCCTGACAACAGGAAGTGTCATGTTTTGTTGTAAGCGGTCGCTATGTTACCCCTCTGAGCTAATCAACATGAAACTGTGTCCACAGACAGAACACATGTTGGTATGTTGTGGATTTCAGGCTCAACTGGATTGGATGGAGCAGGGGGGCGTGGCGGCGTGGCATATTCACCTCAAACGCTGCTGTCATACGTTTGGCTCTGAATTCCACAGTTTTGGGCCGAGCTGCTTAAAACTCATTTGGATGCATCCTTATCCACCCCCCAACAGGAATCCTTAACAAACTTTAGTGAGCAGGACTTAGTTTCTCTATAGCGCCACCAAGCAAATTTCAAAGGACCCTTTGGTATTCACTTACTTCATCGTAGAGTAATGAAATTTTGTACAGTTGTAGATCTCAGCAAGACGCTCAGAATTTACAATTAATGTCATACTGCAAGTATCACAGGAAGTAAGCCATTTTAGATTGAAATCTGAATTTTGATACCAAGTTGACATGTAAAGCATATGTATTTGATCATACTTGTCCAGCAGGGGGCAGCAAGAGACCACAAATAAACCCCAAAGGAATTTCTCTTGGTAAGTAAGTGATCTTAACTCTTTGGTTTCCTTGTATATTTAAGTTGAACAGATATACAAATCCTGCTTGAAAACTGACAAACTCTTGTTCAATACATTTCAGTTTTTATTTATATAGCGCCAAATCATGAAACATGTCATCAGGGGTGGATTGGGACAAAAAATTGGCCCTGGCATTTTGGATTAGACTGGCCCACCACATTTTTTTTGTGTACTGAATGTGTATACCAACTGTGCAATACCAACTGTGCAATACCTTGAAGTCAGGATAATGGAAATTAGTGAGTGGACACTTAAAATACTTCCAAAATCTTAATTTATTAACACTGTAAAATGTAAACTCCACCACAGCACAGCAATTATTCTTAGATCAGAGAGAGAGAGAGAGAGAAAGAGAGGTGTCACGGTCAATCACACATATTATCACGTTACATCATTATAAGAAGTTATTGTAAGTTGCTCATCAGATCTATTCAGTCTTCCAGATACTGTAGGGTAACATTGGACTAATGTGCACTCACTGTGTAAAAGAGGATGCCAATGACAAAATGAACCAGAGAAATGCCTCACTTGTCATCATGGAAAGAAAGAAAATATATAATAACATAATATAAATTTTGATTTACTCAGTCATTTGTAATAAGTATTTTATTTATCTAATTTCCTAATTTTTGATCATATTTTCTTTAAAATCGCAGACTTTTCGCTATTTTTCATGTAAATCCTTGGTGGCGCTTCATAGCGAAGCCGGTGAGGCCGCAGCGAGCTTGGCCTACCCTGGGATTGCGCAATCCCATGGTAACTGCGCTGACTTCCATTCTGTGAATGCATCTTCCTGTCTCTAGATCATAAATTCAATTGTTCAAACAGTTATGAACTGATTTTCCACAATTTAATATATGTGGATTACGAATTGTGTTTTGGTCATCAAACTGTGTGCAGATAACATGTTTTCGTGGTGCTGGCCGATCATAAACAGCAAAGAACTGGTTGTAGGTGAGGCCAGCAGTTCCTTGGCCACTAGGCAGGGGGCGCTCAAGGGGCACCGCTCGTGATCCCCAAATAGTAGAGTCAAAACAAGTTATTGATGTTTTATTAGCGAGTTTTGCTAAACAAGTAAAGCACTAAAAAGACTCTAAACATACAGCTGGAACAGGACTGATCAGGGAAGGCTTTCCTCCCTGGCAGTGAGCTCCACTGAGACTGAGAGACTTTTAAAACTGAAGAAGATAAAGAGAACTTTTACCGGAAAATGATGATATTTTTGTTCAGAAAGAGCGCCACAGGGACTTAAATTATAAGTAGAGGTAAGACAGCGATACTTATTCATGTTTTGTTTCTGTAATGAAATGTGCTTAATGTGGGTTATAGTTTTAGAATGTGTTACAAATGCAGAAATCCATCATAACTCATAAACTGTTACCAATCAAATGACAATTTTTTTCATCAAAGAACCAATATTTTTCCATGTATCTTGGTGAATTTATTTGGCTCAATCAGTCTCCTTCAGCACTTTGCAACGAGTCTACTCTGTAGAGTGTATATATTTGTAAATCTGACTCTGATGACGTCAGTGCCTCACCAGCCATGAACCCTACCGCACGTCACTGACTACAACCACAACCACCATATTTTACACCAGACACCGGAGCAGATGAAGGGCCTGCTGTTGGGAACATGTCAGTCAGTTTGACACATTTCGCAGCATCCGTTTGAAGAACTCGTTTCTTTTTTTCGTGCAGTTTCTCTGCGCCTCCCTTGCGTTTCTTATCCATTACTACTGTGAACACCGCTGCACAAAGTTCCACATGGAGCGTGAAGGTGTTTTTCTACTTTATGATTGGCCTAGCCCTTTAGACTGTCAGGGATGATAACCAATGGGCTGCAGTAGCCTGTGGTAAGGGCCGGATGATCGGAACAGACGCTTGCGCTGCTGATATTTTTCTTCATGCATTATGCAAATATAACGAGGCAGATATATAAAATAATAATAATATTAATAATAATAATACATATTATTAATATACATGTCGGGTCTGCCGGCCTGCATGTCATCTAAAGGCAGTTTACAATGTCAAAATCAATCAGATTATACATATTAAGTCAGATTATCCAGATTGGTAAAAGAAATTCCTATATAAGGGAACCAGTTGATTTCATCAAAGTCGTAACAAGCAGCATTGACTCCTGAAGAAGCGTAGAGCCACAGGGAGAGTCGTTTGCATTGTACATGGCTTTGCAGCAATCCCTCATACTGATCAAGCATGAAGTGACAGCAGAAGGAAAAACTCCCCATTAACAGGAAGGAAAAACCTCCAGCCGAACCGGGCTCAGTATGAACGGTAATCTGCCTTGACCGACTGGGGGTTACAAAAGAGAGAGAAGAGACACAACAAGACAGACAAAAAAGCACAGAAGCACACATTGATCCAGTAATGTGTTTTACATTAGATGGTAATAGCAGGTGATCTGTCTTCCCTGAATGATGTCACAGCTAACAGAACGCCAGACCAGGTGTACCTACTATGAAGAAAAAATAGAAAAAACAAAAAGGTAAAAGCTGAAATGACAACAGTCATGCAAAATTGAAGAACAATAGACCCTGATGTCCTCCAGCAGCCTAAGCCTATAGCAGCATAACTATAGAGGTAGCTCAGCGTAACATGAACCACTCTAACTATAATCTTTGTCAAAAAGGAAAGTCCCAAGAGCCAGCTTCTAGTGGAGGAGTTCAAGTATCTTGGGGTCTTGTTCACGAATGAGGGGAAGATGGAGCGGGAGATCGACAGGCGGATTGGTGCGACGTCTGCTGTGAAGCGTGCGCTGTACCGATCCGTTGTGGTGAAGAGAGAGCTGAGCCAAAAGGCCAAGCTCTCGATTTACCGGTCGATCTACGTTCCTACCCTCATCTATGGTCACGAGCTTTGGGTCGTGACCGAAAGAACGAAATCCCGGATACAAGCGGCCAAAATGAGTTTTCTCCATAGTGTGTCTGGGCTCTCCCTTAGAGATAGGGTGAGGAGCTCAGTCATCCGGGGAGGACTCAGAGTAGAGCCGCTGCTCCTCCACATTGAGAGGAGCCAGTTGAGGTGGATCGGGCATCTGGTTAGGATGCCTCCTGGACGCCTCCCTGATGAGGTGTTCTGGGCACGTCCCACCGGGAGGAGACCCAGAGGAAGACCCAGGACACGCTGGAGAGACTATGCTGGCCTGGGAACGCTTTGGGATTCCCCCAGAGGAAGTGGCCCAAGTGGCTGGGGAGAGGAAGGTCTGGGGCTCCCTCTTGAAGCTGCCCCTGCGACCTGACCCCGGATAAGTGGAAGACGATGGATGGATGGAAAAAGGAAAGTTTTAGGATTAGTCTTAAAAGTAGACAGGGTGTCTGCGTCACGGACCAAAACTGGGAGTTTGTTCCACTGGAGAGGAGCCTGATAACTAAAGGATCTGCCTACCATTCTGGTTTTACAGACTTTAGGAACCACTAGCAGACCTGCTTTCTGAGAGTGAAGTGGTCTGTTAGAAATTACTAAAGTTTGTACACAACATACACATGTGGAATATTGCTAACGTGTTACTTTAGCAATTTTCCAATTGCCAAAGTGTTACTTTTACATTATTACTTTTGGGTGTGTATCCACCAATTTAACTGTCAAACTTTCATAAAAGCTGTCTTAATGCAAGAAACGAAACCCTTAAACACATGAAATAATTAACTTTAAATAACTAAAAAGGTTTTGTTAACTTTTCACATGAAGCTGGATTAACAGCTAGTAAGATACCTTTGATTAAGTTGGTATACTAATGTTTAAACCAGGGGTGTCAAACGTACGGCCTGCGGGCCGGATCTGGCCCGCCGAACGATTTAGTCCGGCCCGGTGGCCAAATGCATTTTTATTATTCAACGGCTGTGTCTCCTCGGTGCATCGACCGATCTGCACCACATTTTTTGTGAGTCGTGGGGGAGCGCTGCCCAACGCATACGTGTGTATTGCATGGTAGACGGGTGAGGAAAATGCATGACAGCTTCTGCGGTGGCTGGCGGCGGGAGGTGCGCGTACCCTAGCGGTGGCCCTTAGGCCAGAGCGGCGCTTGGCTGCGAGGGCCGATCATCACCGCTTGCGGTTTTAATTATTATTATTAGGCCCGAGCAGCGAAGCGCTGCGAAGGCCTATTGTATCTGTAGTGTTAATTCTTATTATTCTGCCCCCCTAAAGAGGGGCCTTTTTGGGGGCTTTGTCATTTTCAAAAACTCACCAAACTTTGCAGATGCATGGTGACTGTTTAAAAATTTTGTATTTTAAGGTCGTCACAAAAATCTAAAGAAAAATGCCTCAACGGCGCCACCTAGAAATTTTCAAAGGACCCTTTGCTATTCACTTACTTCGTCGTAGAGACATGAAATTTGGTACAGTTGTAGAGCTCACCAAGACGCTCAGAATTTACAATTAATGTCATAGTGTAAATATCAGAGGAAGTCGGCCATTTTAGATTGAAAGTCTGATTTTGACCTCAATTTTGACAGTTACAGCATCGGTATAAGATCTAACTCCTCCTAGAGATATCGAGCGATCGGCTTGAAACTCGGGCAGTCTGATCATAAGGCATGGCCAATCAAAAGTTATCAAAACGGTGAGTTTTTGAGCATGCTGAAGGGGCGTTGGCAGGGGTCAAAGTTCACCTATTCGCCACAAAAAATAAAAGTGTTATATCTCCTACACAGAAACACACAGAGGCACCAAACTTTCTGTGATTAATCATCATCAGGTCTCCTATAATATCCAATGGTCAAATGATGACATCACTTAGGCCACACCCCCTGACAACAGGGAGTGTCATGTTTTGCTGTAAACGGTCGCTATGTTACCCCTCTGAGCTAATCAACATGAAACTGTGTCCAGAGACGGAAGACATATTGATGTATTGTGGATTCCAGCCCCAAGTGGATTCGATGGAGCAGGAGAGCGTGGCGGCGTGGTGAAGTCACCTCAAACGCCGCTGCCATACATTTGGCTCTGAATTCCACATTTTTGGGCCGAGCTGCTTAAAACTCACTGGGATGCATCCTTATCCACCCCCCAACAGGAATCCATAACAAACTTTGGTGGGCGTGACCTAATGCCTCAACGGCGCCACCTAGCACTTTTCAAAGGACCCTTTGCTATTCACTTACTTCATCGTAGAGACATGAGATTTGGTACAGTGGTAGAGCTCACCAAGACGCTCAGAATTTACAATTAATGTCATAGTGTAAATATCACAGGAAGTCGGCCATTTTAGATTGAAGGTCTGATTTTGACCCGATTTTTGACATTTACAGCATTGGTATTTGATGGAACTCCTCCTAGAGATTTTGAGCGAGCGGCTTGAAACTCGGGCAGTCTGATCATAAGGCATGGCCAATTAAAGGTTATCAAAACAGTGAGTTTTTGAGCATGCTGAAGGGGCGTGAGCGGGGGTCAAAGTTCACCTACTCGCCATGAAACACAAAACTGTTATATTTCATATACAAAAACTCACAGAGCCACCAAACTTTCAGTAGTTGATCACCACTAGGTCTCCTACAATATCCAATGGTCAAATGATGACATTGCTTAGGCCACGCCCCCTGACAACAGGAAGTGTCATGTTTTATTGTTAACAGTCGCTATGTTACCCCTCTGAGCTAATCAACATGAAACTGTGTCCACAGACAGAAGACATGTTGCTGTGTTGTGGATTCGAGGCCCAACTGGATTCCATGTAGCAGTGCGGCGTGGTGGCGTGGCGAAGTCACCTGAAAGGCCGCTGCCATATGTCCAGACTTCCATAGGATATTGACAAATTTAATAAAAAGTAACTTAAAATTACCTTAAAAGGACAACATTTTTAAAAGTCAAAAGGCTTATTTAATGCTTTGAGAACATCTCTTCTATTCGGCTACAAAATCAACCAAAACAGGATGATCTTTTAAGCTATAAGACCATTTTTAAGATGTCAATACATAGATTTTAAGCTGGTGGGTCGCCACTGCCTCCGGTGGCCTAATGCATCGCTGCATCAACTGATCTCCACCAGTTTAATCTTGTCATGGCAAAATTATTTTTTCTCTTCATGTGTGGCCCTAATACTCCATCGTAAGAACACCGCTGTCGTTACCGCGGGTCCTGGGGAAAAAAAAAAAACGCTGCTCCTGGGGGGAGCGCATAGATGTGTAATTAGGCCCGAGCAGCTAAGCGCTGCGAAGGCCTATTGTATCTGTAGTGTTAATTATTATTATTATTATTATTATTATTATTATTATTATTCTGCCCCCCTAAAGAGGGGCCTTTTTGGGGGCTTTCTCATTTTCAAAAACTCACCAAACTTGGCAGATGCATGGTGACTGTTTAAAAATTTTGTATTTTAAGGTCGTCACAAAAATCTAAAGAAAAATGCCTCAACGGCGCCACCTAGAAATTTTCAAAGGACCCTTTGCTATTCACTTACTTCGTCGTAGAGACATGAAATTTGGTACAGTTGTAGAGCTCACCAAGACGCTCAGAATTTACAATTAATGTCATAGTGTAAATATCACAGGAAGTCGGCCATTTTAGATTGAAAGTCTGATTTTGACCTCAATTTTGACAGTTACAGCATCGGTATAAGATCTAACTCCTCCTAGAGATATCGAGCGATCGGCTTGAAACTCGGGAAGTCTGATCATAAGGCATGGCCAATCAAAAGTTATCAAAACGGTGAGTTTTTGAGCATGCTGAAGGGGCGTTGGCAGGGGTCAAAGTTCACCTATTCGCCACAAAAAATAAAAGTGTTATATCTCCTACACAGAAACACACAGAGGCACCAAACTTTCTGTGATTAATCATCATCAGGTCTCCTATAATATCCAATGGTCAAATGATGACATCACTTAGGCCACACCCCCTGACAACAGGAAGTGTCATGTTTTGCTGTAAACGGTCGCTATGTTACCCCTCTGAGCTAATCAACATGAAACTGTGTCCACAGACAGAACACATGTTGTTGTGTTGTGGATTCCAGCCCCAAGTCGATTCGATGGAGCAGGAGAGCGTGGCGGCGTGGTGAAGTCACCTCAAACGCCGCTGCCATACGTTTGGCTCTGAATTCCACATTTTTGGGCCGAGCTGCATAAAACTCACTTGGATGCATCCTTATCCACCCCCCAACAGGAATCCATAACAAATTTTGGTGGGCGTGACCTAATGCCTCAACGGCGCCACTTAGCAATTTTCAAAGGACCCTTTGCTATTCACTTACTTCATCGTAGAGACATGAGATTTGGTACAGTGGTAGAGCTCACCAAGACGCTCAGAATTTACAATTAATGTCATAGTGTAAATATCACAGGAAGTCGGCCATTTTAGATTGAATGTCTGATTTTGACCCCATTTTTGACGTTTATAGCATTGGTATTTGATGGATCTCCTCCTAGAGATTTTTAGCGAGCGGCTTGAAACTCGGGCAGTCTGATCATAAGGCATGGCCAATTAAAAGTTATCAAAACGGTGAGTTTTTCAGCTTGTTGAAGGGGCATTAGCAAGGGTTAAAGTTCACCTACTCGCCACAAAAAATAAAACAGTTATATCTCCTACACAGAAACACACAGAGGCATCAAACTTTCAGTGATTGATCACCATCAGGTCTCCTATAATATCCAATGGTCAAATGATGACATTGCTTAGGCCACGCCCCCTGACAACAGGAAGTGTCATGTTTTGTTGTAAGCGGTCGCTATGTTACCCCTCTGAGCTAATCAACATGAAACTGTGTCCACAGACAGAACACATGTTGGTATGTTGTGGATTTCAGGCTCAACTGGATTGGATGGAGCAGGGGGGCGTGGCGGCGTGGCATATTCACCTCAAACGCTGCTGTCATACGTTTGGCTCTGAATTCCACAGTTTTGGGCCGAGCTGCTTAAAACTCATTTGGATGCATCCTTATCCACCCCCCAACAGGAATCCTTAACAAACTTTAGTGAGCAGGACTTAGTTTCTCTATAGCGCCACCAAGCAAATTTCAAAGGACCCTTTGGTATTCACTTACTTCATCGTAGAGTAATGAAATTTTGTACAGTTGTAGATCTCAGCAAGACGCTCAGAATTTACAATTAATGTCATACTGCAAGTATCACAGGAAGTAAGCCATTTTAGATTGAAATCTGAATTTTGATACCAAGTTGACATGTAAAGCATATGTATTTGATCATACTTGTCCAGCAGGGGGCAGCAAGAGACCACAAATAAACCCCAAAGGAATTTCTCTTGGTAAGTAAGTGATCTTAACTCTTTGGTTTCCTTGTATATTTAAGTTGAACAGATATACAAATCCTGCTTGAAAACTGACAAACTCTTGTTCAATACATTTCAGTTTTTATTTATATAGCGCCAAATCATGAAACATGTCATCAGGGGTGGATTGGGACAAAAAATTGGCCCTGGCATTTTGGATTAGACTGGCCCACCACATTTTTTTTGTGTACTGAATGTGTATACCAACTGTGCAATACCAACTGTGCAATACCTTGAAGTCAGGATAATGGAAATTAGTGAGTGGACACTTAAAATACTTCCAAAATCTTAATTTATTAACACTGTAAAATGTAAACTCCACCACAGCACAGCAATTATTCTTAGATCAGAGAGAGAGAGAGAGAAAGAGAGGTGTCACGGTCAATCACACATATTATCACGTTACATCATTATAAGAAGTTATTGTAAGTTGCTCATCAGATCTATTCAGTCTTCCAGATACTGTAGGGTAACATTGGACTAATGTGCACTCACTGTGTAAAAGAGGATGCCAATGACAAAATGAACCAGAGAAATGCCTCACTTGTCATCATGGAAAGAAAGAAAATATATAATAACATAATATAAATTTTGATTTACTCAGTCATTTGTAATAAGTATTTTATTTATCTAATTTCCTAATTTTTGATCATATTTTCTTTAAAATCGCAGACTTTTCGCTATTTTTCATGTAAATCCTTGGTGGCGCTTCATAGCGAAGCCGGTGAGGCCGCAGCGAGCTTGGCCTACCCTGGGATTGCGCAATCCCATGGTAACTGCGCTGACTTCCATTCTGTGAATGCATCTTCCTGTCTCTAGATCATAAATTCAATTGTTCAAACAGTTATGAACTGATTTTCCACAATTTAATATATGTGGATTACGAATTGTGTTTTGGTCATCAAACTGTGTGCAGATAACATGTTTTCGTGGTGCTGGCCGATCATAAACAGCAAAGAACTGGTTGTAGGTGAGGCCAGCAGTTCCTTGGCCACTAGGCAGGGGGCGCTCAAGGGGCACCGCTCGTGATCCCCAAATAGTAGAGTCAAAACAAGTTATTGATGTTTTATTAGCGAGTTTTGCTAAACAAGTAAAGCACTAAAAAGACTCTAAACATACAGCTGGAACAGGACTGATCAGGGAAGGCTTTCCTCCCTGGCAGTGAGCTCCACTGAGACTGAGAGACTTTTAAAACTGAAGAAGATAAAGAGAACTTTTACCGGAAAATGATGATATTTTTGTTCAGAAAGAGCGCCACAGGGACTTAAATTATAAGTAGAGGTAAGACAGCGATACTTATTCATGTTTTGTTTCTGTAATGAAATGTGCTTAATGTGGGTTATAGTTTTAGAATGTGTTACAAATGCAGAAATCCATCATAACTCATAAACTGTTACCAATCAAATGACAATTTTTTTCATCAAAGAACCAATATTTTTCCATGTATCTTGGTGAATTTATTTGGCTCAATCAGTCTCCTTCAGCACTTTGCAACGAGTCTACTCTGTAGAGTGTATATATTTGTAAATCTGACTCTGATGACGTCAGTGCCTCACCAGCTATGAACCCTACCGCACGTCACTGACTACAACCACAACCACCATATTTTACACCAGACACCGGAGCAGATGAAGGGCCTGCTGTTGGGAACATGTCAGTCAGTTTGACACATTTCGCAGCATCCGTTTGAAGAACTCGTTTCTTTTTTTCGTGCAGTTTCTCTGCGCCTCCCTTGCGTTTCTTATCCATTACTACTGTGAACACCGCTGCACAAAGTTCCACATGGAGCGTGAAGGTGTTTTTCTACTTTATGATTGGCCTAGCCCTTTAGACTGTCAGGGATGATAACCAATGGGCTGCAGTAGCCTGTGGTAAGGGCCGGATGATCGGAACAGACTCTTGCGCTGCTGATATTTTTCTTCATGCATTATGCAAATATAACGAGGCAGATATATAAAATAATAATAATATTAATAATAATAATACATATTATTAATATACATGTCGGGTCTGCCGGCCTGCATGTCATCTAAAGGCAGTTTACAATGTCAAAATCAATCAGATTATACATATTAAGTCAGATTATCCAGATTGGTAAAAGAAATTCCTATATAAGGGAACCAGTTGATTTCATCAAAGTCGTAACAAGCAGCATTGACTCCTGAAGAAGCGTAGAGCCACAGGGAGAGTCGTTTGCATTGTACATGGCTTTGCAGCAATCCCTCATACTGATCAAGCATGAAGTGACAGCAGAAGGAAAAACTCCCCATTAACAGGAAGGAAAAACCTCCAGCCGAACCGGGCTCAGTATGAACGGTAATCTGCCTTGACCGACTGGGGGTTACAAAAGAGAGAGAAGAGACACAACAAGACAGACAAAAAAGCACAGAAGCACACATTGATCCAGTAATGTGTTTTACATTAGATGGTAATAGCAGGTGATCTGTCTTCCCTGAATGATGTCACAGCTAACAGAACGCCAGACCAGGTGTACCTACTATGAAGAAAAAATAGAAAAAACAAAAAGGTAAAAGCTGAAATGACAACAGTCATGCAAAATTGAAGAACAATAGACCCTGATGTCCTCCAGCAGCCTAAGCCTATAGCAGCATAACTATAGAGGTAGCTCAGCGTAACATGAACCACTCTAACTATAATCTTTGTCAAAAAGGAAAGTCCCAAGAGCCAGCTTCTAGTGGAGGAGTTCAAGTATCTTGGGGTCTTGTTCACGAATGAGGGGAAGATGGAGCGGGAGATCGACAGGCGGATTGGTGCGACGTCTGCTGTGAAGCGTGCGCTGTACCGATCCGTTGTGGTGAAGAGAGAGCTGAGCCAAAAGGCCAAGCTCTCGATTTACCAGTCGATCTACGTTCCTACCCTCATCTATGGTCACGAGCTTTGGGTCGTGACCGAAAGAACGAAATCCCGGATACAAGCGGCCAAAATGAGTTTTCTCCATAGTGTGTCTGGGCTCTCCCTTAGAGATAGGGTGAGGAGCTCAGTCATCCGGGGAGGACTCAGAGTAGAGCCGCTGCTCCTCCACGTCGAGTGGAGCCAGTTGAGGTGGATCGGGCATCTGGTTAGGATGCCTCCTGGACGCCTCCCTGATGAGGTGTTCTTGGCACGTCCCACCGGGAGGAGGCCCAGAGGAAGACCCAGGACACGCTGGAGAGACTATGCTGGCCTGGGAACGCTTTGGGATTCCCCCAGAGGAAGTGGCCCAAGTGGCTGGGGAGAGGAAGGTCTGGGGCTCCCTCTTGAAGCTGCCCCTGCGACCTGACCCCGGATAAGTGGAAGACGATGGATGGATGGAAAAAGGAAAGTTTTAGGATTAGTCTTAAAAGTAGACAGGGTGTCTGCGTCACGGACCAAAACTGGGAGTTTGTTCCACTGGAGAGGAGCCTGATAACTAAAGGATCTGCCTACCATTCTGGTTTTACAGACTTTAGGAACCACTAGCAGACCTGCTTTCTGAGAGTGAAGTGGTCTGTTAGAAATTACTAAAGTTTGTACACAACATACACATGTGGAATATTGCTAACGTGTTACTTTAGCAATTTTCCAATTGCCAAAGTGTTACTTTTACATTATTACTTTTGGGTGTGTATCCACCAATTTAACTGTCAAACTTTCATAAAAGCTGTCTTAATGCAAGAAACGAAACCCTTAAACACATGAAATAATTAACTTTAAATAACTAAAAAGGTTTTGTTAACTTTTCACATGAAGCTGGATTAACAGCTAGTAAGATACCTTTGATTAAGTTGGTATACTAATGTTTAAACCAGGGGTGTCAAACGTATGGCCTGCGGGCCGGATCTGGCCCGCCGAACGATTTAGTCCGGCCCGGTGGCCAAATGCATTTTTATTATTCAACGGCTGTGTCTCCTCGGTGCATCGACCGATCTGCACCACATTTTTTGTGAGTCGTGGGGGAGCGCTGCCCAACGCATACGTGTGTATTGCATGGTAGACGGGTGAGGAAAATGCATGACAGCTTCTGCGGTGGCTGGCGGCGGGAGGTGCGCGTACCCTAGCGGTGGCCCTTAGGCCAGAGCGGCGCTTGGCTGCGAGGGCCGATCATCACCGCTTGCGGTTTTAATACTTCTCATTGCAATTCAGACAGTGCAGTTCATTTTAAAGAGGCAGTTTTGGCGCATATTACGATAGAAATGGGCTGCGGGGAGCCTAAGTGTGTTGTCGTGGGCGTGTTTACCCGCTGCAGGTAACCGCTGTGAAACAATCAGAAAGATTTCCCTGATTAATAACATCTTTATGGAGCGCTAGACTCAGGGGCGTGCATACATAGACACTAGGTGGTGCTAAAGCACTAGGAAGTTTGCCCTTTATCAACGAAAATGCCCTTTTGAAACTCGTTTTTTTTTTTTTTTTTTTATTATTAATATTATTAAGATTTTACTGAGGTCGGTTTTGAAATGATCTTTTTAAAACCTGAGCCATTAAAAACGACTGAAACAATGCCCCGAAATGAGACACCTCCTTGCGCACACCCGATCAGCCTATCTCTCTTCCTTTGTCACGTGAACTCGCGCGGTTGCCCGCAGGGCATGCCAGATGCGCAGCATCATAGCAGTTCAGTAAGCGTCTTCAGATAGCAGGAACGGTCGCTGACAGGCTGCTTCTCCCGTGCCCCATTAGCGAGGTAATATACAGATCAAGCAAATCATTTTGTTGTGCTTTAAAATGTCTCATTCAGCAGCACCAAACAAGCATTTTTGCCGACTGGTTAGGGTTAGGGTTAGTAACCCTGTGGTGCCTGCCTGGTCAAGAGAGGAAACGGAAAGTGCCAGTGCGTTTCCAACACAACCCAACAGTGTCTCAAGTAGGAGCTCAGTTTGAGTCAGTGGAGGCATATTTCAGGAGTAGCGTGTACTTCACCTTCCTGGATATTATGACTGAGGAGATGAACAGGAGATTCAAAGGGGAGAACACTGGAAGCCCTACATCAAGAATCATTGAGTCATTCCAGCCCTTAACTGTACATGCTAACTGGGTAGGCACACCAAACACAGACGCCATGGAAGCTGTGCACATTCTCTGTGAGTTCTATGGAGAAGATGAGGAGCAGCTTAAGACAGAACTAAAGGTCTTCCACTCCAGCTTTACTTCAAAGAACCTACAAGAAATATGTTCAATACTGAGGGAAAACAATGGCCAGCTGATCTTTCCTGCCTTTGTCAAAATGATCCAAATATATGCAACATTACCAGTGACGACAGCTTCAGTTGAAAGATCATTTTCCAAGCTGAAAATCATCAAAACTAAACTAACAAGCCTGTGTGGAGAAGAAAGGCTCTCTGACCTTCTTCTGCTTGCCATTGAAAAAGACATTGAGGTAAACCACAGCGAGCTCATCAACATCTTTAAAGAAATGGCACCAAGGAGGATGCTGCTTTAAAATAGTACGCTTTAGTCTGTTCTGTTGGTGGTGTGACTTTTTTCCATTGAAAACTCACGTTTAGAGAATGTTACAAATAAAAGTCAAATTTCATTCAACATGCGTGTGTATTTTTTTTTATAATTAAGTGTTCCACGTGCGCTAAAAAGTGCCCTCCCCCCCTCCTGAGCACCTGCACCCCAAAATGTCTGTGCACGCCACAGGCTAGACTTATTGTTACTATGTGCTGCTTTACCAGTTCTCTCTCTCTCGCTCGCTCGCTCGCTCGTCATCGGACAAAAATCAAACTGCTTCGTGTTTGTATTTGAAATTGTGCGTCAGACTCAGATTTAGAAGTGTTGTTACGACGTTTGAGCTGTAACTGCAACCGTTATATATATCTTGTAACTTTGACAGACAACGCCAACTGTCCCCACAATCCAGTGCACACAATACCACAACAGACCTCATCACGCTCTACACTACATCAAGAAAACTAAATCAACTAAAACAAGTTCACGAGTGCACTTGAAATGAAGTTAATCCATATTTGTGTGTCAGGGTGTCTAAGCACTCTCCAGAATTTGACATCTCAGCAGAACCTGTAATAATTATAGAAAGTAACGTTATAGTTGTTCTGCCTTTTGTTAAGACAGCAAGGAATTCATGTCGTGAATACATTACATAAATAAGATATTAATTAATTCTTAGTCAGAGGAAATCCATGGTAAAAACAGTTAGAAACGTTTTGGGTTCATATTTAATCAGAGTGAGACATCACAACTTTGTTAGATCTCTATGTGAATTACGTGAGATAGTGAGTGCTCTCACCTTAAAAAAAGATCTTTGACGTATTTTGCTCCGGTTAAAAGCTGCTTTTCAGCTATGAAGCTAGGGAAACTGCTAATGTTGAAGTTGAATTTGTTCTACACGCTTCTGCCTTGGAAAAATATTTGTCTTTTTACAAAAACAATGTTTAAAACCAGATTTGGTAACAAAGGTTATTCAGACAACGCAAGAAAAGGAAGGTTTGTGTGGGGAACTTTTGTCCTAGCTGTCTAGCTGCATATGGCCCCAGGACAGCACAATAGTTTTCTTGAAGTATAATTTTGGAGAAGTAGAAACAAGTATTCATTTCAAAAGGTAGGTAAAAAAGGAAAAAAGTTTTTACAAAATCTTAAAATGTTGGATAGTCGTTATTTCAATCTTGCTGTGAAAATTGGTGAAATATTATCATTTTTAATGCTTAGATATAAAATTGCAAGGCGATTACTAAAATTGCCTTTTGTTGAAAATGTTTTTTGGCATGCCATACTTTATATTTATAGGTAGCCTAGATGTGCATAATAAAAGAGTGGAACTAAAAGCTGGTCTAAAATTTTTATGGAGCTTTAACTTGCTAAGAGTAATAACGTTAGATGATTATATCTTTAAAATGAGATATCTGTCTCATAAAATGTGATAGTTTACTTGGTCTAAAGAGATGATTCAATTCAATGTTATTTATATAGCGCCAATTCATGAAATATGTCATCTCAAGGCACTTTACAAAGTCAAAATCAATCAGATTATACAGATTGGGTCAGATTATACACATTGGTCAAAAATATTCCTATATAAGGGAACCAGTTCATTGCATCAAAGTCTTGACAAGTAGCATTCTCTCTTGAAGAAGCGTAGAACCACAGGGAGAGTCGTCTGCTGTGTCCATGGCTTTGCAGCAATCCCTCGTACTGAGCAAGCATGAAGCAACAGCGGGGAAAAAAACTCCCCATTAACGGGAAGGTAAAACCTCCAGCAGAACCGGGCTCAGTATGAACGGTCATCTGCCTCGACAGACTGGGGGTTACAGAAGACAGAGCAGAGACACAACAAGACAGACAAAAAAGCACAGAAGTTCTACATTAGATGGTAGTAGCGGGTGATCTGTCTTCCCTGGATGATGCCACAGCTAACAGAACACCAGACCAGGTGTACCTACAATGAAGAAAAAAGAAAAATTAAAAAGTTAAAAGCTGAAATGACAACAGTCATTCAAAATTGAAGAACAATAGACCCTGATGTCCTGCAGTAGCCTAAGCCTATAGCAGCATAACTATAAAGGTAGCTCAGGGTAACATGAGCCACTCTAACTATAAGCTTTTTAAAAATGGAAAGTCCAAAGAGCCAGCTTCTAGTGGAGAAGTTCAAGTATCTTGGGGTCTTGTTCACGAATGAGGGGAAGATGGAGCGGGAGATCGACAGGCGGATTGGTGCGGCGTCTGCTGTGAAGCGGGCGCTGTACCGATCCGTTGTGGTGAAGAGAGAGCTGAGCCAAAAGGCGAAGCTCTCGATTTACCAGTCGATCTACGTTCCTACCCTCATCTATGGTCACGAGCTTTGGGTCGTGACCGAAAGAACGAGATCCTGGATACAAGCGGCCGAAATGAGTTTTCTCCATAGTGTGTGTGAGCTCTCCCTTAGAGATAAGGTGAGGAGCTCAGTCATCCAGGGAGGACTCAGAGTAGCCACTGCTTCTTCACGTCAAGAGGAGCCAGTTGAGGTGGCTTGTGCATCTGGTTAGGATGCCTCCTGGACGCCTCCCTGGTGAGGTGTTCTGGCCATGTCCCACCGGGAGGAGGCCCAGGGGAAGACCTGGGACACGCTGGAGAGACTATGTTTTCTCTGCTGGCCTGGGAACACCTTGGAATTCCCCTGGAGGAGGTGGCCCAAGTGGCTGGGGAGAGGGACGTCTGGGCCTCCTTTATAAAGCTGCTACCCCCGCGATTTTGCTAAAGTGTTCCTTTAGCAATAGTCCAATTGCTAAAGTGTTACTTTTACATTACTTTTGGGTGTGTATCACCAATTTAGATGTTAAACTTTCATAAAAGCTGTCTTAATGCAAGAAACAAAACCCTTAAACACATGAAATAGCAAGTAACTTTAAAAAACTAAAATGGTTTTGTTAACTTTTCACATTAAGATGGACTAACAGCTAGTAAAATACCTTGGTAAAAAAAATTGGTATACTAATGTTTAAACCAGGGGTGTCAAAGGTACGGCCCGCCGAACGATTTAGTCCGGTCCGGTGGCCAAATGCATTATCATTATTCAACGGCTGTATCTCCTCGCTGCATCGAGCGATCTGGACCAGATTTTTTGTGAGTCGTGGGGGAGCGCTGCCGAACACGTTCGTGTGAATCGCCCAGTGGACGGGCGGGCAAAATGCGTGACAGCATCTGCGGTGGCGGGCGGCCGGCGGTGCGCAAATCCCAGCGGTGGCCAATAGGCCAGAGCGGCGCTTTGCTGCGAGGGCCGATCATCACCGCTTGCGGTTTTAATTAGGCCCGAGCAGCGAAGCGCTGCGAAGGCCTATTGTTTCTGTGTTGTTTCTTATTATTATTATTATTATTATTATTATTATTATTATTATTTTTATTCTGCCCCCCTAAAGAGGGGCCTTTTTGGGGGCTTTATCATATTCAAAAACTCACCAAACTTGGCAGATGCATGAAGACTGTTTAAAAATTTTATATTTTAAGGTCATCACAAAAATCTAACGGAAAATGCCTCAACGGCGCCACCTAGCAATTTTCAAAGGACCCTTTGCTATTCACTTACTTCATCGTAGAGACGTGAAATTTGGTACAGTTGTAGAGCTCACCAAGACGTTCAGAATTTATAATTAATGTCATAGTGCAAATATCACAGGAAGTCGGCCATTTTAGATTGAAGGTCTGATTTTGACCCCATTTTTGACGTTTACAGCATTGGTATTTGATCGAACTCCTCCTAGGGATTTTGAGCGAGCGACTTGAAACTCGGTCAGTCTGATCATAAGGCATGGCCAATTAAAAGTTATCAAAACGGTGAGTTTTTGAGCATGTTGAAGGGGCGTTAGCAGGGGTCAAAGTTCACCTACTCGCCACAAAAAATAAAACTGTTATATCTCCTACACAGAAACACACAGAGGCACCAAACCTTCTGTGATTGATCATCATTGGGTCTTCTTTAATATCCAATGGTCAAATGATGACATCACTTAGGCCACGCCCCCTGACAATAGGAAGTGTCATGTTTTGCTGTAAACGGTCGCTATGTTACCCCTCTGAGCTAATCAACATGAAACTGTGTCCAGAGACAGAAGACATGTTGGTGTGTTGTGGATTCCAGCCCCAAGTGGATTCGATGGAGCAGGGGGGCGTGGCGGCGTGGTGAAGTCACCTCAAACGCCGCTGCCATACGTTTGGCTCTGAATTCCACATTTCTGGGCCGAGCTGCTTAAAACTCACTTGGATGCATCCTTATCTAGCCCCCGACAGGAATCCATAACAAACTTTGGTGGGCGTGACCTAATGCCTCAACGGCGCCACCTCGCAATTTTCAAAGGACCCTTTGCTATTCACTTACTTCATCCTAGAGACATGAGATTTGGTACAGTAGTAGAGTTCACCAAGACGCTCAGAATTTACAATTAATGTCATAGTGCAAATATCACAGGAAGTCGGCCATTTTAGATTGAAGGTCTGATTTTGACCCCATTTTTGACGTTTACAGCATTGGTATTTGATTGAACTCCTCCTAGGGATTTTGAGCGACCGACTTGAAACTCGGTCAGTCTGATCATAAGGCATGGCCAATTAAAAGTTATCAAAACAGTGAGTTTTTGAGCTTGTTGAAGGGGCGTTAGCAGGGGTCAAAGTTCACCTACTCGCCACAAAAAATAAAACAGTTATATCTCCTACACAGAAACACACAGAGGCACCACACTATCTGTGATTGATCATCATCAGGTCTTCTATCATATCCAATGGTCAAATGATGACATCACTTAGGCCACGCCCCCTGACAACAGGAAATGTCATGTTTTGCTGTAAACGGTCGCTATGTTACCCCTCTGAGCTAATCAACATGAAAATGTATCCAGAGACAGAAGACATGTTGGTGTTTTGGATTCCAGCCCCAAGTGGATTCGATGGAGCAGGGCGGCGTGGTGGCGTGGTGAAGTCACCTCAAACGCCGCTGCCATACGTTTGGCTCTGAATTCCACATTTTTGGGTCGAGCTGCTTAAAACTCCCTTGGATGCATCCTTTTCCACCCCCGACAGGAATCCATAACAAACTTTGGTTGGCGTGACCTAATTTTTCTATAGCGCCCCCTAGAATATTTTAAATGATCAGCCCCAAGCCATGCTTTAAGATAGAATTACGAAAGTTGGTACACAACATACACATGTTGTCATGATTTTAGGTTCTGTCTTAGTTTTGATTCATGGAATAGTTTGAGTTTTGTTGTGGTTTGATTTTGTTCTTTGTGTTATACTATCTGTTAGGGTTCTGTAAGCTTTTAGCTCAGTTCTGTTCACCTGCCAGCTCACTCCCCTGTCAGCAGTCACCAACCTATCAGTTCAGTTCACTGTCAGTCACTTCCCTGCCTCTGATTAGTTCCAGCTGTTTCCCGGTAATTAGTTTTCACTCCATTTCACCTGTGCACTTCACTATATAGTTCTGCCTCAGTCTTTAGTTCTCCGCCAGATCATTAACGAGCCACGGTGAGTTTTGTTCCAGCGTTCCTTTCTTGTGTAACCTGTTGATGCAAACCCGATTGCCTTTGATTCTGAGCCAGCCTGTTCCCTGATCTGTTTTTCCTGCCCTGTCTGACTGATTTACCGGTTTACCGACTTAATTCTGTCCCATGGTTATCCGAGCTTGCTTTTGCCCTGTCTGTACCTCTGCCTATTTTGGACTGCTTTTTGTGTACCGGATTTTGGACTGCCCTTTTGACTATTGAGCCCGCCTGTCCCTGTTTTCATTATTAAAATCCTGTTTTTTGCCTTCACCTCACTTGTTTGGTTTGAATACTGGGTTTGCCTGATTCACGTTCGTAACACATGTGGAATATTGCTAAAGTGTTACTTTTACATTATTACTTTTGGGTGTGTATCCACCAATTTAACTGTCAAACTTTCATAAAAGCTGTCTTAATGCAAGAAACAAAACCCTTAAACACATGAAATAACAATTAACTTTAAATAACTAAAAAGGTTTTGTTAACTTTTCACATGAAGCTGGATTAACAGGTAGTAAGATACCTTTGATTAAATTGGTATACTAATGTTTAAACCAGGGGTGTCCAACGTATGGCCCGCGGGCCGGATCCGGCCCACCGAACGATTTTGTCCGGCCCAGTGGCCAAATGCAATATCAATATTCAACGGCTGTATATCCTCGCTGCATCGACCGATCTACACCAGATTTGTTGTGAGTCGTGGGGGAGCGCTGCCGAATGCGTTCGTGGGAATCTCCCGGCGGACGGGCGGGGAAAATGCGTGACAGTTTCTGCGGTGGCTGGCGGCCGGCGGTGCGCGAACCCCCGCGGTGGCCAATAGGCCGGAGCGGCGCTTGGCTGCGAGGGCCGATCGACGCCGCTTGCGGCTTTAATTATTATTATTATTATTCTGCCCCCCTAAAGAGGGGCCTTTTTGGGGGCTTTCTCATTTTCAAAAACTCACCAAACTTTGCAGATGCATGGTGACTGTTTAAAAATTTTGTATTTTAAGGTCGTCACAAAAATCTAAAGAAAAATGCCTCAACGGCGCCACCTAGAAATTTTCAAAGGACCCTTTGCTATTCACTTACTTCGTCGTAGAGACATGAGATTTGGTACAGTTGTAGAGCTCAACAAGACGCTCAGAATTTACAATTATTGTCATAATGCAAGTATCACAGGAAGTTGGCCATTTTAGACTGAAAGTCTGATTTTGACCTCAATTTTGACAGTTACAGCATTGGTATAAGATCTAACTCCTCCTAGAGATATCGAGCGATCGGCTTGAAACTCGGGCAGTCTGATCATAAGGCATGGCCAATCAAATGTTATCAAAACGGTGAGTTTTTGAGCATGCTGAAGGGGCGTTGGCAGGGGTCAAAGTTCACCTATTCGCCACAAAAAATAAAAGTGTTATATCTCCTACACAGAAACACACAGAGGCACCAAACTTTCTGTGATTGATCATCATCAGGTCTCCTATAATATCCAATGGTCAAATGATGACATTGCTTAGGCCACGCCCCCTGACAACAGGAAGTGTCATGTTTTGTTGTAAGCGGTCGCTATGTTACCCCTCTGAGCTAATCAACATGAAATTGTGTCCACAGACAGAACACATGTTGGTATGTTGTGGATTTCAGGCTCAACTGGATTCGATGGAGCAGGGGGGCGTGGCGGCGTGGCATATTCACCTCAAACGCTGCTGTCATACGTTTGGCTCTGAATTCCACAGTTTTGGGCCGAGCTGCCTAAAACTCATTTGGATGCATCCTTATCCACCCCCCAACAGGAATCCATAACAAACTTTAGTGAGCAGGACTTAGTTTCTCTATAGCGCCACCAAGCAATTTTCAAAGGACCTTTTGCTATTCGCTTACTTCATCGTAGAGTAATGAAATTTTGTACAGTTGTAGATCTCAGCAAGACGCTCAGAATTTACAATTAATGTCATACTGCAAGTATCACAGGAAGTAAGCCATTTTAGATTGAAATCTGAATTTTGACACCATGTTGACATGTAAAGCATTTGTATTTGATCAAACTTGTCCAGCAGGGGGCAGCAAGAGACCACAAATAAACCCCAAAGGAATTTCTCTTGGTAAGTAAGTGATCTTAACTCTTTGGTTTCCTTATGTATTTAAGTTGAACAGATATACAAATCCTGCTTGAAAACTGACAAACTTACTCTTCTTCAATACATTTCAGTTTTTATTTATATAGCGCCAAATCATGAAACATGTCATCAGGGGTGGACTGGGAGAAAAAAATCGGCCCTGGCATTTTGGATTAGTGAGAGTGGACACTTAAAATACTTCCAAAATCTTAATTTATTAACACTGTAAAATGTAAACTCCACCACAGCACAGCAACTATTCTTAGATCAGAGAGAGAGAGAGAGAGAGAGAAAGAGAGGTGTCACGGTTAATCACACATATTATCACGTTACATCATTATAAGAAGTTATTGTAAGTTGCTCATCAGATCTATTCAGTCTTCCAGATACTGTAGGGTAACATTGGACTAATGTGCACTCACTGTGTAAAAAAGGATGCCAATGACAAAATGAACCAGAGAAATGCCTCACTTGTCATCATGGAAAGAAAGAAAATATATAATAACATAATATAAATTTTGATTTACTCAGTCATTTGTAATAAGTATTTTATTTATCTAATTTCCTAATTTTTGATCATATTTTCTTTAATATCGCAGACTTTTCGCTATTTTTCATGTAAATCCTTGGTGGCGCTTCATAGCGAAGCCGGTGAGGCCGCAGCGAGTTTGGCCTCCCCTGGGATTGCGCAATCCCTTGTTAACTGTGCTGACTTCCATTCTGTGAATGCATCTTCCTGTCTCTAGATCATAAATTCAATTGTTCAAACAGTTATGAACTGATTTTCCACAATTTAATATATGTGGATTACGAATTGTGTTTTGGTCATCAAACTGTGTGCAGATAACATGTTTTCGTGGTGCTGGCCGATCATAAACAGCAAAGAACTGGTTGTAGGTGAGGCCGGCAGTTCCTTGGCCGCTAGGCAGGGGGCGCTCAAGGGGCACCGCTCGTGATCCCCAAATAGTAGAGTCAAAACAAGTTATTGATGTTTTATTAGCGAGTTTTGCTAAACAAGTAAAGCACTAAAAAGACTCTAAACCATAGCTCTCAACTCTCACGCATTGACCGTGTGACACACGCATTTCACTAACGTCACACGCTCACACGCAACACATGACATTTCACACGCAAACATGGAATTTCTCACGCATAAAAATCACAAAGCCCATCTGGGCTGCGGACGACAAAACTCCGCCTTCTGCTGAGCTGTTTCAGCTTCTTTCACAGCTTGTGGCCATCAGTAATTCCTGCTGCAGTTCTTTTTAACAGAGCAGCAGGAAGAGTGATCAGAGTTATGAATAATTTTAGTCTTAACAGTGGTGAAAGTGAGCCGGTAAGGTCCTGTACCGCGTACAGAGGGGAGGGGAGGGGGCGGGGGGAGCTGCGTCAAGATGACCGGTTCATTCAGAACCAGTCATGGCTGCACGCTGGATCATAAAACAGTTCTGCTAACCAGATGCAGTTTAAAACGCCACTTAGTCTGTTTATAAGTTTCATTTTTATTAATTCTGCATTTTTTAACCTCCGCGCTTGCTCCTCTCCCCCCTCCTTTCCCTCGGAGCAGGTGCTTTTATCACCGTTCACCATTCAAAACGTGAATCACTGCGTTTAATGTCCTCACATCAGTAGCAACGTGTGCCAGTTAAAGTCAATAGGAGAGCTGTAGCTGTGTTTAACGCTGTTTCGTTTTTAACAACATAGATTCAGTGGTGCTTCGGTGGGCGTGCTGCCTTGCGCTTTAATTCAGGTGCGCACTGTTAAGGGTCATTTTAAAGAACTTGTAACATCAGGGGCTTCACCCCTGTTCCCTCTACAGGAGCCCTTTACAGTAATTATGCATTTTCCCCGCTGTTTATCCCTCGCACGTAGCGCACGGAGGTAAAATCCGCCCACCTCACCGCCCAGAGTGCACTGACGAGAGCAATAGAGATTTGTCTGGTCAGCGCGGCGACTGACTGAGAAACCTGTCGCTGTGAAAGGTGATAATGGTTATAAACTGTAACAGTCTAGAAGTTCATTGAGCTGAAAGGAGGGACACATCAGCAGCTGGATCGTGCGTAAAGACGCAGCGGGAACCTCTGTGTGCTTCAGTGTTGCTGCTGAGGGGATCATAAAGGCTTGATGAAACTCAGCCTGATTCACCAATCAGGTTATAGATTTACAATGATAAACAACCCATAGATGAATGTGTAACAGTATAATAATTCGGTCAATAATTTAAAACTACTTAATTTTATTCAGTATTATTTGAACAATTGTGTATTTTTTATGTTTTAATCCATTAACTGAACAATAAGGTATTAATATGTCTCTTTCTCTTTTTAACACAAGTAATACATGTCTACTTCAATGTCTGGTGGGATAAAAATGAGATGGAGTTGACTCCACCGGCTCTTCCAGGGTCCGGTTAGCCCCGCCCCCAAAACAAGCCCCGCCCCCAAATTAGCATAATCTCACTCTTAACTTTTGATAAAAGTTGAGAGGTCTGCTCTAAACATACAGCTGGAACAGGACTGATCAGGGAAGGCTTTCCTCCCTGGCAGTGAGCTCCATTGACATTGAGAGACTTTTAAAACTGAAGAAGATAAAGATAACTTTTACCGGAAAATTATGATATTTTTGTTCAGAAAGAGCGCCACAGGGACTTAAATTATAAGTAGAGGTAAGACAGCGATACTTATTCATGTTTAGTTTTTGTGATAAAATGTGCGTAATGTGGGTTATAGTTTTAGAATGTGTTACAAATGCAGAAATCCATCATAACTCATAAACTGTTACCAATCAAATGACAATTTTTTTTCATCAAAGAACCAATATTTTTCCATGTATCTTGGTGAATTTATTTGGCTCAATCAGTCTCCTTCAGCACTTTGCAACGAGTCTACTCTGTAGAGTGTATATATTTGTAAATCTGACTCTGATGACGTCAGTGCCTCACCAGCTATGAACCCTACCGCACGTCACTGACCACCACCACCATATTTTACATCAGACACCGGAGCAGATGAAGGCCTGCTGTAGGGAACATGTCAGTGAGTTTGACACATTTCGCAGCGTCCGTTTGAAGAACTCGTTTATTTTTTTCGTGCAGTTTCTCTGCGCCTCCCTTGCGTTTCTTATCCATTACTACTGTGAACACCGCTGCACAAAGTTCCACATGGAGTGTGAAGGTGTTTTTCTGCTTTATGATTGGCCTAGCCCTTTAGACTGTCAGGGATGATAACCAATGGGCTGCAGTAGCCTGTGGTAAGGGCCGGATGATCGGAACAGACTCTTGCGCTGCTGATATTTTTCTTCATGCATTATGCAAATATAACGAGGCAGATATATAAAATAATAATAATAATAATACATATTATTAATATACATGTCGGGTCTGCCGGCCCAAACAGCACGTCGGCCCACCGGGAAAATGCCCGGTACGCCCGATTACCAGTCCATGCCTGCATGTCATCTAAAGGCAGTTTACAATGTCAAAATCAATCAGATTATACATATTAAGTCAGATTATCCAGATTGGTAAAAGAAATTCCTATATAAGTGAACCAGTTAATTGCATCAAAGTCGTAACAAGCAGCATTCACTCCTGAAGAAGCGTAGAGCCACAGGGAGAGTCGTTTGCATTGTACATGGCTTTGCAGCAATCCCTCATACTGATCAAGCATGAAGTGACAGCAGAAGGAAAAACTCCCCATTAACAGGAAGGAAAAACCTCCAGCAGAACCGGGCTCAGTATGAACGGTAATCTGCCTTGACTGACTGGGGGTTACAAAAGAGAGAGAAGAGACACAACATGACAGACAAAAAAGCACAGAAGCACACATTGATCCAGTAATGTGTTTTACATTAGATGGTAATAGCAGGTGATCTGTATTCCCTGGATGATGTCACAGCTAACAGAACGCCAGACCAGGTGTACCTACTATGAAGAAAAAATAGAAAAAACAAAAAGTTAAAAGCTGAAATGACAACAGTCATGCAAAAACGAAGAACAGTAGACCCTGATGTCCTCCAGCAGCCTAAGCCTACAGCAGCATAACTATAGAGGTAGCTCAGGGTAACATGAACCACTCTAACTATAAGCTTTGTCAAAAAGGAAAGTCCCAAGAGCCAGCTTCTAGTGGAGGAGTTCAAGTATCTTGGGGTCTTGTTCACGAATGAGGGGAAGATGGAGCGGGAGATCGACAGGCGGATTGGTGCGACGTCTGCTGTGAAGCGGGCGCTGTACCGATCCGTTGTGGTGAAGAGAGAGCTGAGCCAAAAGGCCAAGCTCTCGATTTACCAGTCGATCTACGTTCCTACCCTCATCTATGGTCACGAGCTTTGGGTCGTGACCGAAAGAACGAGATCCCGGACACAAGCGGCCAAAATGAGTTTTCTCCATAGTGTGTCTGGGCTCTCCCTTAGAGATAGGGTGAGGAGCTCAGTCATCCGGGGAGGACTCAGAGTAGAGCCGCTGCTCCTTCACATTGAGAGGAGCCAGTTGAGGTGGCTCGGGCATCTGGTTAGGATGCCTCCTGGACGCATCCCTGGTGAGGTGTTCTGGGCACGTCCCACCGGGAGGAGGCCCAGGGGAAGTCCCAGGACACGCTGGAGAGACTCTGCTGGCCTGGGAACGCTTTGGGATTCCCCCGGAGGAAGTGGCCCAAGTGGCTGGGGAGAGGAAGGTCTGGGCCTCCCTCTTGAAGCTGCTACACCCGCGACCTGACCCCGGATAAGCGGAAGACGATGGATGGATGGAAAAAGGAAAGTTTAAGGATTAGTTTTAAAAGTAGACAGGGTGTCTGCGTCACGGACCAAAACTGGGAGTTGGTTCCACTGGAGAGGAGCATGATAGCTAAAGGATCTGCCTACCATTCTGGTTTTACAGACTTTAGGAACCACCAGCAGACCTGCTTTCTGAGAGTGAAGTGGTCTGTTAGAAATTACTAAAGTTTGTACACAACATACACATGTGGAATATTGCTAACGTGTTACTTTAGCAATATTCCAATTGCTAAAGTGTTACTTTTACATTATTACTTTTGGGTGTGTATCCACCAATTTAACTGTCAAACTTTCATAACAGCTGTCTTAATGCAAGAAACGAAACCCTTAAACACATGAATTAATTAACTTTAAATAACTAAAAAGGTTTTGTTAACTTTTCACATGAAGCTGGATTAACAGCTAGTAAGATACCTTTAATTAAATTTGTATACTAGTGTTTAAACCAGGGGTGTCAAACGTACGGCCTGCGGGCCGGATCTGGCCCGCCGAACGATTTAGTCCGGCCCGGTGGCCAAATGCATTTTCATTATTCAACGGCTGTGTCTCCTCGGTGCATCGACCGATCTGCACCAGGTTTTTTGTGAGTCGTGGGGGAGCGCTGCCCAACGCGTACGTGTGTATTGCATGTTAGACGGGTGAGGAAAATGCATGACAGCTTCTGCGGTGGCTGGCGGCGGGAGGTGCGCGTACCCTAGCGGTGGCCCATAGGCCAGAGCGGCGCTTGGCTGCGAGGGCCGATCATCACCGCTTGCGGTTTTAATTATTATTATTATTATTCTGCCCCCCTAAAGAGGGGCCTTTTTGGGGGCTTTCTCATTTTCAAAAACTCACCAAACTTGGCAGATGCATGGTGACTGTTTAAAAATTTTGTATTTTAAGGTCGTCACAAAAATCTAAAGAAAAATGCCTCAACGGCGCCACCTAGAAATTTTCAAAGGACCCTTTGCTATTCACTTACTTCGTCGTAGAGACATGAAATTTGGTACAGTTGTAGAGCTCAACAAGACGCTCAGAATTTACAATTAATGTCATAGTGCAAATATCACAGGAAGTTGGCCATTTTAGACTTAAAGTCTGATTTTGACCCAATTTTTGACGTTTATAGCATTGCTATTTGATGGATCTCCTCCTAGAGATTTTGAGCGATCGGCTTGAAACTCGGGCAGTCTGATCATAAGGCATGGCCAATCAAAAGTTATCAAAACGGTGAGTTTTTGAGCATGCTGAAGGGGCGTTGGCAGGGGTCAAAGTTCACCTATTCGCCACAAAAAATAAAAGTGTTATATCTCCTACACAGAAACACACAGAGGCACCAAACTTTCTGTGATTAATCATCATCAGGTCTCCTATAATATCCAATGGTCAAATGATGACATCACTTAGGCCACACCCCCTGACAACAGGAAGTGTCATGTTTTGCTGTAAACGGTCGCTATGTTACCCCTCTGAGCTAATCAACATGAAACTGTGTCCAGAGACAGAAAACATGTTGTTGTGTTGTGGATTCCAGCCCCAAGTCGATTCGATGGAGCAGGAGAGCGTGGCGGCGTGGTGAAGTCACCTCAAACGCCGCTGCCATACGTTTGGCTCTGAATTCCACATTTTTGGGCCGAGCTGCATAAAACTCACTTGGATGCATCCTTATCCACCCCCCAACAGGAATCCATAACAAATTTTGGTGGGCGTGACCTAATGCCTCAACGGCGCCACTTAGCAATTTTCAAAGGACCCTTTGCTATTCACTTACTTCATCGTAGAGACATGAGATTTGGTACAGTGGTAGAGCTCACCAAGACGCTCAGAATTTACAATTAATGTCATAGTGTAAATATCACAGGAAGTCGGCCATTTTAGATTGAATGTCTGATTTTGACCACATTTTTGACGTTTATAGCATTGGTATTTGATGGATCTCCTCCTAGAGATTTTTAGCGAGCGGCTTGAAACTCGGGCAGTCTGATCATAAGGCATGGCCAATTAAAAGTTATCAAAACGGTGAGTTTTTGAGCTTGTTGAAGGGGCATTAGCAAGGGTTAAAGTTCACCTACTCGCCACAAAAAATAAAACTGTTATATCTCCTACACAGAAACACACAGAGGCATCAAACTTTCAGTGATTGATCACCATCAGGTCTCCTATAATATCCAATGGTCAAATGATGACATTGCTTAGGCCACGCCCCCTGACAACAGGAAGTGTCATGTTTTGTTGTAAGCGGTCGCTATGTTACCCCTCTGAGCTAATCAACATGAAACTGTGTCCACAGACAGAACACATGTTGGTATGTTGTGGATTTCAGGCTCAACTGGATTGGATGGAGCAGGGGGGCGTGGCGGCGTGGCATATTCACCTCAAACGCTGCTGTCATACGTTTGGCTCTGAATTCCACAGTTTTGGGCCGAGCTGCTTAAAACTCATTTGGATGCATCCTTATCCACCCCCCAACAGGAATCCTTAACAAACTTTAGTGAGCAGGACTTAGTTTCTCTATAGCGCCACCAAGCAAATTTCAAAGGACCCTTTGGTATTCACTTACTTCATCGTAGAGTAATGAAATTTTGTACAGTTGTAGATCTCAGCAAGACGCTCAGAATTTACAATTAATGTCATACTGCAAGTATCACAGGAAGTAAGCCATTTTAGATTGAAATCTGAATTTTGATACCAAGTTGACATGTAAAGCATATGTATTTGATCATACTTGTCCAGCAGGGGGCAGCAAGAGACCACAAATAAACCCCAAAGGAATTTCTCTTGGTAAGTAAGTGATCTTAACTCTTTGGTTTCCTTGTATATTTAAGTTGAACAGATATACAAATCCTGCTTGAAAACTGACAAACTCTTGTTCAATACATTTCAGTTTTTATTTATATAACGCCAAATCATGAAACATGTCATCAGGGGTGGATTGGGACAAAAAATTGGCCCTGGCATTTTGGATTAGACTGGCCCACCACATTTTTTTTGTGTACTGAATGTGTATACCAACTGTGCAATACCAACTGTGCAATACCTTGAAGTCAGGATAATGGAAATTAGTGAGAGTGGACACTTAAAATACTTCCAAAATCTTAATTTATTAACACTGTAAAATGTAAACTCCACCACAGCACAGCAACTATTCTTAGATCAGAGAGAGAGAGAGAGAGAAAGAGAGGTGTCACGGTCAATCACACATATTATCACGTTACATCATTATAAGAAGTTATTGTAAGTTGCTCATCAGATCTATTCAGTCTTCCAGATACTGTAGGGTAACATTGGACTAATGTGCACTCACTGTGTAAAAAAGGATGCCAATGACAAAATGAACCAGAGAAATGCCTCACTTGTCATCATGGAAAGAAAGAAAATATATAATAACATAATATAATTTTTGATTTACTCAGTCATTTGTAATAAGTATTTTATTTATCTAATTTCCTAATTTTTGATCATATTTTCTTTAAAATCGCAGACTTTTCGCTATTTTTCATGTAAATCCTTGGTGGCGCTTGATAGCGAAGCCGGTGAGGCCGCAGCGAGCTTGGCCTACCCTGGGATTGCGCAATCCCATGGTAACTGCGCTGACTTCCATTCTGTGATGCATCTTCCTGTCTCTAGATCATAAATTCAATTGTTCAAACAGTTATGAACTGATTTTCCACAATTTAATATATGTGGATTACGAATTGTGTTTTGGTCATCAAACTGTGTGCAGATAACATGTTTTCGTGGTGCTGGCCGATCATAAACAGCAAAGAAGTGGTTGTAGGTGAGGCCAGCAGTTCCTTGGCCACTAGGCAGGGGGCGCTCAAGGGGCACCGCTCGTGATCCCCAAATAGTAGAGTCAAAACAAGTTATTGATGTTTTATTAGCGAGTTTTGCTAAACAAGTAAAGCACTAAAAAGACTAAACATACAGCTGGAACAGGACTGATCAGGGAAGGCTTTCCTCCCTGGCAGTGAGCTCCATTGAGACTGAGAGACTTTTAAAACTGAAGAAGATAAAGAGAACTTTTACCGGAAAATGATGATATTTTTGTTCAGAAAGAGCGCCACAGGGACTTAAATTATAAGTAGAGGTAAGACAGCGATACTTATTCATGTTTTGTTTTTGTGATAAAATCTGCGTAATGTGGGTTATAGTTTTAGAATGTGTTACAAATGCAGAAATCCATCATAACTCATAAACTGTTACCAATCAAATGACAATTTTTTTCATCAAAGAACCAATATTTTTCCATGTATCTTGGTGAATTTATTTGGCTCAATCAGTCTCCTTCAGCACTTTGCAACGAGTCTACTCTGTAGAGTGTATATATTTGTAAATCTGACTCTGATGACGTCAGTGCCTCACCAGCCATGAACCCTACCGCACGTTAGAGACTGACATTTTTTCGGGAATCCCGCGGGTCACGTGATTCCCACGGGAATCCCGCGGGATGGGAGTCAACATCAGTAAATATCACGTGATTGGGACGGTACAGGATTAAATATCAACGGGAGCGGGAGTAAACCAACAACAGGTACAATTAACTAGGATCGAAGCCAAAAGATTAAATAAAATAGAAAATCAAAAATGTAGGTTCGCCGCCGCCATTTTGTAGTTTTTTTCCAAGAAACCGAAACTATAATGCTGGTCAAAGAACTACACGACCCAGAAGCCAACAGTGCATCCGGTTTATTTTTTCCGCCAGCGCTCAAAAAACAGAATGGGAGTGGGGGGGGGGGATCAACCGCTAGTGGCGAACTCAACCTGGAAAAGTTGGATCGGCAACGCAAAGTCAAAAGTAAGGACTTATTTATTAAACTCACAGCGCAACTGTAAAGTTGCAAATATTAACAAACTTGAGGAGAGTTGAATGTCACGGTGTTAACACTCAGTACCTGCTTGTAAAACGTGTTTCCTGGACTAATTTCCCAATGTGCAACAGTGTAATAATACGGCCAATAACTTAAAACTACTTTATTATTTTATTTAGTATTGTCTGAACAGTTGTGTTTTTTTCTGTTTTAACCCAATAACTGAACAATGTGTTAACACTTCTGTTTCACTATTTAACAAAAGTAAAACATGTACTTCCATGTCTGGTCGGGTAAAAATGAGACGGAGCCGACTGGACCGGCTGTTCCTGGGTCCAGTTAGCTCCGCCTCCAGCTCCGCATCATCCCCGAAAATTAACATAATCTCACTTTTAACTTTTGATAAAAGTTGACAGATCTGTCTAAGAATGTGTTTAATGTTCAATGAATGTATTGGTTCTGATAGTAAACCCTAATTAGTTTGTGGATATTTTATTGCAAATGGAAAAATACTAATATGCTTGAATGATATTCAACTTTTTTGTAATTTTTTGTTTTACTAAACTGAGTTTTTGAACCACTTCGGTACATTATCTAAATTGTGACAGTAATGCCTTTATGCACTTTTTTCTTAACTGAGTATAGATCTCTTTCTCGGTGCATTATTCTTTAGTTTCAGCAATTTGAAATGTAAAAGTAACTTCATTGTTCATGTGAAACAATTACTTAATGAATTAGTAAAAAGCAACATTGTACATTTTGTTTATTCAACTAAGATAGGCATGGTCTGTTTCCGTGTTTGTTACTTTATTTATTTATTTATTATTATTCCTTTCACTTTAACTGGCCTTTACTACAGCTAAAACAGGAACTTAACTGACCCTTCATAGACATTCAGGTTTAATGTATTTCCAGAAAACTTAATGAAGACAACAAGAATGGGAGTAGGGCAGGAGCGGGAGTCATTCTGAGTGGGAGCGGGATGGGAGTGGGAGTAATTTTACCAGGAGCGGGACGGGACAGGATTTTTTTTTCTACTCTGGCCCGGGATTGGGACGGGACACAATTTTTATCAGTGGGAGTGGGACGGGACAGGAGTGAAAATCCACTCCCGTGTCACTCTCTACCGCACGTCACTGACTACAACCACCACCATATTTTACACCAGACACCGGAGCAGATGAAGGGCCTGCTGTTGGGAACATGTCAGTCAGTTTGACACATTTCGCAGCATCCGTTTGAAGAACTCGTTTCTTTTTTTCGTGCAGTTTCTCTGCGCCTCCCAGTGTTTCCCGCAGGAATTTGGTTATGCGAGGCGGGGGGTTGTTGGACGACACGTTGCCCGCGTCCCGACTCGCGGAGCGGGGGGGGGGGACGACGACGACGACACGTTGTCCGCGGACCGAATCGCGGAGCGGGGGGTATCCATGTGTTTTTTCCCTGCCATTCACGCACGCGCGAAAGCAACAACAACAAACCGCGTGTTAACGTCACTTTTTTTTTTTTTTTTGGGGAATGTTGGCGAGGCGGTAGCGTGAGTTTGGCGAGGCGGCCGCCTCGCCAAGATAGCGCTGCGGGAAACCCTGCCTCCCTTGCGTTTCTTATCCATTACTACTGTGAACACCGCTGCACAAAGTTCCACATGGAGCGTGAAGGTGTTTTTCTACTTTATGATTGGCCTAGCCCTTTAGACTGTCAGGGATGATAACCAATGGGCTGCAGTAGCCTGTGGTAAGGGCTGGATGATCGGAACAGACTCTTGCGCTGCTGATATTTTTCTTCATGCATTATGCAAATATAACGAGGCAGATATATAAAATAATAATAATATTAATAATAATAATACATATTATTAATATACATGTCGGGTCTGCCGGCCTGCATGTCATCTAAAGGCAGTTTACAATGTCAAAATCAATCAGATTATACATATTAAGTCAGATTATCCAGATTGGTAAAATAAATTCCTATATAAGGGAACCAGTTGATTTCATCAAAGTCGTAACAAGCAGCATTGACTCCTGAAGAAGCGTAGAGCCACAGGGAGAGTCGTTTGCATTGTACATGGCTTAGCAGCAATCCCTCATACTGATCAAGCATGAAGTGACAGCAGAAGGAAAAACTCCCCATTAACAGGAAGGAAAAACCTCCAGCCGAACCGGGCTCAGTATGAACGGTAATCTGCCTTGACCGACTGGGGGTTACAAAAGAGAGAGAAGAGACACAACAAGACAGACAAAAAAGCACAGAAGCACACATTGATCCAGTAATGTGTTTTACATTAGATGGTAATAGCAGGTGATCTGTCTTCCCTGAATGATGTCACAGCTAACAGAACGCCAGACCAGGGGTACCTACTATGAAGAAAAAATAGAAAAAACAAAAAGGTAAAAGCTGAAATGACAACAGTCATGCAAAATTGAAGAACAATAGACCCTGATGTCCTCCAGCAGCCTAAGCCTATAGCAGCATAACTATAGAGGTAGCTCAGGGTAACATGAACCACTCTAACTATAATCTTTGTCAAAAAGGAAAGTCCCAAGAGCCAGCTTCTAGTGGAGGAGTTCAAGTATCTTGGGGTCTTGTTCACGAATGAGGGGAAGATGGAGCGGGAGATCGACAGGCGGATTGGTGCGACGTCTGCTGTGAAGCGGGCGCTGTACCGATCCGTTGTGGTGAAGAGAGAGCTGAGCCAAAAGGCCAAGCTCTCGATTTACCGGTCGATCTACGTTCCTACCCTCATCTATGGTCACGAGCTTTGGGTCGTGACCGAAAGAACGAAATCCCGGATACAAGCGGCCAAAATGAGTTTTCTCCATAGTGTGTCTGGGCTCTCCCTTAGAGATAGGGTGAGGAGCTCAGTCATCCGGGGAGGACTCAGAGTAGAGCCGCTGCTCCTCCACATTGAGAGGAGCCAGTTGAGGTGGATCGGGCATCTGGTTAGGATGCCTCCTGGACGCCTCCCTGATGAGGTGTTCTTGGCACGTCCCACCGGGAGGAGGCCCAGAGGAAGACCCAGGACACGCTGGAGAGACTATGCTGGCCTGGGAACGCTTTGGGATTCCCCCGGAGGAAGTGGCCCAAGTGGCTGGGGAGAGGAAGGTCTGGGGCTCCCTCTTGAAGCTGCCCCTGCGACCTGACCCCGGATAAGTGGAAGACGATGGATGGATGGAAAAAGGAAAGTTTTAGGATTAGTCTTAAAAGTAGACAGGGTGTCTGCGTCACGGACCAAAACTGGGAGTTTGTTCCACTGGAGAGGAGCCTGATAACTAAAGGATCTGCCTACCATTCTGGTTTTACAGACTTTAGGAACCACTAGCAGACCTGCTTTCTGAGAGTGAAGTGGTCTGTTAGAAATTACTAAAGTTTGTACACAACATACACATGTGGAATATTGCTAACGTGTTACTTTAGCAATTTTCCAATTGCCAAAGTGTTACTTTTACATTATTACTTTTGGGTGTGTATCCACCAATTTAACTGTCAAACTTTCATAAAAGCTGTCTTAATGCAAGAAACGAAACCCTTAAACACATGAAATAATTAACTTTAAATAACTAAAAAGGTTTTGTTAACTTTTCACATGAAGCTGGATTAACAGCTAGTAAGATACCTTTGATTAAGTTGGTATACTAATGTTTAAACCAGGGGTGTCAAACGTACGGCCTGCGGGCCGGATCTGGCCCGCCGAACGATTTAGTCCGGCCCGGTGGCCAAATGCATTTTTATTATTCAACGGCTGTGTCTCCTCGGTGCATCGACCGATCTGCACCAGATTTTTTGTGAGTCGTGGGGGAGCGCTGCCCAACGCATACGTGTGTATGGCATGGTAGACGGGTGAGGAAAATGCATGACAGCTTCTGCGGTGGCTGGCGGCGGGAGGTGCGCGTACCCTAGCGGTGGCCCTTAGGCCAGAGCGGCGCTTGGCTGCGAGGGCCGATCATCACCGCTTGCGGTTTTAATTATTATTATTATTATTATTATTATTCTGCCCCCCTAAAGAGGGGCCTTTTTGGGGGCTTTCTCATTTTCAAAAACTCACCAAACTTGGCAGATGCATGGTGACTGTTTAAAAATTTTGTATTTTAAGGTCGTCACAAAAATCTAAAGAAAAATGCCTCAACGGCGCCACCTAGAAATTTTCAAAGGACCCTTTGCTATTCACTTACTTCGTCGTAGAGACATGAAATTTGGTACAGTTGTAGAGCTCAACAAGACGCTCAGAATTTACAATTAATGTCATAGTGCAAATATCACAGGAAGTTGGCCATTTTAGACTTAAAGTCTGATTTTGACCCAATTTTTGACGTTTATAGCATTGGTATTTGATGGATCTCCTCCTAGAGATTTTGAGCGATCGGCTTGAAACTCGGGCAGTCTGATCATAAGGCATGGCCAATCAAAAGTTATCAAAACGGTGAGTTTTTGAGCATGCTGAAGGGGCGTTGGCAGGGGTCAAAGTTCACCTATTCGCCACAAAAAATAAAAGTGTTATATCTCCTACACAGAAACACACAGAGGCACCAAACTTTCTGTGATTAATCATCATCAGGTCTCCTATAATATCCAATGGTCAAATGATGACATCACTTAGGCCACACCCCCTGACAACAGGAAGTGTCATGTTTTGCTGTAAACGGTCGCTATGTTACCCCTCTGAGCTAATCAACATGAAACTGTGTCCAGAGACAGAAAACATGTTGTTGTGTTGTGGATTCCAGCCCCAAGTCGATTCGATGGAGCAGGAGAGCGTGGCGGCGTGGTGAAGTCACCTCAAACGCCGCTGCCATACGTTTGGCTCTGAATTCCACATTTTTGGGCCGAGCTGCATAAAACTCACTTGGATGCATCCTTATCCACCCCTCAACAGGAATCCATAACAAATTTTGGTGGGCGTGACCTAATGCCTCAACGGCGCCACTTAGCAATTTTCAAAGGACCCTTTGCTATTCACTTACTTCATCGTAGAGACATGAGATTTGGTACAGTGGTAGAGCTCACCAAGACGCTCAGAATTTACAATTAATGTCATAGTGTAAATATCACAGGAAGTCGGCCATTTTAGATTGAATGTCTGATTTTGACCCCATTTTTGACGTTTATAGCATTGGTATTTGATGGATCTCCTCCTAGAGATTTGTAGCGAGCGGCTTGAAACTCGGGCAGTCTGATCATAAGGCATGGCCAATTAAAAGTTATCAAAACGGTGAGTTTTTGAGCTTGTTGAAGGGGCATTAGCAAGGGTTAAAGTTCACCTACTCGCCACAAAAAATAAAACTGTTATATCTCCTACACAGAAACACACAGAGGCATCAAACTTTCAGTGATTGATCACCATCAGGTCTCCTATAATATCCAATGGTCAAATGATGACATTGCTTAGGCCACGCCCCCTGACAACAGGAAGTGTCATGTTTTGTTGTAAGCGGTCGCTATGTTACCCCTCTAAGCTAATCAACATGAAACTGTGTCCACAGACAGAACACATGTTGGTATGTTGTGGATTTCAGGCTCAACTGGATTGGATGGAGCAGGGGGGCGTGGCGGCGTGGCATATTCACCTCAAACGCTGCTGTCATACGTTTGGCTCTGAATTCCACAGTTTTGGGCCGAGCTGCTTAAAACTCATTTGGATGCATCCTTATCCACCCCCCAACAGGAATCCTTAACAAACTTTAGTGAGCAGGACTTAGTTTCTCTATAGCGCCACCAAGCAAATTTCAAAGGACCCTTTGGTATTCACTTACTTCATCGTAGAGTAATGAAATTTTGTACAGTTGTAGATCTCAGCAAGACGCTCAGAATTTACAATTAATGTCATACTGCAAGTATCACAGGAAGTAAGCCATTTTAGATTGAAATCTGAATTTTGATACCAAGTTGACATGTAAAGCATATGTATTTGATCATACTTGTCCAGCAGGGGGCAGCAAGAGACCACAAATAAACCCCAAAGGAATTTCTCTTGGTAAGTAAGTGATCTTAACTCTTTGGTTTCCTTGTATATTTAAGTTGAACAGATATACAAATCCTGCTTGAAAACTGACAAACTCTTGTTCAATACATTTCAGTTTTTATTTATATAGCGCCAAATCATGAAACATGTCATCAGGGGTGGATTGGGACAAAAAATTGGCCCTGGCATTTTGGATTAGACTGGCCCACCACATTTTTTTTGTGTACTGAATGTGTATACCAACTGTGCAATACCAACTGTGCAATACCTTGAAGTCAGGATAATGGAAATTAGTGAGAGTGGACACTTAAAATACTTCCAAAATCTTAATTTATTAACACTGTAAAATGTAAACTCCACCACAGCACAGCAACTATTCTTAGATCAGAGAGAGAGAGAGAGAAAGAGAGGTGTCACGGTCAATCACACATATTATCACGTTACATCATTATAAGAAGTTATTGTAAGTTGCTCATCAGATCTATTCAGTCTTCCAGATACTGTAGGGTAACATTGGACTAATGTGCACTCACTGTGTAAAAAAGGATGCCAATGACAAAATGAACCAGAGAAATGCCTCACTTGTCATCATGGAAAGAAAGAAAATATATAATAACATAATATAAATTTTGATTTACTCAGTCATTTGTAATAAGTATTTTATTTATCTAATTTCCTAATTTTTGATCATATTTTCTTTAAAATCGCAGACTTTTCGCTATTTTTCATGTAAATCCTTGGTGGCGCTTCATAGCGAAGCCGGTGAGGCCGCAGCGAGCTTGGCCTACCCTGGGATTGCGCAATCCCATGGTAACTGCGCTGACTTCCATTCTGTGAATGCATCTTCCTGTCTCTAGATCATAAATTCAATTGTTCAAACAGTTATGAACTGATTTTCCACAATTTAATATATGTGGATTACGAATTGTGTTTTGGTCATCAAACTGTGTGCAGATAACATGTTTTCGTGGTGCTGGCCGATCATAAACAGCAAAGAACTGGTTGTAGGTGAGGCCAGCAGTTCCTTGGCCACTAGGCAGGGGGCGCTCAAGGGGCACCGCTCGTGATCCCCAAATAGTAGAGTCAAAACAAGTTATTGATGTTTTATTAGCGAGTTTTGCTAAACAAGTAAAGCACTAAAAAGACTAAACATACAGCTGGAACAGGACTGATCAGGGAAGGCTTTCCTCCCTGGCAGTGAGCTCCATTGAGACTGAGAGACTTTTAAAACTGAAGAAGATAAAGAGAACTTTTACCGGAAAATGATGATATTTTTGTTCAGAAAGAGCGCCACAGGGACTTAAATTATAAGTAGAGGTAAGACAGCGATACTTATTCATGTTTTGTTTTTGTGATAAAATGTGCGTAATGTGGGTTATAGTTTTAGAATGTGTTACAAATGCAGAAATCCATCATAACTCATAAACTGTTACCAATCAAATGACAATTTTTTTCATCAAAGAACCAATATTTTTCCATGTATCTTGGTGAATTTATTTGGCTCAATCAGTCTCCTTCAGCACTTTGCAACGAGTCTACTCTGTAGAGTGTATATATTTGTAAATCTGACTCTGATGACGTCAGTGCCTCACCAGCCATGAACCCTACCGCACGTCACTGACTACAACCACCACCACCACCATATTTTACATCAGACACCGGAGCAGATGAAGGGCCTGCTGTTGGGAACATGTCAGTCAGTTTGACACATTTCGCAGCATCCGTTTGAAGAACTCGTTTCTTTTTTTCGTGCAGTTTCTCTGCGCCTCCCTTGCGTTTCTTATCCATTACTACTGTGAACACCGCTGCACAAAGTTCCACATGGAGCGTGAAGGTGTTTTTCTACTTTATGATTGGCCTAGCCCTTTAGACTGTCAGGGATGATAACCAATGGGCTGCAGTAGCCTGTGGTAAGGGCTGGATGATCGGAACAGACTCTTGCGCTGCTGATATTTTTCTTCATGCATTATGCAAATATAACGAGGCAGATATATAAAATAATAATAATATTAATAATAATAATACATATTATTAATATACATGTCGGGTCTGCCGGCCTGCATGTCATCTAAAGGCAGTTTACAATGTCAAAATCAATCAGATTATACATATTAAATCAGATTATCCAGATTGGTAAAAGAAATTCCTATATAAGGGAACCAGTTGATTTCATCAAAGTCGTAACAAGCAGCATTGACTCCTGAAGAAGCGTAGAGCCACAGGGAGAGTCGTTTGCATTGTACATGGCTTAGCAGCAATCCCTCATACTGATCAAGCATGAAGTGACAGCAGAAGGAAAAACTCCCCATTAACAGGAAGGAAAAACCTCCAGCCGAACCGGGCTCAGTATGAACGGTAATCTGCCTTGACCGACTGGGGGTTACAAAAGAGAGAGAAGAGACACAACAAGACAGACAAAAAAGCACAGAAGCACACATTGATCCAGTAATGTGTTTTACATTAGATGGTAATAGCAGGTGATCTGTCTTCCCTGAATGATGTCACAGCTAACAGAACGCCAGACCAGGTGTACCTACTATGAAGAAAAAATAGAAAAAACAAAAAGGTAAAAGCTGAAATGACAACAGTCATGCAAAATTGAAGAACAATAGACCCTGATGTCCTCCAGCAGCCTAAGCCTATAGCAGCATAACTATAGAGGTAGCTCGGGGTAACATGAACCACTCTAACTATAATCTTTGTCAAAAAGGAAAGTCCCAAGAGCCAGCTTCTAGTGGAGGAGTTCAAGTATCTTGGGGTCTTGTTCACGAATGAGGGGAAGATGGAGCGGGAGATCGACAGGCGGATTGGTGCAGCGTCTGCTGTGAAGCGGGCGCTGTACCGGTCCGTTGTGGTGAAGAGAGAGCTGAGCCAAAAGGCCAAGCTCTCGATTTACCAGTCGATCTACGTTCCTACCCTCATCTATGGTCACGAGCTTTGGGTCGTGACCGAAAGAACGAAATCCCGGATACAAGCGGCCAAAATGAGTTTTCTCCATAGTGTGTCTGGGCTCTCCCTTAGAGATAGGGTGAGGAGATCAGTCATCCGGGGAGGACTCAGAATAAAGCCGCTGCTCCTTCACATTGAGAGGAGCCAGTTGAGGTGGCTCGGGCATCTGGTTAGGATGCCTCCTGGACGCATCCCTGGTGAGGTGTTCTGGGCACGTCCCACCGGGAGGAGACCCAGGGGAAGACCCAGGACACGCTGGAGAGACTATGCTGGCCTGGGAACGCTTTGGGATTCCCCCGGAGGAAGTGGCCCAAGTGGCTGGGGAGAGGAAGGTCTGGGCCTCCCTCTTGAAGCTGCTACACCCGCGACCTGACCCTGGATAAGCGGAAGACGATGGATGGATGGAAAAAGGAAAGTTTAAGGATTAGTCTTAAAAGTAGACAGGGTGTCTGCGTCACGGACCAAAACTGGGAGTTGGTTCCACTGGAGAGGAGCCTGATAGCTAAAGGATCTGCCTACCATTCTGGTTTTACAGACTTTAGGAACCACCAGCAGACCTGCTTTCTGAGAGTGAAGTGGTCTGTTAGAAATTACTAAAGTTTGTACACAACATACACATGTGGAATATTGCTAACGTGTTACTTTAGCAATATTCCAATTGCTAAAGTGTTACTTTTACATTATTACTTTTGGGTGTGTATCCACCAATTTAACTGTCAAACTTTCATAACAGCTGTCTTAATGCAAGAAACGAAACCCTTAAACACATGAAATAATTAACTTTAAATAACTAAAAAGGTTTTGTTAACTTTTCACATGAAGCTGGATTAACAGCTAGTAAGATACCTTTAATTAAATTTGTATACTAGTGTTTAAACCAGGGGTGTCAAAGGTACGGCCTGCGGGCCGGATCTGGCCCGCCGAACGATTTAGTCCGACCCGGTGGCCAAATGCATTTTCATTATTCAACGTCCTCGGTGCATCGACCGATCTGCACCAGGTTTTTTGTGAGTCGTGGGGGAGCGCTGCCCAACGCGTACGTGTGTATTGCATGTTAGACGGGTGAGGAAAATGCATGACAGCTTCTGCGGTGGCTGGCGGCGGGAGTTGCGCGTACCCTAGCGGTGGCCCAGAGGCCAGAGCGGCGCTTGGCTGCGAGGGCCGATCATCACCGCTTGCGGTTTTAATTCTTATTATTCTGCCCCCCTAAAGAGGGGCCTTTTTGGGGGCTTTCTCATTTTCAAAAACTCACCAAACTTTGCAGATGCATGGTGACTGTTTAAAAATTTTGTATTTTAAGGTCGTCACAAAAATCTAAAGAAAAATGCCTCAACGGCGCCACCTAGAAATTTTCAAAGGACCCTTTGCTATTCACTTACTTCGTCGTAGAGACATGAAATTTGGTACAGTTGTAGAGCTCAACAAGACGCTCAGAATTTACAATTAACGTCATAGTGCAAGTATCACAGGAAGTTGGCCATTTTAGACTGAAAGTCTGATTTTGACCCAATTTTTGACGTTTATAGCATTGGTATTTGATGGATCTCCTCCTAGAGATTTTGAGCGAGCGACTTGAAACTCGGTCAGTCTGATCATAAGGCATGGCCAATTAAAAGTTATCAAAACGGTGAGTTTTTGAGCTTGTTGAAGGGGCATTAGCAGGGGTCAAAGTTCACCTACTCGCCACAAAAAATAAAACTGTTATATCTCCTACACAGAAACACACAGAGGCATCAAACTTTCTTTGATTGATCATCATCGGGTCTTCTTTAATATCCAATGGTCAAATGATGACATCACTTAGGCCACACCCCCTGACAACAGGAAGTGTCATGTTTTGCTGTAAACGGTCGCTATGTTACCCCTCTGAGCTAATCAACATGAAACTGTGTCCAGAGACAGAAGACATGTTGTTGTGTTGTGGATTCCAGCCCCAAGTCGATTCGATGGAGCAGGAGAGCGTGGCGGCGTGGTGAAGTCACCTCAAACGCCGCTGCCATACGTTTGGCTCTGAATTCCACATTTTTGGGCCGAGCTGCTTAAAACTCACTTGGATGCATCCTTATCGACCCCCCAACAGGAATCCATAACAAATTTTGGTGGGCGTGACCTAATGCCTCAACGGCGCCACTTAGCAATTTTCAAAGGACCCTTTGCTATTCACTTACTTCATCGTAGAGACATTAGATTTGGTACAGTGGTAGAGCTCACCAAGACGCTCAGAATTTACAATTAATGTCATGGTGTAAATATCACAGGAAGTTGGCCATTTTAGATTGAATGTCTGATTTTGACCCCATTTTTGACGTTTATAGCATTGGTATTTGATGGATCTCCTCCTAAAGATTTTTAGCGAGCGGCTTGAAACTCGGGCAGTCTGATCATAAGGCATGGCCAATTAAAAGTTATCAAAACGGTGAGTTTTTGAGCTTGTTGAAGGGGCATTAGCAGGGGTCAAAGTTCACCTACTCGCCACAAAAAATAAAACTGTTATATCTCCTACACAGAAACACACAGAGGCATCAAACTTTCTGTGATTGATCACCATCAGGTCTCCTATAATATCCAATGGTCAAATGATGACATTGCTTAGGCCACGCCCCCTGACAACAGGAAGTGTCATGTTTTGTTGTAAGCGGTCGCTATGTTACCCCTCTGAGCTAATCAACATGAAACTGTGTCCACAGACAGAACACATGTTGGTATGTTGTGGATTTCAGGCTCAACTGGATTCGATGGAGCAGGGGGGCGTGGCGGCGTGGCATATTCACCTCAAACGCTGCTGTCATACGTTTGGCTCTGAATTCCACAGTTTTGGGCCGAGCTGCCTAAAACTCATTTGGATGCATCCTTATCCACCCCCCAACAGGAATCCATAACAAACTTTAGTGAGCAGGACTTAGTTTCTCTATAGCGCCACCAAGCAATTTTCAAAGGACCTTTTGCTATTCACTTACTTCATCGTAGAGTAATGAAATTTTGTACAGTTGTAGATCTCAGCAAGATGCTCAGAATTTACAATTAATGTCATAGTGCAAGTATCACAGGAAGTAAGCCATTTTAGATTGAAATCTGAATTTTGACACCATGTTGACATGGTATCAAATACCATCATCCTCCAGCAGGGGGCAGCAAGAGACCACAAATAAACCCCAAAGGAATCTCTCTTGGTAAGTAAGTGATCTTAACTCTTTGGTTTCCTTATATTTTTAAGTTGAACAGATATACAAATCCTGCTTGAAAACTGACAAACTCTTGTTCAATACATTTCAGTTTTTATTTATATAGCGCCAAATCATGAAACATGTCATCAGGGGTGGACTGGGACAAAAAAAAATTGGCCCTGGCATTTTGGATTAGACTGGCCCACCACATTTTTTTGTGTACTGAATGTGTATACCAACTGTGCAATACCAACTGTGCAATACCTTGAGGCCAGGTTAATGGAAGTTAGTGAGAGTGGACACTTAAAATACTTCCAAAATCTTAATTTATTAACACTGTAAAATGTAAACTCCACCACAGCACAGCAACTATTCTTAGATCAGAGAGAGAGAGAGAAAGAGAGGTGTCACGGTTAATCACACATATTATCACGTTACATCATTATTAGAAGTTATTGTAAGTTGCTCATCAGATCTATTCAGTCTTCCAGATACTGTAGGGTAACATTGGACTAATGTGCACTCACTGTGTAAAAAAGGATGCATATGACAAAATGAACCAGAGAAATGCCTCACTTGTCATCATGGAAAGAAAGAAAATATATAATAACATAATATAAATTTTGATTTACTCAGTCATTTGTAATAAGTATTTTATTTATCTAATTTCCTAATTTTTGATCATATTTTCTTTAATATCGCAGACTTTTCGCTATTTTTCATGTAAATCCTTGGTGGCGCTTCATAGCGAAGCCGGTGAGGCCGCAGCGAGCTTGGCCTCCCCTGGGATTGCGCAATCCCATGTTAACTGTGCTGACTTCCATTCTGTGAATGCATCATCCTGTCTCTAGATCATAAATTCAATTGTTCAAACAGATATGAACTGATTTTCCACAATTTAATATATGTGGATTACGAATTGTGTTTTGGTCATCAAACTGTGTGCAGATAACATGTTTTCGTGGTGCTGGCCGATCATAAACAGCAAAGAACTGGTTGTAGGTGAGGCCCGCAGTTCCTTGGCCGCTAGGCAGGGGGCGCTCAAGGGGCACCGCTCGTGATCCCCAAATAGTAGAGTCAAAACAAGTTATTGATGTTTTATTAGCGAGTTTTGCTAAACAAGTAAAGTACTAAAAAGACTCTAAACATACAGCTGGAACAGGACTGATCAGGGAAGGCTTTCCTCCCTGGCAGTGAGCTCCACTGAGACTAAGAGAGTTTTAAATCTGAAGTAGATAAAGAGAACTTTTACCGGAAAATGATGATATTTTTGTTCAGAAAGAGCGCCACAGGGACTTAAATTATAAGTAGAGGTAAGACAGCGATACTTATTCATGTTTTGTTTTTGTGATAAAATGTGCTTAATGTGGGTTATAGTTTTAGAATGTGTTACAAATGCAGAAATCCATCATAACTCATAAACTGTTACCAATAAAATGACAATTTTTTTTCATCAAAGAACCAATATTTTTCCATGTATCTTGGTGAATTTATTTGGCTCAATCAGTCTCCTTCAGCACTTTGCAACGAGTCTACTCTGTAGAGTGTATATAATTTTAAATCTGACTCTGATGACGTCAGTGCCTCACCAGCTATGAACTCTACCGCACGTCACTGACTACAACCACCACCACCACCACCACCACCATATTTTACATCAGACACCGGAGCAGATGAAGGGCCTGCTGTTGGGAACATGTCAGTCAGTTTGACACATTTCGCAGCATCCGTTTGAAGAACTCGTTTCTTTTTTTCGTGCAGTTTCTCTGCGCCTCCCTTGCGTTTCTTATCCATTACTACTGTGAACACCGCTGCACAAAGTTCCACATGGAGCGTGAAGGTGTTTTTCTACTTTATGATTGGCCTAGCCCTTTAGACTGTCAGGGATGATAACCAATGGGCTGCAGTAGCCTGTGGTAAGGGCCGGATGATCGGAACAGACTCTTGCGCTGCTGATATTTTTCTTCATGCATTATGCAAATATAACGAGGCAGATATATAAAATAATAATAATAATAATAATAATAATACATATTATTAATATACATGTCGGGTCTGCCGGCCCAAACAGCACGTCGGCCCACCGGGAAAATGCCCGGTACGCCCGATTACCAGTCCATGCCTGCATGTCATCTAAAGGCAGTTTACAATGTCAAAATCAATCAGATTATACATATTAAGTCAGATTATCCAGATTGGTAAAAGAAATTCCTATATAAGGGAACCAGTTGATTTCATCAAAGTCGTAACAAGCAGCATTCACTCCTGAAGAAGCGTAGAGCCACAGGGAGAGTCGTTTGCATTGTACATGGCTTTGCAGCAATCCCTCATACTGATCAAGCATGAAGTGACAGCAGAAGGAAAAACTCCCCATTAACAGGAAGGAAAAACCTCCAGCAGAACCGGGCTCAGTATGAACGGTAATCTGCCTTGACCGACTGGGGGTTACAAAAGAGAGAGAAGAGACACAACAAGACAGACAAAAAAGCACAGAAGCACACATTGATCCAGTAATGTGTTTTACATTAGATGGTAATAGCAGGTGATCTGTCTTCCCTGAATGATGTCACAGCTAACAGAACGCCAGACCAGGTGTACCTACTATGAAGATAAAAGAGAGAGAACAGAAAGTTAAAAGCTGAAATGACAACAGTCATGCAAAATTGAAGAACAATAGACCCTGATGTCCTCCAGCAGCCTAAGCCTATAGTAGCATAACTATAGAGGTAGCTCGGGGTAACATGAACCACTCTAACTATAAGCTTTGTCAAAAAGGAAAGTCCCAAGAGCCAGCTTCTAGTGGAGGAGTTCAAGTATCTTGGGGTCTTGTTCACGAATGAGGGGAAGATGGAGCGGGAGATCGACAGGCATCGGATTGGTGCAACGTCTGCTGAGAAGCGGGCGCTGTAGCGGTCCGTTGTGGTGAAGAGAGAGCTGAGCCAAAAGGCCAAGCTCTCGATTTACCAGTCGATCTACGTTCCTACCCTCATCTATGGTCACGAGCTTTGGGTCGTGACCGAAAGAACGAGATCCCGGATACAAGCGGCCAAAATGAGTTTTCTCCATAGTGTGTCTGGGCTCTCCCTTAGAGATAGGGTGAGGAGCTCAGTCATCCGGGGAGGACTCAGAGTAGAGCCGCTGCTCCTTCACATTGAGAGGAGCCAGTTGAGGTGGCTCGGGCATCTGGTTAGGATGCCTCCTGGACGCATCCCTGGAGAGGTGTTCTGGGCACGTCCCACCGGGAGGAGGCCCAGGGGAAGACCCAGGACACACTGGAGGGACTATGCTTGCCTGGGAACGCTTAGGGATTCCCCCGGAGGAAGTGGCCCAAGTGGCTGGGGAGAGGAAGGTCTGGGCCTCCCTCTTGAAGCTGCTACACCCGCGACCCGACCCCGGATAAGCGGAAGACGATGGATGGATGGAAAAAGGAAAGTTTTAGGATTAGTCTTAAAAGTAGACAGGGTGTCTGCGTCACGGACCAAAACTTGGAGTTGGTTCCACTGGAGAGGAGCATGATAGCTAAAGGATCTGCCAATCATTCTGGTTTTACAGACTTTAGGAACCACGAGCAGACCTGCTTTCTGAGAGTGAAGTGGTCTGTTAGAAATTACTAAAGTTTGTACACAACATACACATGTGGAATATTGCTAACGTGTTACTTTAGCAATATTCCAATTGCTAAAGTGTTACTTTTACATTATTACTTTTGGGTGTGTATCCACCAATTTAACTGTCAAACTTTCATAACAGCTGTATTAATGCAAGAAACGAAACCCTTAAACACATGAAATAATTAACTTTAAATAACTAAAAAGGTTTTGTTAACTTTTCACATGAAGCTGGATTAACAGCTAGTAAGATACCTTTGATTAAGTTGGTATACTAATGTTTAAACCAGGGGTGTCAAACGTACGGCCTGCGGGCCGGATCTGGCCCGCCGAACGATTTAGTCCGGCCCGGTGGCCAAATGCATTTTCATTATTCAACGGCTGTGTCTCCTCGGTGCATCGACCCATCTGCACCAGATTTTTTGTGAGTCGTGGGGGAGCGCTGCCCAACGCATACGTGTGTATTGCATGGTAGACGGGTGAGGAAAATGCATGACAGCTTCTGCGGTGGCTGGCGGCGGGAGGTGCGCGTACCCTAGCGGTGGCCCATAGGCCAGAGCGGCGCTTGGCTGCGAGGGCCGATCATCACCGCTTGCGGTTTTAATTAGGCCCGAGCAGCTAAGCGCTGCGAAGGCCTATTGTAACTGCAGATTTTATTATTATTATTATTATTATTTATTCTTGGGACTTTTGAAACGGCTTTTTGGAGGCCTAAACATGCATGAAAACTCACCAAACTTTGCCCAAAATTGTCCCCCGTGAGAAATCGCATGATTTTAGTGTAATTGAAAACGGGCGTGGCAAACCTGCTCAACAGCGCCAACTAGAGTGAGTTGGGCCAAACCGTAACACGTAGAAAGCTGAAATTTTTTACCTTGGTAGGTTTTTTAAAATTATGAAAAAAAGTCTCTTGGGGGTATGCTCTAAAACCCACAGGAAGTCTGCTATTTTGGGTCAAAGGGTAAAATATTGGCCGTTTTTGCCTCAAACTTTAACGAACTAGTCCTAGGCATTTTAACCTATTACTTTCAAATTTTTTCAGCATGCAGTTAAGACATTGACGTTTAAAAGTTATCAAAGGTTTTATGAAATATGCATATTTGCCTGAGCTGTCGCATTGCAAAAATCAGGTTTGTGGAAAACCATTAAAAACGCATTAAATCAGTAAGCCCCAAGCCATGCTTTGTCTGAGAATTATGAAACTCGGTAAGTGCATGTAACTTCATAGGCCCTACAAAAAAGCCTCTTGAAGCAATGGGCTACCTCCTACAGGAAATCATTCATTTCTCATCAAAGATGTCATTTTCCCATATTTTTGGGGGTTACATTTGAATAAACTACTCCTAAACCGTTACACTTATGGCATTCAAAGTTACTCCAAAAAATTCCTCACACATAGAGGATCAAAAGTTATCAAAAACATTTTTGCTACGTCCAACCATATTTTTTTGACAATTATTTATAACATGAATTGTGTTTTGAAGGAAAAAACATTTATTATTTCCAACACTAGATGGCAGCACACCCAAATGTTTGGGCGTCATCTGTAAGTCACGGTACATATTTTACCAAACCATTTATACACATTCGTCCAAAAGTGGAAGCAGCTTTAAAATATCTTTAGCTGGCCTTTAAAAGAAATACGATTTTAATCTTTAATCCTATATGTAGGAGCGCAAATGCATTGATTGGGTAATTAGCGTTCATGTCTTTTTAAGGGGGGAACTTTTCTTTGATAGGTAGGTTTTCCACCCGGAAGGGGAAAACAGTTTTTGACCGCAAAAAGATAAATACAAGCAAGCAAGTCTGCTTTATGTGTTGTCTGGAGATGTGTTCATGTATGATGGACATTTGATATGCAAAGAGGAAAATAAATGGACGAAGCGTTCAACATGCCCTGACGACTCGGACTCTAATTCATCCCAAAAAGGTAACAATAAGCGCGTCAACTCTATTACCCCGATGCAGCACCTCAGTGGCTTAAAGTATTGGCTTGGCCGCTACAAAACCAGTCAAAAACTGTTTGTGCATCTTCACGAACTGTGCATAAGTAAAGATACGTGTTTCTGCATGGTTGATGGTGGTGATTGCGCAAGATAAGACTGGGCTGGAGGTTACGTGTTTGGAGTGGAGCATCAGCTGATCGAACTCAGCTCACCTGAGGTGACGTCGGACAGGATAGACATCGGTGAGGACGCAGTTGATCAGCTCGGCGCTGGATTTGAACAATCATTCGTCTGGATTAGGTATGTGTAGCGCTACCACCGATATGATGGCCATCTAAATATAGTGTGCACACATAAGGGCGTAATTCCAATCAGTGTTGGGGGTAACACGTTATAAGTAACGCGTTAGAGTACTCTTATTAGGTTTTTTCAGTAACGAGTAATCTAACGCGTTAGTTTTGCGAATTCAGTAATCAGTAACTCCGTTATTTTCCAAAATAGGCACTCGTTACTCCGTTACTTTAAGAATTTCCCTCGATAAGGAAAGTGAAGTCCCTGCTTTTCTGCATTTAGTCAGATGCGGCTGCTTGCGTCTGTACCCTGCTCCTCCTTGCCTCTGTGTGTGTGTGTGTGTGTGTGTGTGTGTGTGCGCGCGCGCGCACCTGTGTGTGTAAGCTATTTGTGTTTGTACCGCGGCAAGATGGGCAAGAAGACAGCGTTTGATTCTTGGAGGTAAGCACGTTATTTTGAGTTAAACAGCGAAAAGGACAAGAACATGGGTCCGGCAACACGGATGCGTCGGCGCATGAGTCGAGCTCGTACAGAAAAACCTGTGTCGACGCGCTTATGCGCTACGTGACCGATACAGGAACTGTTTGAACTGACTGACGCGCCAAACTGTTTATGTTTCTTCTGAACTGCGCGCGTGTGCATTCGCGCACAGCATCTGGATTCAGCGCGCACAGCAAAGCTATGCTGCACAGTCGTTTCAGAAAAAACGGCTGATCTACACTGAGTAGAAAGCTGCAACTCTGAGCAGCTCTTCCTCCCTTTGTCATTCTCAGCCAGGCCCGTATTAAGACAATGTGGTGCCCCTGGGCACTATACCTCAAAGCCCCCCCCTCCTTACCCGTGCTGTCCTCCGGTCAAAAACATCAGACATAATCAAGGGGATTTCTTTACTATTTACTAACTTACACAACTACATGTAGGCATATGAGCAGTGAGCAATATTCAAATATCTCATTTTAAAATGTTGAAATCAAAAAAATCTTGATTTATTTATCATTTATTATTATTGTGACATCAGTGTTCACAAAACGAATAATGCATGGTCTTTCAACAATTTCAAGTAGCTAAATAATATAACTATTTATGAAAAATATATTTTTAAAGCATGTGTCATGTGGT